>CM036566.1:1250000-1875000 GCA_020745775.1 Theristicus caerulescens
TTCTTTGTGAAGCAGATGGTAGTTTTGCTGGAAAGCAAAGGACTGAAGGTAGTTAGATTTGGCACATTGAAAATTGGCACCGGAAGTTGAAAATGTTCCATTTCAGTTTTGTCACAGAGAAAGATGAATCTATAAATTAGATCATAATCTATGAAGTTGAAGCTAAAGGAGCATTTAACTCTCCGGCCGCTTCACCATTATCGAGTCTGAATAGTTTCTGCTTGGGCCAATACATTATTAAACATATTTTACAGCATGCTGTAAATGCCATAAATTAATAAACAACTCCATTTCTAACTTCTGAGGCACTCTTACCATTTCTTCCCTGTTCCTGCTGTACAGCCACCAAAATAACTGCATTTTAATAAAAAGTTAACACACATGTAAATTAAAAAAAGAAAAAAATATTCTCATCAGGAAGGTACCTTTTGAGAGAATACAGTATTAATTACAGGAAGAAAAGGTTTTTTAGACATTCATTGATTCAACTGATATAACACTGATGTGATATCATATATCAGACCTCATATTTTGTTAGAACTAAAATATATGGTTTTCAGTAGACTTTTATGAACTGAACTGTTGACAAAGAATAAGCTTTCCAGATATGCCACTGGCACTACACTAAAATGAAATATTAAAGCAGTTTCCCATATATTAAAACTTTAAAATATCAATACGCTTCCTTGCTGTATGGAAAGTCCTTTATATATAAAGAAACAGAGTATGTGTTTGTTTATATATGTATATATATCTTTAAACAGAAAATACAAAGTCCTACAAAATTGTTTCTACAGGATGATTCAGAATACCAATAGAAAGGATACCAGTAGAAGAGCTTTTAAAGAGAGATCTATAAACAAAAGCTCCAATAAATATTCAGGTCTTGTATAGATAATTTTCCAGAAGGTTTTAATTTTTATTGATAAAAGGAGAGTTGGGTCATACTTTCTCAGTATTATTTTAACAGCAAGCAAACAAAGCACTACTAACATATAACAAGAAATCAATTTGCAACTTTCTTCCTCCTGGTTACTACACTGCTACGTTTTCATGACTCTGAAAGGCTAAGTGCTATAGCGTATGTATTGCATCGCTTTTTCAAAACTTATGTTTTACTTTAGGATGGAATTCTGCAAGACCTTCAAAGAATTTCACAGCACAAATTCAATAGCTAAAGTTAGTGAGATCTGCTCCCAATTTGCCAAGGCATTTTTTGCAATCTCCCTTCAAAGCATTGAGTACAAGCTTGCACAAACTAATGTAAAATGAACATTCTCCTCTATCTCAAGAAAAGATATATCAAAACACATTGCTTATGCCAACAGTGGCATTGTATGAGCAGCATTCACTCCAGTTCAAGGAATGAAAAGCCAGGGCCTTCATACACTCCTGCTTTCTTACCGTATTTAATATCAAGACTAAGTTCACATTCCAGGTGTACTCAGAAGTTACCCTACTGTCTGCTATTGGATTTTTTTTTTTTCCTTTACCAAGGTACAAGCAGCAGTTACAAAAGATATTTAGAAATTACCAAAAACTCATGTTCACAATTTTTCAACTCACTCCCGCTTTCATTAGAATCTATTTATAGCTTCATTAATATATATTTATAGCTTCATTAATATTTTTAAGCCATAGCCCTCATCTCAACATACATTCATTCAGTAATGACAGACATATTTATCCTCAACCATATATGCATTTGTGTCACCAACTTCAGCACACAGTAAGAATGATATAAGTAGTCTCAGGGCATAGTAAATTCAGTTATAGGCATGCATCATGGCACCGTAATCCTAATGAAACAATCTCATTGCTTAATTAAATTTTTTAAAGAAATGTTTCTATAATAATGTTATGAACATTTTCAGAGTAAGGTAACTGTTCAAAATGATCACTGAATATTTTTTGGATTTCACATGGGTCACGTACGGCCAATTTTTGCGGTGAGATATTGCCTCCTTTTTGCCATGCCTCCACAATACCCAGAATATCTCAAAACAAGGCAGCCAAAATCCAGTCCTTCCACTGAAACCACCTCCTCAAATGACAAACCCTCAGCTGACATTCAGCTGCTGGCAAAATGCCAGCCTGGACGCACTCCAGTAACACAGCAACGTCAGCAGCTGTAAGCTCTGGGCTCTACCCACCACGCACGGTGCCTTTGCCAACGCAATGTCTCTCAGCGAGGAGATGCACCAGCAAAAGCAGCCAAGCATGCATGTGCTTCAGCAGCACAGCGAAGTTGGCAGCTGAAAGGCGACAAAAGTTTGGGTGATAAAATTTCTTAGCGGTAGACATGACCTCATCCAATAGAAACTAGTTACGACCATGGGATTTGACCCATCAAATACACACATCTTTCTCCGACTAATGAAATGTCTGATTGGACATTCTAATATTACTCTAATATGTTGGAAGAAGTCAATTATGTATTTTAAAAAAGATAAATCAAACTGCATTAATATCTTGTAAAAAGTAAGTTAAATTAGTACGTGAGATATAAAGCTAAATCTGCAGAAACATTCCCTATTTCATGTTATAGAGGAAATTACTCTAGAAATTAATTTATGTTCATATTCATGACCATTTTTCTAATACAGTCATTAAATTCTGTTTTATGAATCACTGTTCTCATCTGGGCTAAAGGAATTTAAGTACTCAAGACAGAACAGTAGGTGTGCTAGTGCTAATTAATATTCCCCTCAGGTGAGGTCAGAGTTTGCTTCTGTCTTGAGTACACCTGAGGCTGGCATTACTCAATATAACTACGCTTTCTTGGCATCTCCCTGAAAGTACAAACCAGGTATTTAGGATCAAGTTTCTTTGCATCAGTGCGTGCCCTCACTGGCTTTCCCTGCACTAGCACTGAGGTCAGCTGTGGTGCTACATTTACTTGTAACCAGCATTTTATCTAACAAACTGCAGCGCTTCCCATCCAATCCACAACGTTAAAAAGTCATTAACAACATGATTTTAGCAATTTGAGTTAATCTCTTCAGGAATCTGACTACTTAACTGATTTGCCAAAAGACATATTTGGTAAAATTTGATAATACAAGAAAGAAATGGCCTATTCATATGGCAGCTAAGAAAACAACTAAGAGCTAAGGAAAACCTCTGAGTTTGTACCAAATCCGGAACAGGTAGTTCTGGCTCTTTCTGTATGCCAGCTACATTTCTCCTCCCTTCAAATGCCTTATTATCCCACTACTCTACTGACAAAACACTAATAGTAGATTTTTTTTTTTAATATAGCTTTTTTTTACTATTTTACTATTTCAGCCTCTGCCATGAGATAGGCCAAGAAATTCCACTATTTCAAACACTGGGGAATAAAATTTACTCTTCCCCACAAGTTTTTGGTGGTTTTGTTTTGATTTTTTTTATTAATAAACAACATTTCCAGTGGGCTTCAGAAACAGTTTTAGTTTTCCAGTTATGCTATTGATGAATGTGCTATATATAAACATAGACAATTTCTTTTTCTCATGTTGTTTTAAATTTACTATTTTAATTTATTATTACTGCCTATAAAACTCTATACCTGTACGCTCAGGTAGAAAGTTGTATTAACAAAGAGAGAGTTTAAAATCCTTTTCTGTTTTCTCTTTTAAATTAACAGCCAGAAAATACTGGAGTGTTATAATTTTTAAGTCTATAGATTTTGGTTTAGCTCATTAATTCAAAGTTTTCTCAGAAAAATCATGCAAATTTTAAAATGGAGAAAATTTTGAGTAAAATCCTTTACATTCTTGTTAAAAAATAAAATTAGAGTTACAGGGTTGCAAGTAGAAATTTTATTTGTCTTTATAAACAGTGCTTCTCTGTAACTTCTTTTTTTTCTAAACCACAGATGGGTCATTTTTAACGCTCCAGTTACTTCTAAATGTAAACCTGGAAAAAAGAACAGGGTAACTTTGGATGAAGTTGTTTCCTAACCTCAAGATATGCTTTTTAGGAATTACTTCAGATTACATGTATTTCAGATATTTTCTATTACATCAGATTTAATGTAGATTTAAACATGTTTGAATATTTAGATCCATGCATAACTTCCGCAGATGCTATTGTTACTGACAAGTTTAACTGCAGAGAAACTGTTCATTTTACAGGCTCCTTTAGAAGATGTCATAGGCCTGACTACATATTCAGTGTCACTGCTGTTCCAAAGTGTTCACTGGTCTCTCCTAAGGAAGATGATTTTAGATCTGCACATTTCGTAACGTGGATGCTGCTTGGTATACTCGCTCAGTTCCAAAGAGAATAGATCTGTATTTTCTAACAAAAATTAAGACTCCCATCTTCACTTTCTGCAGCTGTTTGATACAGCAGCCACCCAAGCACAAATCACTATTTAGCATTCTTACACAAAATTTGAAAAATCTTTGAAGTTTCAACAAAACAAGATCTTCCATCTCATGACAGTTTAAAGAATAAGTATGTTACACAAGACAGGGGCGGGACCAAACAAAAAACAAACCACCCAATTTTTCCAATAAAGGAAGCAGTAGTCAGTCTTCAAACTACTTGTGTGACAAGATATTTTTAGTCTCACAAAGAAGGATCCTGGAATTGCCAAAGGCTGCCAACCATCTAATGGAAGCAAAGAGCATTACAGATATCCAAGAGTCAAAATAGACAATGTAAAACTGCATTTCAATGAACAGACATCTGAAAAGTGCTTCCTTACTTCTATGATATTGAGAAGTGTCAGAAAAACATATTATTTTGGTCCATTTCATTGCAAATAATGATGTCACTCATACTTTATTAACATATTCATATTTCAGCTTACAAAACACAGTGGTTTACCAGGAAGAGGAACAGATATGCTGTAAGGGGATGTGAAAAGGCATCCAATACGCTAAATCAGCAGCTATTCCAGACCTTTTATGTATCTATTTATTGATATTGATGGAATTCTATTATCAAGCAGAAAGCTAGTTATGCTCAGGCATAACTAAAACGTTGGTCAAACAAAAATAGCCTTTATCTGATTAAGACTGAAAAAAGTGAAGTAGAACACTCCTTTCCTATCAGCACCTTGAAAATTTCAACAGATGGTCTGTTCTTGCCACTATTTTTAAATTGTTATGTTTCAGTGTCTAAAGAGAAAGCCATAAAGGCTAACAGTAGCTCATTTATGGGAAAAATTCCCATTTTACTTACTTCAAGAACTTCCGTTAGAAATAAGTGGCCATAATAAGTCGATATTTCAAACTACATATTTTAAATTATATCCATTCATGTGTTGACAGTGCTTGCTAAATATACTGGTCAGAATCCTAGACAACAATGACTTCCTGCAGCCATGAAAACTGGATACACATAGGTTTGCAATAGCTGGGTCTTGAACCTGATTGGAAAGAGAGGAATTGCGCATATTTTGTAGCTGGGTGCTGTTGAGCTACAAAAGGTCGTAAGAAAACACTTGTGATAAAAGGTACACTGCAGCTTTTGCCCTAAAAGGGATGGGCAGAGAGTCTTCTCTCCCTTCAAATTTTTGTTAGCTTTGAGCATTGTGGTCCTAAGGGTCCTATCATGCATATATGGAAAAAGGAAAATAGTGCAAGACATTCTTTGCCACAGTTTATAATCATAGCCATATGGTTAAAAATTCCCCTACTACCCAAGCAAATCTGATCTGTATCTATCTGAGATTACACAGTGTAATAGGATATTCCATACTAATTATTGAGAGAACAGGTATACTTTTTATGTTGCTCATAAGGACATAATTCCATGAAGATATTAGGAAAAAATTCCAATTATTTTATTGGGTTATTCATTAATAAAGCTATTTAAGGGAAATGGGAGATATCTAAAAGCCATTAGAGGAAATACAGTAAAGCTTTGCCACTGTGCAACCAAGAATGCAAATTTCATAGGGCCAGAGAGAACATAATAAAAGGAACTATCACTAACCTGTTGCAGAGGTATTCTGCTGACAATGGGAAGGGAATTCCTGGTCCCTTAACAGCTATTGGTTATGGATTGCACACACAAGAATAAAGAAAAAAAATACATAGAAAAGTGCTGGGTACCTAAAAATTAGAGTAGACCTATAAATTATTGTGCTAACCTAAATTCCTTTGGTAAATTTTGGCTTCTATCACATATCCTACAGATAACCTGTATTTATATTTTGCAGATAATATTTCATTTAAAAGACAGAGAATCTTGTCCATATCTTCTAAGTTGTTTAAAAACAAATATGAAGTGAGCTCAGGGGGTGGTGGGAGTGTGGGGGTGGTGGTGTGTGTGTGTTAGTATTATTTTTAAGTATATTTTATTCTTGATCCATGTAAAAATCAGGTACAATGTGTAAGTCAGAAGAAAGCCAGTATAACTTGAATGCAACTCCAGTTATAACGTGTACCAAGATCCAACTACAGATCAAATATTAATAGTTGCCAAGGAATTTAGACTACACTGTATCTGTGCTATTGAACATTTGGAGACTTAAGTAACTAAAAGCATAAGTAAATTCCGTTTTTTAACACAGGTAACGCTGAACTAAAACAGTGGACTATGAATGGTGTCCTAAATTCAAAGAGAATGAAACATTTCCCAAAATGCATGCCTTTTGATATAGCTAAACAGTAGGGACAGCATGGAACTGTTTGTTTGAACAGCAGCCTGAAGAGTAATACGTATTTTAAGAGCATTAAATACTTTTTTAATAGCTTCTTTAGCTATTCTGTGAAAAGGCAGGTCTGATAATAATTGAAGTCATTAAAAATCAAATTAGTGATGAATATTGCATTTTCCGTCTGTTAATTACTTTACCAGCTATGCATTATGCACTCTTAAATGCAAATTTTCTTAGTGCTTCTGTTAATAGACATTTTAATAAATATCATTCTGTTGCATTAAATTTTTGCAAGGTAGCTTACTTTATCTTTTTACCGCAATTTCCCTTTCAGGTCTTGGTTTCTCATCCTCAGGTAAGAGAAAATTATTGGCCCAAAGTTCTAAAGGAAGAACACTCTACTCATTCAACATTAAGATTTTTTATTAAGATTTAAAATTAACTAAAATCTAAATAAGCTTTTGAGGTTGCAGCAAAATTAGCCTGTTCTTCCATTCTGTAGTCCTTGCACAGAAGGAAAGGGACAGTCCACAACTCAGAGCAAATCCACAGCTGTCAACCTGGCTAATTAGATTTAAACAGCAACTTGGAAAAGTGGCAGACAGAGCTTATCAAGCACAGTGTCCATCAATATGTCCATAGTCAGGCCAGAAAACTAAAAGAAGGTCAAATGACACCTAGGTTGAAATTAATATTTAGACTATAGCTCCAATGCCAAATAGGGAATATTATCTATGAAGTACAGATATTTACATAACAGCCAGACTTCCTCACCTATTCAAAACTGATCCTGTGATTCCGATTACTGTGATTCCTCAACAGAATCTTTTCCCCCCTGTGCATCCCACTCCCTGTGAGAGAAGTGGTTGGACTGTTTGTCTCAATCTCCGTTTTTCCCCTACCAGATGGCGTCAGTTGTCACCACCTTTCCTTAATTTTATTACTGGCTCAGAATTGTCATTAAAGATCATTTAAAAAAAAATTTTTTTAAATGGATTGAGTTCATTACCAAGTGCACGGAGTTAGGAACTAGAACTGACAGATAGTTTAGAAAGGGGGCCTGAAAGTGCATCTTTTCAGTTTCACTTTGAAGGCACTGAATTACTCTACAGAATTATTCCAGATCATCAGCTACAACTGAGAAAAATGGAAATGAAATGAACAGTAAGGAATCAGATACATCAAGAAAAGTATTTCTTGTATTCATTTAGGTACAATCACTGTTCTGGTGTTCTACTGATATGAAACTTCCTGGTTTATATTTTGGTAATCAATGACTGTAGAGAGTTAAATTTTGAACTTTTAAATACAGGATAATATTAGCAAAAGATTAATGGAAATATTTATTTAGTAAAATTTATAGTAGTCTTAAAGGTCAGATTTGGGTTCAGTTTTGCTGATATTTAATCATGAAATCCCTTACAGCACAGGAAGAATCCATGCAACTAAAATAGTGGGAATCATACTCTGAGCTGATGTAAAGCTGATGTGGTATTTCACACTAGAAAGATCAAAGCCTCGGTCACTAAAGTAAAAGAATACTTTTCTGTGATTGATGAAGGCAAATTAAGTGATTTGATGGCAGAGATCCATATTCAAAAGCAATGCAGAAATGAAATTCATATGCTTAGAAGCTATGAAACTTTTGACAATAGGGTTTCTGAACTTCAAGATTTACACTAGGTCCAACAGGCTAAAACCAAAAAAGAGCACGTTTATTCAATGAGTATTTCCAGCTGCCCATACACAACAGAGCATGAACTTCTTTAGCTGCTGTACAGAGTTTTTTGTTTTTGGAATTAAGCCACCACAATTCTCAGAAATACAGACACCTAAAACATTTGTTTCTTAAATACTTAGTACAGCACAGCTAAATTATTTTAAACATTTCTGTACAAAGAACTGAAACACTCCACCTTCAATAGGAAATATTACTAAGGCCTTTTAGTTTGCTGCATCATTCAGGTTTCGCCCAGCTTAAAGGAAAATGTAAACTAAAATAGACTAGCACTACAGAAATCTGTAAGACTGTTCAGAATCACTTAACTCATTGCTTGGATACTATTCAATTCAAAGAGTAGACTGCTGAAGCAAAAGAAACTACAAGAAAAATGGCAGAAAATGGAAAGATATTAAAAGAAAAAACTACATCATCTCAATAACATGTAGGCAGATCAGAAGAATTGCTTCATATACAAGAATTATCAATTTGAAATGCAAAGTTCAACAATGTAATAGTTGTGCATAGGCAGAATTTTAAAATCCAAGTACTGCAAATGTGCAGGTGTATACTTGTTCTTTATAGCATTTATCACAAACTGCTCTATTTTCCTTAAGCTTCCTACCTGGCAATTTGGTAGATGGGATTGTGAACTGCAGAAGCGTGTACAGTTACCCACCTCTGCACACTATTATAAGTGATACTAGAATTGCTGAGCATTACTGTGTAATCTGCCAAAGCCACTACTGGGTTCTCCTGAATTCCCACCTTTTTTCTTCTTTCATCTGTTTTACATGAGTTCATGGAAGCATAAGTAAATTTTTCGGTATAATTTCTTGAAATGCAAGAGAAATTAATAGCTTATGTGAAATAAAGCTTCATCCAAATTTGGTATTACAGGAAAACCTCTCCTTTCTGAAACAACCTGAGGTTGTAATTTACCCAGTGTTTTACCTACAGAGTAGCAGAGTTGTGATACATATTGGTCTAAAATCAATCAACTTCTGGCTAAAATTTAAAAGAAGAGCAAAAGAAAGTGGCTTTATAAAACAATCTATTAGTTAAGTTAACCATCCTGAATTATGAAGTTCTCTTTAATGGTATGGTCTGCACTGCTTTTAGGTATCTAACAGTTGCAAATGTATAGATCTAAAGCTCATTGCTTGCCTCTGCAGGTGACAGAATATCCACCTTCCCTATTCTCCTACAATAACCATAGGAAGTGCAAGATTCATGCACAAAGGCAGGACCACTTCTTAATCTCAAAAGGAAACTACTTCTTTACTGATTTTGTTTGGGTTTTCTTGCCTCACATCTAAAGTCAAAAGCTTCATAATTTCAGAATAATTTTATAATAGAAATATTCATCTGCTGCATACTGTTTAGAGCCTTAGTTAAACAATTACACTTCTTAGTATTCAAAACAAAGAAAGGAACATCTCAAGGCATGGTTATTTTATATACCAGTTATTGTCTTTTGGACCAGAGGGAGGGTGTCGCTTTTTTTATTGGCTTTAATTAATACTGCTTTAGCTCTTCCAGAATTTGCATCAAAATCTTCTTTCCCCCATCTATAGTTTATAGCCTGCAGATTTTAAGTTTTTCCTGCCAAAAAAGTGAAGCCTGATTTCAGTATTAAAATAATCTGCGTATATCTGAAAACTCATGCTATAAGCAGCAAGTTAAACACTTGAACAGATATCATCTATTTTGTCATACTCATTTATTAGAGAAGGGTAAGTTCATTCTGACTCAGAAGGAGGACTTGCTCCAGATAATCAGGAAAGGGATGTTCCTCTTTCCTGAATTGTAAAGGCAGCAGTGTAAACCCATTTTGATTAGACAACAGCTTGCCAATGGGAAAAAAGTACCGCATTTAAATTTGAACAATAGTTTACCAATTGTTATGCTCATTATAATGGCTTAGAAATATTTACAAAGTCCTCCATTACATCCACATCCGTGTTCCCAAATGATTGCTTGTTTCAGTTAAACTGATCCTGCAGCACAGCACTCCACTCCACGTACTTACTCATAGAGCACAGTTATATAGGAAAAGGGAAGGACAATTGTCTGCGGAACTGGAAACCTCGCCTTTCTTCCTGGCTTCTCACACCTAAGCTTTTTGTCCTCTCAGATGTGACTGATGCCTGGTACAGTTTTTCTGCTGCACAGTGAAACAGAAGGAAACGTTGCTTTTAATGACCACACTATTCAAACCATCGATGAAAAGGAAACAGTTATTCTTTTGGTACTTAAATGCTTGAGCTTGTCAATCTGGGAAAAGTAGGTGAGTAGCCACGCTCTAGAGCGCAGAATTACTACCTCAAGACACTGCAGACTTTAAATTTAGGAGTCAAAGAAAATGCACAGTCACAGCTGAACAGCACAACAGAAAAGGCAGGATAATACTGAATGTGTAAGATGTGTAAATGCTATAAATAAGGAGTTTATACAAATTGACTCACACTTCTTGATCACACATAATCCTCCCAGTAGCCTTTTGCGAGCTGAATTAAAAACAAGAACAGCAGCAAACCCTGTTATGTGTTTTCCAGAGTTTTCTACAGTCTGGTGAAAATGAATTAAGAAAATGAGGAAGAGGATACATACTTCATAACAAAATATATTTACTAATTTTTTTTGCATTAAAACCTGTTTGTTTCTGCACATTTTAGAATTCCTCATCTGTTAAGATAATTATTAAGAACAGATGACTAGTTAGTTCTAGAAAAAAACACATGAGGAAAATAAGCCTTCAAAGCTGAAAGAATTAAATTTGTTGTAGACACTATTAAGCCAGGATTAAAAAGAAAAAAGAAAAACCACCCAAATATTCCCATGGTAGCAGAGAAAGGCTGAGCTAATCAAGTAACTGAAAAAACCTCAACTGTTCAGATTATATCAAGATCGAATAAAAAAAATATACTTATGGACATTTGAAAATAAAGTATTCAGGGCAAACACCAAAGACGACGACAGAGCTAAAATTCACTATTGACCTGCCAAAGAGAATGTAATTCAATGACAAATTGTGTTGTACACTGCAGTCGCAAGGATATCAGTATTCACCATTTTCTCATGATGCAAGTATGCAAGTACAAAATATCTACAGTAGTCTAAATATTATTCTCTGTACCTTGAGGTGTGTCTGAAACAAAAACTGCAGTATATTCAAGCTTTCTTTCAGGAAAATTCTGAAGTGCCTAAGGCAGTCAAGCCTCAGTACCACAGAGGCTCAGCAGCAGAATCTGAGCTGCTGCCAGAATTTGAGATCCCATCTCCTACTCTCGGCCAGTCAACCCTCTACCTGCTTTACCCCAGCACATGACTAGATGTGAGCAGTCAGGGAAGTGATCCAGCTGAAAATTAACCCAGGGAAAGAAAAATACAAGTATTTTGTCCCTAATGTAGCTCATTATGCAGACATACAAATTCTAACGACAACTACTGGGAAAAGCAGCAGGAGAAGAATGTGTAAGATAGCTGGTTGGCACAAAAATAAAGTGACTTTGCAAGTGCTCTGTGACCCCTCCCACTAAGACCCAAAATCCTGCAGAAAAAGAATGAGATGACAAAGGTCAGAAGACATTAAACCACACACATTTGTCAAAGCAAATGTCCTGGTTTCAGCTGGGAACTGAAACTTTCAGGTTTGGGTATTAAAATAGTGGGGAAATACAGCCACAACCCACAAGGAGTAGAATTCGAAATAAATGAAACTTAAGTGAAACATTCTCTAAACAAAACGACAAGCTGAATCACCCATTCCTAACAGATGTCCAAAAGGTAAAAGAATGCCCTGAAAGCTATTAAGAGTAAACTTTCATCAGAATGTAAAGATGGAAATTCTACACACAGTGGGACTTCTTCCAAAAAGGCATATATACAATGCCAAGTTCCAGAAATTTTCAATTATCTAGCACCCACAGGAGGACTGAAAAAGTAACCCTGAAATAAACAATGCCAGCTGGACAAGAATGCCATTCTCCAAAACTGGTAGATACATACAGCAAATGCAGAGAAAGAGGATGGGGGCGGGGGGGAAAGAAGGGTGAGGGAGAAACACACCCACACAGAATAATAATAGAAGTTGGGACCAATTTGGTGTAAGGCAAAGATGCCTTCTTATTTCCAAACTACTTCTCTACTGTTCTGTTCTTTTTTTAATTGAGATGTGTTAAAATACATGAAATACTAATAACAGAACACTAACACACTTTACCATAAAATACTTAATAAATATGGGACCAAGTTGGTTTTTTTTTTTTTTTACATATTTTACCCTTGAGTTATTCCAAAAGCTTAGTTCAAGGATATCAAATAAAGAGTAGATTCTACCTCACATATTTGGAAACAAAATGACTCAACTGGACACATCTGGGAAATGAACATCTACAAAGATTTTGGAACTATAGGTTTTCAAATACAGTTTCCAACTGGATTAAGTTACCACTTTCTTCTGAGACCACTGCGACATTAAAAAAAAAAAAAAAGACTTTTAGTTGAAACAAGTATGGAAAAATATATTCCTAAAGATAATTTTGTTTTCTTGTAAAATTGCAAAATCTTCCTTCTGATATTCCATTCTATGCTTAGCCATTGATGGCACCACTTCTCTACACAGTGAAGCACTGCTTTATACAAGATCTGAGTTCTGAAAAGGATAATGGCCTACCTACTTAACACGGAACCTTTATTACTGGTGGCTTCAATTCATGTTTTATGGCTATACCTATACACTTATTTAAGAAAACAAACTCGTTCTCTAAAATATTACTTAGAAATAATTTTTCTTGGACTTTGCCAGACTGGCACTGCTTGTTCATTTTGCAGTCCTGAAGTCAGGATAATGCAGTGTATTCAGGTGGAAAAGCCTATCATGAGTATTCTTGTCTAATTGTTCAAATTCTCATTCTGACAGCTCTCCCTCTCCAGGGGATGAACTGCCTGAACAGGAAGAAGAATGCCTGGTTTTGCTTTCTTAAGCAACTTTCGTGCTTTCTACTCTATAGTTCCCTCCTCCCTTCCTGAACACCACTAGGGAATCTGAAGACAAAAATCTCTCTAGTGTAAGGAAAGTACTAGATTATTCATATACAGTTACGCAATTATGCAGCTCATTCATTTCCACATTTCGACCAAACTAAGAACATATGAGTTATAAGTATATGTTATAAATAGAACATTAAACATACTAAAATAATAATAATATAAAATGAAAATAAAGACATTTTATCCACAAGAGGCTGATGGATTTCTAAGCAGTTGTTGGTAACCAATGAATAAAAATTATGCCAAATCTCTCTTAAGTCTCAGAAACTTCCTAGTAAAATTTGTACTAGGATACAACACAATGTCTTTCTGAATACAAGTATTATAGGAAGAACTTCAGATTTCCAGAATACTGTAATATCATTCCAGTGGTATATTGTAATTTTCATGACAGTATTAACCATCTCCAGAAATATAAAAGGGTTGTGGGTTCATTTTGTTTCTTACAATATATATCAAAACAAATAAGACAATATAATGTGTACCTAGATGTATTTATGTTAACATCAAACTCTGTACAAACCTTTACTTTAAACAGGTTTTATGTAAGTAACACATACTCCATACTCCAGAGCTGTGCTGACAAGTAGGTACATTTTTGGAGTGGCATGGGAAGAAATACAGTTTTGGCTGTAGAATAAAGGGCAATTGGGAATTTTGGTTTCCCTCAAAATTCAAAGATATACAGCTTAGTTTCTATCGCTCAGAGATCAGTAGAAACTTTTGACACCGGGAAGGAATTTAATATGATCATTGAACGCAAAACATTCTGAATATCCCAACATAAGTATTATTATTTATGTATACATATGTATGTCTATAATTACATATATACTTCAATACACCAATTGGCTTTTATCGCAGACCTGTTGATTTCAAACAGCATTTTTCAAGTTTAGATTGAAACATTTTATTAATGCTTTGGTATAGCAAGATTTAAATAGCAACCTCCTATTTCATCTCCACCTTCTACTGTATCCAGCAGGAATACTATACCACGATATTTAGGTATTTCTTCACTGAATTAGTTAAGCACATTGTGCTTTATCAGTAACCATTAGCTATCTGGAGTTAATATCACACAGAGGAAAAAGTTCACACTAACAGGACTATTCTTTCAGACTTTCTACCTGCAAACTGAAAGAACTATACAACATCAGCTTACACATAATTTAAAACAAAATACATAGGAAGTATTTAATTTTCAAAGCACAACTCCCTGCCTCTTTCTGTGTTGTTTTTCTTTCAATTCAAACATGGATTCTGCAGTGAGAGTTGTACTCTGTACAGTTAATACTGTAGTCAATTACATGGAAAACTTGAGTCTGTGCAAAAAGCAGACCTTGTTTCAGAGCTTGCTGCTCCTCTGAAGCTTCATCCCAATGTGTGTTATGCTTTTTCTCCAGTTTCTGCTGACCTTTGCTTTTCTTCTATAGAAATGTGATGTGATGGAGACCTCACACTCCATTCAGTTATAGATGGAACTGGAACAGAGAT
Organism: Theristicus caerulescens; assembly: GCA_020745775.1. NCBI lineage: Eukaryota > Metazoa > Chordata > Aves > Pelecaniformes > Threskiornithidae > Theristicus > Theristicus caerulescens. The sequence goes on from CM036566.1 coordinate 1,264,871, forward strand.
TACCTTACAAGACCTCAGTGTTCTCTGAGTCTTTAACACTGAAATATTTACATTGATTTGCCTCAGGATTTTCCTTTTGGCAAAAGCCATTCATTTATTCCTTTCCCTTCAGGGTTCAAAGAGCACTTCACATGAAGTCTACTGCCTTCTTTCCACATGTGCTTTGTTAGCTTTGTATATCATCTTCAAACACCAAGAGTAAGAGGAATAACTACATTGTGGCAGATGCTTAAGGAAATTCAAAAAGTAAATACAATTTCCCCACCCCATAGGCCAAAATTCTAAAATTACTAAATTCAAAAGAATTATTTGCTCCTGCTACAGGCAATCCAATTTGAACCAAAGTTATCCTCTATAAAATATACCAAGGGCTCCTGAATGCTAGTTTCTTTGCTAACTCAACTGACAAGATATTCTAGCAATACATTCAAGTAGCAAATCATATCTTGCAACTGACAGCTTTTGCAACTGACTCTCTGGCACCAGGGAAATACACAGTTCTATAGTCAGGAATGCTAGACACCTTGAACAGAGCGAACAACAGGTAAAGTCAGAATCTGACTTTACATGACACTAACAAACCGTAACTCTCAGACATGCAAAAATTCAGAAAAAATTTGAATCAGTGACCAACAGGTTAAGTCACCATCATAACATTCCCCCCACCCTGACACAACAATCTGAAATGTATCTTATGAATCAAACATAACAGAAAAGAGAAAGGTTAGGAAGCGTCACGTGAGTTTGTCTTTAAATTATATAATATATATAAAAAATAAATATAAATATATATATATAAATATATATATATAAATAAATACAAATAATACTTTGCAGCACAGCCAAAAGCGTTGTGTTTTTCAGAAATAGCCTAGAGGATGAAGTTCCCTATTGCAGGCTAATAGAACATGGCATTATCCACTGCCTGGTAGATAAATTGGGGACAACTCTCAGAAAAGTCAAGATGAAAGGACCAAAATGAGGGAAAATGTCTGAAAATGTAAAGACTAAAAATGTATAATGAGAAAGGAATGGCTCCCCCACTTCAGATGATGGAAAATTCTGAAGAGTCATTTCCAGCATTTTTTTCAGATTAACTGAAAGGCCTCAAGGTTTAAAGGCAGGAAGGAAACCAGTTTACAGAAGCTAAGAGAAATAAAAATATTTTTTAAAAAAACACCCCATAAACTGCAGGCTTCACCACAATCAGCAGAAAAGAAATTTACCAAGGATAACGTTTGATGTATTATCTATGATATCTGTGAGAAACTGTATTATTCATGAGATTAAGTGTTTAGTTAACTTCTTCAGGAGACTTTATAAGCCTTGCTTGCAAAATAAGTTCCTGTGTTATCAAATAGTTTACTATTTATGTGATGTATCTGATACCTCCCAATTCTAACAAAACTCAAAATGGTTTAGATACAATACAGTTACCTCTCTCCCCATCTCCTTTACGTCATCCTGATAGCATAAAGCACCCTACTAGAATGCCTACTCTGGACTGATCCCTAATTTAAGGCAGGAGGCAGCAAAAAGCAGCAGCTGCCATGCTTGAGATGTGGTATGTACTGAAGGAATACCTTCAAGCAGTGCTACAAGCCTAAAGCAAGGATAACTTAAAGGTAGTTTTATCCCAACTTATTTCCTGCTAGATCTACATTTTTTGAAGTGGTCATCTCTGAGACCCTGTCAGAATCCTGGCTTCTGTACAAAGGGTTTTACCCACACAGCAACACAACCACCATTGTTGAACAGCAGAACCATGCTTCAAAGCACACCAGAACAGGGAACATAGAATGCAGTATCCATCTGAAGTTGCAAGTGAAATTTAACAAACTGGACAAAATTACTAAATTCAGCTAGAGCATCAACTAATAAACCTATAGCCTTTCAGGAAACTCACTTATGCAATACTTCGGCTTTAAGTTTTATGCAGCAGATGATCATCACCGTTACAGGACAAAAAACCCACAACAGAAGCAGCAGCGCTTTTTGTAATATCTCAGGGATGTGCCATCAAATGTTAGCTAAGGATATGAATATGTTCAGAGCTGATGAGATCACAATTCTGAATCATACAGCATTACACAGTTCCGAACCCCTTTTATTGGAATGCTGTTTCTGCTATAGAGTTAATCCATCTTTCCTTAAAACATTGCTTATGTTTCTTTATAAAGAACACTCACTGACACTCATTATTTTGACACTCAAAGAGTTCAAGATGCAATTGAAATAATTTTTGGTTTTTTTAAATGCTAGCACTTTGGCATTGGCATAACTGAGAATGACCTATATCCTGCATTTAAAAAAAAAAAGTGACCCAGCTGACTAAAGTAGGTATTTTGCTCATATTCTTTTAAGTTTAAATCACTTTTTCAACAACTTTTTATTTCTAACATGATGAATAAAGTACCTTTTGTTTGAAATATAATAATAGTGCTCCTTCAGCTGACAAAGTTATACACAGCGCATCCTAGAGACTACAATTCATGCTCCTGATCTTTTTCAAATACTGGGGGGAACAGAACATAAAATCAATGTTTACATTCGTCAGATCTCTTCATATCTCAAAAATGCACAAAGGGATATAACTGATTATTCCTGTCCTTTCCAAGTGACCATTAACATGTGATATAATTTTCATACAGCTTAAAGCATTAGTTTCTACGATATAATGTATGTATGTGTATTATTATCTAAACCAGAATAGCACCAAAAAGCTTCAGTCAAGACTAAACAAGTACTTGCACACTTACAGGGACACATTCGCCTTACTCTTTTTCTAGCTCAGTACTTACCAAACTTTTTCAGATTTAAAAAAAATCCCATGGTAAAAGAAAAAGTTAAAAGTAATTACATTTCCCATTCACCCTTAAACACGTTTGGGTTATTGCTTGCTCAAAAGTGCCTTGGATATCTGCAGTATTATGACCACCTCCTTATCTCTTGCCACTGCCAACCACAGAGCTAGCAGCCTTTCCTCATCACCAGTAACAGCAGCACAAAAGCCAACACACAGCCTTCATGGCTTATTCACTCTGTTTCACACCACCTATATACCGTCATTCCTCAGCAGAGGAGTCCTGCCATTTTAGCCTCTTCCCGTTTGACAGAAACATTTTTATTTTCAAATTAGAAAACAATTACTGATGTACTTTTGGTTCATTATACTTTCATCTTCAGATAATGAAGTTTTGCTCTATAATAAACGTTTAATCTATTCTACATATTTAAATGCTTAAGCACTTTGTCTCATTTAAAAAAAAAAGTATTTTGCACTTACCTAAATTGCCATCAATGTACATGAATTAAAATGAAGAAAACAATGAAAACATCCAAAATAAAGTTAAAATCAATAAGTATGCATGCAGCTCTTAAGACAGAAGTATTAAAAAGCTGAAGAAAGCAGGAAACAACAGTACAGTGAAAAAAAATAAGGTGAATGAATGTGCTGAACCTACTGGCTTTAAAATACCTTAAGAGACTTTCACTGGTCATAAATACTATGTTACAAATTTGAGTCGAAAATATTTAAATAGATCACTTTTTCTTGAAAAGACACATATTTAGTAAAAAAAAAAATCAGTTTTTTTTAATTCTTATTAAATTAGTTTATTAATGTGATAACATACCTCGGGAAGCATAGTAAAACATGAACAGAAAATTTCTGTTTCTCAGGTTACTAGCTTTACCTTTTGTGTGTAACCTTGTACTTCATAAATACTCACAATAAGCTTCAAAATTTGTGGTGTTGCACACATTTACACTAAGACAATGAGGCAGGCTGAAAGGTATTTATACCCCAAAACACTCCTCTGACCAACTCTGGTTTTTAGGAACAATGGGGGGCCACCTTTCTAACCAGTAATCAAGCATATACTTTGATGCATATTAAGGAAGCAAATAATCTATCTGGGAACTCAAACTGAAGACCCAATAGCTGGCAACTCCCTGCGTATTCCACGAGGATCAAACCTCCAGAATTTTAATGGGCATAAACAAAATATCTCAAAAAAAGATTAAGAATAGTTTCAGAAGTGGACAGAGTGAGGAGATAACAGATCTTCTCCTTCCTTTGACTTGCATTTAGAGGATGCCAGCAGGGTCTAAGCCGTACACTGTCCAGTTTGGAAGCAGGCAGGGTTGATCCCAGCCATGGAAAACATTGGGTAAAGTTAAGAAGTGGTGAGCTTCTTTAAACGTTAATAATAATAAATATATTACTATATTAATACACACTGTTTTTCAACTCTATATAGTTTTACAAGTATATATAAATAATTTACATAATTTTTAAATTTTTTTTAACTCTACTGACTAGTTCCCAGATAAGCTAGCAAAGTTACAGCAAGTTAAATTATAGCCCTTGCTTCATGACTTTTCTTTTACAAGGCAGAAAGATGACTAAAAGAGTGTATTTTGTGTGATGTGTAATGCATCAGAAAGCAAAATAAGCATATGATATGTTTGGTTTGGTTTTTTGGTTGGTTTTTGTTTGTTTGTTTTGTGGTTTGTTTGTTTTTTTAAGACTGCTTACATTAGCCTGATCAAGGTTTTACTAGGAGTACAGTTTAATTAATACCAAGAAGGGAAACATCATTTCAGAATATTTCTTAGTGTGTTTTCTTTTACTGTTCTACTTAGATACTCGTCATGAATCAAAGTAAAAATGAAGAGCATGTGAAATAATTACTCACAGTTCTGACTTCATGAATACACATACCCTTATCTACTGACTTCTATCAGCTCTATTCTGCTCATTGCAGCACCTATGAGTTATTCATGTTGCTACAGATACATAAAAATTATTTGAAGGAACAATTTTGTATTCAAAACTATGAGCTCTCAGAGGAACTGTTCACTATCTTTTTTTATCCTTTCTCTTCATCTCATTAATCAGAAGCAAACTCCTGCAGTGTCAGGACAGGAACTAAACTTCAAAAGAAGATCAAAATTTATAATATGTTTTCAAAGAACACATTAAGCAAATTAAAATTACCTGGTTTTCTGTAAGAAAAAAAAAGGATCAAACTTACCATTTATTTCCAACAACAACATGTAACCATATCATGAATGAAAAAGAGCCACTGTTCATTGCATGCAGTGGTTCATTTTGTATTAATTATGTAGCATTACATAATGGCATTTGTAAGTAGGGAAAAGGGGCATTATTTTGTGCAACTGAGTTTACAGTTTATTTAAAAAAATGTCACAGTAAATCTAATTCAGGTATTGCAATGTCATAAAAGCAGCATGTCAACTGATAAACATATGTTGTCTATAGAGTCAGCTAAACCAAATGGATAAGCTAGTTCTCCCTCTTTTTTTGACAGACAGGCAACAATCCCGGGAATGAATACTGCTGAATAATTTCTTGTGTCCTCCCAGTTCTTTCCACCTCATAGCCTTCTGCTAACCATTGAAACCCTCTACATTAACTCTTCTATATAACACATTCAAGCAAGATTAGAGAGAATATCTATCTACCTGGAAAAAAAATGCAAAAATCTCTGCAAAATGGATGATTCCAAGATGAAGAACCACTAAATAGTTAAAAACATGTAGAGTACTTCCTGCCCCTATGTATATAATCAATCCATATATAGAACACTACTAATTGTGCTGTGCAAAAATATGTCACAAAGAAGAAGAAAGAAGAACAGAAAGACAAGACAACTAACTTTGGGTTGTAATATCAAAGAACAGGTGCTCGAAGCATACATTTTCAAAAGTAAAAAAAATCCTCAAAAGAAAATCAGGAATGACAAAGTTACCATCCATAAATTCCTTCAGGGGTCTCTTTTTGCTTCCAAAAGGTTTATCAATTTTCTGTTGAAACACATCCTACTTTTTCAGACTATTTCTTCAATTTGCCAAATTTATTTTCATTTATAATCCTATTTTCCAGCATGTTTTTAACCTTCCCAGTTTGACATTATCTGGGTGCGTAATACATATCCATTATTCAGAACATTGATGAAAGCCTCAAATATATGACAGATCCCTACCAGATCCTACTAGAGATCTTTCCAATTTCACCATGAATTGATAATTACACTTTGATGCAGTCTTCTAATCAGATAGACATCCATATAATAGTGATTTAATCTCATATGCTTCCCACCAGCTTGCTAATGAAAATCTTATGAGACAAAATAAAGTTTTCCCAATGTCAATACATTACTACTGTTTTTCCCTTATGCATAAAGCCTATTTTCCTGTAATCCAAGAAAACCAGACTTGTTTGACATTATTCTTGACAAATCCATATTGAGTGTTAGTCTTTTTTTATATATTTCCCCATATTCCTTATATTTTAGAAATAGCTAATAATTTTTAAAAAATACAAATCATACAGTTTAAAAATAATTTTTTCCTTTGTTTGTTCTTACAATATTTTTCCAGAAACTGCAATAAAAATATCAGACTTACAATCACTCATTTCTCTCGCTTTTTTCTTTTCTATCCCCCCCCCCGCCTTTTTTTCTTTTTTTGGCAGGCAGCTAGATTTGCCCTTCTCCAGTCTCCTGGGAGTTCCCAAAGTCGGCTATGAGACTAAGGGCCCCATTCAGGGTCAATTTCATCATGCACAGCCAACCTGAACACAGTTGTTAGTGTTTCAGTAAGAAACATCTCGGTTTTTAAGAAAGGAAGTTTCATAAGCCAGTAACCCTCAGACACACAAGGACAGATCTATTACGTTTTTGTATAGATGTGAGAGATGGCACCACTTCTTTTTGTCTTTAAAATTATAGCTTTTTGATAATTTTAATTGAAATTAGTTGTTTGAAAGAATCAATAACCATGTGGATAAGTAAGACTGACAAACTAGCTGACACAGCCAGCTTGGAATTCCAAAGCCATTCTTTCAGAGAGGCTCTTCTCCAAATGCTTACAAGAAAACTAAGGAGCAATTAGCTAAGAGGGATGGTCCTTTCATACATAAATATTTGATTACAATAGAGGAAATAGCAGAAACACACGGTCAAGTCATAAAACCAACAGAAGGCCCCTGTGGAGTTTTGCTGGAACCTGTGGCTGGGCTTTGTGCTGTCCGATACATCCTAAACCACCCAGAAAACAGGGAGAACAGTAAGATGACTGATTCTCCTCATCATATTAGGTTACTCAGGGCTGTAAAGACAAAAGCCAAATGCAAGGAAGGATTTTATAAGACTAAGCAACTAGGCAAGGGCTGGCAGATAAAATTCATGGAGATAAATGTAAAGTTATACACAAGTGAAAATAATCCCACCTTCATACATAACAAGCCAGGATCTAAAATGATTATAATCACTGGAGAGATTCTTCAGCTATGATAAATATTGCCATTAAAATATTAGCTCAGTACTCAGTAGCAGTAAAAAAAAAAAAAAGGTCATCCAAAGCTAGGAAGAACAAACAAATTGAGTGTTGAGAAAGAATAAAAAGGCAAACACTAACATCAATGCATAACCCATTTTACACCTGTATTATGAAAAACACAATCCATTTTGGTCTCCTCAACTCAAAAAAAAAAAATTTAATAGGTCTGAAAAATATTCAGAGAAGAAAGAAAGAAATGTCAGAGTTTCATGAAAGAAACTATCACACATGCTAAGATTCTCCTGTCTGGAAAAGAGCTGAGGGAGGGATGTGATGACAGTGTCCTATAAAATCATAGGTGGCACTAAGACTGGCACCAGACATCAACTATTTAATGTTTCTTCCAGTACAAGGAACTGGAAATCCTAGCAAAAGCAGCCAAAGTCTAGTGCAAAAACAAATGAAAAGCAGTGCTTCTTCACATGACACGTTAAGCTGTGGGATTCACTGTCATAAGAGGTTGTAGACCTATTTTACATAGGTCCAAAAGCAACTGGCTTAATTCAAAGAAAAGTCCACTGGGAGTTATTAAGCACACAGAAACTGTAGCTGGATCATAAAGAGTACTCAGTGGAGATATCACTGTATACTAGGTCTATTCTATGAACTTTTGGACTTCGTTAGCAATGGAATACTGAGCTACCCAGTCTTTATGTTATATTATTATAGAATAAGGATTCATGTTAAATATATAGATAGGGTAAAATACATTCTTTTTGTCTTTTGTTAGGTTCACTCTTACAAAAAAATAAGAGCACTTGTTAAAAATAAGAAGATATAATCTTCTATGAAATGAATGAATGAATAGGAGGACTCATAGCAGAGTTACTAATTTACTTTCCCCTCAAGATGAGGAAATAGCTTTTTGAAAAAAAAAATGCATAACCACTTTGGCAGGTGACAAAGTCTCTAAATACCAGATTCAGATTCCAAATGCCAATACAAGATATTAATGTGACATTTCCATAAGAAAGGCTACCAAACAGAGTGTATTGGAATATTCTCCCTGCCGCTAAGGTGACACCAACTATCAAGATTAGAATGTCTGACCAATAAGGCTTTTGAATAGCAGAACCTCCGCCAAACATGTTTTTGATAACATTGGTTCTAGCAGCATCCTAGTGCACCTGCTATAAATGAATATTCAGTAACTATTACTGTCAGTCTGGATACACAAGTTATACAAGAAAATAATAAATTAATTCACTGGACTGAATTCCTGATCAAGATCCAGTCAGTTTCCCACTGAAGTAACTGGTTAGTTCCATAAGTATTTAGGTTCATGACAAGCCTAAGAAGTGGAAAGTTCGGTGAGAAGCACTGATGATCACAAACTCGGAAGTGAAATTAAAAATTTCAGTTGTTGCTGCCTGCCAGCAAAGAAGTTTAGATTTGGAAACTGCAAGTGAGAGAAACACAGGATTGTGTTTTTGTCTGGGGAAAGTTAACAGATGGTCTAAAAAGGAGCAGCTTTAAAATGAGACCAACAGCCAAAAAGTGTGTGGAGACAGCAATACGAGAGTTTTTTTGATCTATTCTGTGCCACTGTTTTGTACAGCTTTGCGAAATAGCTTAGAGCCTCAAAGCTTGACCTTTAGTTTTATTCATCCAGATTAAAATACTGTAATCTTTTTATAACTTTGGGAAAAGAATGTTATGCCGTGCAAAGAAGTATTTGAAATACATATTTACAAGGTGCTCTTTTCCTAAGTGACAGGTCTCTGAAACATTGCTGAAAAAACAACTTCATTCTGTAACATAGAATTACAGAAGGTCGCATATGGGGATATGGTATCATATCTTCTTTTAACTTTGAAGAACTGGCCAGCTAAATCCCTATACAGCTCATACAAAATATGCCTCTGGATATTTATACTTTTGCAGAAGTGGCTCATTTACCTCTTCAGAAAAGGCTGCTGAGTATATTTATACTGTTGCTGCAAAAAAGCACTACAGAAAGTCTCAAAAATAAGAAAACAGGTAGTGACAAACAATCATTCTCGTCAGCTATAATGTGAAAGAATGCTGCATGAAGGAAATCATAACCTACATTCAGCTTCTTATTAATGTCCTTTCCTACTGTTTAGCAGCCAGAGGGAGATAGATCAAGACATACAATTCTTGCTGTAAATGTCAAACTTGTTCCAGCATAGGATACAGTACCATAAGCAAAACATCAAGTACTTAGCTGTAAATCAACAGAAAGAAGCTTTCAGAATTACTTACCTGATTTTCTTCATGGGAAACTCTCATTTGTTCTTTAAGAACTGACATTCTGGCTGCTTCTTCTTTCCTCAATACTCTCTCTTTCTTTAGCTCAGGACTCCAGAAAGTTTTGATGCTATTCATGGAGGATCCCAGCTTGCTGTCCTTAATGTCTAGTTCTTTTCTGAGAAGATCATTCTCCCTCTGTAGTTCCTTAAGCTGAGCCTGCAGGTCTAACATGGTACTATCTCTAACCTGTCTCAGCATAGAAGGAACCTGATGGTGGTGATGGTGTGAAGATGTGGTCAGACCTCCATGCTGATCAGTATAAGAAAGGACATCTGTGTGCGAAAGTCCAGCTGAAGCAATATTAGGACTGCTCCCCATAGCTGTGACTCGACCACCATACACAGCTCGATTTGTAGCCCTTCCAAGAGTCATTGTGCCCTTTGGGAAAGTAGTAGAAGCTACACCTTCATGGTCACTCAGATACATTGGTCCAGATGTTGCATAGGCTGCATTAAGGGACTGGATGTTCTCCATTGATAACGTCTTACCTGTTCCTCCTCCTCCTCCACTATTTGTTCGCCTATGGCCCAGGCGAGGAGACCTTGGCAAACGAGGAGACCTGGAGGGACTTCCTTCTAAGTTGCTGATTGTTCTTGCACTTCCATACATTTTTCTTCTACTTTGAGGTACTATTTAGTAAGAAATTAGTAACACTAAAGTTGAATATTAAATTTATAATCCCAGCTAGAAATATTGGCAGTTTCACTGCATTCTTCCAGTAGGCAGAAATCTATTGTTCCTCCAAAGTCAGAGACCTGAAAAAAGATATTATAAAATTAAGTAAATTTTCATCTTGGAAAATAAGTTTACAAGTAATCAGCATATATCAGAAAATAACATAACCCACTTCCTAGAGTAATTACTTTAAAAATAAAATTTACTATACATTTTGTATTTAGGATGACTAGTTAAAGATGCATTTTCAAACTAATTTCATTCAGAAGAAAAAACTGTTCATTTCTGTCTTGCTAGAAAATATCTTGACATTTTGACTTAGTTTAACAAGCTTTATGTTGCAATAAACACCATGGGCCCAAAAACATAGCTTAGCTGATATGTTAATGGACTTAAATGATTGACCATGTGGAATTATAAAAAGGACAAAAGAATAGCTGTTGTTGACATTAAGAACTACCCAAACTAAGATATTACATTTTCAAAAGACAGTATAAAAGTAGCAATTCAGCAGTTCTGTATATTCTCTAGTAATATATTAATTAAGACAAAACAAGGAAATAGGCAAGGGTTTTAATTTCTGTTTGGACTAACAAAGAGGTTTTTGGATAGGAAAAAGGATGAAGAAAATGGTGTTTCTAATAGTTCAGCTATAAACAGTACAAATATATTTTAGTAAGAAAAATTAACAGTAAAACTAAGCTAATTTGAGTGAATATTTCCTTCTAAACAATTATAATGTATTACAACACAGTATTATTTGTTCAATGAAGTGCTAGCTTGCTAATATTTGTTGTTAATAAGCTTCTCAGGAAAAAGCTGCATGACAATAATCTAGGTTTTCACTTAGAAAAGGAGTGCCTGTGAAATACAATTTTCTTTCTTTTTTTCCTATGGATATCATATTATTACTCTGATAGAACTATCCTTGTACTTTATTTAACCAAACAACAGATAGATTTGGACTAATGCTCTGTTTTCAAATTCTTCAATACCATCATTATACATTTACCAAGTTTTGAGTAAGTTTATTAACTTTACATAGCATAAATATAAACATACAACAGGACTCTAGGATTAGGTAGGCCCGCTGATTTTTTTTTTTTTAAACAAATCTGACCTTTTCAATAAATTCATGGTATTAATTAAATTGGTGGTCATTAACCAGATCTAGCACCATTTATTTCAAAGGTAACTAGAGGAAGAACAAAAATTGGATTCAGTCAAATCCAGTAAGCTTTAACCATACCCTCAGGGCATCCTCATTATCTATAGATACATTATTTCCCAGTGTTTTAAAACATCTGTTCTACATTTGCTGTGAAAAAAGTGTTGATGCAGGGGCAGGCAGAAGGATGATTTGATGTCATATTTATTAATAAGCTCTAGTATATTATAACGTCACCAACAATATTAGCATAAAATATTATGGATACTAATTACATCAGCAAACAAGAAGCATGCCGAGTTCTCCACTGACCCCTCATTATCCCACACAAGCATACACCACATGGCTTATATGAATTCTAAGAATTGCTCGGTATATGCTATGTTTTCATCAAGTTTAACAGCTAGCATAGTCTAACGTGTTTTTGTTTCATTTGAATTACCACTATGCATCTGAATTAGCTGAGATGTTTCAACTTGTTCAACTTTTTTCAACTACTATTATACATCAGCAGCCATTCTTGTGAATTTTCACCTCTCTCCTAAGAGGTCACAAGAGTCTTGTGTCAAGAGTCATAAGATTCAGAAGTGGAAGGCACGGCACTACACTGAAATGTTGATGACAATGCCACTATGGGTGCTGGACAAAAATGTAAGAGTGCGGTATTTATTCAACATTGAGAATTTGGAAACACTGAACTCTCTGTACTACACCCACACTGCTCCATTAAAAGTAATTCATTTCAATGCAAACATTGCCCTCGGCAAAATGGATCAAACAAGCTAACATAACACTGTTCCATACAAACTACATTAACAAGACCAGTAATTCTGTCATAAAACATTACCACTTTTTGTCATATACAAACAGCTCAGCCATGTACATTGGCACTTTTTGCCATGTAAAAACTATTCGGCTATGCATAAAGCAAAGCAGGGGTAACTACTTCAATGTGAAAATGTAGTTTTTAACTATTTAGGAAGACATAGATACAAAATTACACCCTAGCAACTCTTTTCTACTTCAGGATCACATAACTCATAACGTAACATGAATATTTTTAATTCTAGAGGCAAAAGACTGATCCAACTTCTTGAGCCATGAAGACCTCTTAAAGCTTCCAGAATTCAGCCCCAAGGCACACAGATTTAAAGGAACCAAATGTAACTCGCTGATTTGCATTTTCAAATTTTGACACTTTATCATTAATATACAAATCTGCCCCCCCTTTTCAGGTGTCATCCAGCATTCAAGAGATGACCCACAGCTTGTTCCACAAAAAACCTGGTGCAGCTTTTCTGCCATCTCAACTTCAATGCATTGATCAATAAAAACCATCTCGTGGTGACTGGGGGCAATGCAATTGCTTATCCTCATTCTCAAGTGGCTGCATCCTCTGGCCAAATAACATCACTCGTAATGCACTCTGAGAAATCCATCCTTGTATACTTCTAGTTTCCTGAAAAAGTTCTGTAGCTCCTTCAAAGACGATCTCACATGAGATCAGAGCTGAAGATCATTTTCCTTCCACTGGCTCATGGCAGATCCTGAGCAAAAGAAACTGTCTTCTTAGACTGATACAATTCTCCCCCCACCCCCTGCCAAAAAAAAAAAAAAAAATCTGTCCTGGTGGAAAACTAAGATTGCTAGCATGAACTGTCAATGTCAATTTAAACCGGATACAATCAAATATTTTTAGATACAGCAGACCTGATACATGGCCAGGTGGTGGGGGTTGGTCCACATTTGTTGATCCTCAAAGATATAGGTATAGGGTACCCTTACATCATATCAATACTGTTTTTCCTTTCCATTGCCACAGTCTGATAAATAAGTGATTTATGCTTCTTCCTTTGAGTCACTTAATATCCTACTTAGCCCTTTGTTTATGTCTCTGATATTTATTTTTAAGTACTTGTTTTGCCTTTTAGAGTTTATTAGTTGTGGTCTGTCTCCTTTTCTCTACTTGTGTGAAGTTTTGAGAAGTTCTCATCTCAAAGCAGAGAACACTTATCTTGCTTAGCACTCCAATGCTTACCATTGAGTCCTACTTAAAAACGGAATCATCATCCCTCATCCAAAGGGAGACTGACTTCTCTCTGGACTTTCCTTTACTTTAATAATAATGTTTGCATACTGATTTAACATTGTAACTTTCATATGCCTGCAAAAATTATGAAAGCAACAGGAGAAGAGAAGTAAAACACCAACAACCAAAGAAATGTTATTACCTCCACGGCATTTTCAATTATTATTTTTATTTTTCCTCCTAAAAATACTCTAATCAAGATGGAGACCTCTATATAGAAAGTGGAAGCACACTGACAATATGCTTGGTTTTCTTACTTTCATGGGCTACTAAGGATAGCTCACAGACCAAAAGCTGAAAATCCTGATTTAAAGATACTCTTACAGTTTATCTCTATTTTTGTTTGCAATTCATTACCTGCTGCAACCTGCGTTATTCAGACTGGCTTTCTTGCAAACACCTTGGAAAAAGGAAAGCACATAGAAGTGTGCTTTTTGGAAATATATACATCTTAAGGATAAACCTTGAGCCTTCCTTTATGGCTGTGAAAAGTCTCAGACACAGCAGAAGCCCTATACCATTTCTTTATGGAAGAACAGAGAAAGGCACCTACATCATTTTCCACTCTTTACTGCTTATACACACAACCTTCCTAGCTTCAGGAAGATTTACTGCGTGTCTCAACGCATCAGGAAGCGGAGGCATAAAGAAGCAATATCAGCCTCAGGGCCTCAACCATTGCCACACAGATCACCATCCACTGCCTAGAGAAAAAGAGAAAGAGAGGAGATCCCTTCTCCCATCTTCCCATACAACCTGCTGTCACAGAACTCTTCTACTTGCACTTAGAGTAGGCAGGCGAGATATAGATGATTCTATCTTGAAAACTAAATTGATTTTCTATTGCTATTTTAATTCATGGGAAGGAAAAAATTATTACTCTAAAGCAATCATTTTTCACCCAATTTTTCAAGGATGGTTTTGCTGAACTAAAGCATAACCCTTATGCACCATAGCGCAAGGGGTGGAGAGAAAGATAAGTGGAATCAAGCAGAAACACAAGAATCTCGTATATCATGGGGAGGATGGGAGAGCTGTATAGACACGAACAGTATACCCACAACTAAAGAGACCAACCCTCCCTCTTGACAGAAGCCTAGAAGCTGGAGATGTTGCAGGAGCAAGCATAAAGGAGCTCCAATACAACTCGTGAAGGTTATAACCCCCTAAAAGCTTCTCTGAGACAAAAAGTCACCCAGATCCATTCAGTCTGGTCTGACACAGACTGCAGACCCATTGTATGCATTTTCCCATAAAAGATTATTTTGAATTTTGAAATCCAAATCAGCTTAATAGGACAAGAAAAAAAAAACCACAGATGCTTATTTACTTGTCTCAATATTTTCTTACTTTAAAAAATACTTTTTAATGTACATAATGCATGACTTAAAAACTAACCGTTATAATTGTGACTTCAATTTTTTGCATTGCAAACAAAGCTATATAAAAAGATTCAGAAAATTAAGCATGCATTCTTGGGGGGGGGGGGGGGACGGACGACACACCTCCCCCCGCCATGCTCTCCTCAGCCTTGAAAATCCCAGCAAATAAGAAATATTCTATTTCATGAAAAAATACTTCCTGGTGGCTGTTCTAATTTAGGCTTAGCTTATTTCCACATTTCTGCCTCATCTCATCACCTGCACTCTGCAGACAATAACATCACGGGTTCTCATTATCCACATCACTTAAGTCTCTGACATTGCATTTTATTTGCCTTTTAACTATCTATTTTATAGAGACTTAAAACATAGGATTCTAATACGATACTAATGGAAGGTCTGTCTCACTCAATTTACTTTCCAAATACATTACTTTGACATTTTACATAATTACACAGTTTCCTTGAAATACTGTCTTCACGGAACCCCATAATTTCTGGTTTTCACTGGTTACATACTCTTACCCCCCTCCCCCCCAAAAAAAAACCCAATTAATTTTGTTAAGCTATTTGAACAAATCAGTGTCACCAAGTTCAAAGCAAGCGAGAATTTTCTGTATTGTGTCTGTCAATCTTTTCATAACAAGAAATTTCATAAAAGAATTGTGTAGAGGCATTGTAGTTTAGCCTCAGAACAGACATGGGGCTATTTTGCCTGTTTTCTGAGCTCTATGAATCCTGATGGTTCAGAAAAAAATGGAAACTAGATCCTGCCAGACAAAAGCCTGTGGTGTCTGAATAAATTTTAATGAAATTATTAAATTCGTCCTTCATTCAGTTCAGAAAAAACACAATATGTTGTTACATTCCATGTCTCTCCTGTAAAACGTTTGGGCCCAAGAAGCCCAGCAGTCTCAGATCAGATATTCCAAACCATTAAAAAAAGGATACAGTTTGAACTTTGCTACCAATTCTGCAGGTAGCCACAGTGCATACAGAGTTCTCAACAGTTTCACATTAGAGGTTTCACTAACAAGCAGGTGCTAGACAGCACGCAGTGTGGCTAATTCCACAGCAGATTTAGCAACTTTATTGAAAAAAATTATCAAATCACACTATGCTGGAAAACACCAAGAAATGTAGATAAATTTCAGTAACTAGATATAAGGCCAGAAACAACAAAAATGTAGCGAACCTTTCCTCATAAGGTATTCCCATGACAGAAAACACATAATATGAGCAAATATTCAGACTATGCTCAAGGAGTGCATTGACTACTAAATCTAAATTATCATCTTACCTGTATAGAAATCATTCTTTGTATTACTAACAGCAGCCAAACATTTTTAGCGAAGGACAAAGACTTGATTTCTTCCTTCTCCTGTTTTTGGGGGGTTTGGTTTTTCCAGGTTTGTTTTTGTTGTTTGTTTTTTCCCCTCAGACTAGGGCACACTATTAGTTTCATAAGGGTCAGCGTTACAATTTCCTTACCATCAACTGATAGCTAGCATTTGAACAGGGACCTACTTTCTGACTTTATGTCAATATATCTCACATGCTGACCATTTATGCCATCTTCACAGGCAGACATAGTGGGGCCAGAACAACTGCCAAAATACCGGGGCAGGGACAGGAGAAGGAAGAAAAAAAAATCCTGGCAAGTATGCTTAGAAAGCTCGGGGCCAATTTAGAGTTTCTGTGTCTCCTCCTCCGGCCAGAATCACCTAGTCAGCAGTAAGTTTGGATATTAGCCAAATACTTAATAGCTTTGCACAACTACTTGCCAATATTAACTTGCCAAGAGCTTAAACATTCATGATACTACCAAAAGCTTTAAGGGAACTCCCTTACAGCTATTCTCCCCAAATAACATATAGTGACAGCTAAGTGCAGAAATTATCAATCTAATTTTTAAAATACTCAATGTCTTCCAAACTGTCTAAAAACGTACTCTACAGCTCCCCAGATGTAAACAAAAAGCAACAAAATAGAAGAAATAGGAGATGATGTAGAAGATAATGCTCCTGTATTCTCCACCAGGGCTCATCTTCCCTGTATTTTGAGACACCACAAAAGGAAGGAGATTCACAGAAAAAGTTCTGTTCCATAAACGCACACCCTGGCAAACAGTAAGGATTTTTTAAAAATAAAGGAATCATTTAAATACTCTCTTATCACAACAAAAACCATCACTGTACACAGAAGTCCACGGATGCACGTGTATTTAAAATAGTGACCAAGAGCCAGAAATATTTCTGGCACGTTCTTTTGGTTTACCTTGGGTTTTGACTGCTTTAACAGTGGCTCGGCACATCCTCATAAAAGAGAATACTCTTTTCTTTGTGTTTTTTATTCTCTGTGCTGATTAAAAAAAAAAATAAATAAGCTGATGCAAAGTAGATACAGAGAACCAAAATCTACTGTACAGTATGCTTCCTTTCTTCATCAATCTGAGCAGCACGGCATGCCTTATTTTAATAAAGTAACAAAAAGATGATGAACAAAATGTTGATTCATATGGGGTTAGTACAAGCCCTGCACTGTGTTTATTAAAAGGACAAAGTATTCTTTTTTCCTACTTACCACTATCAGACTGATCAAATTACTTATTTACATCCCCCCATTCTTTAATTGTAAGAAGAAAATCACCCATTTCTTCCTACTACTCTACAATTCCTTAAAAGTTTGAAAAACAAAATATACATGACAACATTAAAAGCAACATCATCCTCATTTAGGTTCCTTCGAGTGTCCTGAATCTGCATTTCTAATGTAAGTTTTACTATAGTCTGCACAATAGATTTATTTTTACTTGTCAATAAGTGTTACTTTATCTACTTTCTCTTGTAGTTAGTTATAAATATAGTACATATAGTACTATAGTACACATATAGTACATGTGTATAAAGTTAGTTTCAGAGCCTGTTCTGATCTTGCAAGTTGGTGATGTCCCTGAACTCCCATCAATGCTAAATGAAAGAACTGGCACTTATCACCTCACAGGAATAGCTCATCACACCTGCCTGCCTTTCATTTCTATTTCATACAAAAGTAATAGTATATGAAGGAGAAAGTAGGAATGGCTGCTGAATATGCATCTAATGACATACATGGAAAATAAAGTTGTCGTGCATTCTCATGTCGTCAGGTGCAGTGACAGCAATTAATACTTATCATGAGATCAGGAAACCCCAGCAATGGAAATATTTGCTCAAAATGCAGTATTAAAAATCTTGAAAAAGAAGCAGATCTCACTGAATTATCAGGATTGTCAGTTATGTTACTCAAGTATGTTTAAGTGAAGAGCCAACAATACCTTTTTATTCTCTTCTATACAAGTCTCACAGTTTTAAAATAAGGCTAGCATTCAGCAGAGGTACATTTTTTCAGTGCACTGACTTTTTCTCTTTATTACAATGTTAAAGACATTGTAATTGTTTTAAAACACTTTTAAAGCATAATTAGAAATGGGCTTTAAATCAAAGTAATATTTAAACTTAATAGACTGACACCTCTATTACTTTGTAACTTTTAAATTAGGTCTCTCTTTGTTGTTGAAACACTAATTCTTAACATTTTATCTCTAACATTTCCTGCACTCCTGCATGTGACAAAAGAAAGCCTTCCTGGGGTTTCTAAGATGTCTAAGGGAGGTGAAAAATTAAGGGGTGGTTTTATTATTTTATTTTTCTTATGTTCTTTCAAATATTAAAGACCTGAAGATAGAGCATCAAAAACAAACAAACAAAAAAAGGCTTCTACAGCCAAGCAATGGCAGAATCATCATGTCTAATTTTCATTGGGTTTGCCAGAGAACACACTGTATCTTTATAAAAAGCTATAGGTCAGTGTATCTGCCAATTCTGGGCAAGCAAAACCAAGTACAGCCTGCACAATAAATTATCTTCCAATGTAGACTATACATCACTATCCAATTTTATTCTGATTTAATGGTCAGTCAACAGAAGCAGGGATGTTTAGAATCATCTTTTGTTTAAAATACTAAGCACCAGCATTAACAGTGGAGTTAAAAGTAAAGTTTCAAAGATGCAGGGTAAAATACCCCAGTTTTAATTGACCAAAGTTCACTGTCCTGAGTTCATTGTGCCATTGTTTTGCTAGCCATCTGCTCTCCCTGCAACTTGTAATGTTAAGATCCTATTTTTGGGTTTGTTTGGTATTTTTGGGGGGGTGGGGGGGGGAGGGAGAAGCGGAATCACAAGTAATACGGGATAGAAACACATACGTTCCGAAACGGAGAAAGAATTCCTAACGTGTTAGTCTTTGCAGGTATGCAGGTGTCTTTTGTGTGCTAAATTCTGTATCCTAGTCTGTATTCATTGTGCCTTCCATCCTGCAATTGTTAATCACTTGCCTCTTACTTCTTTCTCGATAAGAAATCTCATTTATCAATGCAAGCCCGCATTTACAAACTCCAGTCTTTTGTGGAGGATTATTCTAAGGCACCTGGTTAGCCAGGCAAACTGTATTTTTAGTTACTATTAAACAACAACAAAAAAATAAATGTCTCAAATTTTTTACTAAATAAGTCTCCTTTGGGGAAAAATATGAAAATATAAAAGTATACACCACTCTTCATGGTAACTTAAAAAAATTATGCCTAACGAGTAGCACAATTTTGCTCTGCTTTGGCCAAAATTTACCTAACTTGAAAGACTGTTTAACAGTTTACAGAAACACTGCCTTTGTTATAGATTGAATTACCTTTCTATTTCAAATGAGAAGTTAGAGCTTAAAAATAAGCATGATCTAAGACAACCTGAAAGTTTTCTAGCAAAAACTGGAAGATCAGTCTTGTTCTTTCTACTATTTCTAAATTTAAAATGGCAACAAATGCCACCTTTCTTCCCCTTTTAAGCAATATGTTAGTTCTTATTTATACTTACTAATGACAAAAGCTTAATTTTTAAAGCTTCTTTACAGAGCATCTGTAACTTCAAGAGGGACACAAGAGAGAGTTCCAGATGTATTATAAAAGATTTTTTTCCTAGCAATACTACACATATATTTCATTATAAACATATGTAAAGAGTCAAATGAGGACATAATTCCACTTAAATGTCCATTTTTGTAATTACTTTCAAAAGGTAAATAAAATAGTAGTGTAAAGGAAAAAAGCTAACAAAAAATTTAAGTAAAAAATAATATATCTATATAATGATTTAAATAGTTAAGCTTCCTTTTCTTCGCTGCAATCTGATTTGCCTTGCTCATGGAGCATCCAAGTTGTACACAATAAAAAGTGAAGCAAGTAGGTTGATTCACATTTGCAACTTCATATTGCTAATTTATCCCCTAGTCAACATTTCCTCTGCTTTGTTTATGAGCAAGTAAAACTGAACGTTTAACAAAGCAAATTATGGTCCAAATTCTTCAACCAAATGTGAAGAAGGTGAGGATCTAATTAAAACAAAAATTTAACTCTTTAAATTGTATGCGTGATAATGACACTGAGTTGTGATTCCGATAGAAACCTTCTTTCTTCTTACAGAATAATTGTGTGCATTTATTTTTTCCATTCGCATACTCTGGACTAACAGAGCCCATTGTGAGAGTAAGCAACACTTACTTACAAAGACAAATATTATTGCAGAAGTTTGTTACATTAACTGTTACACCTTCATGCAAGAAGGGAACACAGGTTAAGGATCACTCCAAAAATTTGGGAATGAGGAACCAATATGCAGAACTGTTGTGATGCTTTAGACCTTGCAGAAAGAGCTCTTAGAATTCAGGTATTGAAAAGACCACTTTTGATCTTCAAAAGTAATGCAAATAAGAGGTTCATAAAAGTTATACTTTATAAAAATGCTTTTAATGTTTTTATATGTGTGTTTATATTAAAGACATTGCTAAAAACTGAAAGCTTTTGTAAACAGTCTCTGTGCAACACCTGTTATCTTTCTTTCCCCTTGCTATACATAATAGCAAATAAGGTTATAAGAGAGTAACAATAAAATACAAAGAATAGAGTCAGCTCAGTGCTCAGGAACGACAGAAGAAAAATATTGTGATATTAAAAAAATATTTCCTTACAAATTATGTCTACAATAGGAAAAGGCACACTTCTGATGCATCAGGAATGTTTTGATAATGCCAAAATAAACGATGTTTTTCAAATAAGGCCACAAAGGTAGAATACCAAAAAAAAAAAAACTTGTTACATATGTTCATGCAACACCAAACATCTATATTGTCAACATTCATACCAACAGTCTTTGAAACCTAAGGCTGTTTACCTGGTAACACATACATGTATTAAACCCGCATTAAAGACTGCAATTATTTGTTTCAGGAATAAAATCTAAGAACTGAAAATAATGTAAAAGGAAATTAACTGAATTTATAATTAGACCTGTAAATTTGTCTATTTTTGCATTAAGTATGTTTAAGAGTATTCTGTCATTTACATTAATGTAATACTTTTCATTTTAAGATGCATTTAAAACTCATAAGTCTATCACAGAAATAATCAGAAATACATCTACACAATGGTGTATTTTCAATTGAATTCACTAAGGCTACTCACATGAATGTTATTAAACACAGGCTAACATATATATTTGCAGGATAAAGCTATATTTTTTCTTTTTTGCTACACAGCTTTCATTCTCATAAGAAAGCAACAGAATAGTCATAGGATCAGCTATTAAGACTACCTGTGTAGCTTCCAGCATTTTTTTTAGAACACTTAAACATTGGGATATTTACAATTTAGCAAGCCTAAATATCCACTATGTATTTTACATTTCTTGGATTCAAAATTAGCAATATACATACTTAAATTATAAAACAAAAAGCATACATTTGTGCATTCAGCATGCTCTGAAGTCATCAGAACTCAAAAACAAGCCGAACATCTCTCCTCTCTGTTCTCTTCACTAGGATATAAGGGCATGCACATGTTTTAGGATCACGCCAAAAAAAAAAAGAAACTGGCTGTGCCTCAGCCATGTTAGATCAAAATTCTCCAAGGGACTTACAGGCTCTGTAAGTGATGCAAGCGGTTTAATAGATTACCTCTCAATTCAGCATAAAATCAGCACCCTGGAACCATTAGAAGGCACTGCACTTCTGGAATTATCTTTTTATTTATTTATTCATTCACAGAAAAGGTTGAGAAGAGTTCCCCAGCCACTTGGTTGTTGGTTATTACCAACTTCATAGCACAACCAAGTCTTCCACCTTTGCGCTGCCACTGCACCGATCTCAGCTGAGCATAATCATGCCAATTCTCAAGTGCAATTTATAAGTCCTTACAGGCATCTGACATGAACGTTTGACATTCATGACAGACATTAGTGTAACTGCTTTCCTTAAAGAAACAAATTGTCTGAGCAGATTTCAAATGAGGTCTGTGAAAAAGATATATAAATGAAAACCAAAGTACATCGGGACTGCCAATACTTGGCCATCAAAAATAAACATGCTTTACACAGCAAACTGTCTTCCAGAGAAGCACCTGAGAGTACCCATTTCTTGCACTATTATTTGACATTGGTCAACAAAAAGAACAACTGTGCTTTACTATGTCACATTTGTCCACTAATCTGAATTGTTCAAAGAACACAAGTGGTAAGAACTGTATTTCAACAATATATTTTGAGGAAAAGAATGCACTGCAGAAAACTGTTTAAGTCAAAGTCCACACCATCACAGAAATAACACAGACCTATGCTGTTTTATAAAGTTATTAAATGATTCAGACATTGCACGCACCACAGACATAATGAGATACGTATCTTAGCAGATTACCTGTAAATTAATTTTACCGACCGTGAAAAGTGCTTAGTTAACAGTACTGAAAACTGAAGAAGCATCAGCACAATCTCCAACATGATTCAACTCTCATTTGTCAAAGAGAAACCAGTTCCTGAGAATTCAAGTACTGTGGTCTCCAAGTCCATTCAATTTGTTATTTTTGCAGTGAGACAATCCAAATGTATGCCAAATAGCGTAGCCACGAGTACTGACACAGTAAACCTCCATTAGGAATTGGAACGAAGTCACCAAAGTGTGTTCTGTTAGCCTCTCAAAGTCAGTAGAATAGCATGGCCAGTAAGTCAGCGTCCATCCCAAGTGATCTGAGCTATTTACTTGGTGGGAAACTGCCCCACATACTATCAATGCTCTGTGCAACATGTGATCTGTTGGACTAAATTCAGGAACAGCATAGACTTTTGTTACATTTCTTTCACTTCCTTAGAAATAAATTGCATGTTATATCCAGCTAGGCAATCATTATAGACATTGCTCTCTTTAGTGACTTCCTACCTCAACTCCACAATTATTCCAGTAACTACAGCACATCATTTTCACACATACCTATACCATTTGTCTTTCACTGGTCTTTTTACTCCTTTCACCATTCTATGGTATTTCCCACACAATTTGAGATTTTTTTTTTAAGCCATTTAACTCTAACATAAATCTCATAATTTTCCATGTCTGTAGAATTTAGCTGCTAGATTCTACATCTGCACTGTGACTTCAGTTAGAGGGATAGGATAATAAGCATTACAAGCAGCGAGAAGCTTTAAAAAAAAGACAGTACTTGTTGAAAGTGGGATACTTTAAATATAAAAAAAAAGTACATTGGTCATTAAAGAAGCCACATGTTAACTGGTCTGAAGCATTTCCAGTGAACGCCAGTCTGCAAGAGTGAGTTTCTAAGATACTCTAGAAAAGATAGTCTGGAAAGCTGATATCCCCTTTCAAAAAACAATCTTAAAACTTCTGAGAAAAGCTTAGGCTTTGCTAAACTTTCAAAACGTCAAAGGCTCCCACACATCCAATCACAACTTGAAACTCTGAGGTATACCTCAAATTCTTAGATGCATTCCATCTGCCATCCTAAAAGAACAGAAATTCTGATGCTACAGTTCTCCTTCATGATTCTCATTACAAATAAAGATATTGTAGTGATATACAACTTTCCAAACATGTAAACTGCCCGTTTCGAAGTCTACACTTCTAATATCGTGAAGGAATGCCAGGTTTCTGTGAACAAAAATGGTGTGACAGTAATGGAGCCGTATCCAGAGAAGTGCTAAAACATCTTTGCTACTATTCTCTCCTTTGTCAGAGCTCAGCACCTGACAGACTGTCTCTGAAAGGAGATGAGGTTAGTGTTCCTAATTGTTACAACTACTTCTGCTGGTTTTGGCTGGGGTAGAGTTAATTTTCTTCATGTAGCTAATGTGGGGCTGTGTTTTGGATTTGTGCTGGGAACAGCATTGATTGATAACACGGGGATGTTTCAGTTCCTGCTGAGCAGCGCTCACACAGAGTCAAGGCCTTTTCTGCCTCTCGCCCCAGCCCAGCAGCGAGCGGGCTGGGGGCACAAGGAGCTGGGAGGGGACGCGGCCGGGAGAGCTGCCCCCAGTGCCCAAAGGGATATTATATTCCATGCCATAGGACGTCAGGCTCAGCAGGGAAAGCTGGGGGAAGAAGGAGGAAGGGGGGGATGCTTGGAGTGATGGCGTTTGTCTTCCCAAGTCACCGTTACGCGTGATGGAGCCCTGCTTTCCTGGCGATGGCTGAACACCTGCCTGCCCATGGGAAGGCGGGAATGAACTCCTTGGTTTGCTTTGCTTGCACGTGCAGCTCTTGCCTTCCCTATTAAAGTGTCTTTATCTCAGCCCGTGAGTTCTCTCACTTTTACCCTTCCGATTCTCTCCCCATCCCACCGGGGGGGAGTGAGCGAGCGGCTGCGTGGGGCTCAGTTGCCGGCTGGGGTTAAACCATGACACTACTCCAAAACAAAATCTGGCTATTTAAGATATTCCAAAGCTGGGCATTTCAAAAGCTGCTATCACTAAATGAATCATAAGAACTCCCCAAGATCAACAACCAAGAAAGCAACAACACAACTTAAATACTGCATTACCAATGTTACAGACATTTACCTTTTCTTATACAAACAAACATTGGATATCTATGCTTATAAACTTTCTTGGACCCCACAAAGAGTCCACAACCATTCTCCAAGGAAAAAAGGAAATAATTTTTTTTGTCACACCTGACATACAAGCAGTAACAAACCAGCATAAATCCATCTCACTTTATTTCATTATTTATAAAATTGTTTATAAAATGCATTACGTAACAATAAAGTGACAAATTAAAAATCAAGTGCTCCAGAAAAAGATTTAACTGATGTTTCTGCTGATCTGCCTCTGCATTTTCTTCTAAGTATCATCCAGAAGAAGCAGCACTATCCCTTTCATTTAGAGAATTTCATTTCTGAGCTTTCCCTTGATCAACTGTGACCCTCAAAAAGAAATTAAAATCTCATTTTGCTTTAAAGTAGCTCTTACCCTTTTGCCGGACCTTTGTAGAAAATATAAGCTAGTATTAATGCTGTAAAATAAATACGTTGAGGCAACCTTGTCATTGCTAAATACATAGAAGATCACTCCAAAACTAAAACTTACATTGCAAAAATATTTTAAAGCAATCCTAAAACTGAAGAAAACAAATATAATCTCACAAATAAAAGAGCAGTCACACTGCAAAAGAAAAAAAATTCAGTATTGCAGTAATATTTCCTAGGTGGATCTGACTAACCATCTCCATATATATCCCAGGCATCTTACAAACTAAATTAAACTGAGAAGATAACAAATGCATCATAGTGGATAAAAATATAATAAACATCATAAGAGATACAGGTGGGAGAACATATGTTGTCTTTGGAAGTGATACACAGGCTGGTTGCCTCACCCTCTTTGAGGGGTGAACAACCCACTCTTTTCTGTTAGTCATCCTTCAAAGGCCTGCAAGAATCATCTTTCTAAAGCAAGAAAATCACCTTGAGCATTCCTTTACAAAAAACATGCTTGCTGAATAGCTAATTCTCTAAATATCAGGTATGTTTCACATTCTAAAATGGCTGAACATGCTCACTTAGTATCTGGCTGCTACGAATATGGGCCACCCCTTCCCTTGCCACCTTTCTACAGCCTCCAGAGCAGGCAAGAGATAGGAGGGGCGATGGGCACGGATAATTGTATCTCACACTACCATTCATCAGAATCTGACCTAGAATTTGACTACCAGCAGGTCAGGGGAGTTGAAGAACCACCTATAGAATACAAGAGGTGGTGAGATGGGTCTCCTCCAAATGCAGCTTAACCACAAGAGAGAGTATCATAAGTATAATGAGTATAAGGTGGCATTCAAACACTAACAGACGGAAAAAGGAGGTCAATGCTCAGGAAGACCAGAGACACACAGTTTCTAATGCAAGGAACTCCCATTTTGCAGAGTAGGATGGGAAAGAACAACAGATGCCTCTGCATGCCAACTTTCTCCTTCATGCTTGGGAAGGAGAGAAACCATTTCAGTAACTGAATCCTCTACCTACTGGAAAAAGGGATGCATCTTAGTTCAAGACAGAAGATACTTTCTATTCATAAACCCATCTTCGTGGTATAGAAAGAAAAATGCCCACACAATCAGAAAGTCAAAGCACAGGATCTCAATGCTAGAGTGAGGAAGGAAAATAAGACAGTATCATCTTCCACATTCAGGAAGACAGCATATCAGCCTAGGTACCCCACCAACTGAGTGGGACTAAAACAGGAGCTATTTAAAGATAATGGCAGCCAAGTCTCCTCCAAACCTGTCTAAACACACTTCCTCCAACACAGAAACAACCTTTCCATCCTCAGCATTAGCCTTCAAAATGATTTACTCCAACAGTTTTCTGGAGTCAGTATTTTTACCATCTACTCTCTTGAGTAAACAAATGGCATTTCTGAGAGAATGACAAGGAGGACAGTCCACACGCTCGCTTTCTCCTTCACTAGCAAAACACTATCTCCTTCCCCTTGCACCTGAAGTTTTAGTGGTGATAAAACAAAGCGTCTGTTTGAAGACATAGTACAAATGAACAAGCACTACCAAAACCAGCAAATAAGAAATCTCTCGGTTCTTAACTGGAAGATCTGCCCCATCCTGGGTGCGCTTGTGAGAGATACAGCACAGTTTCTCCACAGTTTAAACCCCTAGTTTCAACCTGAGCTGTGAAGCCATAAATCTCAGGGACTGCCCTTACCTCATTAATCCTTTGGAAGAAGAAATTAATTCCTCTTCACTCACAGGACAGAAAGTCAGTCCTCCCCCACCCCAGTTTCCTCTAGGAAAAGCGAAATTGCTAACTCACCTTGATGCCTTTGAAAACTGTTTTACACAGAGCGTTCAAACAAAAATAACAGTAATGGAAAGGCTTCTTTTACAGCACTGAAGAGATGTGGAAAGTTATTTTCACACACAACCCTTAACACAGTCACCCACGAAGCCAAGACTTGCGACTGTAAGTTTCTTACATCAAGAAACTGTAACAAAGCTCTTCCCACAGAAACATTTCTTTAAGGGAATTGGAGAAACTTACCATGACACACTCCCCGCGTGCAAAAATAGACCCTAAAAAGGGACCTCGTCCTCTTCGTATCCAGGGAAAGGAGGAAATCGGGAAACGCACTGCTCAAGCAGACGAGACGGTGGAGGGACAGGGGCTGCGGGAGCCGCCTCCCCGCCACGGCGCGGGTCAGGACCCCCCCAGGCAGCGGCGGCGGCCGCGCAGGATGGCGGCGGGGCGCTGAGGGGGCGCGGGACCCGCGCGGGATCCTGCGCCGAGGCGGGCGGCGCGAGCGGCGGAGGCACGCGCCAGCCTCGCCCGCCCGCAGCGCAGCCGGCGGGGGCGTGCCCGCCCCGCCCGCGCAGGAGGCAGGCGCGCGGCGGCACCGCCTTCCCGCCCGCGGCAGCGCCGGGCAGCGCGAGCCCGCCCGCCTCCCGCCCGCTCCCGGGCAGCTGCCACGCACCGAGGTAGACGGAGGGCGCCGTCCGGGCGGGGGGTCCGTTCTGTCAGGAGGCTTGCGGGGGTCCCCCCGGCAGAGGGGCTGCCTCAGGGGCCCTGTGGAGACGCAGGTGGGGGGCGGAGGCGCCGCTCCGACACAGCCGTTGCGGGGGGCGCCGGGCCGCCTCACGCCCCGCTGAGGAGAAGGGAGGCTGGGAGGGCAGGGCCCCGTCCCCCTCCCCGGGGGCTGGAAAACGACCGACGGCGGGAGGGCTCCCCCCGCGCCCTGGAAGGAGCCGCCGGACCCAGGCCGTGGGGTGTCGCGGTTTCCCGAGGCGGGAGGAGGGCGGCCAGGGGTCTCCACAGCATCTCCCCTCCGGGCGGGGCGGCGGGGAGGCTGGCGGGCGCGGGGCCGGCCTGAGGCGGAGGATCTTCTCGCTCCTCGACTTCGCCACAGGGAAATGAAGAGCCAGCGGAGAAGCGACTTAATGGAGGGGGGATCTTCCCCCCTTCCCCGCCCTTGGAGGGCGGGGGAGCCGGAGCAGGGCCTGCTGCCGGTGGGGCTGCCGGGAAGGGGCTGCGTGCGAGGTGCCCGCCCCGGGCACGCACATGGGGGCCGGGGGCACGGGAACAGGGAATACAAACAAATCCCGAACAAACAAATGGCTAAGTGAAACCACTGATTTAAAAAGCCAACCAGAAAACTAACCCTGACAAGTAGGATTTGCCCTCCTCTTGACTGCACTTATTGGCCGTGCTTATTTGCAACGAGCTTGTATCTGGCAATGCAAGTGGTCGGCTGGTGTGTCCGTCAAAAGGGAAATATCAGTTCGCTGCTAAGGGAGTAGATTCCCATCCATCCATCACAAGGCTTAGCAGGTAGCCGCCTAGAAATCCATCACACACACTAATAAAAAACCATATATTCCTTCTCCATCACATTACTACTCTAGTGCTCACAGCAAAATATGTATGTATCCTTGATGAATATGCATGGATTTTATCATATGCATCACTTTTGTCCAACCTAAAATGATCTTAAAAAAAAAAATCACACAGCATCATAAATGAGGGACCCCAGTAAGTATTCATTAATTATATAACTGCAAAATAATATCCTGTTAGTTTCTGGTTTCCATTCACCAGCCACTAGAAGGGAACAGAAGTGTCTCACCTTTTTCCTGACATGATTTTTAAACCAAACATTATCCAGTATTTAGGTATAAAGCTAGGAATTTCCAAAGCTCATCAATTCTATTCTAGAAAACTTTAACAACAATAATATTTTTTAAACACTGGGCACAAAAAAATGAGACTCCTATGGCTGCTTTTAATAGAAATTGCAAGAGAGGTTTCTGGTTGACGATTCTGTAGGGAGAGGCACTCTGTTACCAGAATAAGATGTGCACTTGGTCCCATTTATTACAACGTATTTCTAAAGCAATATAAAAACCTGTCCTGAGAATTCATTTCCAGTTTCAGCTACCAGACAGTTGTAGAAAGCAATATATAGCAATTTCCGTAATCACAATAAATTAACAGTAATGTATTACAGCCATATTCTTGTTTAAGCTTCTCACCTTTCAAATCATTGCATCTGTCTTTCGTCCTCACATGGATTTTACAACATCACGTTTAGCTGACATCTCATTTGCGCGGAGGAAGGAGGCAGCGGGCAGAGCAGAAGCAACCAAACCCCTACGAGGGGAGGACGAGAGGGAACCTGCTGCAGTCGGGGGAGGCTTGTGTGCTCCTGTCCCTCGTCTTTCTGTCCCTCAGCGAGTCTCCCTCCGTCAGCTGCGAGCCCGGCTGGCGGGGCTGCCAGTCCCTGACTCAACATTCCCAGCATTCCCGAGGAGCCGGGGCTTCATCAGCGCCGAGCGGCCTGCCGCCGGGGGCAGCAGCAACCGCCGGCAGCAGCACACCTACTGCAAGCCCATGGATTTCTCAGAGCGTTTGTCTCTGTCCATTCATTGCAAACCCAGGGGTTCCAGTCCCCACCCTGTAAACGTCTGAAAGGAAAGTGTGTTACTCATTGTGAAATAGCCTAAAAATACACCTATGTCTGCGTAAAACTGCAGAGGCAAGATTGCTTGTCCTTGTTCACCAAAGGCCAAAAATGTTCAAAGCCAGGTGCTTAAGAACATGGTATCTAAAATCCATTACTATATGTGCGTACATACACAGGAGGAAAGAAAAAATCTAAATCTGTGTTTTGGCTTAAGTGTAAAAGTAATAAGAAGAAATCCCTATTTGTTCATGCTTAAAAAAATAGTACACAGGAAAAAAAAAATGAGATAGGCTTTCAGGCTTTACATAGCCACTTTTTTCATCAGAAAACTGCAAACTGCATTAAAAATTACTCCTGAGATTTTATTTAGTTTTGTATTAAGGGGAGTGAGGGAAACTTCTATAAACATCACTGACTTCTCATCCTAAGAAATGAGGGTTTTTTCCTCTTCTATTTTTCTCTCTTCTCAAATTTTATTGAGTTTAATTGCTCTTGATACAGTTATAACTGATCACCCTCAGTCCTTAGCTTCAAAGCAACTTCATACCTTATCCTACACAGAATTTCACAAATGTATTTTATCTGCCTCTTCTTAACCTCATTGCTGTAACAATGTTTTTAAGAGGCACTTCAGATACGTAGTTGTTTTACTGTAATCTGTATTTTATCCCTCTCTTGCCCACATATGCACCAATACATGCCACTATTAAACATTATCGATAAGTACAGCTGTTATGGAATTACTATTAAAAAATATGTCAAATTACCTTGAGTTCAACCAGTCATGTTTAAAACTAACAAAATGCCTTCACTGCTGTATTTGAATTATCCAAAGCCAGTTGAAATAGTTTGCTGTTGTGAATATTCATTCGGAGATGAAAATATTCAAAACAATCCAATTCACAGTAAAAGTATAGCAGGTTTTTTATTTCCCCAAGAAAGGGGAATACTCTTGCAAGATCAGTCTGCCTCAGCTATAATTACAATATGGGGCAAATATTTTTTCCAAGTTCAAAGTAATGGGACAAACCATGATTAAAATGCAAAACTTCAGTTGCTTTTCAAACCTGCATATTTCCTTGAAGACATTTCTGTTAAAATAGTTACAAAACCATGGAAATTATGGACAGAGAAAATCTGTTCATGCAGAAATTGACAAGAAGGGATGTGGGTTTGTATACAAATAATTTCACTTGATCTAAAAAGCAAACAAAGTCCTCTTCAAGAGTTAGCAAGTCTGCACCTGTGAGAAAGTGGATAAACACTATAAAATGTGGGTCACTCCACTGAATGCTTCAAAGCACAAGAAGTGTCCATTTTCAAAACTTCAGTGCTTAATTTGGATTCGGTGTGCAATAAGAATATCTTACAGACCTGTCTCAGTACTGCTAATGATGACAGAACTTTTGTTCTAGGTGGTGTCAGCTGCTGACAGTTTTTTAAACAACATATCACACCATCCCTGTCTATATGAAGACAGGAACATCAGGTTCTGCTTTATCTTTTTTGTGACTGACAAAAGATTATGGGCCTTGTGATAGCCTGCAAAAGGCAGGATCATCCTGACAGAAGACCAGTAGCCCAAGAATCTTCTTTCCAAGGAATAATCATTGTGGGAAGACACCATAGAGTTACCATAAGGTTGCAACAACATTGCAATGAATTAAGCTTGCTATCATTCAATAGTTTGTAGCAGAATTAATGATAGACCATCTTGGAGCAGGAGACCATCTGCAGGGGGACTGTCAGTATTACTAGTGCCAAAGAACAGAATATACCCACTATGGACAGGACCATTTGGTGTAGAGCTTTGTGAAAAAAAAATATTTTGCCAAATTGCATTCAAAAAGAGTTGTCAGAAAAATGTGCAGTTCAAGTAAAGGGGAAAAAACAATCAGAATTTTACAGTAATCTACTTATTGTATTAGTAGAAACAACATCCCTGCAAACAACTGCAGGGTCACATAATCCAAACCCTTCAATAATATTCATTCCTTACATTCAAGACAATGCTGGAATCCAAATCCAAAGGGTAGGATAATAACAATAGTATGTACTTAAGACTGGCTTCTTTGCAGCTGATGAAAGTTCTCATTTCAGTCTAATCACAGGAACATCTGTGTTGTCTTTGGTGTCATGGTGCAGGTGGGTGCCATTAAGCATAAAGAGAAGAAAGCCAGATCATGTGAGTAAACTAGCACTTTTTTTCCTTTGTTTTTGTTGTAAGAGATTCCAGTGCATTAGCTACTAGACATATCTTTCAGCCAACTGTTAGAGGAAAGCAGTCTGTTATAATATAAATACTGGTTTAAGTTTTACAAGTGTCATGTGATGCTATATCTAAGGTTTGGACTTTTCAACAGTTTATACTTTCAGATACATTTTTGGCTAGCATACTCTTGTTCGTTTGCTTTCTGCCTTAAAAATGCAGCATATTCATAGTTCTTTCTGCTTACATCATACATCAGGAGCTGTGAAAACCCCACTGAAATTAATGACAAAGTTATTTTTTATTAAAATGAGAGTAAGTTAGGCCCTAAACAATTAAAGCACATATGAAATACAGATTTTGAAGTCTGCTGTTTTCCTCAGCCTATGCTATACTGATTTTGAAAACAGGAAAGTATAAAACATACTCTTATTATAATTTTCTGTTTAGTTATTCTAAATATAAATAATTCAAAATAACATTAGAAAACATATAATGTTACTGACTGTCTTCAGTTCCTGTGCCTCCCTTTATCCTTTCCAACTCTCTCTTCTCTTCTTACCTGTGGTAATAACACTTCAGCAGCAGCTAGCTTCCTTTCATATTTTGGTGAAGATGTATGCTGTTTAGTGCTTCATTTTTTAAAAACAGAAATACAAATAGAAATGGAGCTCAGTCACTGCTGCTGCATAATTGAGAGCAAGCAACTGCAGGTGTGTGCTTTAAAAACTGAGGAAAATGCATTTTAGCTTTATTCCATTGAAGCTGGCCCTGATGTATTCATCTGTGCTTCCCTAGTGGCAGAGTTGCTTTCAGCTTTCATTTTCTATTACAAAAGCCAAGTCAAGAACATGATTTAACAGTCTACGTTCAACTAAAAGTTAAAAATTAATTGTAAAAAATAATTCTGGTATTATATTAATGTATGGAAACCTGAATTAGTTTCTCACAAAAATACAGCACAAATAGAAACAACACAAAGCCATGAAAATTATTAGAAGCATGAGAGCTTCTGAAGCAGATATAAGAGGTGATCATGCAGGTCAGCCCCTGTGTTTTGATGGTAAAGAACCAGAAATACATAAGATAATGCTAGATGAGACTATTGTCAAGAAATGGAATCAGTAATCCTGTTTACCTTCTGTTGCAGTACAAAGCAAATAAATGTGACAGTAATCTCCTTGATAAAATTTAGCTGTTTATTGCATTCACAAGCACTTTTAAAGTTAGTTATAATTGTCCAGTAGAACTCACTATCGCAAGATATTACTGAGATACATTGTTTGAATAATATTTGAAGAAAGGGTTTAAGGGATATATTTATTTTTTTGGAAAAGAAAGTCAGTCATGAAGGATGTTGGTGCTCTTTATTCATATTAATACCCGATTCCCAGCAAGGATCAAATCAGAAAGTTACTTTCATAGTGCAAGTTCTTCCCAACTGCTAAGGTCCAGGAAGAAGAAAAATGAATGGAACTGTGCAAGAAAACTGCTTTCACAGGAAGTATACCGATATCTCCAGAAGAAAAGAAAAAAGAAAGAAGCCCTGAATTCTGCATGATTTACACTGAATGTTACAGGGGAAAAAAAAAAAACCAAAAAGTTGCCTTTACCAGAATGTGGTGATCAGACTTGGGGTGAGCACTTGGTCCAGAACAAAAAACTCCAAACAAACCAAATCATTGAAACAAAATTAAGTTTTCTGTTGATTTCAGAATGAGGTCCTATTAATCTAGTCCATGGAGGTGTTGCACCTGCCAGTCAATACCTTATAGGACTGCTCTCTTTCTTCTTTATCAGTTCAGATATCCACCTACAGATATCTGTCAAATTGAATCATAAAATAGTTTCCACCAAATGTTAGTTTCCTTCTTTACTTTCCTTGTGACAGATCGCCAAAGTCTGCTGTCTTGGTTTTCAAAATCATTAGTATCATTTGTTTATTTTTAATGTAACAGTGACACACGCTTTACAGAGGATGGAAAAATGTTACTTGGATATACATGAACGCACAGAATGCTATTGTGGAATTCATTATAATGTATTATTACACAAAACCAAGGAAAGTATATTTTTTTTAATTGCATAATTTAAGCAATTTATTACATACTGCACTGCTAATCTATTCAGGATAGAATTAAAGCTACTCTGGCACATGCTGTTGATTTCATTGTTGCAAATAGAGCAAAAATAGCAAAACTATTTTTTAGTAAATACCCATCTCACAGAAATTCTTCAGTGCTACATCTCAAAATAGGGCTATTAATAGGCTTTTCCATCAACTGTACAATGTATTTCAGAGACCTAAAAATATTTCTTAGAAAAATTCAAACTCCAGTGGCCCCTAACAGTATCTAGTAAATCTAGCTTAAAACATCTCAAATTAGGTTTAATATTTTAAGACCTAAAATTTTATCAATGGCCCTTTATTAACCTGGTGGGATCTGTTTTCTGGAAACACAGTATTACTGCTACCACTATAGTACACAGGACTATACTCAGTGACTATACCAGAGCTGCTGCTAAATGAGCACTGACTAGTAAGCTCTTAGACGATAGTTAATTTTTTTAAATCAGTTTAGACACTTCAGAGCTAAAGTCCAACTGATTTTCCAGTAAGGCTTAAGCTTTCAAATGCCTACCTCATTCCTGAAAAGTAAATCTGGATACTAAAACTTTTACTTACAAGCATCAACACGAGGCACTTCTTCTGAAGGCAAATGAGGTTTCCCCTCTCTGTTCTCCAGTTGCAGGAAACTGAGATCTCCTTCCCTACTTACGATCTCAACCACTACAGTGAAGTTGGCACATACCAACAAGATCACAACTGTAGGACTATCCACCCTCCAAGTACATCATCTTTTCTCAGCAGAACTACAGGGCAGTTGTTTAGTAAGGGAACCTTTTATTGGCAAGGCAGTCTCCCCCAATTTTAAACAGCTGGGTACTGAAGCCTGAGTTACTGCCTTTATCACATTCACATGGTGGAAGGACTTGGGCAGGAACCAAACTACCTCAGCTGGGTGGAGCTAGAAACTTGATCCACAAGAGAAGTCCCAAAACGGAATCAAATTTCTACAGTGAATAGCTCCCTGCTAGATCAAATAAATTAGGGAACACAGTGAAAATAGTGAAAAACAGTAGCCTTGTATGACTGCTTCAAAACTGACAGTGAACCTGCAGATGCTTCCCTACTTCTGTACTAGTTGGGGATTCTGTTGAGGAGCTGGATGTCCAACAATATAGCAAGAAGTGTAATATGCCTGGCCATGGATGGCCAATCCAGCTCACACTAATGCTGGTTATCAGCTAATAACTGACAGTACATAGAAGGCATGAGGTTCACACAACTGTTACGTTTATAACAAGAGGACGTGATAGTCATCCATCTGTTACTCTATATAGACATGCTGAAGAGGATTTATAGAACTCCTCTTTTGAGAGGGTAACACTTTATATCCACTTACTTCATAATACTCCATAGGATTACACAAAGTATAAATTTATGGGGAATTAAGTTTGATTTATTTATACATTACTTAAGAAAATTTACAAGGTGTTTTTATAGGTGCTTTTACACATATACTAGTACTCCTCCTTGGTATTTTTGCATGAAAATGCAAAAAACCCTCCACAAGTTCCCCAGTGAAAAACTGTGATACAAAGGCTCAGGTTCTCTCAATCTTCAACTTCACTACAAAGTCCCAGAAACTTTAAGAAAAAAAATTGAATACTACGAGCTATGCTTGATTCTATAGGTAAAACATCACTTTTTGTGCTTTCATGGTTCATGATTGTAGTTAGGGAATATTTTATGCCATCCCAACATTCTTTTAAAATTAATTTTAAATATATTTGTTAAACACAAAGTTATACTATGTAAAAAAACATCTAGAGAATGCAAGAATGTTAGGTTTTTATCTGTACCAATATATTTTTTGCTTCATGTAGAACCTAAGGCCAGATATTAAGGAATCCTGCATTTCAGTAACTGGACAGTTGTCATATACTCCATAATCTTCATTGAAGTAGTCTTAACTTCATTGTCCCATTTTCTTAGTATTGTAGTGATAACTTACAAAAAGATCTCATAACCGTTGATTTAACTTTTGTCACTGAGATTCTTGTCAGTGCTGTAACACAGAATAACTAATGGCACATGCCATTCTGAAGACTTGATTTATGTTCTGGTCTTTAAAATTGAAGAAAGGTTGAATATAGGCCTGAAAGTATCCTTTTATGTTGCTATAATTAAATATCTATCAGTATTTTTATAACAATAACAATTTTTATAACTACCCTGACTTTATGAAATATCAGGACTTCTCCCGCATTTGACTAAAACTTCGTCACCATTTGAGGATCTAACTTCAAGTGGTTATGTCCATTTATCTTACCAATTCTAGAACTAGAAAGAGATAATAGTCTTTTTCTCATTTATCTTTTCTCATTTTTACCATTTAGAACCAGCCCTGTAAACTACATGTATGCTAGCACATTTAATTAAGTTTATCCTGAACAACTCTCTGGCATAAAGAGGAAATGGCTTAGCATTATCTGGATTCATGCCTCTAGACTCTCTCAGCTCCCAAAATAGGATATTCCCATGTAGATTTCCTATTGGGAACATGCTCAAACCTATGCCAACTTCCAAAACATGCCTGAGAACTGGGAGAGAGGGAGTTTGTCTAGTCCAAAACATGACAGGTACTGTTCTAACAATTTAACAGTTAAGTTCCAGTGCCAAGAAGTGCTTCCTAAACCTGTTTAATTTACTAGCATAAATGTACCTGTAGGTGAAATTCTATCTATCATCTGGTTGATTCTGAAGACATTCTTTTCCTCTGTCTACAGAAGCATCTAATGAATAAGTTCTCCTCAGAACCTGAAATGTGCCTTAAAAAAAAGCCTACTTCAGTACTGGTGATTGCAGATGAAGTGCCTTCCTTAGTTAGGGGCATTTAGATCCAGGATATTGTCTTTTTTTTGTATTCCTCGCTGAAGAGTTTCTGCTTTCTTCATTGCTCCAATCTCACTTTTACATCCTATTCCACTAGTATAGTTTGTCGATTATCTTTCTGACTAAGAGCAATTTGTGACTTCAGTAATAGAAACACAACCACGCATTGCAACAGAAGAATTTATGTATGTAACAATAATGGAGGTCTACATTATATTGAACTGATGACTTTTTATTCCTTTATTAAGCTATATAGGAAAAAGAAAAAAGGAGAGGGCTTACAAGTTCAAATAGAGAGGGAGAAATGTTTTCCAATTGTTAGCTTGACATTATATAACATTTCCCTACAAACAGGTACAAAATGGCTGCTAATGTACAGGAATGCCTCCTTGTCAGTCTGGCACATCTATTTCTAGTGGACTGCAGATCTCAGCATATGCAGTTTGTGAGCATGAACATGCCTGAGGTGTGACTGTGCAATGAGGGAGAAGGTGGCTCTCATAACATAGTTCTTGCAAATTCAAGGAATTTTTTTTCTGTTATCACTTGATAAAGTGTTGTTTAGAGGGAAAAAATACATATGTGTGACTATGCCTAATCTTCTTTGTCCATTTTGGGGGGCTTTCTTATTGTTTAATTGACTTTATTGGGGGTGTCACATAAAAAAAAATTAAAAGGAAAAAGCAGGAAAAACATCAAACTTTAAAGCTTAGTGGAAATAACTAATAATTTTGTTTCC
The DNA here is from genome assembly GCA_020745775.1 of Theristicus caerulescens. NCBI lineage: Eukaryota > Metazoa > Chordata > Aves > Pelecaniformes > Threskiornithidae > Theristicus > Theristicus caerulescens. Next base: position 1,302,568 of record CM036566.1, read on the forward strand.
AACCAATCCCGGTTATGGATTAAGTATACCATAGTAACTTTCATTTCCACGTACTTTTTCTTCTTTATCATTTAGATGTAATCTTAGGAAGAAAACTTATTTGAAGCTGCTTAAAAATGATAGAAACCTCAAAACACAGGAAGCAAAAATGAAGCCTATAAACAGCTGTTGCTCTATTCTTCCCTCACCTTTAGGGATGAAGAAACATGTACGCTCCTGTCAATCCATTAGCATTGAGTAGCACAGTATTCTTTTGGCAGATGTGAAAAAAAGCAGAAGAAAACCATCATCTATGCTGAAGCCATATAGAAATGCTGAGAAGCAGATTCAGAACTCCCATAAAAATCAGGCGATAGAAACAAATAGAAGTATTGCTAAAATTCTTTAGTGACATTACTAGCTAGAAGAAATATCTATGCAAAATTTCTATAAATTTATCAGCTGTAGAGAGGGTAAGAGAAAAGCAATGGAAATCCTCACACATATAGCTTATTTCCATTTTACTAAAACCATTTCTTGATCCTTCAGGATGTAGAACACCTATATACAAGTGAACTATAAACTATAAATCACAAGATTTTTCATGTTGGGATAAAGGAGTATTTTGCCATGCAGTACTGAATTTATTCTGAAATCTTCAGGGCAATCGGAAAGCAAATATGTATAGCAAAAGGCAGACAGGCAAACCATATGTTACAGCAGCAGCAGCCGCTGTGAAGGGGAGGATAAATGCATTAATCAGTGAAGTATAGCTCAATTAAAAAGATTTTTATAAACCGTGAAAGATCAGACTACAATATGGAGCATGATTTCTTGATCCCTGAGCAGACTGTGCTACTAGTGTTGTATGAGAACTGTATATGACCATCTTTAATATGAATGGAGGAACCAGAAAGATACTGGGATAAAACAGGAGGCAGTAGTTACAACAGCAGTATTTTTAAGAACATTCCTCTGCTTCTTATTTATATGTACTTACATTTCTCTGCTCCTTATTTAAATGTACTTTGGATTTCCCAAAACATATTTTTATTTCCTGCATTCATTTTTTTTAATACCTTGACCTGAGAGCTGTGAAGAGGAGTGCATTTGAAAATGAGTAGAAATATTTTGCAGCTACAGCAATTGGTCTAAGAAACCGTATTACCGCTCTGCACAAGCCTTATCTCACTGGAAATATTTTGCCTGCTTCTTTCATGCAGCTAATAGGATTCATGTTTTTGGTGTTTAAGTACAGTTGCAACAGTTTTAGGATCCTAAACAACACTATGGCCTGTGCTTCACAGGCAGAAGGGTTAATTTAGAAATAAAATAGCAAAACTGCTTTGTCATCTTTAATGAGAAAAAAGATAGGAACACAGGAGCATAACTAGAGAAAATGAAGTATTTTGGAAGTTGACAATTATTTCATTTATAATAGCTTGTGATTATATTAGTTGAGTGAAATAGCTCTTTACTTCTGTGTTCTTGTTACAAAGCAGAGATTATGGTGATCCACAATGTATTATAAGGAATAGAAGTGAAGAAAGAAGATCAGGCTTAAAAAGGATTTAGTTTGGCATAGCAGCAGGTACTCAGGAATGTCAGGTGAGTTCAGGCTGCTTGCACATAAGACTGCTAGGTCTGCAAGACCTCTAACATCGGCTGTTTCGCACGCTCATTATTGAACTTGCGTATCATATGCCTACTAACACAAAAGGTAAGGAAAAATGCCCGATAGCAGATATTCTGGTTACAGTCTTTCTTGCGGGGCTCCTACCTGCGTTCGATTTTTCATGAGTTGTCTGTAAAGCAGGACATTAGGCTGACCAAAGGCTATGAACCTTTGTTTCAGGTCCTTCTCAAACACTGCTCCCATCCAGACAAACCACTCTGGTTGCACTATAGTACAGGTTTTCTTTTTGTTGCCAAGTTACATTCTTTGCTTTTTGAGAAGCTGCAGGTTGTTGATTTTTCATAGTCCTCTTCTTCCTCCCAAGTTGTTTGATAAACACAATGCAGCAGCAAAGGCAGCCATGGAATTGAATGATGCTATTTGTCAGTTACCTCCTGGTGCGATGAAGCCAGTAGGAGTATAAAAGCACAAAAGAATGCCTTTAAAAGAAGAGTAATTTTCTTAAATATTGAGAAGTGATTCTCTTAAGATAATACTTGCAATCAGCACCCAGCATGTGCAGCAGCCACGTTCTGGAAGACAAAATTGGCTGCTTCAGAGAGTTCAGCATAAAGCAGACGGTTAGGGTACTGTAGTTCTCCTACACTAAGTTATTAAAAGACAAATCCTGTATGCTACTGAAGCTCAAACTGAGGTGTTCCAAAATCACATAGCTCTTATGTAGAACAGAAAATAGTTAAGATCTGCATGTTGCTATTTGAAATTTAAGCTGTGGGCACCAAACCCATCCATATTAATTAGCATGCATCTTAGAGATGCTTTTTTGCAGATCAGCTGGGAAAGTAGAACACTTTCAGAGGCACAGAAATGACTAAGACGCATGCAAGTAGAACAATATAAACTAAGGAAGAAATGAATGAGAGAGGTGGGGGAAAGACCAGAATAAAGTACTGCAATAATTAGAATTTTTATTTGTAGAAGAAAAAAAAAAACATATTGCAATGGAATTATGGTTGTGGTTATGAAATAGGTACTGGAAGAACAAGTGAAAGATACTGAGTTACTGATGAAGTACTTTTTCTTAGTCCAATTCCAGCAATGGTCAGCACTTTAAGTACAGACATGATCCCTAAACCAATCACCTCTGGCAGTCAGTTTTTAATGGAATTTAGGGTACAGCGTTATCCCTGAGATTGCTATTTACTACTTATAGTAGAACCCAAGGTGGACCAGCATCCCCAAGGCTGCACATTTCCTGTGCTCAAAAACTACATTAACTGTTTCTAGCTATTCTAGCACTATCAGTGCTATTTGTTATGACAGAAACATAAACTGAACATTCATTCATTTAAAATACTGAATCTCTCAACATTTTGTCCCCTCTTTTCATAAGACACATTCTTTTTATGCTCTGATTTTGAAGGGAAGCTACCCAAAAATTTTAAATTGTCTGAAACATTATTTCCATTTTGATATGCTGTTGTACATTTTTGTTATAAATAATTAGACTAAGTGAATCTCAACCCTTAATTTATCAAAAGGTGTTACTTGTGGTGGAGGTGCTGTGCTGAATGCAGATTGTTAGGGGGGAATAAATGTGCTTCACATAGAGCCCACTGGAAATCAACTTCATATGCCATTCACATTAGATGAATAGCATGGCTGGAGATCGCTTATTTTGTCATGATAAAATTAATACAGATTTTAAAATAAATAAATAAAGATTATGCTTGGGAATTAATATGACAGTTTCTGACTGCTCAAATGAAGTGAGAAACACATTGAGACTTCATTTACTACATAAAAATTGCATATTTTTTTATAAGAGGAGCTCTTTTAAGAAAATAATAAGCTTCATCATGCCAGTGAACAGGAATAATTTCATTTATTCCTAAATAAATAGATTATAAGTATGTAGCTTTTTCCTGAAGTTATAGTCTCTTTTCCAGTTGACTTTTTTTTTTTAAAATGTTTATACCATAGTCTTCTGTCGTCTGACAACAGGATCAGCAGGGAAGTAGCCACTTCTTTTGAGGAACTGCTTCTTCATATAAGGTGCAGGTGTTGCTGCAGTCTCTTCTTGGTCTCCCAGCACTAGCATTAGCTAGGCTTTGCTCTGCCTGGTCTATATTTTAACTCTGGCTTTATGGGACATTTCCAGAGTTCACCTTATCACAGTTATCAGGAAAAAAAAATAGTCTCTACCACAATGGCAGAAATGAGGGCATGATCTGATATGTATTACTTTAGGAGCAATGCCAGGTTTAGCATTCCTTGCCATCATCTGCTCAGTAATCTACCAATTCATATATGGTGCTGCACCACAATTTTTTCCATTATGACAGCATAGCTATTTGTATGGTTGTACGGTGAAAATCAAGAAAGTGATCCACTGAAAATTACCCCCTCCCATTTCTCCTCCCTTTTTTTTCCCTACACAAAATTTTTAGTCAGATCAGTTCTCAGTCTGGCTCCACATGTGACAGCATGAAACACCTGTACTGGCACACAGAAAAGAATAGCAGTGAATGAAGGGGCAAGATCTCCATTGAATCTTTTAACGTAGCCAAGGAGCTTCTTTCTTTCACCACAGCGAAAAATGCTGGCATAGTTGTATGAGAAAGCTTCTCATGTCTAATAGTATCAGGATACAGTCTTTGTAGTTGAAAGTTCAGATAGGAGAAACCAAAACTTAAAAAAGGTGCAGATTCATGTAATAACCATGTTGCCCTCTGCTGCTCTACTAATATACTCTTTTTACAAATACAGTAAGTATACTTCTGAGCTATTTTTAAATTTTCTAATTTATTTATTTATATTTCCAACCTGTTCATGAGTCATAATTTGAGTAAATATGTATCTAAATTACTGTTTATATTAAATGCATACCTCTCTAGGAAAAAGGAACATTTCTTACCTAGAAAGTGCTGTCACACAGTTGACTGGCTAAATTAACAGTATACTGGAATAGCATTTTTAAATCTAAAATAAATGTTTGTGTAATCTTAGTAAAAAATCCTTAAGTATGTGGGGAAAAGAGCCTCCCTCAGAGGAGTAAAACCATTGTTCTTATCTGACCTCTGTGATAATATTCAAGATGGTACTGAAGAAAAAAATTGAACTGGGAGTTGACAAATCATTTTCCTTTTTTTTTTACCTTCTGTACATATCCAGTTGGTAACAAATTAAAGAGCCAGCAAAGACTATAGAGCTTGTATATACAGTAACAATTAGACATTTGGCTTTGTCATCTGAGGAAAAAAAAAATCTATTTATTGATTAGCCTGAGTCTTGCATTTAGGAAGTACTATCATTCTGTTCACTCAGATGCCAGTTGTTTCCAGCCATCCTTTGGATGATCTGTTATTATTCAGAAGCGGTGTGTCCTAAGGACAGTAGAGTGCAACCATGTTTTTTTCTTAGCTGTAACGTGATAAGCATTAGATGCCAGAATTTAGCAACTCCAATAACAAAAATGGCCTCTTACTTGTAGCAGGGGTCCTATTGCCAAGTGATTATTCAGTAGGTGTCCTGGGTTTGGCTGGGATAGAGTTAATTTTCTTCCTAGCAGCTGGTATAGCGCTGTGTTTTGGATTTAGTATGAGAATAAGTTGACAACACACCGATGTTTTAGTTGTTGCTAAGCAGGGCTTATACTAAGTCAAGGACCTTTCAGCTTCCCGTGCTCTGCCCGGTGCACAGGGAGCTGGGAGGGGGCACAGCCAGGACGGCTGACCCCGGCTGGCCCCAGGGCTGTTCCATACCGTATGGCGTCATGCCCAGTATAGGAACTGGGGGAGTTGGCCGGGGGGCAGCGATCGCTGCTGGGGGACGGGCTGGGCATCAGTCAGCAGGTGGTGAGCAATTGCAGTGTGCATCACTTGTTTTGTATATTCTTTTATCATTATTGTTATTATTTTCTCTTCCTTTGCTGTCCTATTAAACTGTCTCTATCTCAGCCCACGGGTTTTACTTTTTTTTCCCCGATTCTCTCCCCCATCCCACCGGGGGGGAGTGAGCAAGTGGCTGTGTGGTGCTTAGTTGCTGACTGGGGTTAAACCACAACAGTAGGTCTCACAGCTTCTGTCGCATTCAGCCTATCGGTTGTTTGGTTTGTAAATACAAACAGTGCCACAAATCCAGAACATTTTCAATCTAAATAGGGATAAAGTATGACAGATGGATGTAGAACACAGATGGAAGGAGGGAGTAGAAAGTCTTCATTGCCACAATCCATATCATGCTTATTACGAAGAAAAAAATAGTTCTGTTTCTGAAGCACCCATGAAATATTTTCTGAGCTTGGAACCCTCATAAATCAGTTGCTGATGAATTGCTCAGCAACTTCTGCCCTTTAGGCAGTCAACAGTCCCACTGTCCCTATTCTTCTCCTTTTGTTTTTATTTTTCACCCATGACAATCAGTTCTCAGTGTCACAGACATCCTCTTCTTTTCAATCACCAAACCAAGATTCAAATGTGTAAGCATTTTATGATCTCCATGACCTTGCAAGTAGCCTTAAAAGTTTAGTTTAATTCCATGGTGATGTTGTTTGGCTTATTCCAACTTTGCAAGTATACAAAGGTCATTCAATAAGATCTTAAGTGCTCTAAGTTGTTAATTTCCTTAGCATGAAAGAAGAAAACATAATACATAACTCCTTTTTTTAGGAAAGAAATGGAAGTGAAAAAACACATACGGACAACAGGTGTTAACCCTTCTATACAGTAGCTATCAGGGGCGATGGGTGTATAGCAAGGCCTGGGTAAGGAATCCCTTTCCAAATAGCTTTTGTGCAAAGCTTCAGTGCTTTGAGTTGCCAGTTAGTTAAATCATTTATGAAATATTATATATCATACACACAAAGAACCACGTAGCCTTTCTGATACTATTATTTGCAGTATTTTGCTTCCCCCTGAGACTGAACAAAAGGATTTATTTACCTTGATAAAATGAGGAGGAAAAAAAAAAGGCCACCTCTTACAGTTTTCCAAAAGTCATGTTGTGTAATGCCATGTAGCCATAGAGATGAGATGAAACTGCATTTTTCTCTGTTACTGGAAACAAGAGCAAGGTATATGCTATGAAAGTGAGATGCCACTTAGAGCATAATCTGATGTATTTGAAGAAAAATCCTATCAAATGGTTTAATAATACTGCCCTATTTTGCAAATGCAAAAGCAAAGTAGGGAGGGAAAAGGTTACACCCCAATTATTCTGGAATAGCAATTAATGTGTTTCAGCTCCTGGCCATATGGCTGTTTCACAGACCACCTTTGGACATTCTATTTGGGCATTTCTGACAGTATAGTAGTAGCACACCATCTATCCAGCTCTGCATTTTAACTCCCTAAATACAAGTCAAAAAGCACACACACACATACACTTGGCTAAGAATAATCATACAAAATTTCAGGGAAAATATTTTTAAACGCTGTTAGAAACAGAAATAGTCATTACTGTGTCGGTGTTGCAGCCTCTTCCTTTGCAACTTTAGCGATACTCCTTAGAAACTTCCATTGGTCTGGCAATAATCCCATTAAAACCAAGTTATTTTCTATTTAGTGTGCATAAAAGTGACAGAATTTAGCTCATTCTTACGACTATGATCCAATAATGTATGCATCTGAACTACCACATGTTGTAAAAGCATACTCAATTAAAAATATGATGTATGACATAATATTATAGAACACCCTTTCAGAAACTGACAGTTTTCTATAACCTGTAAAGATCTGCACAAGTATGAAGCAATTTCTTGTAGATACTGGAATAATTGCTGGCAGATTTCATTTGTTCCAGAATATAATACAGTAACACTATCAGATGTACATTTGCATTGCAGTAGAAAAATCACTGCAGAAGGAAGACTAGACTGACTTGAGCTACAGTAAGCAACATGATGATTTGTTGTCATGCTTGTCATCACAAGTTCAGTCTCGTCTTGTAGTAGCTAGATAAGTGTATTTTTCTTTGAAGTGCAGAACATTTTTGAAAGCACAACATTTTTATCTCCTTTTTTTAATAAAGCTCCTTTGCCTGTTCAAAAGGAATATCCTGAATTACTAGTGTCCCAATATGTTTCTATTCAAGCTTATCTAATTCAACAGTACAAAGCTTTCAGAACGAACAGAAAAGAAATACAGTATATACTTATATACATTTTTGTGTATGTATACTTACAAGAGCAACCCCACATATATATTTAATATGTGTGTGTGTGTGTGTATACACACACCCCCATATATATATAAAGCTTTCATGGTAGAAACAAAACAGTTGGCAAAGCTTACTCATGAAGTGGGATTGACTCACAAACCATTCAAGAGATCCAGGCTGTTTTCCCCATTTTCTGCAAAACAATTATTGCCAGATATAATGAACACTCTCTTCAAAAGCTGATAAGGATTACATCTAAATGAATTTACATCTTCAGAAATTCTAAAGCATGTGTGAAAATGACAATATCCAGCAAGGAGCATTTGTTGAGATTTATTTAAATTATTTTGAAATATATCCCAGTTCAAGCCCAGCTTGGTTTAAGAAGTTATGATTAAAGAGCTTTGCTCAGAAAACTTGACAAAAGGGGAGACTCATACAAAAGATGAGAGAAAGCATTACATCAGCATAGGTCATCCTTTTCTTTTTTGTTAAATCTCCATCCATTACGCTGCATTTTCTGTTTCAGCTATACCAAGAGCTGGACAGGTTAAAAACAAGACAGAAGGACAAAAGCAAACCATTTCCAATTCTAAAAGCCTTTTTATTGTTAAATTTGGGGGGGGGAGGGAATTCAGTGTAGATGATGGTTTTTAAGCCAAATCAATTTCTGCAATTATTTATTTTAGTCAGAGCTGAATCTGCTATTACTGCTTTGGTTAACTTTTTTACGGACCATTTAATCAGTCAAAGATTTATGAAGGACTGCACAAAATATGAAAGAAATCCTAGGAATTTCTGGAAATGGAACTGCTGGTAGGGCAGAGTTTATAAATCTACAGAAATCTGTGAAGTTGCACCTATTGCCAACTGTAATTACAACTGTGAAATTCTGAAGGAGGGAAGGCAAAACTATAATAAAACTTTCCGTTCGGGAGCATTTATGACATTGAGGTACTAATTGAGGGACTGATTCACCATCATATAACCTGTAATGTTAACAGTATCTTTGGAAAATGTATATAAAATTCTATTTGCCCAACAGAATTCTTCATACAGTTACAGGGACTATAAAAAATGGCAAGGAAAAGGGCAATCATATCTTTTTTTTTACATTTAGGGTTAAATACTCTCATCAACGACCATAAAGAAATAAATGATCAACCAAACGAAAACCCGTGGGACCAAGTAGAAAATTGTGCTAACTAGACATGTATGTTTTTCCTTCATATTCTTCTTACTCTAGATAATACAGAAGGTGAAGTTTGCAACAATTTATCGCTTACCCCCAAACATAAGCATGAATCCAGTCATATGTACAGCTCAAGGCTGAAGGAAAAGGGAATGTGCTGAAATTTTGGGAAGAAACCAGATACTGATAAAGAGAAGGACAAGAGAATATGGAAATGCCTATGAAAATGGCATTGTTTCCAGTGTAGAAAGAAAAGGGCAGCCGAGGTAGAAAATCCTACTATTTATCCCACAGCACAAATACCTTTATACTCAGTCTGCTGATATGCTACTCAGATTTTTCCTAATCAGATTAGCAAAAATACAAAAGCATCTTGAAAATGGTTTTAGAGATGTCTGCTTGTTTGTATCTGCCTCTGGCCCATGGATGTGCTTCTCTTTCCTTATCACAAAAAAGTGCTGTGATCTAGATTGATCATCTTAACAAAACTTCTAAATACACAAAATAATCACATATTCCCTAAATAACACAATGGTATATTAACTATTTTTTCCTAAGTCATGTTACAATAAAGTGTAATATTTGTATTTACTATGCCCTCACTGACTATTTTAACATATGTAGCATTTCTGTAGTTCCCCCCCTGCCCCCATCAGAAACAATTGGGAAAAGTATACAAAACATTAACAGTTTTGAAGAAAAAAAGGATTTTTTAACATGCTGTCATTCTGCGATAATGTCACGTCATAAAAGAAGGCGTGGTCTCCTTTAGTAACACTTCCCAGTTTACAATAAATGGACACACAGGATATCCACTTATAGAAATTAATATATTTCTCTTAAAGCAAGATAAATGACAATCACCTCCTCTCCTGCTTATACTTCCTTTGTTTCATTTGAAGGTAAAAATCAACTCATAGCTGATTTCTCAAAGCCACACAATTTCTAACTAATGCTGCTATTCAGGATGTTTGTTTATTATTGTTATGTCTGTTATTTTTCTGTTTGTTTATTACTGTTATGTCTATTGTTTTTCTGATATGACAGAGCTCCATTTATTTCCTGTAAAGAAATAAGCACCTTCATACCTTCCCACACTTCCCAAGTTGAGACAGCTGTGCAACTCAGTATTAAGTTCACTTTAAAATCCCTGAAAGTTTGCTTTTAAAAATTGAACACAAGCCCCAGAAGCTCAGAACGTACCTTTCACTTTTCAGATATGCTCCATTACGACACGAACAGATGCTTTTTCTTTCCCTCAGGGGTTCTTCTGAACAGTCCCTTTGCCTAAGTTCTAGAAATCAGAATGGTTCAGAATCTGAATAAGTTAAATCTTATCCCAGGAAGACAAACAAGATAATACAAAGTGATGGAAATATAATTACTAGCATTCATTTGCTAAAGCTATCATTTTCTTTTATATTTCCGCAGCTGGTTTAACTTTGATTGTTTCAGTGCTTTCTCCTAGTATATCCTCTGCATGATGATTTGGCCGAGCTCTGATGAACGTTCCCTACTTAACTGATATAGTTGTTTTTATCTTAGGGGTTTTTAACAATTTATGGACATTTTCTTCTGAAGATAAGTTGCGCTTTAAAAGTATATGTATATAGAAGAATAAAGAATGGGAGAAAGGTATCTTTATCTTAACATTGAGTGCTTGCTCAGAAAAAATTCAGTGGCTTGACCCATTTTTGGTATGCAGGAGACTTAATCTCCACTCTCGGCCTCTTTATTTTGAGTTTAAGATGACATTTTAAAAGTACAATATGGTTTACTTTATTAGTGTTTGACTTACTACAGTTTTTCCTTGCTTTATGATAATCGTTCATCTTTGATAGCAAGTACAAATAAACATCATTACTGTTTCAATTATTTGGTTATTATTTTCTGCTATTTCTTGCTAAGGTTTTGGTTGGTTGGTTGTTTTAATTTAGCTTTCATTAGTGTCTGTTCAAATCAATACTGATTGATTTCTTTTGAGGACAGTTTCTGCAGTCCTCACATCAGATATTTCTTTTATATCTGCTGTGAGATATTAATTTTATTACACTAAATGCTTCTGCTATGTCGTGGAACCTAGTCAGTTCACATGGGACAATTACTATGCATGAAGCTGACGAATTCATCGGTGCCAATATGATGTCTCTATCCAAAAGAGGCTCCTCCAAGAAAAGTAATAAAAGATTTGACAGCCTATTGGATTTTTATGAAGGGGAAAAATAGAAGAGAGAGGAAAAAAAAATCAGGCTTATTAACCTGGAGCAAAACCTCTTCGCTGTCAAAGGATAATTCTGAGATGCTTGCCGTGTCTTAATTAAACACAACATGGGCTGATAAAATGCAGAGAACCTACCTAAACTCCCTCCTGTACAGTGAATTTCTGCCTAGACATCGAAGACTATTTTGAATTCTCTGCATCTTGCAAATTGTACTGAACTGTTGTCAGATTTCTGCATAATGCATTTCAGTCAAGACTTGAGAAGTAAGAGGCTCATTTGTAAGTATTTTGCAGGAGATGCTTTCCTGACAAGAATGAAATGTTAAGTGGTAATCTTTGCTTTTATAGTGTTTTATTATAAACTATATCAAAACATACTTGTAGGAAAAAAAGATGATACATCCTTCAGAAGAAACACTGGTCCATCCTCATTTAATAGGCTGATCATTAATAATTTAATTTTTTAAAAAATCCAAACTTGATGCTACATATTAGCATTATGTAATTAGCATTCTAATCTTGTTACCAGAAAATACTGTTATTTTGATGCAAGCTTTATTCTTCCCCAACATTTGATGGGGAATATATTTGTAAGAAATATGACTCGACTCTTTTGTGTTTTGACAATCTCTGTGTATTATAGTACCACGACGTTTTGTTTCTTTGCTAGTAAAAATGTAGAAAGAAAACTTGGTAAAAATCTGCAGCCACTCAGGTACTTAACTTAGATCACAATCCATTCTTTGCTTGATAACCTGTTGCCTTACTACGCAGTATGTTCTATTTCTACACTTTGTACCAATTCTATGGTAAGCATAACACTACACATAAATCCTCTTTCAGTCACATAAACTTTGAAATAAGTTTTGTGATGGATTTGAATTTTTTTTTCATTTTAGACTGCCATCTGAAGAAACAGGACAGGAAACGACTGTGATGAGAACCTTGTATAGCTATGTGCAATTTCAAAGTACCATGTGCCGTGTAGAGACAACAAATACGCAGTAAGTACACTTGCCGTTTTGAAGCAAGGCTCACTTCAAAAAATGTTTCTTCCAAAAGAGGCTACTGGAATATTCAGTTAAGTATGTAATCTCAGAACAATTCCTACAAACAGTGGTGCATGCAAGGATTAATACTCATAGGTGTGCATGAGATACTTGAATATAGGAAATACTTCACAAATACTTATGGCAAATGCTATAAAGCCCAAAAAGCTAACTAAAGAGTTTATCTCAATAGGAAAGCAAGATTCACTGTTGTTCTGATACAATGCAATTCCACTGGAGCAATGGCCATTTTTGCCACCCATTAATTTGGCTGCAACCCAGTCAAACAGATGGAGGTGAAGGTTACAAAAGGAAAAGACTACCGTAGGCTTCAATTTCCATAAATCTGGGTGGTTTATTCCCGAGTTCATCTTCCTGCTTTACCGTTGTTCAGTAATGCATATGCAATAAGAACATACTTTTTTTACATTCTTTATGTGCTTCTTGGTGGTCTGAACTGTCATAAAAGTACCCATCTTCCACATAATAGTCACTGCAAGGCACTAAGTTCTACAAAGACAATGCCTATTAACACAGTCTCAAGCATAACTATCATTTAAATCCACAAATATGAAGGGAGGAAATGTGTCATACCCCACACTGAGAACAGGAGTATGGTGTATGGTCTGCACGGTTCTTGGCCACAAAGGCAGGTTTCAGGAACTGCATTCCTCTGCTACATAGGAATATATTTTAGAAGTATTCTAGTCTTTAAAAACTTCTTAGTGTGTAGTAATCTGTGCTATCAGGTATAAACTCTAGTTTATGGACATCACATAAGCTCCTGTTTGGAGTACTATTTTAAAATCAGAACATGCAGTCCTGTATCAACTGGAGTGCCAAAAATTAACTGATTTTCTTGACAGAAAAATTTTGGTTGATTTCAGCAGTCATTTTATTTGGCATACAGTTCATACATTCATTTCATTAATCATCAAGTATGCTAGCTAAAGATTAACACCATCTCATGCTGGCGTTTGATTGCATAAAGTTGATAGTTACTCTTCATTGTTTTGCTTTTGCAGGAAGCAATCAGAAAACAAGTCTCAAAACTTTCATTTACATTCCCTAAAATGTATTGGAAGCAAGACCAAAACTGTTTAGGTTGCCCATTTAACTTCTGAAGACCTGAAAACTGAGCATGAATTTGAACCTGTCCAGTAGCATGTAAGACATCTTCATGCTTTGAGGGCTGCTGTTCTTCAGCAGTCATCTTTGTTTCAATGCTCATCAGTAGAGCACTTGACAGGGATTTGCTGTTAGCTCACCTGTGCACACAGCTTCTCTGTAGTTCAAACTACTAAATTTCATTAAGAAAAATTAAATACACCTTAAGGACATTCCTGGTTTACATTACTACATCTGCAATGGCTGGATATCCCAGAGAAACTACACACAAGGAGGAAGGATGATGATTTCTGTCTCTCACTCTAGGGTAAAAGGATACACTTTCTATGAATGTTATGTTATTCTGAGGAGGTTTGGGAATCCCTTCCCCCAAAATTAAGTTAAAACCCAGAGATTAATAGGCTCAAACCACACTTGCAGTACATCCAACTATTTAAAAAATACTCCCCCATGCAGCAACAATGCCAAATACAAATCTGGCTACATTCCGTATGCAAGTCCCAAAGAAATGTATTCTTGGGGGACCCTCTCAGCTGCGTCTGTATTGCAGATGCACTTACAAACCCAATCCCAGGCCAAACCCCCATTGTTCTAGCTTCCAGAAGCTATCACTAACGATGTTGAATTTAATCATTGTGCCAATCCATTTATCCACCTAGAAAACAAGCATAACAATTCTGAGTGGGGTTTTCATGAGTATGTAAGTGATTGAAAAATCAATGGGACTTGTTCTTTTAAGTCACTCAAGACCAGATATTAATGGTATTTGTGTCTGGAGATCAAGACAGACACCTGATGGGACTTCCGTAACACCTACCTCCCACTGAAATCTCATCCTCTTACCTTGCTTATATGGGCTATTAGAAACTTTAATTAATGAGTGATTGAAGTGCTTTGTACAGTGTTTCATGATCCTTAGGAGAGATGCATGTAGCCTGAAAGCATTTTTTTTCAGTCCTCTGGAACGATAAGTCAAGGATTTAGGAATGCCGGTGATTAATTTATCAGGAAATGAAATAGAGCCTGGTAACTTCTTTTCCTGCAAGGATTCCAACACTCCTTGCATTATAGAAACAAGTATTATCTCCTCTGTTCTCCCTCCTAAAAGCACAAGCACTTTAAATAATATTTTTGGACAAGCAGTAATGGGAAACATACAAAGCACTTCAATCTTTAGATTTCTTCAGATATTTCAGGTCAACTCCTATCATGCCCATTATGTTGGATTCTAATATTCACATGAAATTCTGCAGATAAGAATCAGTAAATAAAACTACAAAAGCTAATTATAATAGGGAAGCGTGGCAAGTTAGGATATAGTACATACAATGAGACATAATGTCATCAATAGATATATTATCCACAAGAGTTTGGAATGCATGGCTAAAGCATCCAGTCCAAAATACAAAAATGTCTAATGAAAGTAGGTAGATTCCATAGTCGCATATTTCAAAAACGTATTTCAGTGGAGGTAATTAATTTACTATTTAGTGAAAAGATACAGGGAAGATAAAACCAGAAGTTAAGGCTGGAGTTTTACTACCTGATGCAACCTATGTTAGAACTCTTCAAATAAAATAGAATAATTGACTTAAAGTTGAAAGGTTCCCATGATTTAAAATAGTAACAAATATTGCAAGGTGAAAAAACTTAAGTATTTTTTAAAAAAATGTGTATCAGAGCAGGATTTATCTTCAAAGACTCCTTTATTGAGTCTTCAAAAAACATTTTAAGTTATAGCATGTACACTAGAAAGTTAGATCTCCTTGCCCATTTAAGACAGTATGTCAGTTTATAGGCTGCAGGTAATCAGACTGCCTTAAAATTTGTACTATCAGCATTAGTGCACAATGTACTGTCAGTGCGAGATACATAACTGTCCTGCTGTGGGACAGAGAAATGCTCCTTTCCAGCTTTGATAAATAAATACTTGGATACAGTCCTTCTCACAATATATAAACATTACATAGGGACTCCTTGTGAAACTGCAGTTCAGTTAAGGGACACTGGATATTTTTAGAATTCTGCCTCTTACTGTGGGAATGACACACGGTATTTCAGGAGGAAATTTCCAAGGTAGTTTGAAAGAAAAAAAAAAAAAAAAAGTCGTTTTCTGGCCTTTGTGATAATACAAAGCCAAGTGTGCCTTAATGGAAGCAATATTTTTTTTACGGTGTAGGAAGTCCTTTTACACAAGTTACAATCTGCTTATTTGCATTTAATTATATAGAAATTTTGCAGTTAACAAAATACAATCCTTCAAAAATGGCAAATCTTTCAGGCATTTGATAAAGTAGTACACAAAATAAAATGATTGTGGCCAATTTCATCTATGGTGTAACTGTTGAAGAATTAATTTGACACATTATACGCAAGCCAAACCAGTTCTGCTTCAGATGTAAAAAGACTTACCAAAGGGCAACAGCCTCTTCAATTCAACCACAATAATTTAAAGTTACAGAGTAAAAGGAGTAGAGATACTTACATGCTTTATGTATTGCATTTACAATGACTACTAGTCAAACGACGAGCAAAGGTGCACTCTGGTTAACTCCTTCCTCTCTGACAAAACTCACTTGAATATGTTTTACTTTTTTCCGTTTGAGTCTTACAGAACAGTGTCTGTGCCCAAGTTCTGCCTAGTGAAGACGACCCATTTTTGTCTCATGGTGCATTTACTTCAGAATGAAATGTGCGTCCCAGGGCAGAATGCAAATGTAAGCCTCTTGAGGACATGATTTTAGTGAATCAACAGGCCACTTGATATATTCCTTTGCTCTACAACAGGATCAATTATACAGTATTTTTCTTTTGGAACAAGTAAATGAATGACTGAATTTCTTCATTTAGACTAGTAAGCCTCAGGCCTCTACTGCCCTTAGACATATATTTTGTGCAAATAAGGTGTAATGTTTGGGTTTAAAAATGGTTTAAAAAAATATAAAGTTTAATAACTCTTAGCCAGACCTTCAAATACAGCAAGGCAAAAATTTTGCTTTCTCCCTGTAAGTCACAAAGGCTAGCAATAATCTCAGTGACTAAAAGTTATGCAAACGCTCCCATGCACAGAGGCAAGAGTTCTGAAAACAAGGAGCAAACCAGCATACCAACAATATCATTGGGAAGTAGGGATGAGGGATGAATTCAGAGAGGGCTAAAATGTGACTTTGTTCCAGCTTCCCTGATTCTCACTTTTTTGTTAATGGTACCAAGAGTAAATACATGCAGTTTTACCAAACCACAGTGATTAGCACGGGATTAACTCTTGATTCTGTAGATGTTTACTGTAGAACTGGCATGACCTAAGCAAAAAAGTGATCCATTTTCTGCAGCTATCAAAACTGAACAGCGATGTAGTAGTACAATTGTATTACAGCCTTCCTGTAATGTACTGTAATGTATGAATTATCGGTAACGTTTCATGTGTATTCATTTACAAACGGCATTAAATATAGAACAGAATTAAATATAGAATGTAGGGAACAGGTTTATTCTGTTACTTTGAAAGCGTTTCCCTCCCCCATAATGCTACAGCCAACAACCTGATTTTAAGAGTCTGAATTGCTCTTTAATGTTAAGGTGGCTTTTTGAAAGAGACTTGTGATTAATTATCTATTAAGCCTGCATATTGTACCTCTCAACCCTATTCCATTCTGGAACCTCCAGTTCCGTATGTGTAGAACAAGTTTTCTAGATGGCCTTAACCTGTAGACAAAGAATAGAATAGTACTGTTTTTTTCCAAGTCCTGAAACTACTGTGATTTGCATTAAAGGGACTATTTAATCTTAATTCTGATACCATCCTGGGCACCTCAGGAAAGGTTCACTATGAACAGCAAAACAGCCTTACCATTTCTGTGGACGTCTTGATAAAAGAGCAGGCTATAGAGTAGATGGGCAGGTACATCATTTAAAAATTAGTTTTATTTCCAGCTTCAGATAGCAGCATTTGATCAACTACTATCAGCTTTTTGAAAGAACCTGTTTTCACACTTGTTTAGCAAAACACTGATACTTTATTTATAAAATATTAAAATAAAAGGAAATCCAAATGGACTGTGAAACCTGTTTCAGGAAAAAAAAAAAGGGTTTAGAGTCCTTGTAAGATGATTTTCTGTATAACAAAGTTAAACTTTTGGAGAGATGCTTGAAACTACATTGCCACCTGCTGTCTCTAACAAAAATCAGGGGACAGGTCTGGTTGGCTATATTATTTAAAATTCTGCAAGTATAATAGAAATCTATTAGTTTGGGAAATCCATTGTGAAGCAGGGGATGAAATATAAATTTTAAAATCGTGAGGAATTATTTAGTGCCCACTCTCCCTTTCTTTTGCTTGGCCATGATTGGTCCAGAAAAGGTGAGATGAGTAAATGAGAAGGAAATTACCAGTGAGGATTGTTGTTTTGTGATGAGCAGGGCATGACTAGCTGCGCATTCTCTTGCAGCTCTTACCACATTGTGACCGGATACATACACCTGGGACAAAATCAGGGATACGAGATTCATGGAAGTGAAGAGCCACTTATTACAGACACAATGTTTTGAGAGGGATTGTGGATACTGCAAGCTGACTAGGAAGCAGAAAATGCTTCAGTCTTCTGTATCGCCTCTAGCAAAGAGGTGATTGTCTACAGGAGACTGGGATTTAGTCTCTCTACGGTAACGCTACATTTCAATGAATTAAGTTTTGGGAGAAGCAGGATGGTGAAAGAAACAGAGTAAGGTTAAGGGTTTTTTAACACCTTGAGTGTTTTGAGGGAACTACACAGAACATAAGTTAATTGGTATATAAACACTGTTAAATTAATTAGAAAGGATTATGAATACCAACAGAGACCCCACAAAAAAAAGATTAAAATATGTACACTGAAAGGTTAGAAATATGAATACTAACTCAAGTATCTGGGGAAAAAACCCAGAACACTAGTACTCAATTAAATAAAAAGAAAATGAAATGGCATTAATTAAAAGGGCATAGCTTAAAGCAGTATTTTTGGGACCAGGTTAGTAATAAAAGAAAATAAAAAGTTGCTGTATGGAACACTGCAAATATTGCTGTGCTTGGACAGTCGGTAAGGAGACACCTGGTGCCTGTTTGAAATGTCTTCATCCAAATTAAACAGACAATGCCCTTCCTGATATGTTAAGAACCCGATTTCAGTGTTATTGTGGGAAAGCATTGTTCAACAGACTTTGATAAGCACGTGTTCTTTTGTTTTGTCTCACTTTTATCAAATTTTCATTCCTGGACTTAATGATGATCCTACAATATATCAGCTAGACAGATTATTGTTCAGAGGTTATTGTTGATGACATCGCAGGGAGGTTCAGAGAGTAAGAGATTCAGAAACAGTGATATAAGGCAGCCAAAAATGGCAGCAGTTATCAACAACGGATCTGGTACGTTCTGTGTTTCACAGGACTTCACATGTAGTGCATTACTGAGAGAAACTCCAGGTTTTCTTTTCTTTTCCTCCCTTGTTCTAGTCCCTAAATGAAAGTTCCAAAGACTCATTAGCTGATGTATCAATCAATAAATACTACATAAAAGCTGCAAGGCAATATTTGAAAAAAAGACATAATTTTGCCTGATGACTGACATGTTCATTTGATATAAAGACAAAGCAGTACAGATAGCATGGCAGAGAGCAGATTTTGTGTAAACGTTAAATTCGGCCTCATTGTCTGTTTCTCTGCTATTGCTCATTTGTTTTCTTTGTAGTCTCAAAAGGGCGAAACTTCTATTACTGTCAGCTGGAGCAAGCGCCACAGGATCCGCCCCTATATATGGTGCCTTTGGCCAGACAAAATTAACTACATCTAGAGGCAACACTATTCAGGACAAGTCTTAACATCCTTCGAAATGAAGGATTTCAGTAAGCATTTGGCTTTAAGCGTAAGCTTAAATGCCATCTTGAACAGTAAAAGATCTAAATGGGCTCTGAAGCGTTTTATTGACTGTGACCATACCCTTTGGCACAGCCAAATCCTCCTTACATAAGTCGAAGATGTTTTTCCTAAAAATGAGGCAAAAAGTAGATGCATTTAACTTGCATGTTTACATGTCCTGTTCTTCAGGAAGCTACACCTACGGAACAGGCTGGACGGTGCTGAACACTCAGCTCCTGAACGGCTCCTCGGAACATCACGGGTGGGCCCCGAAGAGCGGCCAGCGCCCGAGGGGCTGCGGGAGGCCCCGCTGCCTGCGGGACACCCCGCTGCCTGCGGCAGGGCCGTGCGGCCGGCCCCGGGCCAGCGCACAGAGCCGCCCGCCGCGGGCAGCAGAGGCCGCGGATGAAAGACGTCCGAGGAGGGGCCGGGGCCGCCCGCTGCGCTTGGCGGCCCGGGGCTCCCCACCGCCGCGGCGGCGCGGAGAGCGGAGCGCTGCGGCCGGGCAGGCCGGGCAGCAGGCCCCGTCCGCCTCCGCTGCCGCCCGCCCCTCCGCGCCTGAGGGCACTGCGAGGCCGCCGCTCCCAGGCCGCGCCCGGGCACCCGGCGGGCAAAGCCCCTCCCCGGCCCCAGCGGCCCGCCCGCCGGCGGCGGCCATTTCATCCCCCACCTTCAGCCGCACGCCCCTCTTCCCTACCTCGTTTGCTTTGTCAAAACCGCACCACAAAAAAAAGGGGAGGGTGAAAGAAAAAAAAAAAAAGAAGAAAAAAGAAGAAAAAAAGGGAAGAAAAAAAAAAAGAAGACGAAAAAGGCGAGGGAGAAAGCAGCCACCCTCCCCGGGCGGCGCAGGCCCAGGCGAGCCGGGCCCCCGCGCTTCCTCCGCCCGCTGCAGCGCGCCCATTTCTCCCCCTCCCCTCTCGCCCTCCCCCCTGCGGCGGCTCCGCACCCGCGGCGAGGCCGCCGGCCACAGCGGCGGGGCCGCGCCAGGCCTCCCGGCCGTGGGACTCCATCCCCCACAAGGCCCCGCCGCGGCGGGCCCCGCGGCGCGCCGGGAGCCCCTTGGCACGGCGGGAAGCCCCCCGCCCCCCGCCTCCTGTGCGGGGCGGGACGCGCTGCGCCCAGGGGCCGAGCGATGCGTGCCGCCGCCGCGCGTCTCCTCAGCCGCCGCCGCCGCGCCGGCAGCCGGGCAGAGCCATGAATCTGGGGTAAGGGCAGGAAGGGGCTCGCTGGGCTGGCAGCGAGGGCCACTGCCGCCCGCCGGGACGCGGCCCCCTCCGGGGAGAGACGGCCGCGGGCGCTGACGGCCCGGGACCCTGCCCGGCCTGCGCCCTGAGGGGAACGCCGCGGCCCGCCAGCGCGGCCGGGGCGCTGGCAGCGATGTGCGAGACGAAGCCCTCTCTTGGGCGGGCCTGGGAGGGGGCCCGGGCACGGCCTGGGGGCGAGATCGCCGAAAGCCCTGCTTCGGCGGTGCGAGGGGGCCGCCGGTGCCGTCCGCCGGGGCGAGCGAGGCCCGCAGCTCCCGGGGGCGGCCGGCGGCGCTCCCTCAGGGCGGGCAGGGCCCTCGGCGCGCCGGCGGGGGGGGAACCCGTGCGCCCGCTCCTGCGGGGCCGCGCCAGAAGCGAGCCCCCGGGCGGCCGGTGCCCGCCGCCGGCACCCGGCCTCTGCCGCGGGTGCGGCCTGGCTGCCGGCGGGGTTACGGCTGCCGGCGGGGTTACGGCTGCCGGCGGGGTTACGGCTGCCGGCGGGGTTACGGCTGCCGGCGGGGTTACGGCTGCCGGCGGGGTTACGGCTGCCGGCGGGGTTACGGCTGCCGGCGGGGTTACGGCTGCCGGCGGGGTTACGGCTGCCGGCGCTGCGGTGCTGCCCTGCCGATTGGGAAGCGGCTTGCGAGCGTCAGGCGCGCTAGACTCCTGTTTTCTAAAGATAAGCGTTATTTTGAGCATCAATCTTTATATTAGACTTCTCAAACTAAGAAGAAATAAAAGCGTTTGGGTACGTTACACTCATGCACCTAAACACTGCCAACTTTTTTTCTTTTTTTAAACCCTTATAATAACATTTGTTCCACTGTAAAACGTGGACTGTTTTGCATGGAAGCACAATTAAAGACTGTTCTCAGAATAGAGCCCCTCTTTGTGATCAGCACTGGCATTCAGGGAGACTTGTTTAGCATTTTTTGTAGCACACAGTTTATGTTGCTGGATTATTAAGTTCTTGAGGTAGGCGTATTGCTATGTATAACAACATAGAGTGGCACCTGCAGCGTGAAGATTGACTCTGTAACATGCCAATCCACATCTTCCAGTATCAATTATAGAAACAGACCCTCTTCAAGACCTGTTGATTTCTTTCTAGTAAGAAGCTCCTCACAAATGTAGAAAGCTTGGGGTATGAAAGACCATCTGGACCAACAGGAAATACAGTGTTATAATTAAGTACAATTTTCCTTGTTATTAATGCAAAAATGTTACCATTATCAGATTACTTAATATTTCAGATTCCCCTCTCTCTCTCATTTTGCAGAGATGGACTGAAGCTTGAAACTGAAGTGCTGGATGGAAAGCCTAGGCTAATTCTGGCTGCTTCTGGTATTTTTTTCTAATCATTTATCTCGAGTAATCTTTAGAAGTTCTTGAAGTTAAACTTAAGATTGAAGCAATATGAAGCACAGCTTTATTGAAGTATTTTTCAAGTTAGGAAGAATATTTGTGCATTGTTATTTACACGTCCTCTTACCCACCGGCTTGTCACTGGTCTAGGTTGATACTGAACCTCTGAGTAGTCTGTCCACTGGTGAACAGCTGGCAGTTAGTCTTGACTCTCTGCAGCTTGTCTCTCCACTCATAAAAAAACTTAAGTACTATTATATATTGACTGACATAATTTCTGCAACTTTACATCACCTTACTGACCTGCTTAATTTACACAGAATTACATCATTACAGTCACATTTCTGACTTCAAAGCAGCTTTAGTAGTTGGCTGTTGATGTTTATATTTTTCAGTAAGCAGTTTATTTAGGCCAGATCTCATTACAACCATCTGAGGTCGACTTTTCCAGTATATGTTCGTAATTAAGCTTTAATAAATTCTATTTTTGTGATTTGTCAAACATATGTTTCTATGCAAGCACAAGTCTGCTTTCTGTGACTGTTCTATGTAGCAGTCAGGATACAGAAAAATCTCTGTTTAGTGCCCTCTAAATTATATTTCATTTTCTGTCCTCTAAATTATATTTCATTTTCTGCGTTTACCAGACAGCTGTCTAATGAGGCATTATGGGATATTTTGAGTCAGTCAGGAATACCAGTCTACTGGAAACAAAACCTTGCAACACCTCTAAACCAGCAGTGCTACAGCTTTCACTTTTTCCAGCCATCATTAACATCATCAGCTGGATAGGGCAGTGTACATTCCAGAGTGTTCTAAGATAAAGCACTGACTTTGAACTAGCCTTGAACAAGCAGTCTTCTTCAGGAATTAACATGTTTATACAACTGATATAAACAGCACTTCCTTGAATCGAACAGTGCCAAAAATTGCATCAAATTGTATTACTTCTGAATTTCAGTTTTCTGAACTGTAACACTGCTCACAGTCTTAGGGGCTAAAGTAGGATTATTCTGTAGTAGCTTAAGCTGCTGCTTGAGATAGTTGTTTCTCTTTTACACAGGGAAAGAAAAAGAAAATAAGCCATAAGCACCTCTTTGGAGTTCCAATTATGTATCTCCTCACTGTGATGGCAAAGACCGTATTTATGTTTCTTTCTCCTTTCCACAGAGAAGCTGGGTTTGCACAGCACATAGAATCCCACCTTATTTAATTTCTGAATAGCCAGAAAGACGCCTAGAAGTGACTTTTACCTACTCAGATGAGTGTTGAATGCTTGAGAACCCAGTGATAAAGATGGCCACAGAACACCCTTACTACTGAAACATTATCAAGATGGTTCAGGATTTAATGCCTGTCTCTACAAGACAACATTTTGGCATGCTCCCAAGTTTTAAAATGTTCCTCTAGGTTGGAAACTATTAGTAGTGTAGTTTTGCAGACTTTAAGAACAGTGTTCTCCAATGTCTAATTGGTAATGCAAAAAAAAAAAAAAAAGTATAGGTGCTACCAGTGCAAAATGTGCAACAACCACTGCCAGAGCAATAATTGCATAGTGTAGCTGAAGCAGCCTTGTTTCCAACAGATGTGTTCCACTAAAATATCATCCCTAATATTTTCTCCCCATTTTCCATTAGCCATACGTGCAGGATTTCTTGTGTTGAGTACCACATTCCCTCTATTAATCAATATTGTAATATTCTTTGTTAATAAGTATTATATTAAACATAGTACTTTAATATTATTTTTGAGACCACTACATCTCTGTGCGTGCTCTAGGATTTGGGTTAAAAGACTGAAGAGTATTTCAGGGCATAGGTAAGCGGCACAGTAAGGGATGGTGTGATTATGCAAGTATTGTTCCTTTAGGCTGTCAGTGATGGAGACAGATAACATCATGTAGTAAGATGGGGTTGGATACAGGGACTGTCCTGGAAGGATGTGACACAGAAAGCAAACTGAAAAATCACAAAACCCAAACAATTAAAAATAAGCAATTACCACAGGGCTCTCTGAGAAACAGAGTCAATAGCAGGGGAGGATCAGACTCGCACAATAATTTTATTAGATCTATATAAAATTGGAAATAGTTACTGACATATATCTATCTAATTTTTTTCCAGCATACTTTTGAAATGTGTATACTGAAATTTAAAAAAAAAAAAAAAAAGGTTACATAATTGGGGCAGATGTTATGGGGAAAGTACTTTCCCCTGCCTAACAAAAATCAGATGAATGTAACAGTTTATTAATTTCTCAAGGTTGTTTTTCAGGAGGAAGTTGTTATTAAATACTTCTCTTATATGTTTGCATTTGTTTCCCAAAAGATAAATCAAAGCCTGCAATAAAGGTGAGTGGAAAAATGACTTTTTTGGTTAGAGCACACAAATGAACTAGTTAATTTGTTAACGCAGAAATTTGCAAACACATTTGAACTGTCTAAATACTTGATGATGTTTATGAAAGATAAATATGTATTTCTCAGGTTCATAATAGCTGTTAAAAAGGATGAATTCAAAGTTCTATGACTACTTTTACCTTTGCCAAATGCTTTAGTTTAGGTACAGCCGCACAGGGAATTGCCTAAATCAGAACTTTCAGAGACCTTAAAGGGATTCTGGTAAAATAGGGATCTGAAGTGCGCTTAAGTTCCAAGTTAGTCGTATAGGTTGCCTCTGTCTGAGTAAACTGGAATGCAGTGGGTTGGGGAAAGAAAGAACGCAGAAAAAGGTCTCAGTACATCAGAGATAATTACAAGTGTACATCAAGGACCTTGAGAAGGATAAAACTTTAGTACAGAACGGAAGACTCAGGATTGAAATAAAACTGGCTGTATGGTGAAAACATACATCTGTTTGAAGCCAGGCTTCAGAAACGCCAAAGAAAAGCAGAATTAATGTTTATTAACTCTTTTAAATGTTATGCTACATAAAGTTATTTTTCATACTGTCATTTTTAAATATTCAAATTTAGGTGCTGTAGTCTCTTCCAAGGTGTTCCTAGTACTCATGAAGATACTTCATTAGTTTATACTGAGTTAGTTTCTATTGATGTAACACGGAAGAAAAATTACGCTCATTTTACTTGTTGCTTCAGTCTTGTTTTTGTTACCCATGCAAATTTATTTCCTTATTTAATATATGGTGATATCTTATTGCTTTAACAGATGGGCAATAAAGGCAGAGCACCTAAACAGGCATTGAGAATAAAGCATACTGGACATGTTCTGAGGTCAACACAAAATGCTTGTATCAAGCAGGAAAACGTAACAAAACCAAGGAGTGAATCAAGCTTATCAATGGCAAAAGGTGAAAAATTGCAAGTTACTAAACGCTCCTCACATGAAGGCACAACTAAAGATCACTCTTTGATTTTCCAAAGAGATAGCACAAACAGATACCCCGATTCAGAGAATCCTAACCTTGTTCAAAGTAAACAGAAACCTCAAAACCCATGTGTATCAGCTGAAGACCTAAGAAGTTTGGTATGTTTAACACAAGCACAGCTTCAGCAGATTTTGATGACTGTGAAAGAAGGAACCAGAAGCATCTCTGAGACTCATAATGAAAACCAAGAGGAAATGGGTAAGGTACCGATAGTTGAATAAGTGAGTTTCATGGAAACAGAGCAAAACGTGGAAGCTTAACTTTGAGTTCATAATTTAAGTTCATTTGCAGGTTGCAGAGATGTTACAGTTATGTTTAATGGTCTCAGACAAAATACTGTTTGCTATTAAGGATGTGAAATTGCCTGTTACTGTTAGGAACCAAGCATTTTATAATTTTAACAGTAAAAACTAAGGATTGCTCGATAGTATTCCAGTACTTTAAAGAGCAAACCAGCAAGCAATTCTGTCAATATTTAATGCAAAAAAGGAACCATTTTACATTGGGGGGGGGGGGGGGGAACATGAAAGAACTGCACTGTACCATTACCATTAGGACTTTGAGAAAAAGCAATACCACAAAGAGATAGGCCTTTCTGGTTTTGAGAAGAGTTCAGGTCTTGCTATGTGTCTCAAGAGCAGCAGTGCCAGTTTCCTCTGGCCCGAAGACGTGCATGTATCTTTATGCCTGACTGTAATATTACTGTTGAATAGTATTTTTTTTTTCAATTCTTCTACTCAGAAGCATGAGAACTATTGTGTATCATCTTGTATTACATCCTTACTCCTGTTTGTGGACCTATGGAGGTGGTCAGTGCTTTGCCAACAAGAACAAGACACACTGCAATTAAGTAATTAGAATCCCAAAGTCTGAGCTCTTAGCCAAGAATAGTGTTTACTGTAAGTCTAGCATTCTAAAATACCCTGTGACGTAGTATCTTACGTGCCTTAACCATACAAGCAGGGCTGAAAACAGTTTTGTTAAGTAGTGGGGAATTTGCAAATTTCTGCTGTTTGTAAACTATTTACTCAATGCTGAAGTTTAGTGGTCATATATATATTTATATATATTTTTGTATATTTGTGTTCTACCACAGCTACTAATGAGGCATCAGAGGAAAACGTTATAGTGTCACTCCAAAAAGCTTGTGAAGTTTCATCTGTTCCAGAAGGAGCTGACTCTGATTCAAGCAGGAAACAAGAAGCATATCCACAGCTAGGACAGAAGGTTATGTACGTAGATCTGTGTTATTGTCTACAAAAATTGTATCTCCCATAAAGATTTGTATTGTAATTCTTAATCACAGTAAGACTAATTAAAAAGTTACCTTTAAAATTAACAGATTCGCTTTTTAGGTAAAATTGTTTTTTTTCCCCTCCTTTTCTCTAGAAAGGATTCGTGGAAGCCTGCTGACATGTTTAGTACCTTGGGTGAAAGAGAAGGGGAGAAAGCCTTATCAGAATTTAGAAAGACCCAATGGAAGAAGGAATTAGGTACTTATGATACACAGAATATATTTTCGATCAGTTTGTTACACTCAGGATGCCAAGAAACTTTGTGTTCCTTATGCTCTTTTAAATTTACTTATATCAGTGCAGTTGCTACAAGTTGGAAAGTACGTAGTTTTATTAGTCTCCAAGACAAATTAAGATTCTTGAATTTCAAAATTTTATGCAAAGATTATCTATAACTTCCTGCAAAAATGCTTCTTAACCAAATAAATACTATCACAAATAAGTATATTCAGTTATGTTTCATATTTTAGGAGTTACTTGCCACCGATTTTGACCTGTTCTGCCAGTAGTTGATAGCCATTATCATTAACAAATTCATTTGTTTTTTAATCGGAAAAGTGTCCCCCTAATTTACAAGCATGACTGAATATATCAAATTGCAATTTGAACTTGAAACAGTTTGCAGTCCTGCCCCATCACCAACCAAGGGGAATCTCTGTAGCAAAATAAAAATGTTTAACGCGGTAGTAAATTCTCTGTGGCAAATTAAGCTTTTTATGATTCACATGCAGGAGTGTTGTGTTGTGTTTTCAACTTGGGTGTAGACCACCTGGTTTCAGGGTTTCATTCTGCATCGTCAGTAGCTTCCATGTATAGCTCCATTGGTTTTAATAGTATTACGGTAGTCCAAGACTGGTATAATAAAATGGAGATAATGTATATACTTGGTTATTTCTGTTAGTTTTCCCCTCTTCCCCTGGGACATTGTTAAGCCTTCAGTGTTTTGTAGTCTTCTCAGAGAGATTCCCCAATTACCTCTACATCTCTGGGCAGAGACTCAGCCGCGATCCTCTTAAGAGCAAAGTCATGTTTAGACTGATTGGTCAGACAATGGTGACTTACTCTTGTAGTCCATTTTACAATCAAAATTACAGGATAGACATGCATTGCTGCTTTTTTTTGGCTGTTTGTTTGTTTTTAAAAAAACCTGCTACACATCTGTATTAGGAATTCTTACTGGAGTTTGGTTTTTTTGAAGACGAACAGGTAGCACTGAAGAAGAAACTGAAAGAAGCTTTGGAGGGAGAGGTGGGTTATTTCTGGGCAAAACCTGGCAATAATAAAGCCCATAAAGAGAAAGTGGAAACAGCTGGCCCAGATAAGGTAAGGCTATCAGTAAACAAAAAAAAGAGTACACAGTTTCCACAGCACTGTTCCAGAACTGTTCAACTTTTAATTCATACAAGATTTTCTTTTCTGTACGAATCCAGTCTCAGTGGTCATGGCATGAATTGCTGCAACGCCCTGTTTCACACTTACCTATTGCTCCAATTTGTAGCTTCACAAATTAAGATCTTTGTAGCATGAACAACCCATTCGTGTCCTTCCATGTTGATTCCTAACTAAAAGATATAAATCTTTGCAAGTTCTGTTTTGAGGAATAGTCTCAAATGTAATTCCTGGTTATATCATTATTTACATTGTTCATGAGCTTGCACGTATATTTGATTGCTTAGATAATAAGCATAGTAACTTGACTTCTCCTCTAACCTGCCTTTTAAAAAGTCAGCTGTCACTCCAAAAATGCTGTGTCAGGTAAATATATTATACTCAGACAAGACTGCTTCTCCAGTGAAATTGATTGCTGTTAACAGAAGTTAGGGTTGTAAATTGCTTTTTTTGTGGCATATTCAGCATTCCTAGAAAAGTTACCACTCTGACACATAAGAATTTGTTTCAATCTACATAATTAAGAAATACTGAATATGAAATGCTTAGTTACAAGTTTTGGCTGAAGTTTTAATGAATAACAGCTTCTGAAAGTATAATTGTTTATTATAAGATAAGGGCTATTTAATACAAAACAGGTGAGCTAAATATAGGTCACTTTATTTGCAGACAGTGGTTCCAGCTGACTCAATTATTACCACTGAGGAAAACTGTGTCTGCACAGCTGCTTTAACTACTGAAGCTAATAAAGTTCCACTGAATGTTTCAAGTGCTCCAGCTGGGCAGGCTTCTGATTTCAGTTCTTCTGACTTACCAGCTCTCAATTGCACAGCATTTGTTTTAGGGGTAAGATTTTAAATTGCATGCAGGTTTTTTTTACTTATTTATTGACAACACATGTATATCTTCAGTAGTTCTTTTAAACCAGAAGAATTCAGTAGACCTTTTGGCTCTACCTAGAGAATTGTATCTGAATGAATGTTTATCGAAATATTGATGCTTTGAAGACTGAGCATTTTCAAGGCTGATGTGGGGAACAGTATTAGAGGGGTGAGCTGAAGTCTTATTTAGCTTTTAAGTGTGCATTAAAGAAATAGAGAAGTAGGAACCTATCAGAAATAGAAGATTTTAAAAAAATACATTCATGGCAGAAGGTTCAAGAAGTAGTTTTTGAGTTATTGCTAGTAGGCACTGATGGAAGAGTGGTTTTTGTCAGATAGCATTGAAAGTTCTCAGTGCCACTGGAGCGTGTTAAATACATCCATTAAGAAGCAGGAACAGAAGATGGTATCTAGAATTTACTTGAGACAGATCACTACTAATTAGATCATGGTGCTGAATCTACCTGGAACATGGACTGAGCAGTGAACCATGGAAGAAGGAAGGGATTTTTATTCATGATACATGTAAGTTTTTTCTGGAGTGAGAGGCTGATGGTTCAAGTTAGAATAGTATTCAAGGACTGGCTTATTTAGCATCTTTCTAACAACTGAAGTGTTTTTATGGAGCAGTCAGACACTTGCTGCAGTTACAAACTTACATTGATTTTTTTGTGCAAGAGAACAGCCCAGTTATGCCTAGCAACTGAAGGCAAAGCTTTCTGCCAAGTCTTTACTATGTGGCTAGACAAGGTACTGAATTTTTTGTACAAGGAAGAGACTGGTGCTTATCTTATTTCAGGAAGCTGTGCCACAGGAACGACCTTTTAGTGCTTTGAAGCATGAGCAACAGAAGAAGTGGCTTGAAGAGCTGGACAAACAGAAGGAAGAAGCTAAGCTACGAAAAATAGAAGAAAAACTTCATTTATCAAAGGTATCTGTGGTTTAGAGGGACTTTTGGAATAAGAGAATATTTTCCTCTCTGTTTTTGTTCTAAGAAATAAAAGATGAAATCGTAGACCTAATGAAGTAGTGACAAAGCTGTCATTAGCTGCAGCACATGCAGGTTTTCACCCTAAGTCCATAGGACAGTCTAACTGAACATTCAGCCAGTAGCTGTTCCAGTATTTCGGTGGCAGAGAACAGACTACCATGTGTCTGGTGTGATGGGTTAGAGTGCTTGCTGCAGAGATGAACACAGCGATGTTACTATACTTTTTTTCCTTTCCCACCATTGTGTGAAAGCACTAGGGTTTGGGAGGTGGTGTAGAGACACTGGTCAGACGCTTTGTAAAAAGACGTTTTCTGTAGACTATGGAAGGAGATGAGAAAAAGAGAAGGAAAGTTATAGACAACTACAGCATGTCACAGTGGTGTTCAAATCCTGTTTCTAGAAATATTATTTTGATAGGCATATATCCGCATGCACGTACACTCTTATGAAGCTTTTTTAAACACTTGTACTGCAAAACGTATTGAAGAAAATAGCCTTACCTTTTTTACCCTTTGGTTTTTCCAGGCTGTTGAATGTAGGTCTCTTATGCTGGATCTAGAAAGAAACTGTGGCCAATATAAAACATGCAGTGAGATTGTGCTATTGCTAGAATCCAGATTTCCAAATTACTGCACACAGCTTTAACCCCAGGATTATATCTTTCACTGTGCATGAGATGCATTCACATCATGAGATGTTCTGTGTTTGTAGTGAAAAGAATCTCGTTGCCAAAACTTGATTGATATAAATGTTCGTAGTCTGTGGCCTGCTGGATTAAAAGGCTACAGATTTTACTCTCATCTGAAGCATTTACAGCAATTACACAATTCCTGGACAGAAATTCTTCATTGTAATTCCACAGTTTGTAGTACTAGAAGAGAGCTTTACTACCCACCCTCCAAAAATACCCCTTGTTGCCAAGCTTGGTTACGTACCTACACCCAACACAAGTCTTTTCATTTCCTGAGTTGTTGAAGGAAGCAAATTTCCTTTGCAAATTGAGCTTTGTAACTGTGAAGGGAAAACAGCTGTGAAAGGTTCCTTCATTAGCTGCCTTGGTTTTTAATTTGATAGCTGTGCTGTGGGAAGATGGTTGCAGTCACCAGTGAGTAATCTAACAGTAATCTCGCTTCCAGCCTCTTTTTGAAAGGAAGTTAATGTGCACTTAATCTCGTTTTCTTCAACATGTGTTTTTTTCAGGTCTTGTGTTATACCCTCAACCCTTCTGCATATTGTACCACAGACTTGCATAAGAGTAAAGCAGATTTTTCCAACTACTCTGATCTGCTTCTACATCACAGGGTATTCAAACAAAACTCAGGGAACAGGAGGAAGAATAATTCAGATTCTTATTATTTGGACTATGATTTTCTTGCTTCTTTTAAAAAAGGTGTAAAACTTTTCTGACACAGGGGAATTTTTGTTCAAGGAGAGGACTCCTAGAAAGCTCATTAGATTAGATTATGTTAGGTTTTTTCCTGCAGAATGCATGTTTTGAGGCAGCCATTCCCCAGTCCCTCCAAAGAAACAGTTCTTCTTTTAGTCAGAAGAGAAAACCTCCTCAGTACCTGTAACAAAAACAAAGGCCCATTAGGTAAAAATCTTCTATTAGCGATACGTTGGAATGTCCTAATTGCCAACACTGAGCCGAAAAGATAAGCCTGGGTGGTACAGAAGAGAGACTTAAACCCAGTATGTCACCTCTACAGAAGTTTTAGGTACTTTGCTAGGATAGCAGCAGTGGCTGCTGTGGGCGGAAGAGATTTTGAAAGAAGGCTTATTTTATAATGGGCCTGTCTAGCTCAAAATAGGAAGTTAGAGATTAATATTTCTGCCCAAAGCACGTTAATTCTGCTGCCGACCAGAATTATAATGGAGGGGGTAAACGTAGGACAGTGTAAAAGATGCCACTTGTTCATGTTACTAGAGAGAGAATATGTACACAGTGGGAGGAGAGTAGGGCAGAGCGGACAGGGTACTGACCTCTCAATCAAGCAGTTCCCAGAACTATTAGAAAAATTATGGAATGGAATAGTAATACAAATTGAAAAAGTGGTACCAAAAAGCCTGAATCCATGTTAACTTCTTTATTCTTCAATTTTTTTTCACTTTCTAATTTCTTTTTCCTGAAAATACAGTAGCAATATGTTTTTGCTGACCGAGTATATGGGTCAGCAGTATAATTTCTGATCTGACGTGCATTTTAAGCAACAGTGAGACTTCTGTTTTCCCATTTAGGAAATTAACTGCTGTCTGTCTTGTAGCCCCATAACAAAGCTTTGCAAATGTTCCTGTTTTACAAAATGCGTATTGTCTGTTTTGTTAACCATACTTTATAGAAACAGTGTAATTGAGTGCATTTCCGTTTTTTTTTGTTGCTTCATATTTATTCAGGCTGAAGAGCATGACAGATGGGCAATGCATTTTGATTCTTTAAAGAACCACCTTAATGCTAATGCACAACACCCCTTAAATGGAATGTACAAAACGCAGCCTGAAAGTCTTTGCCTGTCACCTGACCCTAAGGAGCTGACTGCTTTTATTCACCCTTTTTCACCTGCAGCTTTAGGCAACCTCATGCCCTCAAAGGTGGGAAATGCAGAAAAAGCTGCTAAAACCAGTGCTTTGGAATGCAGTCAGAAAGTCAGGTGAGTGAGCTTTGTAAGGATCGTCATCTTCCCAGCCGGTACATTTCTGATACCTTCTCCCTCAGAAATTAAAAAAAAAAAATTGAGTAAGATTCTTCGAATCTGATCTTTGGATCTTATTAATTTGGCTTTTGCTTTTTTCAGAAATACCTGTTGTTTCACTTTGGAAGACACAAGTGCTTGCATTGTTCATTAATAAAATTTACTGCAAATAACCTTACTTTGTTCCTTAGTAAAATGAATTTCGTAATTGTAAATTAATACAATGCAGTAACCTCAATATGAAAATATTACTTGAAATCTAACTGATTCTAATTAAGAAAGGCCTTAGGATTCTTTTCTTATGATTAAAAACATTTACATGTTTCTTTGTTCATAGTTTCCTCCGTTCAATGACAGCTCTCCTGGACCCTGCACAGATTGAAGAGAGAGACAGGAGGCGGCAGAAGCAGTTAGAACATCAGGTAGACTTCTCTTTTACTAGCACTATTTTAATGAGAAGAAAGGATGAAAGGTAGTGTTGTCACATGAATAAAGCATGAGATTTAATGCCAGAATCCAGTGAGGTACTTGACTTCTGTGCTTCAGATTACACGTTTACAGTTGTTTAACAGTATTTCATTCAGTTGGACTCTACTGTTTTCTTTTAATACTTGTAGAGAGATGATTGCATTTCCATAACCGAATTCTTGCCTCAAAAAACGTACAGTGCAGTCTTTAGAGCTCGAGTAGGTTTGTGTGCATTTTTCTTCAGTCTCCACTGTCATCAGGAGGACTGATATTTACAGGAACCCACGCCATGTATCTTTAAATTTTCAGCTACTTTACTGTCATTTACATGACTTCTGTGGCACTCTAACTGAATGTATATCTGCATGATGATGTCTCTAGCACAGTGTAAAGAAGTCTTAGTATAAATGTAATGAGCCTGTTCTGGTCAAACTGTTATTCTGCTGGATAGAAATACTAGCTTTCAGTATGTAAGGTAAAAATCAGACCACCATTTCTTTACAAGAAAAATAAAAGCATTTTTGAAAACATAAAAAGCTACTTCTGTTGGAGTATTTCAAACTGCTTTATTGGGCTTGTGGTTCTCCCCCCCAAAAAAATAATAATAAAAAAAAAAGACGACAGCTACCTCTCTTGTGAGAAGTTAAAAGAAACAAAAGTGTTTGAAAGAAATTGTGTTGGATTTTTTTTTTAATTTGTCCAAATCCAATTATTATACACATATATGGAAGTATGACTATATAGCTTATAATACCTTTACTATTACATCTTTTAATTTTCCTTTTTTTCTGATATTACTAGAAAGCAATAATGGCTCAGGTAGAAGAAAAACGGAAGAAGAAGCAACTGGAGGAAGAGCAGAGAAAATGGGAAGAACAAGAGGAAGAACAGCGCCTAGCACGAGAAAAAGAGCAAATGCAGAAACAGTTTGAGGAAGATATGCTGAAACAAAAACAAAAGGAGGTGGGGTTTTGCATTTTCTTTAGTGCAGATAGTCTGTAATAATACTGGGTTTTGAGGAAAATGGTTCTTGTTCTTCACCTTCAAAATGGTGTTGCCTCATCATTTTGAAAATTAAAACTACCTGAAATTCAGACATTTGAAACCAAACTCTGTTTCCTCAATTAATAAACTTAAACTCGTAACACCATACGAGTTTAAGGCGGGTTTCTTTTTTTGGACAAGGGCCTTTTCAGGAAGAGAAATGGATAAGAACAGGCAAAAATGGAATTGTAGTTTTAAATAATGCGGAAACATGCATTTTTAAATGCAAATTTTAAATGAAACAGAAACCTCGAAGTATGTGATCCCATTATTGTTGTTGGTAACTTGATGCTTTTAAGATGCTTCAGTACCATGAACTTTATCTGACTGGATGTGCTTTCACTCTGGAGTAAAGACTTTTCAGAATATATTCTGGAAAAGTCATTTTAAAAGTCATTCATGTTCTAGGCCTTTCTCCTCTGTAACTATTGGTGCGCTTCACATACTCCCTTCATATAAAAGTTAAATCAAAAGTAACATTTTGACCTTTGGTTAGTACAAATTTTGCATTTGTATACATTCTTACCTGTTACAGAAGAGTCTGTAGAAGGTTAAAAGCCTTGTCTGATGTTTTATTCTGCCTTTCGGCACAGTAGCAGCTATTACTGTTTGCTTCGTATTTGGAACAGTATTCCACAGCAGAATTCCATGATGTCATAAGGCAGTGGGATTGCAAAAACCTGCAGAAATATGGATCCCTGATTTCTCTGCATTTTCTGGACGGAAAGGTATAGCATCTGCCTGTAGATGCTAGAACAAACTGGTAAAAAATTTGGAAAGTCATCTTTCTCTGTAATAGCTCAGCTCCTTCAGAACATGTTACGCTACCAGGTGTTGTTCTTTCCACCTGCAAATGCAGTAGGAAGCGGGGATGAGAGGGTAATAGCCGTTTGGAAAGGAGATTTTCCTTGGCCCAGTCTCCTGCACCTTGAACCTGCTGGCTCTGGACACGGTAACCCTCATATTTAGGGATGTTCTGCCTTTGTTAGGGAGGCTTCTATTGTCTCCTCTCCGTGGAAGGAGGAGGAAGATGGGGGTTTTAATTATTTTTATTTAGGCTTCTTTTATTTCATTAAACCACGTGATGCTGGAAGTCCTAGATGGCTGAAATCAGATGGCATTTAGGAAAAGATGAATGTATTAGAAAGCAGATAAATATCTAAATAACTTTGAGGATACAGATGCTCGCTTTTTAATGCTAGGATTTAACATCTTTCATTGGCACAGCAGAGGTTCTGAATTTATCTTTGTAATCATAAAAGTTATATGTTACATATTGCATCTACTCAACTAGTTTGGTTTTTGTTTTAAAAAGAAAAGGCTTTACTCAAAGTAAGAATATATGTAAACCTTGAGGATTGTATGGAGATTAAATAATCCTATTAATTTTATTTTCAAAATAAATGATCACATATATTTACTTGTTTTTTGAAGGAACTCGTGACTCTTAAAACAAATGAGCTTTATCAGACAATGCAGAAGGCTCAAGAATTAGCACAGAGATTAAAACAAGAACAGCGCATTCGAGACTTGGCTCAGAAGGGACATGACATTTCAAAACTTCAGAAGAACCTTGGTGGTGGCAAGTACAAGTCTTTTCATATTCAGTTTGCCTATTCCTTTGGTGTTTGCCTGCAAGTTGTTAGTGGTTTTTGTTTTGTTTTGTTTTTTCCCCTCCTGCATTTGGGTCAGAAATTGCTCCTTTACTTCACAAACCAAATTTCATTTCAGTTTATTTAAAGGGCCTTCCAAACAAATATCAGCGTTAATTAATATGGAGAATATTATATTTTACTAAGCCTCAAATACTATATTACATAAAGGAAGAAATATAAAGATATTACCAGGAATGTATGGGGAATATTCAGACCTATGTGCCGTCGAATAGATTTCTAGTGAAGAAGGGAGAGTATTAGGATCTGAACCATAGTTCTCAGTCTTGCTTTGAGTTCTAAGCCACAATAGTCTGATAACTTGATAGCATGGTTGAAGTGGAACATACGTTACTAAACTGAGCAATTTCACTTATTTCTTTTTAGTTGATACAGAATTTGAAAATTGTAATACTGACATTTCACATCAAAGTCACAATTTTTCTGATGACATTAAGAGCCACATTGATCAGCAGACTTCTCCTCGGAAAGACACTGCTGTACAGACAGGTATGCAGCCCCTAGATTTAATTACTCTGATGCACATTAAGACAGTAGAACAGCGTATTTGTGAGACTGAGCTATAGGGCCACATCAGTGTCATTCGTAAAGGAGTAAAATGAGAAAAAAATACTTGGATAGACACAGGCATGTTGGAATATTACAATATATCACTATATTCTTCTACATAAATTATACATCTGTATATTTGATACTTACCAGTTACAGATTCAAATCACCCAGTCTGAAATACAGTGTTGACTTAGAGTCATGGTCACAAGCCATGTAGGACTGAATTTAGTAAAGGCATTTAAACATGTATATGTAGTAGTCTGCAGTGTGATTGTTCATGGGTTTACATAACGTGGTTTGGTATCGAGCAGGGCTGGGCTCCTAATGAATCCTTGGAAATATTCGCAGGAACATTGTCAGTAATTCTGGAACTAGAAAACAAGACTCCTTAGAAAATGAGAGCTTACATTCAAATGTTTAGAAAAGCTTCCTATAATTCTTGCTCAATACCCAGACAGAATTGGGTGTCCATCTAGATAGAATACTTCCCGGTCTTTATCTTGATTTTGTATCACACCGTTAAAAAACGCGCAT
Organism: Theristicus caerulescens; assembly: GCA_020745775.1. Classification (NCBI taxonomy): domain Eukaryota; kingdom Metazoa; phylum Chordata; class Aves; order Pelecaniformes; family Threskiornithidae; genus Theristicus; species Theristicus caerulescens. Next base: position 1,339,336 of record CM036566.1, read on the forward strand.
CAAACTTAGTCTGCATCTATTAATATTGTAGATGAGGTGTGAATGAGCAGATCAGTGGAAACTTACAGTCACTTTATGCCTTGTATTTAGAAATTTATTAGCTTCTTATCAGTTGTGAAGTGGAAGCTTTATTTCTATTTGCTTAAGCAACAATTAATATTTTTGGTTTTGACAGTGCTGGTAAAAATTTTACTGTGAATTTGAAGAGTTTACAAATTAAATAATGTTTTTGTGTATGCCTCTTAGTAAAGAAAGAAGCTGGATTTTTAGTAATTTAAAAATTGAACAAAATATTTCCACTGGAAGACAAGGATTGGGAAAGTAAGTTATTCCCGTAGCACTGTGAATATGACCAAACCATTGGCATGCTGAAAAACTAAACAGAAGCTGTGTTTTGCTCTTTACCATTGGGTACCATGACAGAAATAGAATTCTACATTTTAAAATAATGTAGTTTCATTTTCCATAAATTATTTTGCTTTACAGTGACTTGATTTTGTTCTCCCATCTTCTCCCCCCCGCCCCCAATTGAGTTTGCTTCTACTGGTCCTATCCATCTTCCACATCAAAAAGAATAAAAAACATTATAAAACTGTAACAACCACTTTTTGAATAAAATCGGTAATGGTAGATTGATACACATACAGAAGTCAAACAAGTAATTTGAATAGCTTAGACTTGGAGTTAAAATATAATTTTTTTTTAGATGACTTTAATACTTCAGCATACACTGAGTCAGCTGAGGAAAGAACTGTGTGTTGTGGATCGCCTGATATTTCCATAGAATATAAAGAAACCTCTAGCAGCAAAAAATCCCAGAAGGAAATGCAGTATATAGATAAAAACAAAATTTCAGGAAAAGAGAATGGTGGCATTTACAGTGATCTATATGAACACTATGCAAGAAAAGAAAGACGAATTAAGCCTTCAGAAAAATACAGCAAAAGACCTGACTGGAACATAAACAAGCCTGGGAAAAGATACATTCCAGCATCAGAAAGATACCCTAAACAGCTACAAAAACAAAGGGAAGAAAACAAAGTAAGACGACAGATGGAGCTGCTGCAGTTGGTAGAAAGAAATACCCCTGGGAATCTCTGCCCAAAAAAGGGCGGTTATTCAGACAGGTCTCCTTCACCTCACGATGAAATAAGTATGAAGAATAAGGGACATAAAGTCAGAAAGGTAAATATTTGGTCTTTAACAACAATGATGTGTATTTTTAAGACGCTTGTTCCACGCTGCTTTGCCACGACGGGTATTCACTTATGTCACTCAAGCACTGAGAATTTTCCTGTGACTGCCCTTTGTGTAAAGAATGGTTTTACAGCATTGTTTTGTTCTTCATGATCAGAAGAATATATTCAGATTGTGTGACTTAGCTTTTACTGTTATTTCAGTCCTCCAAAGTGTTTATTCTTTTTCATTTATTCGTTATCATTGATTCATTATGTAAACAGGGAGCGTGGTTGAAAGCAGCGTGCAGGATAGAACGCCGTCACTGACTTGCTCTTCTTTGTCCACTCATTATGTTGTGGTGGTGGTTGAGGTATAGGAGTACCTGCTCAAGAGAACAGTTTTTATTTCTGCAAAGAATATGGATTACTGAGGATGTACTCTGTTGTCATAAAAATGCATCCTTAGTGGAGTCATTTCTTCTCCATTTGCAGTAAGCCTGTATTGGTATAGCTTGTGGCTGGGGAAAAACCCCTTCATTTAAAGAAAATACTATCAAATATATTCATGCCTCCTCTCTCTCCCTTGCTCACTCCCTGTATGTATGTATATACATAGGTATGCATAAACACGTCACTGTCTCACACCTTCCAATAGAAAAAATCTGGTGCAGAACAGGTGGCCTCTTCAGCTCTGTTTAGCCATTTGTTTACTGTGGCTACATACACATATTTTAGAAGCTGTGGGTGTTAAAAAAAAGCATGTGAAAATACATAACTGTTCACATAAGTATCTTTAAAGATCCATTCATTTGTTGAACAGAGTTTGTTTATTTGAGGTTAATGGTAAATCTAAGTTTTGTGCTTACATTACTGAAAGGTGAATGTTCAGAATTTTGTACCTGAGAAATGGGGCAATGAATTTTAAGCAGATTTTTAAGATACGTAAGCATTGTCTGATACCATAAGAAGCATGGGACACATTAGTATTTTTCATTTAAATAGAAAACTTCTACTGACTGTATCTATAAACATGACCTTTCCTTTAATAATCGTTATCTTGGGCTGAATTTTCAGGTTTATAAATGCAGCTTTCCATGGTCATTGGAAAATATATACAGTATTTTTGATAGCGCTTAGAGCTGCCGAAGACATAGAAAATTGGAGCAAATCTTCCTGTAATTTGTTTAATTTAGTTCATAGACACTACAAGTCTCTCTAACGCAAGTCTTTGATAAATACTGTTCTGAACCCAGGTCAAACAGAGCTTTTGGAATTTCAGAACAAACTTGTCTTGAAAAATGAAAGCTTTTACTATAAAAAACATGGAGCTTTTAATTTTACTTTTGACTTTCTTGGTTTTCTCCTAGGAAGAACAATTACATAAGAATCATTTGAATGAAGACAGGTACGTCAATACTCTGCGTTAATGAAATGTATAAAAACATTAATAGTGAAATATAAATGCTCTTCTTTCCTGATTTTTAATTTTTGAAAAATAATTTAGATGCATCTAATTGTCTACTATTAAAAATACACAAGCCCAGACAAACTGCAGGTATAAAAGGAGAGTAAATGAGCAGAAGTCCAGTCCTCAGAGGATTCTTTGTCTCTAATATTTGAGAAAATTAATCACGTTACTTAAGTTTTGTTTGGGGTTTTTTAACTGAAATTGTTTCATGCAGATCTGAATCACCACCTGTCCCAGCAGTGAAGAACAGATTACACCAAGTACAACAAAAACAGATACATGCTTCTAATTTCCTGGTGCATAACAACAATAGTAGAAGAGAGAAAAACATCAAGACAGATCCACAGCAGAGGAGCTCCCCTCCTCCCGTTACAGAAGCTGGAAGAGCTCCCTCGTCACAATTTATTCCGTATGTTCGAACAAATGAAGTATATTATCTTGATCCAGAGGCACCAGTGACTAGACCTTCAACACATGACCCACAGTATCGACAGTTTAATGGTACTGACATGTATTGTGAAGTGATTCATGTAGAAGAGAAGAAATGTTACAGTGATTTAGTTCAAAGTGCTACAATTTATTCCATTTGGTATTTGTTTTTACTGAATTCTGCAGTAACCTATGTGTGTCACAGCACTGTACACAAAGCCTGTGCAACCAAATGATACTCTGTATTTAAAAAAAACAAAAACCCAAAACCACAGAAAAAGTTTAAAGAAATCAAAAAAGCAACAAAATTTCTTATTCTTTTATCTTTTTTTGTCTGTTTACCTTTAATGAAGTATGACTACACTCCTGGCATTATTGTATATAGATTTAGGTTTAGGAATCTGAGTGCTGTTTGACTTAAAAATAGTGATTGTAATCTAATAGCAACTAAAACCTGATTTTTCACAAGCTGTGAAAAATCTACTACTTCAAAGTTAAAACAAAATTGATAGAGTATTGTTACCTGATTTGATATACATTTACTTGTAGATTCTTACCAAACGCCACGACAGATTTTTAGCTCTGATCACGTTAGAGATCCTCTTCTAAATCCTGATGTAGTTAAAATCAGAGAGAGACAACAAGCAATTCTCAAAGGATTGTCAGAATTACGCCAGGTAAGCAAAAATGTATTGGATAAACGTGTATGTATATATGTACTAAAGTCAAAATGAGCATTGCAAACTCTTACATAGTCATAAGCATTAGCCTTTAATTCATTTTTCCATCACACATGGTAAGTTTTGGGCCCTGCCCTCTACTTTTGTTGCCTCTTACTAATTTTGCGTTTCATGCATTACTTCCACCGTGGGAGCGGCCTTAGGGAGAGACTGTGCGCTCCTTAGTCCTTAGATTGGCTATGAAACACTGGAGTACCCGAGAAAACTTGAAATCAAGAGGAATGGCTTTATTTACTCTCCAGGTTTTGATAGTTAGGGTTGCTTATAGTAGGAACGTTTCAATTTCAAGGGAAGAAAGAATAGTATTTTAACAAAACGCTAGAACCCCAGTTAAAGAAATTTCAGTTCTGCATTTCACGGGTAAGCCAGTCATGACGGAGCAGCGTGGTTGGTACAGCAGAGTTGGTGGGGTGGTAGTCATGCGTCAGGCCTGGAAAAGTACTGTAATTTGCAAATTTGAAGTGTGAACACTTAGAAAATCCTTCCAAGATAGCTGTTCTTTTGTTAACTTGTACAAGTAAAATTCAGGATTTGTCAATCAGCCAGATTTAGTGAGTGAATATAAAATGAAATTTAGTTTAATACTACAGACCCAAGGGCTCCTGAGACAAACGTCTGTGTCTGTTTCTATACGTTGTTCTGTTTGCAGTAAGTTACCGGTAACGATTAGATCTGCAGCATTGCCAGAAGGATTTTGAATACGGTGAGACTGTCTTTAAGGACCCACCTCGCAGTAAATTAAAGAAGCACAAAAGATTATAGCTGGTAACTGTGAAGTTCCATATTTTCCTGACTGGAGTAAGAATACCAGGAAAAATACTGTCAGGCATCTAGTTATTAAACCTGAGTGAATTTGATACTTCACCTCTTGGCAAGAAGGTGTGGCCCGTCGCAGGTTCAAACTGCAGGTCTGGGCAATCACAGGAGCAGTTTCCTTTCATGCTTCTAAATGGCCTGACGGGGGACTGCAAGACAAAAAAAAACCATTTACTTTTAGGTTTGCATTTCATTCTTGAAGCACAGTAAAGATAAAAATGTGTTAGTGTCTTCCCGTGGTTTTGAATGGCTCCATACTAAAAGGACTTTATTGCTAGCAGCACTATTTATTTTTCTCGCCTCGAGGGAGAAAAATTGCATAAATGATCAAAATAAAGGGAAGAAAATCTGACAGACTTAAGTACAACAAAACTACCAGTAGTTAACACTAGTAATTGCCTGCTGTGCTTTAGAAAGACAGGAGTTCTGCCGTGCATCATCGTGCTTCAGTAGCAGGTAAATTCCTTGTGCCAGTGAAGGGTCACGGCTCTCCCTGAGTTATCAATCGAGAAAAGCTGTGACCCAGGAGCACTGAAAGGTCACCAGTTTCTGATGGCTTCCCAGCAGGTTTGACTGGATCTCGTCTTCCCCAAAGCTCGTTAACGTTTTTGTTAAATATCTGCAACTGTTCAGTATTTTGTATTCAGACTTCATTTGCCAGTGGTATTTTGGGTAAGAATGAAGCCAGCTTCAGAGCACAATCTGATCCTTGTGCTTGCTGAGGTGAACAAAAGCCTCGGGTATTTAAAGAGGTTTAAGGTGGTAATATCCATGTTGGCAAACTTACTTAGGAGACAGCGGCTTAGGGACGTTTCTGATGCATAGTATATATTCAGGTCTTAACAGTGGCTAAAAGCTAATGTTAAGGTTAGTCTTTCAGGGGACCTTGGTTCTGGAAGAGAGTTAACTTAAAACATGTGGAGTTCTTTTTTAAATACCCTACCAGCTGCGGAAGGCATTTAGGACATGAACTGTTGAACTGAGGTGTGTCGTGTGTGGCTAAGTATTGTGTACTCCTGCAGATGACACCTGTTTTGCATCAGTTATTTCACTGAGAAAGGAAAAGTAATGCAATATTTTGTGTGGAATATCATTTAGACAAAGAGCAGGGTTTACTTTTCTATTTCAGAAGATAATCTAGTCTTGGTTTTTAAAATTATATATACCTGCATATATATATTGGATTGATGGTTTCAGAACACATATTCACAACGTGTTTGGCCATTCTTCGGCCTTCTTTTGTCTGGGGGAACTCACAGCATATTTGCCCAGTCTTTAGCCTTTGGAATACACACCCAGCTGCAGTGACAGGCACGTACAGTCATCGGGCTCAGTCCAGCTGAACTGCCTGGCCCAGGGAAGCCACCAGTGAAAACGGAGAGCAGACGAGGCCTTCTCCGAGAAAGGGAGGGCGATTCTGCCGTTGCATTTGTCACAAGCCAGCAAGTCTCCTCCTGCAGCTCAGGTGACAGCAGTAATAGGAACTATCAACAGGCTCTTATTTTCCTCACTGAAATCGAAAGAGGCAGTGGAATAAGCCCAAGTTCATTCATCCAGCAAAGCGAATTAAGTATTTGTGAAAAAGAAGAGGCAAAGTTTAAGAAAAAGGATAAACACCCTAGCTACGGTCAGCATGTACCAGAGCATCTTATTTTTACTAAGTCAATAAAACCACTTGGCAACAGCTGTAGCTACAATGGCTAAGCGATCTCGCCAGCCACCAGCAGGCTGGCCGAGGACATGCAAAGACCTCACTACTTGTCCCTGCGTAGATATTTCACATTACTTTTCTCTAGGCCCTTTTTATGACTTTTGCAAACCACGTGGTAGACTTTGTTCCAGTTTTCAGTGTTACTTACTTGTTTCTCGCCTCAGCTCTGTGTTGATTTAAGGCAATTTATTGCATGACTTTGTTTTGTAACATGCTACTAAATGCAAAACTCACTCTGTAATAGAAGTAATTGTTGACAAAGGGACTGAACAAGTCCGCTGGCCCATTAATAGAAATAGCAGATACTGGGGGTGAGTTAAAAAGCAATTCAGCAAGCGATTGAAAGCTGCTGCTTTTGGAAGGATGCAAAGCGAATTCTAACAGGCTTCTTCCCTAACTGAAGCCAGCTCTGCGGGACCCCCTGCCCGTCTGCGCCCCCAGGAATGCAGTATCTAAGCTGCTGTAGTCCCCGCTGGCTTGCGGTAGGTCTGTCCTGTGCCAGCAGCCCCTGACCCTTCTCTTTGAGAAAGGTCTTGTAACTCTGAGGAAAAATACTGTCGTAACTCTCCCTTTTATTTTTCTTCTGTGTAAACACACTTCCCTGGTACCAAATTACTTCTGACAGGTCTAAAATGGCTAGAGACCAAGGGGCCAGATGTATCGATACATACGATCCTATTAATGACAGCAAAAAAGACTTACTTCAAATTTATGAATGTACTTGACATAGCTCTATCACGTATGACTTACACAGAGCCAAGGATACACTTCCAAGAATTTTTATTACAGGTTTTCTCCATTGTCTAGTACTTACGAGAGCCATTAACAAAGCAGGACCCTTTTACCTTTTGAGAGTAAGTACACGTATCCTAAAGCATCTGACACGGTTCTAGTTCAAATGGTAACGCTGGCCTTTATCTTGGAGCATAACTTATGTTAAGACTAAAAGCTGGTACCTGCCAAGGGTTTGGGTTCAGCTTCATACAACAACACGCTAGAATACCACAAATGCGGTGACAACGCGCAAGTTGGATTTAGCACGATGGGAAAGTCCTTCCTCTGCCCGGTCATCGCTGGGAGCCGGGCTGGCTTCCGCCGCAGCCACGCGCCAGGGCTTTTGCAGGAGACGGGAAATCTTGAGTTCCCGCTCTGCTGAACGTATTGTGTTGTACTGCCTTTTTTTTTTTTAAAAGAAGTTGTGTACTTAAAAAGCATTGAGCCTTAACAAGTAAATTCTTTTACTGTATTACTTCAGGCTGCATGAGGAAGACAGCAGATTCACATTTATATTCCATTTATTGCAGGGCCTCCTGCAGAAGCAGAAGGAGTTGGAGACTGCTCTGATTCCTGCCATAGCTCAAGAAGAGACTTTTATTTCGCCATTTTGAGAGGTACTTATGAATGTTCTGAATTCTTAAAAATGTAAAGGCACAGCACTTTGCTACTGTAATTCATTACGAACCATCTCTATCTTTGTAATGAAAGATTTAGATGACGTGAATTTGGATAGATTACAGGGTCATGTTGCTTTTTATATTGAGGATGTTAAACTAGCGATGGTGTGTCTGTTTAGAATGGGCTTCATGCTACCTGAAGACATATGTCCATTTAATATAAATGACCAAAACACTGTATAGAAATGTTGCATGGGTTTTGTAGAACTCAGTGTATATGAATTTTGATAAATAAAAACATGAAGGTGTATTCTGAATGGCTTGAGTAGACTTGTTGGTATTTTTAACTATATGAAACTGCTTGTACTTAACTATTCAGACAGCTTTTAGGCTTCAACAATGTACATTAACTCAAGTAATCCCAGATCTTAAGACCACAGAAGTGCTGACTATGAACTCTCCATTAAAACAGGAGAGCAGCATTTACCATTACAGTGGCTGGGCCCCAGGCAGCAGAACTCCGGTCAAGGAAGTTTTCTTATAAGCAAGGTCTGAACAGATCAGTGCTCAGTGCCTCCCGTCAGAATGCAGCGTTTACTTTAGATTCATTTGCTTTTGGTCTTCAAAAGATAGGGTAATCTGGGGTGAAACCGTTTCTCTTCTAGACCTCTGCAGAAGAGGCACAACCTGACCTCATGGTAGCTGTGCTGTGATACCGCGTGCTGACCACCGCAGCGACTGTTCTCAGACATAACCTGGCGCCGAGGGGAGCTCCAGCAGTGGCGAAGGGAGGCGCGGTGCGTTCTTCCCTCCCGCCTGCGCCAAGCCGTGCCGTCGGTGGGAATCGGCGCTTGATGGTGGAGGTGGTACAACAGCTCTTCAAAAGTTCTTTCAGGTTTATCGATCCAAGGGAGTTCTTTTTTGGAGAAAAAAAAAAGATTATTTATTTGCCATGTTTGGGGGGGGGAGATAACTACTGCAGTAGCCTAGTACTGGTTCGTTCTTAATTTAAACAAATAAATCAAACAACTGTTACTAGAAGGAAAGACATTCAACTTTGGAGAAAAGTCTATGGGTTTTTTGTTTGGTTTTTAAAAGCTACCCTTTTTTAACCAACAATATTTGTCCGGACTAATTTTGCAAGTTTAGAGCCATACAGTCTCAGACACTGTCATCTGGTACTAAACCGCACATCCTACATAGAAGCACTAAAAATTAAATTGCAAACAGGACAAAAAACCCCAAACATGACTTTGGACAACTTGAAGACAAGAGCAGTAAGCGATGAGTCGAGAGCACTTGTATATAGAACCCCGGCGGTGTCGTAACAAGGGTGGTCCTGAGGCTCCACGGCTACTGACGGTCAGCTGCTCTTTTCCAGAAGCCTGAGTCAAAAGATGATGTACAAAATGAGCCAATTAAGAGAGTCACTGGGGAAAAATAAGTCTGTAACTCAGCAGCTGTGAAATGAAAAAGGACAAGATTAAGAAACAGATAAAACTTTGTAGTTATGACAATGCTAGTTAAAAAAAAAAAAAGAGAAAAAAAAGGGGGGCAAAAAGCACACCAGTAATCACTCTGCTAGAGCGGGGAGGCCTTTCTCAGTCAGCGGACCCACCACAGTCATTAAAAGCAGGCTTGTCCTTCTCTCGTTACAGTAATTACAATGGCAGGCTAAAGTTGTAAGATCGCACGATGGTGCTGTACTAAGCGTGGAGCATCAGAATTGGATGCAAAGATAATTGCTACTCGTGAACTGAGGTTTGGGTATGTTTCTCACATACTCTGCAAACAACAGAAAAACCACAGACAGTGCACGGTGTTAGCAAGTCCCTTGTGCATTAAGAGTTTATTTTATTTTTGTAATGGAACTGCACCATCGCTTACTCTAATTGAGGTATTTGGCCAAAATCCAGTATATAGTCATTAAAATAACTACCTTAGAGCTATGTAAAAACATTTGTACAAAATTTGTGTCAAATGTCAAATAAATACATAAGTTTTGATATTTATGTAAAGAAAAGTGATTTGGATACTCTTACAGTTAAAAAAAAACCTCGCTGTTTCACACGTTTTAAGCAAACATTCAGTTTTACATTAAAACAGACCTCAAACTGAAGCCCGGGTACAGGTCAAATACAAATGTAGAAACTTAAAAGTGCCAGCCAACAAGATAATTCAAGTACAGTAAATGTTAAAAAATATATATATTTATTTCAATTTTCAGATGCTTCCAACAGGTACAGGCCATCAGGATTTAAATAAGACAAGAAAACATTTGAGATAAAGGACAAGAAACATTTTGTTCCAGAATAAAATAGAAATTGTTAATCCACCATTTTAGAAACAGAAAAGTCCACAGCAACTTATAAAAAGAGACTTGGGAGTTTATTTCTGTTTTGAATACGGCCTGGAGGAATCACAATTTATATCCCAACCACCAGGCGACGATGACTTTTCTGTATCCATGCTCTGACCGTAAGCAGAGAGAAAATAATTGCCCCCTTCTTGGTTTTGACTTGCCGAAGAAATTGGGTATGTCGTTCCCAGAAAAGTCTGATGGGTGAGTACGTTAAAGTGACTGAACTGGTGGGACATGTTCAATTGTCTGCTATAAACTTGGAAGTTATTGAAAGGAGTTTGTTCAACTGCATTGTGTTTTTCTCCTTCAGCGGAGCACGTTGTAGACACTGGAGTAATTGGGTGTCTCTCTTCCAAGTCAATTTTAGAAGTCTTTTCCAGCAAGCCAATTTGTGCTTCAGGAGAGAGCTCCGTAACTGATAAGCAGCTTTCTTTTGCACCTACGCCATGTGAGCCCTTGGCCTCTGTCTGCAAAGCTTCCAAATGAGCATCAGAGGCATCATTGCAGATTTCTATTTGTGATGTTTCATCCCCTGAATCCAGAGACATGTCCTCCTCATCCTTTTCATCGTTTTCTACAAGAACTACATTAAAAAAAAGAGAAAGTCCTATTCTATTGAAATACAAACTTTTGTTAGGAAAGCTATACACTACTCACACAGTGTTAGCTTCAGGTCTGCAAGTCCAATATCACTTAAGTCTTGGTCTTCTGCCACTCTTGGTCACTTACTCAACATACACACTTAACCCTCTGTGTGAGTGTCCAGTTACTCCGATGCTAAAAGCTTCTGCGCACTGTGTTCATGTTTATTGTTGGGAAATCCCAACTCCCAGCTCCAAAGGGGTTAATGTCAAAACAGCATCTAAAGTTATACAGTAGGTGAGTATTTGATCAGACAAGTGAAGCAGTACAATCACTGACATCTCAGTCCTTTTGTTACGGTTTCTAAAGAGCTATCATTAAGTTTATCCTTTCCCTGAAAACAGTTACGCCACTTTGGCACATCTCTAACTTTAGGAATACCACGTTAGCCTGCAAGTCTCTATTTAAGATCTCTGGTGCTCCATCCCAGCTGCTTTTCCCCCATCATTTAAAATAGAAAAAGAGTAGCTTGAGAGTTGGGTTTTCCTTGCCAGCTGTAGTGTTCGCTTACAAGAGGAAAGGCACGCTATTTCAGGGACCTCCACCCCCCACAGCTCGTTAGCTAAGGAGAGTGTAAGTGTGTGACATTACCTGATTGTCTTTCATGAGCATCAGTGGGAGGAAGGCTGTTTTCTTCAGTAACCGAGTTGTGATACCCAACGAGACTTTTAAAATTTTGCATAAAGTCATCAACAGTAGCAACCACTATTCCATTATCAACATAATGGGAAAGTGTTTTGAGATTCTTTTCTAAATGCAGAAAAGGAGATTTTGTATTAATATTTAGCACCTGTTCTCAAAAGAGGGAGAGAAGTACCCATCAATTCTGTTTTTACCTGTTAAGAAGACAACATGTCTCTGCTGGATGTTTTGAGCCTGAAGCCGGATGAGACAGTCTAATTCGGGAGCATTTCGAGTTTGAGAATCACAGTTGTGGTAAGACAGAATCTCAACCAGGTGCTGCTTTTGGTAGGTATTCAGAAGGGTCAGCAGACTCAGGGCATTGGCATTCATTCTGTGGTGGGGAAAAAGCGCACTATTAGAAAGAGACTTGATTTAAGGTCAGTCTAAATATGAAAATTAAGTTGAAAGACAAACTAAGAGTAAGTTCTACTTAAGTAGGTTTTGGAGAGCATAATTAAAGCTGAAGTGTTTTAACGACTGGTACTTGAAGACCACTACTTACCTCCCCAGCTCTTTAAGTTTTTTTTGTATTTTGCAGTGGACCTTCCACTGCCATTTCCCATCTGGGGTACTGAGATCCTCCAGAAACTTTAAGAACTGTTTCAGTTTATCTGTTTTGGAGATAGTGAATAGAAGGTAAATTTTGTGGTAAGCAAACTGAAAATACTGCTGCAGTACATACAAAAAGCGGCTTTCCGTTTTGATCAAAGTATAGTTACAGAACTAGGAACGTTAGCCTAGGACTTCAGGTTTTCTTCCTAGCAGATCAGCCAACAACCATATTCCAAAACTGAGCCGCTTTTTTCTAGGTCAGATGCCTAACAGTGGTGTCTGCTTACGTAGAAGCTGAATTCATACGTGGCCTGCCTTGCTAAAATATCTCTTTAAAAAACTGGTAACTTCGTTAACTATGCAATTTCAAATAAAGAAAAAGTGAAGAAAATGTAGGTTTTTTTCAATTTTTTTTTCCTAGCGTATTTGTGGGTTGAGTAGTAAGGAATACAAGGATCCATATGCAGAACTGCACAGTCTGACACAAACTTAGAAAGACAAGATCTCGAAATTCATGTCTTCCCCAGAAAGGCCATTCAGCTAAGAAAGAGACTAAATTAGCTGAAGTTCTCCAAAAAACCTCACAAAAATTAGATAGAAAACTTGAAAATTAGAAGACTGGATTCCCCGCTGCGATGAGTACGGCATCTCTCTCCTACACTAAAATATTAGGCTTTTTTGTCTGTGTTTCAAAGCTTCCGAAAGCAGCGCACTTACCTGTAGTGATGGACTCTGGATTAAGGACAGATTCATCTGACACAACGAAGCCACCAGACACAAATAATTCATTGTAAGTGTGATTTTTCACATCATCCAAACTATCGACACCCGCAAAGCTGACACAAGAAAGCCTCTTCAAAGTTACTAAGCCAGGTATCTGTTTAAAAATTGTATAAATCAGAGATGTATATACCAAAGCACACAAAAAGAGGAACTACAGAACTTTCCTACTTAGTAATGCCAAGTACTTAACTTCAAAACACATCTTCAAAGAATTATTATTTTAATATATATTTTAATATATATTATATATACATATATTAATAATAATTATTATTGGAATAATTTTACTGGCAGGTTCATATGGCCCAGCTGTCAGGAACACCCAAGGCCATCTGACAGCTGCCCTCCCTTGCCCTTAAAGCATCCCAGAGCCGGAAGCAGAACCGCCCAGGCCTCTCCACAACTCTGCGTTAGCACATACATGGAGCTGGAAGAAGTTAGGGGTGTAGGATGGAACAAGACTAGGTATTTACCACAGCCATTTTTGTTTCTTCAAATGGCAGCTAAACACAGGACAGCGCTCAAATGCGATGTTGCTGGAGAAGGTAGCCTTGCTCCAAATGAGGTCATCTCGCTATGTTTTAACAGTAGCTTTCTACAGTACGCATTGACTTATGTGAAATACCTTATGGATGAGGTTGGCGATGTCTTCGTTTTGAATAATGATCAACAGCTTATCTAAAGAAGCTCTTCGTTTCAGGAACTGTTCTGGATGGCACTCTGTATTACCTAACTTTGTAAGATATTCCTACCACCACAGAAAGAGAAGATGGCGAAGAAAAGTGAATAGGTCGTTCAGCCAAAACAATCCCCACGCAACGACCACGTTAAGTCAGTTTTCCACTCGAGTGAATCTCAGCGGGACTGGTTTCCTCGTGTTGCCAATGCATTCATCAGAAGGATGCGGCAACACAGAAACAGGCTGTTTCGGCAAGTCAGTCATTCCTACAGAATCGTGCACACATGGCCAACTGACGGGCTATCAAAACTGCATGAGTTTTCAAGTAAAGCCAGAAGTTTTCATTGTTTCACTTTCTTCTTCTACATTTAAATACAGAAGAAGAGTACTCTCCAAAAGTTACCTGTACTACTAACTGGAGGGGAAGGGGAAAAAACCCCAAACCACACACAGACTTTTCCTATCTTCTCTCTAAAATGGTAAGCAATCACATTTTTGCCCTTCTTATCTTTTTTCTCTAAGGCCACCCCCCGGCCACATCTTCAGTAAGAACCAAACTACAGCCTGTTCTGCTTTCCAACTGCTAAGAAAAAGACTTCTGTAAAAGCTAAATCGAAGCAAGACTACCTCAGAACCTCGGCTGAGAAATGGGGCACCTTCACAATTCACTTCCACAATTCAACCTTTTTACCTTATGTTTGCAAGTCCAGTGTTATACACTCCCATTTGAAAGGCACTCTATTCTATTTTAACACTAAAGAGAGGCTGAATTGGAACATATTTACCTTGATTTCTTTGCAGAGAATGCTTTCCTCCTCTTCATGAATATAAAATTTCACAGTGTTTTTCTGTACATCTTTAATAATTTTGACCAAACTGTTAAATACTTCAGGTTTTAACTGGCTTATAAAATCAGAAAGGGCTGGTTGGGTTGAAATGTTTAAGTTCTCTGGGGATTTCTGCGTCTTTTCTGGTGGCTCCATCAGATCAGCGCTGGAAGAGGTCTGATCAGACGCCAACATATCCTCTGTTTTAGCATTCGGGTGATCTGTTTCCTCCGTCGCTAAGGGTAAGCTTGACGGCCGCTGCTCGCTGGAATCCAGATCTTCCACCGCGCTATTACACAATGGCTCTGATAACAACGCCGCGTCGGCGTCCTTGCAAACGGGTATCGTGTCGGGTGGAGGATTCGGTGCAGTGTTACAAACCGCTTCTGCCGATTCGGGACTAGAATAAATGGGTGGAGTATGCCTGATGCACGAAGAGGACAGAATAACACTATTCAGCTTTTCACTCAGCGTCTCTATATATTCTTGGACAGAAATCTCCGATGCCTGTAAACATATGTATTCAGAAAGTCTCATTATCCTCTCTCGGGCAGAGAAGACTGGTGTGGACATACCACTAACATAAGCAATATTCTTTTGCTGCAAAATTTCCTGAATCTTTCTTGCAAAGAGATTATATTCTTCTAATAGTGTAGTCTCTATTATTGCACTAATGGAATGCTTAGTTGTAAAAGGGTGATCTGCTAGCCCACACTGATCTTCAAGTTTCTCCACTTGTCTTGTATAAAGTCCATCTTCTGCTGTCCCCTTTTGTGTGTCTGAAAATGGAGAGTATGGAAACTGATAATCAGAACTTCTCTGTCTATTTATTACCCGGGGGTCATTAGGAAAGGCATCCTTTGGCGGTAAATACACCAGTGGTTCTTCTGGTGATTTCAGACCTATATAGGAAGAGTTAATCATCATCATCTCATGTTTGAAAGTCAGACACAACTGATATACTAAAACCTCCAAACCACACTTTTAAAACAGCATTACTGTTGTGCCGCCCCCCTCCAATCAACTCAAATCCAAAGACTCGGGTGTTACTGTCTGCTGAGGTACAGAAGCACCGAAAATTTAATAGCTCCTAAGATGGCAGAACAATAAAGTCAAAGTTTGCTCAGAAAAGCAGAACACAAGCAATTTTCCTAGGGATAACATCTGATTAAGCATAACAGGAACTGCCTTAATTACAAAAAAAAATCAAATTAGAAATCAAGCAGGGTGACCAATTGTTCAAATATTTCATTTGCTACTGGCTTATAATCCTCCGACTTTCAAAAGGCTCATTTTAGCCACACGCTGCCTTGTGGGGTTAAGACTGCAAAGCGCAAGCTGCACGTCTGATCTCGCAACTGAGAACAGGAGGTTTTTAGAAAGGTAGGACAGAGTCTTACGGTAATTATGGGTACAGAGAACCAGTTACGCTGCAGGAGCGCTGGGAGCCCCTCACAACCCGAACCTCAGCTCACTTCTGCAGCACTCGCTTTCTTCACCAGCCACCTTCAACACTATGGTTTTGTTTCTTTTTAAGCCAAATGTAACACGTCGTTGCAATTAATGGCATACCTACACAGACTTCAGCTACCTACAGGTATTTCGGTATACATCTGTTCCACAAATGCTTCGAAGGAGGTTTTCTTTGTTGGTTTCCTTTGAGGTTTCTTTGGTTTTTGAAAGTGGTGTATTATTTTTAAAGCCAATACAGTTGTGAGCAGAAAAGCAGATTTCTGGAACAGAAGCACTAACCGAGATAGTAGAGAGAGTTTCTAGAAGTTAGTATTCTTTTGGGATGCAGTTGGTTTTGTAGCCGGTTTAAAAAAGTTCTCTTCAGTCCCTAATTTGATTGTGTCCATCCAGATCTAAAAGGAAACCGGCCGCCACTAACAGGATCCCTTTTTCAAGGTGACAGTATCGCCTCATCGTTACTTTATGCCACTAGAGTTATACAGAGAAACCAGAAACGTGGTTCCATTTTATTTTCCTTATCAGCAAAACTACCTGTTCTTTCTCCATCCTTCAAAGCACAGCCTTTGAGTCAACCCCCATTTCTAGTTTTCTTTACAAGCACTAGACGCAGACAAAACTCAGGTTATTCCAATTAGTTCCATTCTATTTTATCTGAACCTTTTTTCTGTTGCCCTATACCTTCAGTCTTGATCGACACCTTTTGCATACACAAGTATATTAATTTTAAAAGACAAATTATAATGTTAACAGAGTAAACTTAGTTTAAGCTCGTTTGAGAGACAAGGTATTTCAGAATATGTTCTGTATCTCATTCTTCTGGAGCTGCTCACCACTCACAAGCTACATCACCACAGGAATCAAGAAATACTGTACTGTAAGCAAGTCTTAGTAAGAAGATTAAAAGCTATACTATGGCTTTAAATTTGGGGCTATTGTTATAACTTCTTACATTTTAATACAGCTAATCAGTTGCATACCAATTTTTAGCAATGAAATTTTGTTCTGTGGCTCTCCTGTCTGCACCCTTAATAAGGAAAAATTTCAAATCCTGAGGTTATTGAAAAAAATAATATACAACCCACTCATCCTGATTTGATGGAAAGTTTCTGTAACAATTACATTAGGGAAAAAGTTTTCAAGATATATATGATTAAGAACTGATTAAATAATAACCTTTGAAGAATAATCTAAAGTTTTCCAGAAAGAAAGAAATTTTGTTTTAAAAAACCCAAACCCTTTGTTTTTACTAAAGGTTTTCATTAAAAAACATTAAGCAGAATTTAAACAGAAAGATATACTGCTGAATATGAAATCCAAAATATTTTCTAACATGTAAAAAAACAGAATTTTTTTTTTTTTTAAAAAGATTACTTAAACTAAAGTTACCCTTATTAAAATAGAATTCTCTGAAGGTGGCATCATTCATAGATCTACACCTTTGGGTCATGAGTCTTCACAAAAACCAAATGCATGAGCAAGGAGCAAACCCCAAACAAACACTTCAACAACTATTTAAGTATGATTTATGGTCAAACATACTCTTTGTTGGAAATACCGTGTAACTGGATATGTCAAAGAAACCAAGAAGAGAACTGCCTGAAAACAATCTTAGAAAGAGCAGCTGCTCAGGAGCTGCTGACGCAGTTACCCTTGCAGATTACGAGTCAAATTATTCAGTGCCTAGGAGAGGTCCTTCTGCCGTGACACCAGAAAGAGGGGTCTTGGGTAGATATTGAAATCAGCAACTCAAACACCACCTGACAAAGAAAGCCCAGAGCATTCTGTTCCTTCATATCCAAGATGAACGTCATCAAAAGCCATCACCTTTAAGAATGTCTATTAATGCATTAATCTTCTCTTACAAGAGAAGGAAGAATAAGCAAGAACAAACACCATTTTTGCACTTAATGTCTAAAGCCAAAGAGTCGTCTCAAATTCAAACCAAAACTGAGTTAGGACGGGTTTGTTAAAACACACACGTGCCCAAGTTAGCTTTCAAAAGTAAGACTCAGGTTCGCTTACCAGTGTCAGAAGTTTAGATTATGTGATCATGCAGAAATGAACACTACCACGACACAGAAGTAGTCCAGACGAGTCGAGGACCTATGAACAACTATCTCCTCCAAGACTTTCTGATGTCGTCAGGGAAGAAGCAAGACAAACCCCCCACTCCTCAAGTCACGAACTATGAAGAGTTAAGTGCTTGAAGTAAGTTTAGCTGAACATGGTCCCTGTATCAAGAGTAAAACTTTTTGTGTTTAAAAAGAAACACCAAGAGATAGCTAATTTGCCTTCCTGCAATTGTGCAGAGATGAAAAAGAAAGACTGATGTCTGAATTCCTTTCTATAGCTACCTTGCTACAAAAATGAGAGACATGGAGAAGCCATCAGATTTAGAAAGCAATCCGTTTCAGAAAAGAACAAAGCTTCCTTTAAATGATATTACTGAATTGATCTTAATTCCCTAGAATAAAAATTCAAAGCCCTCTAGAAGATACTATACAGGAAGATGTGCCCAGTAAAAATCGAGTGCCAACAGCCCGAAACATTAGAGGCTCTTTTGGCTCTCCTACAGCCTTCTTGATGTACTTCAGTAAATGAGTCCACTTGCTGAATAGCTTATTACTGATCTAATTTGCTGATGAAAATTCAGTACCAGGTGGGAATACGAGCTGCTCAGTAGTTCAGGCCATGCTGACATATGCCAACTGTCCCACACCCTCTTCTCACCTGTTTGTGGATCTTCATGTTTTTACAGCTAGCTGATCCTCTCGAACTCTTCCTGCCCCTCCTGAAGGGCAGCAGCAGTTAGCATTTGCAGAGTTTCTTGGTATTTATATAGCACCTTTTATGTGATGATGTTGCAGAGCTAGTCAATACTTACTGCAGCAAGAGCTAATTTGAAGAACTGACCTCGTAGGGACTCAAGAAATCCAGTGATGCTCAAGACAATCTCTTTCATCTCTAGAGGACAGCACTTCTCCCTCTCAGAAGACTTCAGAGGCATTTTTCCTAGTAAGATTTGTAGTCTCACAGATGACTGTGCAACGTGTCAGTCAACTGACAAACCCTTGCACGAACTCCCACATCCAGCGTCTATGATGTATTACAGCTTTTACATGCTTAATCATCCACTTAACTAGCTATCTCAGCAACCATATCCTCATCGATATGCACAGTGGCCATTTCCTCCAGGAGCAGAACAAATAATGTCCTATCCAAACAACTTTTCAGTCTCCATACTCTGTAAGTTAGCAAAATATCAGACCAGATTTTTATGTTTGGCCCTTGAAGAAAGTGCAGAAAACGTTATCCAGAACTACCCTGTCATTTTGTTGAAAGGCCTATGAATACTGTGAAGGGAAACCCATTTCCCCTGCCCTGCTCCTTCTCAGCCAAACAAAAACGAGCTGCTGAACTACACAACGGGATGGATATCAGAAGTGTCCAAGAGTCAGGTTCCAGCATTCCTGGAACACGATCAGAAATCAGTAAGTTTTTACTCAGAGAATGCAGTTAAATTCTATCTGGATTTAGTCATAAGATGACTTGATTTGTAGCCTTGAATTTAGAGCTCTTGATGACTATTCCTACAGCCCAGTTTCCCACATCCTTCAAATCCATGCTTTTATGCTCTCCCAAGACTCGATGCTGTTGACTCATCAAGAAGTAGGACAAGAAGCTGCTTCTGTAAGATCGTTTAAGATTTAAATGTTTAGGTAAGGACAAAGACTTCGAAGCACTTCCAGTACAAGAGCTTGATGCAATAAGTAGTAGACTACCTTCTATAAGGAGAACACATTTTTCATTACTTTTCTAGATTACTAGTTGCAATTATCCGCCCGTCCAATCTTTCAGCAGAACCTAGCGAGTTCAAACGCTGAATTCAAAACAGTTATGTACCTCACCAGATAAACAGTCAAGCATCCACATTTCTAAATTACGTCAGTATGTACCCAAAGCAATATTCTCCACTGGTATCTGTTTTCATCCAGCAGATTTCTGTATTAATCAAATATCAGAAACAACTGCATAGGCCATATATATGCTTGTATACCAACATGTGACCCAAGAATGGGATCTATGAAAGATACAAACCTTTAGAACATGTTTTCATTCACTATTTGTAGCAACATAAGAGTTAAACCCATCTTACCTGTAATTGGAATAAGTTTCCAGTGCATTCCAACTTCTCCTATATTGTTTGAGTTGGAATGTTGCCTGCGATAAATGTGTTCTATAGGTGTACTAGGACAGGGACCGTAGTCTTCAAAACTACTTACACTTCCAGTGCTTGCTTCCTAAAAAACAATAAAAATTCTCAGCTAAAAACTTTTTTTTTTCCAGTAGCTATTAAGCTTTTACATTCTGAACAGCTGAACACGTTTTACATTCTGAACGCACCTGAGTTCACCAGCATACTGGCAATTTTGCCGTCAATCAAGTCAAGTCAAACTTGGAAATGTTTACATGAGGTACTTATATATTTCATTTACCTGTTTGATAATTTCTGAGACAGATGTCTTTGCTGATGGTCTATCATTAAGTAATTAAGGCAGACCTGAGTACATGCCTTAGAGTACAGAAGCTGGGTGGAGCAGGGAGGAAAGGAGGCCAAGAGGGGAAAAAAATTAGGAAAACTGTCTACTCCTTAGCCTTTTTTGGGCTGTTGTCTTGCTAGCTGACTAAAGCCACAAAGTGCCTGCAACTACTATTAAGCCCTATTAACAATCCCATTTCATCTCACCTTCCAGATGGTTAGAAGCAAAACAGCACAGTAATTACAGGCAGGACAAACTCTTTCCTGCTGCATGACTTAGAAACTGGGCTTTGTGTAGAAGTATCAATAACAGAGATGATAGAATCACCACCCTCTAGAGTAACATGATCGAGCAAGCAGCTGGGGCACCCATAACCCTGAGCACAAGAGCCTTCTTCCAAGGGTGTCCTGCCAGTTATGTGCCATCATGCAGAGTGTGCACGGAACACATACACACCACTGCACCAAGAAGGCGCATAACGAGAGCTAGGCATGTGTTTAAGTGCTCACAATTTTTCAACGCTGCTCCCATCAAAACTAAATAAAGCCAACTCCCCAGCCATCTTTAATGTCCACAGAGCATTCAGGACCTTCCACTATGCACATTTCCTAGTGCCGTCCCACTCAGACACTGCTAGAGGGACAGAAACAAGCCCATCATCTTTTCCACAGTACAAGACCGAAAGATGAGGGTTGCAGGATCCTCACTTGGGCACACAAGTGAGGGGTGCTTTCCTGCCCTATAAAATGCCTGCTACTACTAAGGAGGAGAGAGAATACACTTTGAAGAGGCTGGACCAAAACCAATTCCCAAAACTGGCGCAATAACTACAATTAGAGCAAAAGGATGCTCGATGATTGTAAAGCAGCAAGAATCACTTTATTAACCTTGAGGTATTGTCACTAGAGAAGGTCACTAACTCACACACAGAAACAGTCAGCTGAGGTAAGCTGTTGCCATTGGGGGTTTTTGGTTTTTTAAGACAACAATCCAGAACCCATAAAGCATATTTACTTTCCAAAGACAATCCACTTGGTTTTGCCAATCTATTCTATCAAGGTGAGACAGCTACCATGAAAAGGAAACAGCTCTCATTCTGCTTCTCTAGAGTAACTATTGATCACCTATGGATGAACATTCTTCTTTAAGATACCTCCAACCAACTCTAAATATCAAATACAGATTGCAATTTGAATTTTTCACTTTCTTGCTTATGACAAGAAAGCAATAGGTCGAAAGAAGTCTTGAAATCATACAGCCTACGACCGATACATTTATTTTTGGTTTGCATTTGGGGGGAGAAGAGGGAAGAATTCTGGGTGCAGAAGCTTTGAAAGACATTGTCTCAACTTAGATCTGTGAGGAGCCTGGTCAAAAAGAGGCCCATTTCTGTGCCGAAGATGGAATTTCATAATCATGACAAGTTGTCATATCCAAACCACCTACCAGGTCTATAAGGTTAAAGACTATGTAGTACACAAGCATTAATGGCCTGCCCTGCAACCACTGCTGAGAGAGAGTCCATACGGAACAGCAACTATTGCCTTATAACCTACGTCTGGGAAGAGTAACAGCTAGGCAATAACTATGATGAGGAACTCTCAAATCTCTCCTTACTGTGTTTCAGGTTCAACAAACCTCAATACCCTGGCCAGACCAAGAATCACCCCCGAAGGAGGAGGACGACGGAAGGCAGTAGGCAAGCTATTACAGTAACACTATACCTCTTCCATGCAACAACTTCACAGATTGCTGAAAAAACCACCACCGTAAGAAAGGTGAGAGCCAGAATAGATTATCTTTTTTCTACAAGGGACAGAAGACAACCGCAAGGCTTTGGTCTCAGCAAACATGAAAAACCACCCTCATATACAGCACTCAGCAACAGAATGACAGAAGTTTGCTGTCTATAGCTGGAGCAGCTGCATATGACACTTACTGTAAAGCTAGTGAGGAAGACAGACCATGGTTGCTTTCTATCTTTCAGGTGTTCTTAACTATAATTTTATTACAGAAAGAGTAGACATAAAGAACGAGGAACACACATCTTAGAGTTAAGTAAATTTCCATATACGCTCCTACCAAACAGAAATGCTTCTTCACAGGAAAGTTAGTGCTTATCTATGTTTACCTATGTAAAAAAATAGAACGTTTTTTTCATTCACTCTCGTAATGTTTATGAAAATAGCACATTCATTACCAGCATCTACCTACATGGCAGTTTCACTTACTTTTAAACGTAGCGTGTGCTCAAGGCCTACTTCATGAGCTGAAAGCCGTAGATCAACATCAACAGGGTAGTGTAAGCATGCCGCATCAGTTTCCAGTATCACTGGGCTCTGTGGGTCCTTAAAGTTAACATTTTCAGCCTGAGCAGTATTAGGAAGCTCATGATCATCTTTGTCCTGTGCTGGAATGGATTCATATTCATATTTTTGTCTCATATCCTCTTCAATTTCATCAGTGTGTAATCCTAAAGCTTGATTTACAGACCGTGCCAACGATGAATCCACGTGTCCTGTACTAGCTAGTGTTTCTAAAAGCAGTTTAATGAGGCCATGAGTGTCAGTAACAGCAGGGTCGGATACATCTTGCTGCCTCAAGTCAGTATCATGTCCACCAAGACCAGTATTAATTGAGAAAGAGTGTGGCGAATCCGAGGTTCTGCCCCCTTAGAGTAGGGGGAGGAGGGGAAAAGTAATCCGTTACTAAGTTTTAAAATAAAAGCAAAACCAGACACACACACCCCAAACACCTACCACATACCCACAGTCTCACTCTTTAGCATCAATTCATACAGTACACATACATTTATTTTCTTAACAAAAATTTTTAAACAGGTAGATGTTGATAAAATGGCAGTTTCTAAAGCTAACAGTATCCCCTGGATAAATAATTACAGTTTTTTAGGTCACTCAATACCACACTATTTTATGTTTTAATAGAAGTCACATACTATGATCTATTTCATGGAAACCTTGTAAAATTCTCCATCACTTGTTGAGAGAAAAAGATTAGTTTGAGCAAGATATTTACTTCTCTCCATCCTATCACTGTTGCTCCAGAAGCTGACGAGTATCTTAATGCTTAACCTCACAAGTTATCTTAGACTCAGCATAATTCTAGAACTTGACCATGCCTATTTATACTAAAGGTAACTTGAGAACAGGGTTATTATTCTTCTACTCAGCCCCCTGGATGAGTAAATACCAAAAGTATTTATTCTTCTTGGAAAGAGACAGGCAAAGGAACTACTTTAAGTATCTGATGAACCCCTAACTTACTTATCATACACAGAAATCTAATCATGTTTAGATACTTAAGCTCACAATATTTTAGGTACGATTTTTTGCAAGACAAATTACTTCTAGGATTATACGAAAATATGGAATTCAAGTCATAGATAGATGCTGCTGTTTTGATACCCCTGAAGGAGTTAAGTCAAAATTTAAACAGATACTGTTCTGATTACAGCCAGGTAGAAATGCATTCACATATTTTACATTAACGATCAATGTAAAAAGGCCCTGAAGGTTCACAAGGAATCCCAGGATCTAGCATGTAGCCTACCCTCTGTCTCCTCCATCCGCACATGCCAGTACCTTTTGTCCCTCTCAAAATGGAAACTTATTCCCAAGATCAGCCACTTCATCTTCCAAAGTGATTCATGTACACATGAGAATGACTGGCGCTTGATGTCATTCCCCCTCTTCTTTGTGCCACCCTTCTCCCCAGTGTTCCCCCTTCTGAGGGGGCCTATATCATTGCCTTGGGAAAAGGGTCAGGGAAACAGAAATCGAAGGCGGGGGGGTGGAGGTTGGCAGGTCTTAAGTAAGTATCAGATAATATCTGTGATAATTATCTGAGGTTTGGATATAGATAATTTCATGTACAGAATAATTCAATCTTAATACTATTAGGTTGTTTCCTTTGTCCCCCTACACACGTTACTGGCTATTTCAAAACTTAACTGTGCTCATGCTTATAAGTTTAATTCTCCCCTCCCATCTAAATCTATTAGGTATTATACAGGGTATTGGAGCCATAAAGAATTAAAGCAATGCCTAAAGTCAAACTGTGCAAAAGACATTACGATAGCAAGTCTGCTTAGTACTCTACATTAGGAAGTCTTTGGACAGTTCCACAGCTAAGGAAACTCTTTGGAAGTCTGCCTTCTTCCCGAAGAGGCAGAACAAAGCAGCTTCCATGACAAGTGCTGTTACCTTGTCTTCTAGAAAGAGGCAACCTATATAAAAATAAACATCTCTATTGATAGATCTCAGGCTAATGTTTAAATGAACTACCATGCATTAAAATAGCCACAGTATGCAAAAAAATATTCAATCTGTAAAGATTAAATGTTAAGTATGCTTTGAATTACAATGTTTAAAGAGGAACTCTAAACAAAGGGTTTCTTACCTTCATACTGACAACTATTCTCTGAAGATTCACTCATTTTTAAGTATTTCCGCAGATTTTCAGACTGTTTTTCCAGCTTCCTTTTCAGACCACTTTTATTTCTAAGGTCTTCAGAATCAGAATCTCCACCTACATTTTTTTTCCTACACTGGATTAAGTTAATAAGTTCTTTGAGTCTCTCAGGATCATAATCTCCAGAATGAGGCAGTTTTCGCTTGGCAGCAGTGGCTTCATATTTTGCACGGATTCTTTTCCCGCTTTTTGCGTTGGCAAAATCAGAGTCTTCTTCTGTGGCTTCATAATCTGAGATGGGACTGAACTGTTGAGGTTTCCGATTTCCCTCCATCAATTCCTTAGCTCTAGAAACAGGTAGTTGATATGCCTCACAACCAAAAATATAGTTTTGCAAGGAGCTGTCAATATGAGATTTATTTTTTGGAGCAGAATAAAGAAATTTTTTGTCATCCAACCGTGATTCATACCGATATAATACAAATTCTCTATATTTTCCAGAGCCACTACAGCATCTTTTCAAATACTCATTTATATACTTTTCCACAACAGCATTGAAATCTGCAGTAGCGTCTTTACGAGACTGGATTAAAGCAAAATGTAGAGACTGAATAAACTTTGTGAATTCTGGAATGATTTCCTGATTTTCGTGCAACACCATGGTAGTTGAATTTTTCTGTGTTCCAAACGGAACACTTTTTTGTGCTGCCATAGGAGAAAAGGGAATTCATAATTAAAATCAAATCATAAAGCTATAAATAAATGATGACTAGTTAGCAATACTCTGTATTATACATACTTGGTGAAACACAGTTTGGAATGACCGTGGAAAAATAACCCAAAAGCCAGGAAAGGAATTTTTTTGTGAAGTAACCAGCTTTAAAGCCTACTTAAAAGTCAACCTACTCACAGTCATGATGAACTGCTCATTTTCATAATTTTGTGGTAACCTGTATCCTAGATACACATATCATTTCCAATTTAAACCACTTTACTGGCCCTTCTAGAAGGCCACTGCAAAGGCTTAGTAAGATTTACTAAAGAAGCAGCCTAACAGCTCCCTGCAAGAAGCAGGGGAAGCATTACTCCTTCCCGTGCAATCCCGATACATTCATTGTGCTGCGTCTAAGCTCACTGGACCCTTATAAAATGGTTCAGCTCAGTAACCCAGCAGAAAACTATAGAGTTTTTTCCATTCCTGTGCAAAGCAATACAACTCACTAAATCAGAGATGCAACAGGAGCATGTGCCAAGAGCAGGATTTCCCTGTCCTGGGAAGCTGTTAGATCCTTCTACCGCATCCTTGAAACAGCAGCTCATGGAAGCTCTAAGTCATATCCTCCTTTTATTATTCACACTCCTCCCCCCTTCCAATCACAGACTGAAGCTTTTCTCCATTCAACCATCTAAGCACCTCTGAAGATTCAAACCAGTGATTAACCTTGTGTTTGGAGCTCACAAGTCTTTGAAATGTCACAGCAGCAAGAACTGGAGTATTTTTAAGGAACTGGAACACACACAATTTAAATGTCAATCTTATATCGTACCTCCTCTCACCCAATCTAAGAATCGGGGAAGCTGCCAAGACTTAGGACAAGAACTTCTTTGTAAAAGTGAAATGCCTGGAAAGAGCTATGTTTTGACAATATTGCTTCTAACTCACAGCAGGCCAAAAAGGACTGCATTCTGCTGCTAGTACTACTTATTGCAAATTTCAACTGTAAAAGATTAACTTTTTTTAATTTTTGAAATTTTTTACAGTCTCATCCCAAAGCATGAAAGTTCTACTAAAGCCAAGTCCTTTCAGTCATCTTTTATTACCTGATTGTATCAATACCTTCTTTGCTCATTTACTCAGTTTTTGGTGCATATCCCAATGCAAAAAAAAATAATTACAGGTACATTAAAGACTTTCAGATGTTTTGTCCTTAATGTTTTGATGGTTAAAGAAAGCCCTCAAACCTCTGAAGTGCAATGTTATTACTAAAGCATAGATCTCGGAGTGCTGATGCTCTGTTCTACTAGAATCAAGAAATTTGAACAAAGTTTTACTTTCTAAAATACGAACAAGCAAACCTAAAATATGTAGTGTGATAATTACTCCTGTGAAGAAATAAACGCTTTTTGAACACCATCACCATGACCGTAACAACGCAAACTGTTATTCCTAGTTTACACTGACAGGCTATAACACTACAAAGTCTTCAACAGAATATAAACTACATTTAAATAAGCACGTACACAACACTCCCGAGAGTGAACAAACTTACTTGAGCTCATTATACCTCTAGGTTCTGGAAACAGAAACAATGCATGTAGCATGCGGGGCCGTCCACTCTGGTGGTCTAGAACACAAGAAAATAAAATCAGTTGAGAAGGAGCAGACCATTATGCTTCAAACGTATTAAAAAACCCAATCCCCTAAAAAAAACCCAAAAACAACCAAAAACCAAAAATAACCCCCAAAACCCCCAAAAACCCAAAATCAACTCAAACCCAAAAAACCCAGAGCATGCATACCATAAGGGGACGTCATTTGCCAAGGAGAAAGAAGAAAAAGAAATCCTCTGTCCAGAAGTGGTTTCACAAGAACCTGTTTTCAAGCAAGAGAAGCATACCATTTCAAACAATCAAAGACATTTGCTCACTACGAATTCCCTTACTGTCTGTAAGTAAATTCCATCATGGGCAGAGAAGTGCCCCGATACAATACTCAAGAATATGCCAGCTAAGGAATTCCAGCAAGATCATGGCTCTTGTAGTACGCCTCAATTACTACTTAGTAAAATTATTTTTAAAAATGGGAATAGTTAATTCTGTTGCACTTACAAGTTTCTCTTTCTCTAGTTTTTGAAGTAAACCCTCCAAGTGACTACCAGAACGGGACTTCTCCACAACTTCATAAAGGCTACAGTACATGCCGTTCTTCAACACTGACATGATACAAGGGTAGAGAGAGAAGGTAAGAAAAACAGGAACAAAATTGTAATTCAGAAAACTTTTTAAAATTCTGAATTTAAAAAAATTAAGCTAGAACTACTTACCTTCTTTTGCTCCTAGGTAAGTTTCTTTATAGAACAACGCTGGTGAAATTTTTTTCTTCAATTGATCAATGCTCACAACTTTTTCAACCTCAAGCTTCTCAGGACTGGAGATGAAGGGTGGGGGGAGGGAGAAAAAAAAGAAATAAAGATCTCTTTTCCCCCCATAGTCCTACCCTCATTGACCAAATAAGACTATCAAATACATGCTCTTAAAAATCAGTTCCTTGGACTATCTCGTGAGCCAGTAGTGTTTTTTCCTGCAAAGGAGTGTGTGTCATTTCAAAGGGAAAAAAAAATGAAACAAACAAAAAAGAGATGCTGAGAGTTGTACGCATGAACTAAAAGAAGCTCTGGACACGCATGGCTCAAGAGTCTAGTCTGACACATTTAAAGCATCTAGTCAATATGAATATATCCAAAATTCACCAGTCTCTATTGGAAAGAGTTTTAACACAACAATATTTTAAACTTATTCTTTAAATGGTAATACTCACAGCTTGCATGGAAGGAAAGGACATGCTGCTGATTTCAAGGAAACGTGGCACAAGAGTTTGCCCTTATTCCAAAGCTGTCCCCTCCATAATGTATAGTTAGATTTATCTAAATTAAGATGGAGAAAGAAAGACTAAGTGAAATCACTTGCTGGGTGGGACTGAAAGGAAACGGCAGTAAAGAGGCTGCTGAATCTCCAAAAGCAGTTTAGTGAAAATTTCATACTAATACCAGACCAGACAATAATATGTTAAATAATAAGTTAAAAGGTAACAGAAAGGGTGTTTACAACCCTATCTTGTTTTGGCCTGCTCTGAGCAGAGTAAAGAAGGTTGGTATGTTACCTGTACCTGTCTATATAAGCATGCCTTTGATGCCAACATCTGTGGAATGATATCCTCTTTCCTTACCTTCACTGTCAACCACTTTCATACATATTAATATTTCGCTTCAATAAGGTTCAAAAGAAAAGCAGGACAGAGGATCATATTATTTGAAGTGCCATTGAACAGCAGATTCGGGAACAGAAGATAAGTTCTTACTACGCTATAAGCAGAAAAGGAGGGGAAAAAAGACTTCTGATTTTGTTCAGTTCTGGTTTGTTCTGGTAAAAGAAGATACACATTAAGGTGTCTGTCTGATCAGGAAGAGAAGCCTGCAATCAGTATGGTACAGGAGAAAACTCAGGTGTACAGTCTGCATAACTAAGCAATCATTCCGGCTAAAGACAAATAAAACTACATGGGGGAAAAAAAGTCTAAGAAGTCTTCCATGTCCATATCATAAAAGCAATAAATTTCAATTCATTCTTACCTGTATTTCTATCTGTGTTGAAGCTGTTTGATCTAACAAAAAGAAAAAAGACAGAATGACTAGGCTGAGACAGAAACTTCTAGCTACTAAATTTTACATTAAAGATATTTTATCAGTCTAACAAAATATCAACACTGATAATTGGCTCTCTAACCTCAAGCTATCACTGCTGCAGCATCTTGTGCTATTTTAGACATCTCAATAACTTTTTAGCACTACATAGTACAGTCCCTACGTCTGGATGCCTTCCTATCAGCACAGGTATCATACTGTATCTGTGATCAACTACACATTTAGATATTCTCTCCACAAGCAATAAGATGACACCAGTGAAGAATTCAGTGACAAAGTATACAGAACATTTTTTCAGAATACCAAGCAAGATAATGCTGTGAACATTTTTATGTTTGCAAATTTCCTTAGTGAAGCAAAAAAAAAAAAAAAAATCCACCACCACTTTATACAGGGATTCTACCTCGGCAGAAGGCGAGTAGGTGAAAAGAGCAGCAGAATTGCTTCCTACAGGGGTCAGCCTGCTGCATAAAACCAGTTTTGTCACCTCTTGCTTTATATTAGAAGTATTTATTATGCTAAGTCCCTGTGACATGTCCATTCATTTCTGCACTGTTCATCTAAATCAATTCTAAGCTACTGCCAAGAGCTATGAATTCTACATGCTGCATGCAGTCTTTCCAAAACTCATTCCGTAGCTTACCTTGATGGGGGCAAGAATTTTGGTACTTGCACCATGTCATCTTTGTAAGTAAACGAAACCACAGCATAAGGACAAACATGTCTTGGTCTTCGCCTTATCTCATCAAAGCCATATTCATAAAAATAGTACTAGAAAAAGAAATGAACACAATGTTAAATCAGAAGTCTGGTAAACCGTGCTTTGCAAATATACTAACAATCCAGTATGGAAAGGTGCACTCTGTTGCACAGGAACAGCTTACAAAAGATACCTCACCATTAATTATTTAAACAAACAAAGGGAGTTTGTTGGAAACCCATTATGCCAAACATTAACTGGTGTATATAAAACGAGTTGTAAGTTACTATAATAAATGACATTTATGTTCCTCTTACCAACAGCCGGTTTCTTCAAAAGCTGATACCTAAAATAAGGAAGCTTTTAAATGCCATTCTCATATGTACTTTATAACACAATCAATTCAGGTCTTTTTTTCACCTTCTCCTCCCTCCTTTATCAAACACTGACAGGATGGACACTAGTTCAGGAGCTAATCAAGAATGAGAAAAATAATTTTGCAACATTTATTTGAAAGTATATTCTTGGTGAGGTAAGGGACAATTAATAAAAAAAAAAATTACTGAGGAAAGTAAGTACTGCTTTGAGTTTTGGAGTCCATACTTAGTTCAGCCACAAAATTCTAATGTTAAAGAAAAATGTTAATTAGGGCAAGTTTGTAATGAGAAATGAAAACATACATTCATTTTCTAGCCATCTGATTCAGTGCCCAGCACTGATTTACAGAAGTCAAAAGAAGCTGTAATACTGAAGAGAATGCTTTCAAGTATCCTGAAATCTATGGACTTGATGGAATAATCCGACTGCAACAGATTACTGCAGTAACAGAGATGGAACAGCTGGAGGAACAGAGATGCCTGAAGCTGATTCCATTCTCTCCTCCCTCACCATCTCCAAACCTGAGAATTTTATAAGGGAAACAAATAAAAGAGGGGGGGGGGGGAAAAAGCTGTTCTTTCCTAGCCAATGTTTTCCCTTTTAGGAGTCTCACTTAATGCCCACTAGCCAGTTCTACTTCTACACTTCAAACTCCACACATGATCTCCTCTCCTCCCTGGTCTACATTCCAGTCCCCACGTACATCCTATTTCCTATTCCACCTACATCCTCATCTGAAGAAGATCATCTCCATCAGGTCCAGGTGTACGTAAGGGAAACAGGAGAGGCTGACATGTTTTGTAATTTCTAATACAGGCATCTGTGGGCTACTGCTAAACATACACCAGACTGCAGCTTTACAGCAGGTGCTCAGTATTTGTTATGTCTTCAGTGATTTCATCTCCATCATTTCAAAAGTTCTGTTTATAAAGTTCTTATACAAGAAGTTAATGCATGCTCAACTTTCCTCTACCTGAGTAAGTTCGTAGGCTCGATAAGCCAACAAGGAGGTTACTTTATTTGCATTCTTTGAAACATGACACTCATGCTTTGGTGTTGGATCTAATGCACTCTTTACTGTTAATTCCATTGCTTTCATACCGATGTGGTCGTATATGCTTTTCATTTTTCCCTGTAATAAAGCAGAATTGTAGGCATAAGCACTTTCCTGAAAATGGGCAAATTGCTTCAAGTACCAAAGGAAGTAAGAGCAGGGAAATGAAAACAGGCCATTAAAAAAGCCATTAATAGAAGTACATTATTTTCATACTTTCAAGGAAAACAAGACATTTTTGCCTTTTATAAAAATTTATTATGTTTTATTTAAGCTCAGTGTCAACATTGTATTTTAAACCTGGTAGGGTTGTAGTTTCTCTATAAGCAGATAATTGCGTAAATGGAAGTTCAATAAGTTAGGTTAAAACCACCTTTATTTTATCAGTAAGCAATATAATCCTTCAAGAATAAGCAAGCTAAATTTACCTTTATGATTTTAAAAACGATCACATCTCCAGTTGCTCCAGCTTCTAGAGGATTAGGCTGCAATAAATCAGCATACCTGGAGATATATACACCTGAGCATTAAAAAAAAAAAAACAAAAACAAAACACCACACATTATGCTGAATGTTAAAATGTTATTAGAAGTTTAAGAAGCATTACATGGGATTAAAGCTCAATGTATACCAAACAATAAAGATACAACAATCTTTCTGGAATATGAGCAGAGAAAGGTGTAAGGGCATGTTCACAATTTGCCACTTCAAGACAGTAGAATAAATGTTTACTTGCACCAAGCGCAGTAGGAAACACCACAGCAGAAGACGGACACTAGCTCAGTCTGAAAGGAGCACGCCCACATTACTGAAAGTGTTGTGACCAAGAGGACAAGCCCTGCCCAAAGGCTACACGGATACTGCTTTCAGGTGGTTTTTTTTAAACAGCTGAGGTCCTTCTGTGCAATGTCCCATTGCACAATGTCGAGAGAAGCAGTGAAGGTAGGACTGAGAAATAAGGCAGGAAAGCACTGGCATCCTCAGCAATCTTTCATTCTACACGTAACAAAAATACACTGGTTTGGAATCGTGAACTGACACTCAAATGGAAAGGTAAAATAATTTCTTGCTTCAACCATACTTTCATAGATTTGAAGGCCTCAAACACACACTGTCATTTGTTGGTCTAGCTGACTACCTCAGACCAAATAACTAACTGAACTCAGGTACTCAGAAAAGCATTGATTTGGCTTAGGTTCCTCTCATTCCAAGTCTGTATTTTACTGCTTTGATAAACTGCTCCAGAACCTTTACTGCATAAAACAGTAAAAAATTATATGCTTGTATACCTTTGTTCTCCCTGCCTCGCATCTGTTCTGCTTTCAACATTCACACTGGCACCTCTGTATCATGTTACTCTGACAGAGGATGACAAAATTATTTCTTAATTTTCTACTTGAAAAGCTTTGCAAAAGGAACTTTGCATCTTGCACTTTCAAATCTCTTTTAACACCTTGTGACTCTTCCAAGTCTCCAATTTATCTATGCTCTTCTTGGATTTGTGGATTCAAGAACTTTAGTTCTATCTACATCCACTCTAAGCTGAGCTACTATTTCCATCAGGTATTTCGGAATGCATATACATGCATTTATGTATATACAAACACAGAGAGGCACACAGCCATAGATTGCATTAGTTCTTTGGCCTCTGAATTTTACTGGGAAGACATAATATATTGGTTTGACGTAAGCCAAAATGAGAATTGGGTCTTCCCTTTGGGAAAAGAATTTGAATGAACTAGTCAAAAACAGAGTCATGAAATAACGTTCTGATGTCAATCTACTTTGCTAAAAATACCTAGCTGTGATGTTGCTGCAGCAAGTGATAGAAAAAGGACTGAAAGTTTACACAACAGCATCACGTTATCTACCAACTCCTCCTGAGTAATACCAGCACATATAATCAAAAGATAGTTACCCATGGAAGGGCTGCCGAGAATTGTTATTTTGGAGTGGCCCACCTGCAGTCCCTTTTCGCATATGCTTTGGATCTGAAGAGAACAGACATTTTTTTAAGTAAGTCTATCAGGAAAGCCAGAATGTGAACAGAACAAACAGTGAGAAACAACAATTACAGAATTTTGATTGAGCTAAAAAAAAAAACAAAACAAAAGTAACTCCCCAAAACACCCTTACAAACAAAACCACCCAGAGGTAAGACTAGACTGAATTGCTCTATCAGCTGTTAAATTGTGCAAGTCAGCATGAAGCACTTACAGACTTACACGTATCTTAAAAAAACCAGCCTCCCTATACCTTAAACACACTTTATGAACTTTACTTGCTTTTAATACACAAGGCAGAAGTAAACCTGCCAAACGATTGAATACTTAAGAAATCCTGGCTCTATAATAGCAGAAAAAGCACAGAAATTCCCTTTCCATCACTTTCATTAAAAACATATGATCAAAGAAGAGACACAGAAGATAAGGTCCATTTTCTAATATTACAGGTTACCTTCTCCTTAAGGTAACCTCTTCTTGACTCAAAAAGAAAAAAAAACCAAAACAAACACCACCAAAACCCAACTGC
Organism: Theristicus caerulescens; assembly: GCA_020745775.1. Classification (NCBI taxonomy): domain Eukaryota; kingdom Metazoa; phylum Chordata; class Aves; order Pelecaniformes; family Threskiornithidae; genus Theristicus; species Theristicus caerulescens. Next base: position 1,373,131 of record CM036566.1, read on the forward strand.
AATAAAAACATGCGACATTCCTTTTCAATTAAAAAAAACCCCAAACACAAAACCAATAAAAACTCACATGCCATCCAGAAAATCTAGCCTTTTATTTATAACACAGAGCCTAAAACAGAGAAGATACTTTACAGAGACATGTAAATGGAGCACCTTAAATAGGAGAGAATAAAGGATTTAAACGGTGACATAATATGATCTCTTTCCCATCCTCCTACACTTTCCAGTGCTGAATTTTGCAAACATAACTTAAATAAGTGTGTCAATAAAACCACTCAGTTTAAAAACCCCAAAAACTCTTAATTGAAAAAGAAGAGAAAACATTTTATATGCAGTTTTGTTTTCTTACCTCAGGTCGATCAACCATCAGAAATGCATAGGTTTCAGAAAGCTCTTTTTCTAGACGACCATCAAATTTCAGCTCTCTGCGTTTTTCTGTGAACTATTATTACAGAAAGTTCTTAACACATGTAGACAGACTACTGCTGTCACATTCAACTGTCAGTGTTTTAAGGCCCCATCTATGCCAGCAGATCCAAGTGTACAAAAATAATAACAAAAGATAACTTGAATCAGACTATAGTATGCTAAAATTAAATTTCCAAAACATTATACCTTTGAGAAATATCATTGGCTTAATCTCCCCAAGGATTTCTCTGTTTGTTTGGTTTTTTTGAGGACAAGACACTCTTCGAACAAACCTGCGCAGTGATGTTTTAGTGTTATCTTTGTGGCTCAACTATCTAGAAGCATCCAGCTCAATGCTTTCCATATCATCTCTGAAATTCCAGAAATAAACCTTTTTCTCTTTTTAGGAGACAGACCGTTATCTCTTATGTTGTGCATGTACTTTTGCAGTGGCACCTCACTGCTACTGAGGTGGTTTGCAATACTCCTTAGCTGTAACCATGAACCATAAGTGTTACAGTAGGGAAAAAAAACACACTTCAGAGTTTACCCTATAGTTTCAAGATAATAATTATAGCAAACCAATTATATCTTCTATTACTCCATACATGAAACTTTTTTGACACTGGGACTGAAAACTTAATTTCACAGTTATGAAAGAAAGCCAAGGCTGGATTTGAGAGACACAAGGTACAGCAGAAGTGCTTCAACCAAGCTGCTCCACTTACTAGTTCAAGTAATCAACTCTTTTAGGTACTTCTTCTTGGAAAACAACAAAATTACAGAGATTATGTAAACTTAGTATCAGAAAAATACTTTAATCTTAAGTTTCACAGGAAGCATCAGGCCTTTCAAATAAGACACTGTAACATCTTTCCAGGTTATTAAAAATACATAAAAATTAAGAAAAATTTTAAAAACTAAAAATGCACAAGAGACAAGTGGTGCCAAATACAATTTTTTCTTTTAGTCTTTTTTGAGTATCTGGCAGGCAAGATTTTATGTCTATGCAATAATAAGCTTGTCTGAAAAATAGCCGCTTACATTTTTGGAGAGGTGAGTTTGCAATTAAATATCAAGCACGTAAGTAGAAAATAATCTCCAAGTCTTTGCCTCTAGACTCAGAAAAAACATTAAACTTCATTGGACTTGTACCTTATTCATAAAGAGAAGTCACGAATATACTCACCTCCTTTTCCAACAGTTCACTATGAACTAAGCTGGCTCTCTTGTAATTAAAATTGGACACTGAACTTGGTTCCAAGTAAGATGAATGCAGAATCTTCACAACATCCTCAAATTCTCGAGAGCCTAGAGCTACTGGCTGAAAGAGTGCTATAAAAGAGAAGAAATAAAATAATAAGCTCCAATACACATCTGAAAAAATTCCAGAATTTTCCAGTTCGTTGACAGTTTATGTGTAAAGACAAATGGTTCATAATTCAATTTAGAATACAAAACACCTAAAATATTTGAAAAAGATGGCATTTAGGCTAGAAAGTTTAAGTTAAAGTTGTCTAGAATTATAGCATCTTTAAAAAAAATCATGTTTTTTTAATATTACTCAGAAGTTAATAAGGGAAGCAACTCAAATCTGAATTTACCCTTTGAAAACATCTGATATGTATTGCAACACACTGTAATTAAACTTTTAGAACTTTAATTAAACTAATTAGCTCTTTTAATTAAGAACCAGGAACAAATTGTTCTAATAAAAACCTCAACAAGAGTTTCATAGCTTAACCTCTCTTTAGAACCGTTACAGGGTTTTTTGTTTGTTTGCTTATGCTAATTAGGCTAAATACGAATAAATTAAATACTGTCGTAAGAAGTCCAGTAAGCTCCTATTATTAAAAAACCCACACTGCTTGTGTTCACGCTTTACGATCTTATCCCTTACGCTAACTGCTTTAAAAGGAAAGCCGTTCGTTTGTTGTTGTACAGCTTCACCTTCCGGCCCACCCTTTGCCGAAGCTCACACAGCGAAGTGTTCATCTCCCCAAGCTCCGTTATTTGTATTTGGGTGCCGCAAGTGACAAAGTGATCAGAAGGGCAAGCCGAGAGTGGGCCAGCAGAGAATCTGAGTGCAGGTTTTGAGAGCAAGATCTAGGAAAATACTGCTCCTGAGGGAACGGAACTAGTTCAGTATGGCAAGTGTTTTTCTCCCCAGGGTAACTTCCAAAATACTCACAAGTAGTGCAGTATTTTTCTGGTATTTGCAAACTTCAGGCAGAAAGTATTCCCAACAGATATTTCTGAGCCTGCTTTTCTCTTTTCGTAGGAGGGCCTATTTTTCTCTACCAAAATAACCCCCCAAACCACCACCACCTGAAATCGCTGAAAGTTACAATAGTGAGGAATGAACTACAAAAGTACTAGTCTCACATAAAAGACAATCTACCATTATTCTAACGGCAAATTAAATTTAATTACATCTTGAGCATGTATCTCCAACTTCATTAACTAATACGGTAGTGGATTTAAATAGTCATCTTTTCCTCACTTGCAGGAAATATTTACTGCATTAGCCTCAATATAAAACAAATGTTCTAAATGAAAACTGTTTTGTGTTATCTAGTAAAAGCTGCATTTACACACACACTTTATAACATAATACCACATCTGCAAACTAAAGCAACGATTCCAACCCCAGCAACAATGAATGAGTCATTTTTAGGAGTGGAAGTTATGAAAGTGATTAAGAAACTGTTCTTATATAACATCCTTTTTAGTAACTGCATTCATTCTTGAAAGGCTGACAGCAACATGGGAGGGAAGATAATTGGAAGTGAATGAAATTCTCAACTTCGTATTACTGAGATTGAATGCACTTGTACTGAAGAGAGAAACACTTATTAGTAAAATATAAAACAAGCCTCCTGCAGATATACGCACACTGGAAAAGCACCCCCTGTCCCACCCGTCCCCAAACACCTCTTAGATCTTTCTGACAAGGAGTTATTAGACCCCAGTGTTGTAGTCCATGAGTTTCACCTATTGCCTGCTCTTCTCTGTCTGAAAGCACCAGTTAAGGCAGAAGGTTACCAACGCCAGCTGCCTGTCCCAGTTTCCCGTTTCCTTAACGGTGATTACTGTACCCCACCCCTTCTCCTTCCTTCCCCCTGGAAACACACGCCAAACCCAGCCTATTTCTTCTACCTTGAGTCCAGGCAAGTAGGAAACTCTACAGGACTCGCTAGAAAGCGTGACCACAAACTATAGACAATGTCTTGCCTACTTCCCAGATGCAAATCTAGGAAAAGGCACATTGTTACATCAATTAAGATCCTGTCATTCATTCAAATATTGTCAACTACGTTCCCACTCGTGTTTAAACATTTCCTGCTCTGTGGAAAGTTCTGACAAGCGAGCAGAGACAGAGTTGCCCAAGAACAGCAAGTGCCCCTGCTCTTCAGCTAGGGAGAACCTACATCAACTGCTATACAATTAGCTCTCAACAGGTTTATTGAAGAGCTCTACCTAATGCCTGAAGTTATGGAATACAGCAAATTAGATTTTTTTAAAGATTGTTGTGGTTTTTTCTTCAATTTCTTAGCAGAGGACTGAAAGTATGTTTTACTACTATTGTTACTTATTATTCAATAACATATATACTCTCTTGTACTTCACCAAATTTATACCCCAAACAAACATCATCCAAGTTCACCAGAGATACTACTGAAGCTAGAGGAAGGGCTGTTGCTACCTTTGTAGTAAAGACAGATCAAAACTGAAATATTTTTAAGTACTTGGGCACAAAAGTCACTTTCAAGATTCCAATTTTTCAATTTCAGAACATACAGAACATTAAAACAAGATTGATTCCACCTAACTGATCACATCAGTCCAAGAACAAGACCTTACATCCACCTTTTAGTAGGAAAATGCTTAATAATCCAAAAACATCACAGTAAAGGAAATTCTATTCCTTTGATGTGCACTGCCCACTCAATACAGAGTGAACAAGAACGCAACTACACATATAATCTTGCCTCAGTTGCCTTCATGCATAAAGCAAGGGTGATTGGCTTCATCATCAGCTATTGACTGAGAAAAAAGGAACGTGGATGAAATCTGCTGCATGTACAATCCTTGCAGAACTAACACACTACCTACATTCTGAAGAGTACTTATAAACACCAAATTTTATCTTGTCTGCCTGACACCTTTTAATAGATAGTAGTGGCAGACAATCCGCACTTGGTTTGAGAACCAGACAGCACCCACTAAGCATTTCTTCTTCAGGGGCAGCCTGCTAATTTTGTATCTATTGCATTCTATTTCTGAGTGGCCCAATGATGGATGGAGCAAGGAAAATCTGGCAAACTGACTGCAGGACATTATAAAGTACAAAAATAAAGTCACTTAGCTTTGAATTTCAGATAAATTACCATATGCAACAGTCAAAAAGTCTAAGACTGCACAGCATAAGCTTTTTTTTTCCCTTGTTCGAGTATGACTCTTCAAACACACTCATCATATGCTTCATGACAGGCTCAAATCCACTTTCAGAGTTCTAGAACTCGAGGCACCGTAGGCTTCAGGTTCTTACTAAAGCCTGAAACATGACCTACTGTGGTAACTAGCAAGGCAATACTTTTCAATTTGTCATCTAAGCATTGGTGCTGAAGGGCAGCTATTTTCTGAAAGGTTAAGGTCACTACAGAAGGGCCTGTACCTCACTTAACAAAGGAGCTCAGAAGCAAGAAAAAAACCTGGGAAGTACTAACTAGAGCTTCTATAGCAGTCACCAAATCCTATGTTTACAGGTAAAGGATGAGATTCTTAAGCTTATCTCCAGTCCTACCTCACTTCAAAGACCAGTAGCGTGCGCACGTGTATTTTTCAGGCTTGCTATACAAACCTGATGTGGGTATGCTGGACTTTTATTGGACCCATGTAAATTAAACAGTGATTTATGTAAGGACTAACTCGCCGTATCCTTATAATACATACAAATCAATTATTGTGGGTTTTGCTGGCTTGTTCTGCAGAAGTAAGAATAAGTAAATAAATACTGGTTTTGTTTAGTTTCTACCCAGTGTATTGGAACATATATAAGTATTTTCAGGTGGAAACTAAGATGAGCTAACATAGGACCTAGTCTAGGGGCAGACAGTAGACTGGATGTTCGGATGCATGCCATTCCCTAGAGGCTTTAAGTTTCTCTTTCACAGCTGTCCGATGCTTCAACTTGAGAAAACTGAATTTGAAGTTAGTGGGTTTGTGTTGTTTGGTTGGTTTTTTTTTCCTTTTGTTTTTAAGTCAGAATGTGAAGAAGGGGAAGACAAGAGACGTTCTCTTTAAGGAATCCTGAACTAACTAACTGTCAAAGGAAGATAAGTAAATTACTTATTATCAGATAAGTTGGCAGAATGCTAGCACTCTTCACAAACAAGCATGTTTGTGTTACAAAAACTCCATTGAGAAGCATCATTTTCTTTAAGATTTCATTTTTTAAGACTAACGCCAAAAACCTGTGGTGCTAATGAACCGTAATGTTGTTACTTATGTGATTTTTTTGGCCCAAAATGCCTTTTGCTCTCAAAAGGTCCAAGTAGTTATCAAGTTCAAGGATTGCTTAATGGAATCTCCATGTAGAAATAGCAAGTGGTAAATAGCAGATACACATCTCTACCAAAGATATGGAAAATTAGAAGCCAAAAGACAAGGCAAAATGAAACATCAAATACTATTAAGTAGAAAAGGGACAACCTAGACCTCCACGCAAGTACTGCTAAGATTTTCATGGACAAAAGCAAGACCTTTTTGCCCCCTGCTCAACCAGAGAAACAGCAATCATTTGTTAACTTGGTAGTCTACGGAAACAAATGTCCAACCTTTACCAACGAGCAACCCCTTAAGTCATGGGTTGCTACTTGAGCATGGTTTTTTGGAATTGCCTTTTGGTATGAGGACCACTCATAGAGTTCAGTAAGTAAAAAATGCCCTTCCAGTGCTTAATCTTGAAAATTTGTTTTCCTCGCCCTATTAAGCAAGGATCTTTGATGTTTCAGACAGACTTGGGCACCTGAGAAGATGTGACAATCAAATTAGAAGAGACCATGACAACTGGCTATAGTACTAAGATGGAAAAAAGAGATAAGCTACTCAAGAGAGCATAACACTGTTACTAAACTGCATGTACCAAGAAAACAGAAACTTTCAAGACGGTTTTAAGTAGGAAAACAAATGCACTCACACCTTAAAAAAAAAAAGAAAAATCTCGCAGCCAACCTTTCTTAGTTTGGTTTCCCTGAATTCTTCCGCTAGGGAAAAAAGAAAGGAAGTCAGAAGAAAGGTTCTCTGTGACAACTAACCACAGGTAGTTTTAAGAAGTATGTTTCCTCCAGATAAATTTCTCGACATTAACAACGTTCTTTCTGTTGACTTTCAGTCCCTCATTAGTCTCCAAACAGAAGTGGAAATAAATTCCAGAAAGGCTAAATAAACAGCCAAATCCTAAGTTTTCTAGGATTTTCCCCTTTTTTTTTTTTCAGATTCAAGTTTTAATTGCTTCGCAATCAAAAATTGTTCCCAAAACACATTTTGGTGCTTAAAAAAAGAAGAAAAAAAAGCCACCAAAAAAACCATAACCCCGCCCAAATAACAAAGTCATCCTGTACAGATTTTACAGTTTGCACATGACAGATTAGTCTTCATAATCAAGACAGCAGGTATCTCTCACAATGGTATGTCCAGCAATAAAATGGAGGTTTAAAAAGCAAAACAAGGACAATTCCAAGACAAGGAAGGATGGAGGAAGCATCTGCGTGTATTGTTTCATGCTGGAATTTAGAATCTAGCCAAGAGAGCTCTTTTGAGAGGAACACATGATATTCTGCTTATTTTGCAATTTAACTAGATGTATTTGAACACTGGTACTAAGCATGTTGTAAGCGTATGCCACTACAATGCCAGACGATCAGCGTACTGATTTTCTAGTTTAGTTCCAGAACTGATTTAATTGCATCATTCTCAAATGCCAATACCAATTCCAATAGCAATTTGGTTGTCCTCAGAGATCGTGTTGGCAGTTTTTATGCTAGCCCACTTTTGCTAGTCTTGCCAACCACATGCTCTCTCAAAGCTTTGTGTTATGGTATCACGTGGTGCAAGACCAACCATCAGCAACCATAAGCAACTATAAGATCGCAACGACCATGGACAGAATGGAGAAAGGTCTGTTTTGAGAATTCTGGAAACCGAAGTCATCAGTATGATTAAAATGTCCAAAAAGCATCCTGTAAGCTGAAAGAGGGAGGGGGGGAAAAAAAGAAAGAAAAAAAAAAAAAGACAAGTACACTGAAAAGCAAGCTCTTAAGAATGGGTCAAATGACCTTGACACTAGCAAGTGAATTTTGGACGTAGGGTAAGAATGGCTTCCCCTTCTACCCTAGAAGCCACAGAAACCTGATGTTTGAACTGCATACTCTAAAACTTTTTACACACTGTAGAAGATGGTTCTGCATAGGCAAATGATGAATTAGATGACCCAAAAAGGTATTTTGCAGGTTTTCATTCAAATCGGAAACAAATGGTAGAGAGGAACTTCAAATGTCTGTAGTTAAGTAAGAAACATTTCTGAGATATATTTAAAGGTATTCAAATGTAACCACACTTGGGTCTGACATATGGAAGTGCAAGAGGCACCATGTTTTATCCAGACATTTTTCTGTCAGATGAATAATAAGAGACTTTTTTTTTTTTTCCCTCCAAATCAACCCAGTCCTTTTTACAATGAATCTCTGCCAGAGTTGTATCCCCCCTCAGGGGGTGGCAATGGGAAAGAAAGGGAAGAAAAGGAAAAAAGGGACATTACTGCCAAAAATGGAAGGAGGGAAGGGGAAAGACTGGATAATGAAATAAACCTACCTTCCATCTCTTCCTTACAGAAGAAAGCATTTCAAGAAGTTAGATGTTAGACTCTTCTCTGAAGAACTAGAGGCCTATGCGAACAGGTATTTTTGTGATACATACTAAGTTACTGACACCATGTTGCAAAAGGTCAAGAACTGAGATAAGTTTCAGGGAGAGAATAAGACATGTCTTCAATGCCACTTAACAAAATCAAAGATAAGCAGAAGCCAATGGAGTCTCACAAAAAGCAAGAAACACCACAGGCTTTTAGAGGAAGAGTTACTCGAAAACCAAAAAACAAACCCTGGATGCTTGGAAGAGGAACACTTCCAAGGCGACGCACGTGAACATGAGATGCTTCCTTCCTCCCTGCAAAGTAAGGAACTTCGACTAGATAAGAACAGTCTTCTGCATATCATCGAAGGACAACTCTGCTCAGTGTTTGCTAGTCCTCCCTAAACAAGGACTACACCCCTCTCCTGCAGAGAGGAGGTCAGGGGGAAGAGAAAAGTGAACCATCTTCTCTGCGTGTCCGTGTCCCAGAGAACCATCTTCTCTGCATGCGGCTGCATCTCCAGAAGCGGAGCCAGGATCAACACTCAAGCCCACCCTGATCACATCCAGCTTTTCCATCCTCTTAAAGCAATGGTCTGAAATTCAAGCTGAGTTTCGGTTTTTTCTCCTCCTTGTGACAAAATAGAAACGAAAGAGAAAAGAGGGAGGGGTAAGGAGAGGAAAGAATGTAAAGGCTTCTCTGACACTAAAAATCTTATCCCCAGCAGCCTCGCTAGTCCGAGCCATGCCACAGCCTCCTCCACACCCGCAGGATTTTGCATGCAGTTGTGTGAGGTGCATAAAGAGCCTGCCTAATGAATAAGATGAAGAAGGGAGTGAGGGAGAGAAGGGAGGGATAGGGAAGAACAACCTTTCTTTTCTCTGCTCTTCCTGGGGATCTGAAAGTTCCTCCTAACAGGCAGGTCTTCTGGGGGCTTAGGGAGAGGGGGCGGCCCCCCCAGCACACCGCTGGGCGGCTGCTGCTGCTGCTGCTGTTCATTTGCCGTTGAGATGCTGCTCCTGCGCTGGCTGCTGCTAGTGATGCTGAGGTTTGGGGGGACCTTGTCCTCTGCAGCAACAGCAGCCACCAGCAGCGCCTCCCCAGTGCTACTGCTCTCAGAGCGTCCGCCATTTTGTGTGGTGTCCTCAGCGGCTCCTGCTCTATTACTCTCCACCCCGAGGAGGCCCGCGCCGGTCTTCTCCGTCCGCTGATGCTGCTCCGGCTCCATCACGCCGCCACGGGGGATCACGGCATCCGCCATTCGCTCCTATCGCCGGGAAGCGAGCGCGATAGCCCGCGCCTCTTCTTCCTCCCCCACCGACCTGCCCCTCGCCGGCGCCATGCACCGCCCGCCGCCGCTACTGCTCCCCCTCCGTCCGCTCGCTTTATGGCAGCCCCCCCCCCCCCCCCGCCGCGCTCTAACATGGCGGCAGCGCACGCGGGGCGGGGGCCGGGCCGCGCAGCGCGGCTCAGCCAATCCGGTCGCGGCACACGTTATAAAGGGCGGGGGCCAGCGAGCGGCTGCGGGCCGGTGCGTACCGCGGGGGCGGCCCGGGAAGGGGCCCTCCGCCCCGGCCTGCCGCACCGGGCGGGACAGGCGGCTCGCTCGCCTCCCGCCTCCCTCCTACCGGCGGCGTGGGCGCGGAGAACGGGCGGGCCCCTTCCTCCGGGCGCGGAGCGAGGCGCGGAGCGGGGTCCCGGCGGGGCGCGGGCAGCGGCGCCGGGGGAGGGACGGGGCGCTCACCGCGAGCCGGTGCGGGGCAGCCGTGGGCAGGCTGGGCCGCACTCGTCCCTCGGCAGGCTGACCCCGTCCGGGCCCGAGCCCCGCGGCGAGGATCCGGCTGCGGAGGGCCGCCTGCATCCCGGCCCGCACGAAGCCGTCCGTCCGGACAAACTCCCGAGGAAAGGGCAGCAGCGCACCGAGTGCCAGCTCGCTCTGCTTCCTCTCGGATTCACAGGTGTTTTCAAGGCATTGGCCAGAATGACAAAATTTCCCCTTTGAAGAATAAAAATAAATTATTAATCATGAAGGACAGCCACAAGTCTTAATATACTTCAGTAGAATTCTTGGGTAGTCTCACGATGAATTAGAACAGCAGCAAATAACCCTTCCTCCCCCCGCCCTTAGCATCTTCCCCTCTTTACTGGGCGGGTACAAACACCGACAAACCTCTTCTGTCTGTGCACTAACGTGTCTTCAGTGTAAGGAGTAATTCCAGTTAAAACAGTAAAGACAGCTTTGTACAAAGACAGTGTAAGAGAGACCGTTCCTACTGAATCGGTTAAAAATAGGAACAATATGGTTTGTTACACTTTTGGGGGACAGAAAAACACATAAAAGTCTTTGCAGTTTAATTGTGTAACTTCATTGAATTTAATCCTCTCTTATGTTTAATCGAGTGCATGTACCTGCCCTTCTAGGATCGTGACAAAAGACACATGCTGCAGTAAGGGTACTTCAGTGACAACAGCTATTTGTGTTCCATGGCTCGTAAAACTACAAATTGCAAGCAAGCTTCAACAAGAAAAAACTGCATGTGCAAGCAATGAACTATTTGACCTTTTTAAAAATGAAACAACTATAATGTCTCATCAGTAGGATAAAGAACTACAGAGTAACTGAAGGCGACATAATCCAATATTCATATACCAAAGTACCATTTTTTCAACTGCAGTGAAACCAACTGCTATAAATGGTTTTGGTGCTATTGAAGCTAAGTCAGAGACCGTTCTTCCAGCAGATTTGCTACAGAAACTAATGAGGTAGTATGCTGGGATGGTTATGTGCAACACGTTTTTTCTTTCAGTGCCAGAGCTGAATAATAACATGAAGCTGTTACAAGTTTTGTTTACCTACAAAGAAAACATAATGCTGCATTTATGGACCCAAGTGTGAGATAGCAAAACATAGAAAGGTGCTAACTTAAATTACTGCTCTGTCACAAGATCATCGTTCAGTCTTCTGTATTCTGTAATTAAAAGAATAACGAGAGTGCGTTTAATCCTTGTGATCATGGATGTAAATCAGCTTTTAAGGAAAATCAAGGCTTTAAATATAATGCCAATAACTGGTATTTCAAAACAATAAATAATGAAATTCCAGCACGTCTACACAGTTGTTAGGTATGCACAGACGAGCTTTGTTGGATTCCTCTGCAGTACTGTAGGGCATTGCTACCTCATGTTGTCCGTCCTACACCCGTACTGGAGGCCACTATGGAATCGGAAGGTTAACATTTACTCACCTCTGCCACCCCTGCTGCAAGGCTTACGACTTCTGGCAAAAGAAGGGTTTGAATATGTGAAACCCAACTCAGCTGCATGATTTGAGGGAATTATTGATAGGGAGCAGAATGAAGATCATCACAGAGCATTAAAATGGTCAATTGCCTGATTTTAAAAACCCATAGTGCCTATCACTTCCGAGCTCAACAGGTCAGATAGCTTACTACGGCGGGAGAGAGCAAAACATCACAGCTTCTCTGCTCATCATCAGCGTCAAATCTACAGTGCACACTCAGTCCGATACTTCCCTAAATAGGCAAAGTAATTCGTGGGTTTGAAATCACATATCTATAATTTCACTTGTAGAAATTGCTAACAGTGTTGTCTAAGGAATACTCACCTACAGAGTTGTTTGAATCTCCCGTGTGCTTACTCGGTAGTTGTGAGCTCAGATTCATTGCCATGTTAGTTACCCAACATGCCAGGTTGAACTCTTTGCTGTGTAAATTATCAGCAGTCACAAGTGCAGTAGCTGCATAACTCAGAGTAAAGCCACGCTGATGTTTTACATTTGAAATACAATGGTGAAATTTTAGCTCTTTTACTAAGGATAGCGAAGACCTTTCTTTGGCACCTCTAAGGAATGCACTACATTGAAAAGCGCCTGCTGAAAACAACCCTTTCTTGCAGTGCCTAAGAAATACGAGTACCGGATGTTTAGTTTTACAAGTAACTAGCAAAACATTAAAAGCCCACAATTTGTTTTCTTTGTTAAAAGTATACTAGTGCTGCAGTTGTTGAACAAGTGCATATGTTCATTAGTTAGTTATACAAATTATCTTAAATCCTGGTAACTGCAGCTTATTACCATCTCAAAAGCAGCTACTGAGCTTAAATGCAAAGTTTTTCCTATGCAAGGAACAAATATTTTAACCTAGCCCTTTTATTTTACTGATCTCTTTTTAGATTACCTGTAAGTTAGAAAATATAAGTAACTTACCAACTCACAAATGGTCTGGTGCTAACAGTAGCCTCCAGGGTGTTAAAAGAAGATAAGCTAATAATTATTAGTTTCTTCTTAGAAGTCTTCGGGGAGCGTGCTGCTTTTGGCTGGGGTAGAGTTAATTTTCTTCATGTAGCTAATGTGGCTCTGTGTTTTGGATTTGTGCTGGGAACAGCATTGATTGATAACACGGGGATGTTTCAGTTCCTGCTGAGCAGCGCTCACACAGAGTCAAGGCCTTTTCTGCCTCTCGCCCCAGCCCAGCAGCGAGCGGGCTGGGGGCACAAGGAGCTGGGAGGGGACGCGGCCGGGAGAGCTGCCCCCAGTGCCCAAAGGGATATTATATTCCATGCCATAGGACGTCAGGCTCAGCAGGGAAAGCTGGGGGAAGAAGGAGGAAGGGGGGACATTCGGAGCGATGGCGTTTGTCTTCCCAAGTCACCGTTACGCGTGATGGAGCCCTGCTTTCCTGGCGATGGCTGAGCACCTGCCTGCAGAGGGGAAGGAGGGAATGAACTCCTTGCTTTGCTTTGCTTGCACGCGCAGCTCTTGCCTTCCCTATTAAAGTGTCTTTATCTCAGCCCGTGAGTTTTCTCACTTTTACCCTTCCGATTCTCTCCCCATCCCACCGGGGGGGAGCGAGCGAGCGGCTGCGTGGGGCTCAGTTGCCAGCAGGGGTTAAACCATGACAGGGAGCCAGCCAAGTTTAAATAGGGTAATTAGTATCTATAACTACAATTTACATAAATTACAGAAACCTAACACCAAACATTTATCTAATTGCAGAAACACAGTGTTCAATTATCCAGATGTATTAAAACCCACAAATGCAGTGTTCGACCTATGGATAAATTAAGAGTGTCTCCCTGAGAATGTGATGTCCTGCCTCTGCGAGGATTCAGTGGTGGTAAAGAGAATATTACAGATGAGTCGATATATTATCAGAATAATTTTGCTGTGCTTTACCTCATTCAAATAGAATGTCCATATACAAGAAAAAAAAAATGGAAATACCAATTTAGCGTTATTTAAGTCTGTGTTGATCCATTATGCATCTCCAAACACGTCAGCCTGTTTTTACTAAGTTTGAATTGGCAAAGCTGTTAAAATTGCTCCCAGGCTGTGTACATCTTCAATGTACAACTAGTTCAGTTGACTGGTGTTTGGATTTGATTATATCTGGCTTGCCTGCCTTCACAAATGAGCAGTAATGCTACAGAGCTAAGTTGGTGTCCTCACTCTCATTTTACACATACTCTTCTTTGCTGTAACTTCTGGGAACATATCTAACGATTCTTTTGTGCTGCATGAATCTAAACTATTGTATGAAAGACTGGAAAAATGGTGTTGTTTTGTCTAGAAAGGATAGGATAAATCATAAAATAATACTAAATAATAGCAGTTATCAAATATGGAAAATGCTGTTGCAGAGGAGAAAATATTCTCTATGTCCTTGGTGACTGGGATGAGGTTTAAGTTGTATCAACTTAAACCCCAGAAATGGGTTCACATTTATTTAACGTAGGTCCTTCTAACCATATTGTCTATTCTCATTCCAAAAGAATTACTGAAAAAATCTATGCTTTGGGCAGGGTGAAAGAATTTTCAAAAGCAAATGAGGTCTTCCAGTAGCCATTAAGTTAATACGTACAGATGTAGTAAGTATATGTTTTTTTTCTTTAGGAAAACATAATTTTAGCATGTATATATATACACACATGACATTTATTTCCTTGCTTGTTTGAATTATCATAGCTCTATTGACATACTGTTCACGTTAGATGAAGACCTATCCACAGTGAGTAACCACATGACAGTAAGATTTCAAAGACTTCAGAAGAAACATTGAGTCTAAATTGTTTATCTTCACTGTATTCCAGTAATTCTGGAATGGAGCCACTTTGTATGGATCAACTATAGAGCCGTTCCAAGAAATTCAACAAGCACTAAAGAAACAACTACCAAAAAAACACAACAAGGTGGGGAAACTACTGAAACTACCCTGTAACTGTGAGCAGTATGCTTACTACCACTTTCTCTCACAACGAATACTAGAAAACATGCTAAAGCATATGTTTACAATGTATTTAGATGTGTTCAATAACGAGAAATATAAACATCATAAGCGTGTATCATAACAAATGCAAGCAATGTATGAAGAAGTCTTGCTCATTTACCAAACAACATCCAAAGGTGTTTTCCTAATGTACCACTTGCTTTAAAAAGATATGTCTTCGCAGTTGTACAAAATTATTTTATGTATTAATTAACATAAGACTGGGAGAGATCATCACAAAAATTACTAAGTACTACTTGATAAATGATGCAACAATTCTGGATCACTGTACCACTATGAATCTTAAATCCTGATAGATATAACGTAGGTAGCAAGAATCCCAGTTCACAAAACAAAGGTTCAGTGAAAAATCACCACAGGAGGAGATTAGCTGAATACTCTGAAGTAAAAAAAAGGTTATGAAATCTGTCACCTTATTGTCTTTCTAGTTTCTGGTTTCTGATATTTGCCAAGCATTCAACCACGGCTCCTTGGCTTGCACCAAGTGGTTTCCCACCCAAGTACAAAGCAGCTGCAGATCCCTTTGATTCTGAAATCAGATGATATGTAATGCATTAGTAATACAGATTTAGACCAGATTTATAGCCCCCAAATAAAGGACATTTATAAGGGAGGGTTGCATAAGGCTCCAGGCTCAAGGAACAAACTTGGGTGCTTGCTCCAGACATTACCTCAGTATTCTTCTGTGAAAGTGTCCTGGTTTCGGCTGGGATAGAGTTAGTTTTCTTCTTTTTAGAAATGCAAAATATTATTTAGTCTGAGCATACTGTTACAGTTTAATTTAAATAACTAGAAATTACTATTTTACTTTCCAAAAATTACTCTAGTGATGCAAAACATACCTCATTTATTCAAATGTTTAAGTGCTAATTTTGAGCACGGGTATTCATGCTGCTTAAATTTTAGGTGCCAAGAGATCAAAGATAGAACTGTATAATTAAACTTTCTTCATAGACCATGCAAAGAGAGGCACCTTCAGAATATTCAGAGACAAAACCTAATTTACACACTTGGAAAGAGCCTCAGTATCATTCACCAGCCATGGAGAAAATATGCCTATGATAGTGAAAGGTGAGACAAACTGGGGAAGTAGTCTCAACTTGTCTCTGTAAAGCCAGGGATTAGTAGCAGAAATCCACCTAGTACTTTTTTCTAACAAATTTGTGATCCACAGGTGAAAGTCCGGAAAGATCTACTTGTATTTTTTAAAATACTGACTTTCTGTTTATAGTTATTAATACATTTAAAATCTTAAAGTATTTAAAGTAATCAAATCAGCTCTAAAAATATGCACTTATTTCCAGTAGATGGCAGCATCAATCTATAGAGGAGATTACAGTATTTTAAATGCAGGATTCATGAGTAAGCATGAAATATGGAAGAACTGTCCATTTTGGAACTGGAACCCCTCATTCAAAGGAAACAAACCGTCTTCCATATATGTGGAACTCAGTTTCTGGCTCTGTTAGCAGACAGTCTTGATTCCCAGGATCTAAGCACCAGACAGCATCACCCTAAAATGTCAACTTTTTCAAACCCAGCAGCTGATTAAACTGACATCTAAATGTTCTGGTACATCTTTCAAACTCTAGAAATTTCTGTGAAACCTCAAGAAACCTGCTTCTCACTATTGCAGAGGCATTCCTAAGGCAGTATCCCTGGTTCAGCTGGGTCGTGCTGAATAGGAGTCACCACTGAGAAACACCTTGTCTACCTTGGAGTTCAACTTTGGGCCTATCTTCTACCCAGATTCTGGCAACTGATTCCCTGGTACTGAGCTTCACAGACTTTAAACTAAGTGCTCCTGCTGTCTCATAGCAGACCTTTCTGTTCCAGGAGATAGGTCTTCATCCTTGCATCGTTCTTTTCAGTGCTGCAGACCAAATCTAGGGAACCAAAGACCACAGTTACGTTTTCTTGTGTAGTCTCGGGGGACCCATGTATTTCAAAGGCTTCAAGGGCATTCTCTTTGCTTACCTTTCTTTCTCAGTCAAGACAATCTATGCTTCTACCTTTATGACTTCTGGTTCATCAGATCTTTCCACAAGCCAAGACTACACTGACTGTCTGTTCCTACCAGGAATAAAAGAGCGAACAGGTTGATGAGTTTTGTCAACAAGGTATGAAACTCTCACATCAGACTACTGGCTTCCTGCTCTTGAGAGCAAGATGCCTCATCACTCTTCTCCCAGATCGTGAGATCCAGAGTACTCACGCCTCAGATTTAAAGGAGCTGGAACTCACCAGCATCTGCAGTCCTCTCCTTATCTTGCCACCCCCTCACGGTGATCTTGGAAGCCCTTGACGCCTCCAGCTCTTCACTGCCTCTCGCCTATTTTACACACTCCACCCGCTCCCGTTCACTTCCTTGCCATGGCACTATTCTTCCATCCGAGACACGAGTGATCCAAGATCCCTCAGAGATCCAATACGAAGATTACACAGCTCTGCACTATCTCCTTAGCGGAAGCACTATACACGCAATGGTGGGTGACCTGAGAAATCAGAAGCAATTTTCTGCATCAGAACCATGCAGAGGCCTATGCGTACTGCATGGCCGCAGTGTGCATGCCAGTTCACTGCTGCAGCTTCTCAGACTCCATTCTACTGACATCAGGATTACTAACCATGGTGATCACTTTGACATAGTTACTTACATTACGTTTCCTCTTTACTTTGCATTCAGCATTTTATGTTTTACCCATCCTTTTTGGTACATTTTATTGTCCATGCCCCCCTCTCCCAATCAAAAGTCATTCTTTCAAAAGCAGTGGCATTTTGAAAGTGCTAGAAGCGAAACAAGCTAACCAAATCCAGAATGATATTAGGATTCTTAAAGTGGAAGTCTTATTCCTTAAGATGATTTGAAAAAACATCATTAAGCTTTATTAGATTAAATCAGGTGCTAAGTGCATGTCAGCTACAAAGCAAAACTGAAACACTTAGCATCATGTTCGACGTACTGCAGTGCGAATGACAGCACACAAATGTAAATTAATCTTCTGAGATTCAGTGCCTGGTCTGTGGCTTTTTACATGCCCCAAAATTCATCATCTCAATGTTTTGGAATAATATATATTCAGTAGCGATGTGACCCACAAGGAATGGGGAGAGAGAAGCTGATGGCAGGACATTAATTTTTTGTCCCACCTACTTACTAATTGATTATATAAAACAAAACTTTGGGGAATGTACTGAATTGAGTGCAGTGACTTGTTTCTTCATTACTATTTTGTATCTAGCAAATTAGATCCAAATATGTAACGCTTCCACGAGAACCAAAATACAAGCATTGGTCACATACGTTAAGACTCACTGTGCACAGCGTTGAAACCTTTTTGTAGTCTTCTTGCACAAACAACTGAACCAAATAAAAATAAAAATGGTTTAATGTAATTTATTTGAAATGCTTCCAGAAAAGTTTAAGGCTATTATTTTAAAAAAAAAAAAAAAGTCAATACACACATTCATTCTTTCTTCTCTATCTGAACACTTTACCACTTTACACGCTTCTCGCTCTTTTTAAATGTTTTGCTGAACAGGTTGTATGAAAATGGTTCATCGTCTAATATGCTTTCCTATGCCTTTTCTTCTGCAAATTTTTCCTTTCTCTCATCTTCACTGGCATACTCATTCAGCTCTAAAAATGAAGCAGTTGAAATAAATTACAAAGCCTGAAACAGAAAAGAAAATTGACTTTTTTGAAAAACTATAAATACGGACATATTTTCTATAGGGTAAAAATGACATTTTTTTTAAGAAATAAAAATACCTTGGTTTATATTGTTTATCATCTTGTCACACTGATTTCTGTAATGTGCATCAGCATATATATATGTAAGATACTTGACATTTACTATTTTCTGTAAACTTGTAGAACACAAGAAAAATGTTTTTGGCAATAACTTAGCAGTTTTTCTACTTTTGTTGGTATGAGTGCTTTGCACAGATTATCTCGTGTAATATCAAGGATCGTTTAAATGTATTAATATATCATTTTCGTAGCTTGCCATACAGCACTGGCATTATTTCTTATACTAAGAAATAAAACCTTACCCAGGGATTCCTGAAAAGCAACAGGATGTTGAACTGAGTGTTTTAGACTGCATTTAAGTGACTCATCTGCTTCTCATCATAATGAGTAGATTAAATCAGCCACCAGAAAACACAGTAACATTCCCAATTACAGCATGAGATTAAACGCAACAAAAACTTTAAAACAAAACTTGAGAAAAATATAAAGGATGTAATACATCCTAAAGGAAAAGCAATTCCCTTTTTGTTTAAACTTTCTCTACATAATCCCATAGGGTATTTGTAGAGCACCATTTATATAAAATTGTCACTTAGTTTAAAAAACAACTATATGTAATTGTAAACAGACATTTACAGAAAATTAAATGTTTTAACATTAGTTTAGTGGTGTTTAAAACCAACAGTGGAGGTCAGTGGAGTGCAAAATGCTGAAGAGGGCCTATTCACAAGCAAAATTTTTCTTCCATTCTTATCCTTTTTGGGATAATATATATATATATATGGCACTGAAAGCGAACTACCAGCTTATTTACAAATACCCAGTATTCTCAGCATTTTATTTAACTCAGTGCTGGCTGTAGAGGTTGGGTTTTTTTTTCTCCAATTATTTTTAGCATTACATGCTTTGATAAATAAACCATAGCACTATGCTGACCACTTAACTGACCAGATTTTAATAAGTTTGGTTGCTGGATCTTAGGACAGTGCTTCATTTTGAAAAATTAATCCCTAAAGAGTCACTGGTTACATGGCCTGTTGTTTATAGTTCTTGTTGATTTAACACCGCAAGAGTTTAGACAGGTTATTGCAAGATGTTTTTCTTTTTTTCCAAGAAACTATTTTTCCCTTCCATGCCTTTATGAAAACTTACGATCTTGATACCCATCCTGAAACTCCATGTTAAGTCCACATCTTCAGCTGCCCCATTAAAGGGCAAATAAAGTACTTCTAAAAATTATGAAAAGATTCTTTATGTAACGCACATATAAGCAGTAGTTTAGAGATTCTGTTTACAGCAGGACATTGAGAATAACTGGTCAAGTACCTCTTTCATCCACCTTAGATGTTTAGGGAACATAAGCACAGGGCATGAGTTGCAAGAGATTCCAGCTTATACCGATCGGCAGTTACAGTACTACACTCATAGGTACAAATACAAGAAGGGCTGCATTGACATTGTCACAAAAAATATTTTAAAAGTGCTTCTCCAAATGGTTCCATGTATGGAATGCAAATACTGTACAGGTAAGAGACAGATTTTCTTCCACGAACTGTAAGTTTTTGTCAAACATTGGTTTCTATTTGCTTGTCATTTTCACAGGAGTTTGCCTGTTCCATATGTTCACAGTCGACGCTGACCTCGCTGGTGTCCATGCTACAGTCCGACTCACAGTCCGATTGGTCCATTCGCTCCAGCGTGGTTTCTCCCTGGGGCACTCTGCTTCCGTTTGGTGACAAAAGAAAATGCGCTTCCGAGTCCAGCACGCCAGCTTTGCCCGCACACGTAACTTTTTCTTTGGCCTGGCGGATACAGTTAAGCCACTGTTGTTTGTTGAAGGAGTCATTGGCTTGGAGTGAGTGAGTCTGGCTTTGAGATCCATTTTTGAAGCTGACTCTAAAGAAGTTTTTGACTGAAAGAAACAATACATATCAAAACACTGAATGCTGCGGCTGAATGGATTTTATAATCAAAGAGTATGTAACAGAATCTGCAAAATCTTTGACTTAAGGTGTTTTCCTGCCAATACCATGTCAGACCAGAGAGAGGAGTCTGGGTATCTCCTTGTTTTGTGGGGCAAGAACACAGAACACCACAAGCACTTCTAATAATTTCTTATTGCTGGTTTAAACAATTTTGGTTCTGCCATGCATGAGCTACCCATAAAGCTTTAAGTGAATCAGCAGGATTAAGGCTTCTCCCACACTTCAATGACTCTCCTCCTACTTCTCTGCAAAGCAGATTTCCAGAACCTTCACTGAATACTGTGCCTTGTGTCAGCCGGAGCTTGCCTCATCTCTTCCATTCACTTCGCTAATAAAGCAAATACATACAAAAAAACCCTCAAATTTTCCACAAGATACGTGAGATTCAAAGGACCCTTGTAACAGAAACAAGCATCTGTATAATATGCTTAATTAGAAGGACATTAACTCTTACCTCTTGGCATTAATGTGAATAGCTGCAGTCTTAACACTGAGCACTACATTGATTATCTGTCAGCTGAAAGACTTAGTTATGGAATAGCAATCAATGTCTCCATAATACAAGGAAAGTCAGAACAGCTAAAGCTTAGGATTTCAAAATACACTTGCTTATAATTTTGTGGTTTTGCCACTACATTCTACATATTCTCCCCTTCTCAATTCAGTACAGAAGCAGGTGTGTGGAGAAATCCCATTATCAATATAGTGAACTTTGAGAAACAATCTAAAAGAAGCAAGTTACAACATAATAAACCAGTTCAAATTAAAATCAAGGTGTTGGATATCGATAATGTGAATGTTAGAGAAAACATTCTGATGTCTCATTGGCAGGTGTCTTAAGGTTATAACGATCCTATACGAGCAAATAATAAAAGGTGTAGTCATACTTCTCTCGTTGTTGCTGAATGCACCACGTATGGATCCACCCAGTCGCACCTCTCCATCTTGCAAGTCTTCTAGCACAAGCTCCCTCACCGGAATCGGCTGCCGATACAGCTGGTAGCAGAGCTGTTCATTATGGGTGATAGCTCGAGTAATCACCAGCACTTCTTCGAAGAGGAAGACATGCAGTTTCTGTCAAAAATTAATAAATAATAAAGCATTATCCCTTTTTTAGAACATCATTAAACCAAATTTATTTAAATTTATGTTTTCAACCGTCAAAACAAGGATTCCTCTCGTCCCACTATTTAAAAGTTTTATGGCACAACAGGATGTAAGTGTGTAAATACAACAATTTAAAAACTTCTAAAATTATTTTTCCTGTCCTCAGTTTCTTGTGTCATGATCCTAATTAATCTTTTAGTGTTGAGGCCTTGAAATGTGCACGGCATTTCAAAGCTCTCTACAGCGGCATGCTTATACACATTCTTCTTTCTGACACCCACTTTAACTTTTCTCTGCTGCCTGTGTTACCAAGAAACAGGCAATCTTATTCATCCAAATATTTTCAATGAACAATTATGAGCAGTCTTTTTACAATTCACATGCTGCTCACAATCGGCTTCACCACAGCTCTTTGAAGCTCAGAAAATTACTTTTGCTCCCAGGTGGCACAAGTCAGCTGTTATCATCTTTAAATTATGTTCCCCCTCACATTTTGCAATCTCCAGTGGCTTCCAATAATAAACAAACTGAAAGTTTAAATTCATTTCACTTGATATCACGCATTGAAATTAATTTTTTTCACTGCCAAAATTTTTTTCCCAGTCACAAGTAACTGCTCATTGCTTCTCAAGCTGATCTGACTCTAAATCTAAACAGACACATTATTTGCAGTTTTAACACAAGATAGGTCTTCAGATCCATTTAGCTCACTGTCCCATCTTCCAGTAGCTCATGTTTTCAGAAAACTATAATGAAAGAAGTAATTATAGCAGAAACCTTTCCCAGTATGCCCTGGCAGTCTTCCGATACAGGAAAAGTCCATCTTCATTCTAGTTTTCCACAAGAGATGCCTCATTTTATATCCACAAATAGTCCAATTTTCTTCCACTTGTGCCTCTCTCAGTCTTTGCAGGACACCCACCTAAACTTTTTGTTTGTTCCTTATTCCTCAGTGCTCTCATCTTTTGTATTAACAGCAACACTATGCAGAGTCTGGTAAAGAACCTGTCCCTTATGTGTTTCAGTTTATATGTTCAACAAATGGCTACCTTCTCATATGCATGAAATATGAAAGAAAGCAAAAATATGTGAGATTAAACATTGGAGGTATCTACAGGTATGGATGTTTGCTTGTTAAGTAGGATTGGGGTTTGGGTTTTTATTTAAATATTGTGCAGCAAAAATACCTTGTTTATTCCGAAACTCAGTTTTCAAACTATCATCCACAAAATGTTCCAGATTCTTCATAATGTAAAGCTTTGTTACGGCTGATTTTAGTGGAAGTCATATGAACCTCCTTTCAATGGTGAGATCTCTTACTTGCTGCAATAGCTAAGACTCTGCAATTAGCAGGTGTGAAAAGGAGACTGATAACATTAAGATATGAATAATCTGTTTTTCACCTCAAATCAAAGAAATGCACGAACAAAAATATCCCACACTGTCACCTGTATTCAAGGAACACATCAGTGTGGAAACCTCCCAAAAATGGTGGAGAATTTTAAATACTGTTCATAAATTGAAAATAATTAATTATATATTTAATGTTATGCTGCCCAAGAAAGGCAGGGGTAGTGTGGATGGAATAAAGTTCACCAGAAAGATTAAATTTGCCAGTTTCTTCCTGCTAGTTTGCTATACATTAACTGCCTGCCTGATCTTTATCAGGTGAACCAGAAAACAGCATCCATTTCATCTTTCCAACTCAGCCGCACAGTAAAACACAATCCTTCTATTGTAGGCATAAACACGCTACATAGAAGCACTCCCAATGCTGAAAAATGCATTTAGAATCCTGCTTACTTTGTTGCTTGGGTTTTTTTAATAAAAAGCTTTCATAAGCTCAGTTAATGAGAGAAATATCTTTTTTCATTGTTTGTCCATTCAAAATTTCATGTTGTTTCTATTTAACCTTGGGGGAAAAAAACCCTCTAAGAATGACTGGTTTCTCTTCTATTAATACCTCTACTAATCTGCATAGGGTGTTTTGTTTTGTTTTTTTTTAAAGGAAAGCTCAGCTTATGACACTTATCAATAGTGCAGACTCCGGGAGACTGGAATTCACAGTATCAAATACCAAATTTTTCTGGTCAATAAATTAACTTTGATTTCAACAAATAATGAAGTAAAACATTCTTAATAACCACAGCCTTCGACAGATTTAAAATTCATTAGTACATTTTGTGTGTCATTAGAGACATTACTATCGTGTCTCTGGGACCAGAAATACGTTTCTTATTTGCTTTTTACCCCCTGCAAGTTTTATTGACATTTATCAGATTTACAATTTAGCCAGGATATTGTTAGGTCCCCTTAAGAGACAGAGACACATATAAGCTTATTATCGCCATATACAGATATTTGACTGCTAACAAAAAAGATGAGCGTTACATATACTACCTAATATTTATCACCTTCCTATATATGAGAGGGTGATGTTTCTGCACGTATGTTCACAGCTCTTTTAGCTGTCATGTGAAACGAGGATATCTTTGAAAGCTGTTTATGACAAAATATTTATTCCTTACCACTCCCCTGTTGTTCTTCAGTTCACCATGACAACATACAACACGTGAATTATCAATCAATGAGTCCCTTTGGCCTTCTTCGAGATAAATAAGTCTCTCTTTGTAATACTGGCATTCAGATTCACCAGTCTTTACGTTGATTTCAGCCACTATGCCCTGAATTATATTTATCTACAGAAAAACAATGAAAACACATGAACTTTAATTAGACAGTCCAATATTCAGAGCTATCTCCCAATAATTTGAACTGTAGCTACAAGAAAATACATTTTAATTTACAGTATATTTTTCATGAATTTTTTGCAGACAAGTCTATGAGAGTATTAATATTAGCAACAGAATTAAGCAGACTACAGTGTATAAAGACACTTTAGCTTGGCTTTATCATTGTTTCTAATAATGGCTTAAAAACCTGATATTTATCTCCTTATATCAAACCTAAATAGGCAGAATTAAGATAAACAGATGTAGGAAATATAATCAGAGATGGATTTTTGTCCGCTGAAATGTGCCAATAAATGACACAGGACAAATAACCTGCCTTAAAAATATATAAAATAGGTTATAATTCTCCTAAAACTGCTGCATTGTATCAGAGAACAAGAAACAGAAGAACTATCAAGATCCTTATCCTGCAAAACCTTCCCAAAACACTAAATTCTCAACTTTTGTTCATTATGAAAGTTACCCTCTGGAAATAAGGTAAATTAATTTTACTTTACAATTCCACTACTTGCATATACCTACAATTTTACAACTGAAAGTAATAATTATCTTGCCTTTTTACTTTAAAGTACATTTAAAAGAAAGCTTTGCCTTTTCTATAAAAATACGCTCCCTATCTTTAACTTCCTTATACTATGCAGCCTTTAAGGACTTTGAGATCCATTTATCCGAACCTTAAAATACGGCTCCTTAATTGGGCATGTGGATGTGAAGTTCTGTTGATTTTAGTCAACTCTAACAGCGATCGTAGGTTGCTTAGATGGGTCAAATTCCTCTGTTAAACAGCCGGAGGTGGAGCAGGGGAATGGGCTGACATACATGCCCAAAGAGATAATTCAAGAATCTACTGATCCCAGGCCTTTTATCTGGGATCAGCTTGGCCCAACGTGCTTACAGCAGATTGCCAGACAGGAATCAAATGTACACCATAAGCGTAAAGCAGTGTCAAGAGCCAACCACACAGAGTAATTTCTGTTTCCTAATTTAACTTGGCAAATATACAAGTTCTGAAATACATCACTATAAGATAAACAGTGTTCTGCTGAAGCAGAATACCACAAAGCTATATAAGGCTACTGAAATATCAAGAAAAAAAATCCTGATTATGTTTTATTAAACAATTAGCTAATACAAGTACTAGAAGAAAGCATTTAAAATATTTTTTTTTAAGGTATTACCAGACATTAGGTAGAAAAGCAAACCTTAGAAATAAGCAGAAGAATTCTTTGAGATATTTATGGGGTTTTGTTTGAGTTTGAAAGACTATGCACAAGGGGAAAATGTAGCTTATAGATTACATCTAAATGCGAGTACCCAAGCTTTGAATTTAAACCACAGCTGTCCAATTTTACAACAGAGAAGCTGAGCTGGGCAAGGGATTTGGGGAAGGAATAGCAGAGCAGTAGTGGTCAGGTACATGTGTTTTGAAATAGGCACTTTCCAAAAAAAGAAAGGCTGACCTTTTTCTGCAAAGAAATATTAAAATGTACCAAATATTAAAGTCTAGGCAAATCATTAATTTTGTCCTCAAAATATTAATGAAATTTACTTATATTTAAATACTGTTCAAAAGCAGTAGGATACTGATTATATTTATTTATTCATTAATTTACACGTGTGTTTCAAACAAATCTGCTACACTAAACTCATTTACTCCCAGATACACATTTGCATGTGTGCACATATTATTGGATATTTTTTTTTTAAATAGATATACACACACATACGCATATATATGGGAAAGAACCTTTCAGAATATCTGAATCGGGTCCCTTTCTATTAATAGGGAGTTTTTAAAGCCTTGGTTTTATCCTTCTGGTTTTAATTCAAAGTGCAACGCTATTCTGAATGAAAAACAGAATGAAGGCAAATTTCAGCAACATTCCCACAGATGATAATTAACCTAGATTCAGAGGTTATGTAAGGTCTCAACCCAGGGAATAAAACTTATCTAAATGATCTAAAACTTATCTAGTGATCTAAAACTTATCTAAATGATCTAAAACCTGAAAAGAAACATCCACATTACCAACTTAGATCAGAACAGAAAACGACATTGAAAGGTAAATACAAAATGGACACGGATTAGACAAGAGCTGTGGAAAACACCTCCCATCCCCCTCCCTTTTTTTTTTTTTTAGCATCACTTTGCTACTGAAATAGGATTTAATTGGGGGAGCGGGGCTAGATATTTCATGTATTAGTTTCAGCTGTTTGTGTAAGTATTAGCATTTCCATATTTTATGTAGCATCCCTTAATTAACAAGCTAAAAGTGCTGTAGTCTCCTAAAAAAACCCCAAACCCAACAGTAACTCACAGCTTCTTCAAGGTGCTGCTGATCTGGATGATCATTTGGTGTGTGTCTCAAGATCTCTCTGAGTAGTAATGGGTATTTAACCAAACGGCTTCTTGGGATGTCAAGGAAATTCCAAAGGTCCAGTTTGCGACTAAAAGGAGACTCTAGGCAGCGCTGTAGGAAGTCCTGCACTCTATGATCTTGTTTCTTGTGATCCAATAAAGCTTTGGCTGCTACTTGATTGCTGCAGTAGCTATCATAGGAGTTCAGGCATGGAAGCTGAGGAAAGGAATAAATTATTCTGCAGCTGAAACAAAGCACAGTTTGCTATACAGAAAGTTTCAAGTGATTCAGGATGTCAGAACTCATGCTGAGAATCTTTCTTCTGGAGATTTATCCTCAATTTATTGATGATAATGTTTCCAACAAAGATAAGGTTTACAAGAGTCCTCTGACCACCTTGTTCATCATTTAAATCCTTTAGAAGCACTAGCTCATCTCTCAGTTCCTAGAGATCTCCAGTATTATTCCAAAGCATTAAAAATATCCATGACTTAAGACTGAGCACTACTTAGTGCAGACAACAGTTGAACACAGAAGCCTGATTTTCACTGTGAATGGAAACAAAAGCCTAGGAATGAGAACTCCCAGGCCCAGCCGTTTTTAGCTAAGCAAACTTCTATAGTCAAACTTCTATATTGCCCTCAAGAACCTTGACCAAACTAAGATGACAGAACTGTGCCTTAAATCTGAAAAAAACTAGCTTGTACGTTGATTAGAACAATAGATCCATTTACAAAAACTCCTATATTAACACACAATTATATGTAAAACCTTCAACAAAGGAAGTTAGACTCGGACACGTTTGGACCAAGAGAAGTTCACTGGTGTTTAAACACACCAGAAAATAAATATATTTAAAATCACTTTATGCAAAGAAAACCAGAGATAATCTTTGACACTTACAAGCTTATCATTAACTATCTGCATTATGTACTAGCAGTGATCATGTTTCTCATGTTTGCAATAGGCCACTATTTCACACAGAGCTGCTGAATATGTTACTACCTAATCCCTTAAACCCAAGCCCTTTTTTCCTGCTCAATTTCATTACCTATGTGTACTTACCAGTAACCTTTTCGCATATCTAAATCCTTTTAAAAATAGCTCTTTTTTAATATAATGAGCAATTTTATCAACAAAACTAACAAAAACTGTTTTCAGTGTTTATGTTGTTGGATGCTACTGAAAGTGAACCTACCCACTTTTTCTTTTGTGTGGCAGCAATAGCATCTCTCATGTATCCCTGTCTGCCTTATTGTAACAAACTTCTAGAGAATTATCATCTTTGATAGCACTAACAACTACCTGTTACCTTGACTGGAACAGACTGACATTGACAAATAACTGCAGGGTGCCATTACACAATGTGACTGTTCAAGC
Source organism: Theristicus caerulescens (assembly GCA_020745775.1). Classification (NCBI taxonomy): domain Eukaryota; kingdom Metazoa; phylum Chordata; class Aves; order Pelecaniformes; family Threskiornithidae; genus Theristicus; species Theristicus caerulescens. The sequence goes on from CM036566.1 coordinate 1,401,098, forward strand.
TGCATTTCCCTAGGAAACCAGAATACAAATGGGGGCAGATTCTTAAATGATCTACATCAGACAAACTCTAGTCTGACTCTGGATTTTCATTTGAAGCATATTAAATACTGCTCATCTCTTGCATAGTAAGTGCTTTAAAAATTAAATCCTATTCTAAATCTTTTCATGGAAAATCCCTGCAGAGAGAAAACATTCCATTATGTCTCTAAATAGTTGTCTTACCTTTTAAAAATACTTTGAGAATATATTTTTTGACATGTTATGCTAGATATGGAAAGGAAATTGTCTGGTAAATGTAAAAACTGTGTTGCAGCTCCAAACTGAAGTCCCCAAATTGATTAAAAACTCTGCCTTACCCAACCCACAAGGATATGGCCAACATGTTCTGTTGATCCATCAGGTTTCCTGACTTCTTGAAGTCGCCTAAGAAGATCTGATCATGATTTAAAAAAAAAAAAAAAAAAAAAAAAAAAAAAAAGAGAGAGAAACTTCTCTTAATGAACCAGATGACTATAAATCTACGTGCAATAGTAATGCAGACAAAGACTATTTGAGTTTTACCTTCATGTAGAGGAATTAGAGAGTCCAATGTTCCAAAAATTTGGTTCAACTCTTGCTCTGTCATTATGGAAAGTTTAAGCATTGGGTCATGATAAGCCTGAAAAGAAAAAAAGGGAGCTCTGTAATTAATATATCACTGGTAGCTGAAAAATTAGTGATAGCATTTGAAGCTCCCTGTAAGTAAAAAGAGACCAATTGCTGAGAATATTTTGAAGTTTCATAAGTGCATCTTAAGCTATCCATTTCATATGTTAAAAAATTTAAAGCAGCACACTGAAGTGTTTCAGAAAGAATGGGAAAATAGAAGAGTGTTTTGGTTTTTTCCCCCTCTTACTGTCTTAGCAATTATAAAGAACAAGGGTTATTTTAAAAGTTATGTGAACCAATGAATGCTGTTTGTTGTGTTTTGGTTTTGTGTCTTTTAAAAACAGACCTTTTTTGCTAACTTCAGGTCTTCTATCAAGTCTTCTTCTCCCTGGGCAAGTTCAAAGATAGCCTGTAAAAAGAGAGACAAACATTACACAATATCTTTATTTAATCTGTACTCAGCTTGTTGAGTTGACGATACCTTCTGAACAGTTGTCTTAATACCACGTAGCAGAATTTCTCTGCTAAATCTAACAGCAGAAATAAAAACAAGGCTTTATTCCATAACTACAGAATTATGTGCGGTATTTTTAAAAGCACAGCTCCATCAGATTGCTCTTAAAATGCTTCTCTTATCTGAAATACCCACAGAATTAATTTTTTTTCAAATGGATGTGTTTCCGGGTGGGGGAGTTATCTTAAGTGTGATATCTTGACTCAACTATGTCTTAACCGTTTATACAACTATTTGCATAGGGGTTTGTTGCGTTCCATTTTTACACATGCAGTGGTAAACGTTCTAGGTGGTCTAGGAAGTAAAAGACAGACCTTCTTTAAAACACTTCTTTGGTAGTGAGCACTTTTATTTTGGTACCAGTTCATTTTTTTTGTTATGACGGCAGAGTTCTACTCCACTCTCTGCTGATATTAGTTACTTCTCTTGAAGCAGATTTGAGACTTTAGAGCTGGCAGATTAAAAATAACCACCACCTTAATACACTGGCTTATCAAAAAAACAATATACCTACGTACTGCATGATTTCATTCTAAACTGGGGTACAGTAAAAGTTAACAACATTTTGGTCAGTTAGAATTACTAACTTTACAGTCAGGGCTTTCAACCTGCATGAATCATGGAAGAACATCTTCAGCTAGTGCAGATTCCGCTAGCTTAATAACATGCACGCGTGGAAGGCTTGCCATAGCGCGAGTTAACTGACAGCGCACGCCTGGGAGCGGTTCCGATATCCTGTTGGGGCGTGCAGTGTACGAGCCAATATGAAGCAGATCCCTCATGCAAAACTTCCCGGAATACAGCTCATTTATTTGGGCTCTGTGAAGGGTCCTGGCTTCTGTCCCAAGATAGTAATGACTGTTACACTATGCAAACAATTTCTACAGTTTATTTTTCAATATGCTGCCTTTGAAGTTCTCAATTTTAAGAGTTATTTCCTCTGAATGCTGGTACAATGTTAAAATCTGCACAAGGAATGATTGATGTTACTGTTGTTTGATTTATGACTCAGTCCCTGAAGTATTCTCAGAGATATTGTTATAAACTTTGTTGATACTGCTAGAAATTTCTGTAGAAAAAAAAATTTCTTGATTCTGCGGGAGGTCTGTCATTGGCTGTAACATCAACTATTTAGAATTTGTCACGCACAACACATTAAAACCACTGACGTACTCTTTTTTTTGCTTTGAAAGATACATCTTTTGATCAATATTCATCTTTCTAGCACTGAAAACTTCCTCAAAGACACACTTTTCCAACAAGGGAAATGATTGTGCATTTCTGCGTGTACGTATCACTTGATGAATACCTGTTCCTGAAATAGCATGCTCATCTATCATTACTAGAACCACAAAATGAAACATGAGAATATCAACCATCACTACAGAAACTGTCACAGTGAACGTGTACACGCAGCCAATCACAGTACAAGATATCTTAGTAACTTCACACTTATTAAGGAAATACAATGAGCTGATTTTAAAAAAGCATATATTCATCTAATATAGCTTGAATGATAAAGACTAGGGGTGGAATTCTGCTTCTAGTGGAGGCGGTGAGGTTCTGTTTAATGTCAGGAAAGCTTCAAGTGCTACCCTAATGCCTACTGGCATTCCTCAACTCCATGCTTTAAAGATGGCTTTTGAACATGAAATTTATGGTTAAAAAAAAAAATTGTACCTCTTGACGCTTGATTTCTTTAGATGTAAGCATGTGATTGACACGAACATCAAAGGTCTCACTCCAGAGTTTGCTGTCTCTCCGCTTTGTGTTAGCAGGGGGCACATTTCGAGACCATGGTCGTGGACTGAACAGATCTGGGCGACTGTCACTACGGAAACTGATAGAACGCTAGAAATATATAGAAGAACAGTTTTTATTGTTAGAACAGTTTCACATTACACATTTTTTTTCCCCAAGGGATTTATATACATAGTTCAGTAAAACAAACAGATGTTCTCTAATTAGTTTTTACTGTGACTTAATAGCAATGTTTAGTACTGGGAATGTAAGAGAAATTATCTTAGTTCATCTTTATGGAAGGCCGGTACTTCCATTCCTGCAGTGAACTATGTCCATGTCCTGTTCTCAGCACATTTAAAACTATACAATGCACTCATATACCATGCAACAAGAACGAATACAGGGATAATGGCAGAATGGTCCAACACACTGAACTAACATAACTGATCAAATACGAAGTTTCAATTCAGTAGACAGACAGGAATTATTCATGCATTACACATATCTGCCTCATTAGATCCCTAATACCTAAACATTTAGAATTAATGCAAATTTTAGAGACAAAACTAGTAAGAATACTTTTTTTGGTTCATTTTGAAAGAAAGATTCAACTGTTACACAGAAACTCTGGAACGCTAGGACAGCAAAATCTGGTAGATAAACTCATCTTGTATATCAGCTGAAAGTCAACAGAATTGTTGGGTTTTGCTTATTGGGGGGGGTGGGATTTTGGGGTTCAAAGATGTCTGCACTGAGAAACAATAGCTCCTACCTTGAGGATATTAGATGAAAAGGTGCGTTACATTAAACACATATTAATGGTTTAAGAATAAAATGTTTTCTCAGTTGGGAAGAAAGAGGGTTCATAAAGCGAGACTGCCCTTCAAGACCTTTCCTCTTACCTTAGTAAGTGCCTGGCTACCTGATGGTAATACTTTTTTTTGTAAACTGTCAGAATCATGAAAGATTTGATTGGTATAATCATTCCAGATATGTCCATAAGCAGGATTAAATAATTAGCGCTATAATGCTCTAACTGACCAAACTGGCTTTGACACATGGAGAAACCCTTTCAACTGGTAACATCCTGCCTCTTCAGATGTATAATGAGATCAAGAAACTAATTCGCATAGACAGGTGTGAAATGGATATCTGACTGGAAAGAGAAGAACAATCACATTATCTTTAAGGAAAAGGTATGTCAATATTCAGATTTTAATGTTTATGACAAGCAACAAGCCAGATTCTTTTCACACCACTTGTTCCTACTTATTTCTTAGCGTTTGAAGAAATGTGTGAAACAACCAGTGCTAGCAGATGGCAAATTGTGAAATACCAGTATTGTGTCCTACTATTGTAGAATCTTTATCAATATTTCTGGAGCCTCTAAACTGTGATGATGTGTACCAGCATCTCTGTATCTATTATGTGGTCTGGTCTTAAACTTCAATAAAAACAAGTCCAATTTTAAGTGAGACTCGAGAGTTCTATTTGCCTGTAGGCTCCTAGGAAGAGTTCAGGCTACAGATGGATACTTTATGCTCTCGCTGTCCTATTTTGAAAAGATTCCTTTCTTCCTTCCTTAAAATTACAGGCTTCTTTTTGAGGTCCTACCTCTGAAATGCCTCAAGTATTTCACATTGTTGAAATACTCTACGTTTTTGTTGTTATTTAAAACCTGCCTTACATAACACAATCATTTTTCAATTGCCTTGGATAAGAATATTTAAAACAACATAAATTCTCCTCATTTCCAGGTTGAAAGCAGCATATACAAAGTACAATATTTGAAATTCTCCTCTGAAGATAAGAGCCCATGAAATGCAAACATCATCTATAAATACAATATGTTTTTAAAATATCAGAAGACATTTTATAAATAAAATCTGTGCCTTTTAACAGAAGCTATCTTGAGCCCTACTTGGAACTGACAAAACCCCTAAAAACAAACACACACACACACATATACCAACCTTCCAAAACTTTGCAAGTCAGGTGCTAGTCTTCCTCCAAGAGTTAAGAAGATAAAGAAACACACGTGAAATTACATGCTTAATTTACACTTGTTATAATGATGAATCATGGAACCCGTTATTTTCACATGCAAATGGAAAGATTAGGGAAAAGAGGCAGAGTGTGTTGCATCCACAAACCACCAACCATGAGAACGCAGCCAAGCAGAACAGTTGTCATTGCATGACCCAAAGTGGAACGCCCCTTCCCATGCACTCCCATATGCATCCTCCAGTATATAGCTCCTTTCTTTGTGGCGTGGTGTCTTAAAAGGAATGTTTTACGTTGAATGAAGAAAGTACTTATAATGAACAGCACCAGACAGACTGGTTTTTAAAGTAAATGCCTCGATCTTGAAACCTTTTAACAAAAAGTCATATATCATGTTATAAAATGGCATGCACCTGTAACAGCGAACTGAAATTACATACAGCGTTTTGAGAGAAGCAAGCTTTCACATCCACTGACAGTAATGTTTCTCTACGCTGCATGAGAATGCTCGATACCATTCTCTACCGCCCTATACTGTCCTCCATTGGGCAGAAGGGGCACAAAAAGGCTGAGAGACCCAAAAGGAAAGCAAACTCCCCCAAATCCTGCTTGCTTGCTCAGCATCTTTGCTACCTGGACACAGTAAGTATACATTTAATTGATTTCTCTCATACATCAGCCTTTTAATTAACTGTACAAAGCGTACCTTGCTTAATAAGGCACATTGGACTGGGGGTATTTATTAGCGGAAAGGGAAAGAAATTTTTGAGGTGTTATTTAACAACGAGGACAAATTTCACTTCAAGAGCAAGCGGTTTCTTTCTCTGATGTGTTTCCTCCTTTTATACACAGCGAAGGCAAAACCACTGACTGACTTTAGCCTGGTACACTGAAATCTAGCTAGGCCGGCACTCACATACTTCAGTGAGGAATCCAAGCTTATTTCAACATATTATCTTCTCCTTTGCAGAAATTGGCTGGTAAAGCTATGAATTGACAAACTAACACATCACCAGGGAAATAATATTTAATGCTAAAATTGATACTTTGTCACCTGAGAGTCAAGCAAACTTGAATCATCAATGCTGTGACAAGAACAGAAATGAGATGTAAACCTCATATATAAGCCTAATTAAAGAAATCCCCAAATAAACAATGAATTATTTCAACAAAACTCTCTCATAGTTTAAGATAAATGTACAACATCAGTTTAACCATCTCAGTTCTACTACTTCTTTTGGTGGGGTTTTTTTTTGGTGTTTTGTTTTGTTTTGTTTTTTTTTGACAAATAAACAGACCCATTTCAGTTTAGCGGAATAGAGCCCTAAACTGAAGTTCTACCAGAAATTTTTAAAAACAAGTTTAAAGGTACTCTCATGGTATCTGTAGTTGGTACTTGCCATAAAGGGGGGGGGGGGGGGGGGGGGCGGAAATCAGTCATGTGATAGAATCCCATGAAAGAATTGTAGGAATGTCAAAACAGCATTTCTAGGTCTCCAGTCTTTTAAAAATATTGTCCGGGTTGCTGGCTTCCTTAAAAAACATGTCCGGCGTGCTGGTTAAAAACTATGCCCATCTGGGATTATTAAAATTTTCCTATAATTCCAAAAACTAAAGGAGCTGGGGAAGAATCCAGCCACAACCCCTGGTTTTGTTACTGTATTTATCTGACTGCAATAGCTTTCCCTGGCTGTTACAGGACGGTTACTATGAGGGGTCCATGTGTTACTGATGTTAATTCATGCAGTTAGCAAACCTTAATTTCACCTGCAGTAACGCAAACAGCTTTATACACTGGGAAAAAGGCACTACAGATCAAAGTCCTAGCCTTCAGAACCCATGTTAGAGTTTTCTTCTCAAGGATGTTTAGAAATTTCCGGTGTCCTAAGATAGATAAAAACAATTTGGACTCCCTACTTAAATTCAAGACACACTGATGAAAACTGAAGTTGCAGAGGAAGCGAGCCAGAGTTTTATGTCTCTCTTCAGCATCAGCTGGAGTTCTCTTTCTGATCCTATTTTCAGCTCTTAAGCCGAACAGCACAGCTGTGAATAAGACCAAGCAGAAACAAGCAGATCATCATAATCATTAGTCTAGCTTGATGCAGACTGAAAACACAGCTATGAAATAAAGTGGTTTTCCAGGTGGATAAACAAATAAGAATACTTGCTTAGCATTTGGTATCCTGCAGATACACAGACAGACTCTGTCAGAGACGAAGCTAACGGCATTGTATCAGTTAGTCCACAGTGCTCTATGTGACAGAAACAGAGTGACTACAAATAGTCAAAAAACCCCAGAAAGAATGCTGGGAAGACCTTATGGGTTTTGTTACTTGGAATCCTTGTGGAAAAGTATTGACAATAACGTGGAAAACTGTAATAAAGTTAAGACGACACAAAAAAATCAAATACCTCTATAATCAATAAAATATGCAAAACATGAAAAGTTGCTAAGAACGTATCTTAGAAGGCGCTACACAGATCTCACACGGAGGTGTTTCTCTTCAACCTGCATGCAGAAAGTCCATTAATATAAAGTGGAAGTTACATGTACAGAGGCAAGGAAAATTATGCACAATAAACTTTTTTTCCCCCCCTCTTACATGTATCTTCCATTCAGAAAGAATATATAAGAAGGTTTGTTTGAAAAGCCGTAAAGGAAACTCAGAATTTTCTAATTCCTTTCATTGATGTTGTTGGACTGGTCTTTTTGGATGGATGTTCTGTTGGCTTTGTTTTGTTTTCTTCCAGGGAAGAAGTTGTTTGGTTTGGATGTTGTGGTGATGATGATAGTTTTCTTCATTTTACAGATACAGAACATCTAGCAGCAATGCAAGAAGAAACATGGGTTTTGACTGAAATAATTTAACAATAAAGATATATAAAAGTTCATCTAGTAAGAAAAATCAACACTTTTTTTCTTTTTACAGGTATTACACCGTGGAAAAAAATCCTGCTCTATACTGTTCCACAAGGCACAGTGACAGCTATGTCAATGCATCATAAAGCAAAAAAGCTATACATGCTTCCCAGAATGTTTCTAAATAATTCCAGATGGGGCACCCGAGCACAAGAAGGTCAGTCTTTTTTTTTTTTCCCTGTTCTATTGTTGCTGACAAAATCAGATAAGAAGTCAATTTACAACCAGCCACAAAGGCAGTTTTGAGAGACATCACCAGCATTCATCACTTGGAAATGGATTCAGACCTAGGATTTGGAGAACATACAGGTTGATTTCTCATCGCAGCTCCTTCAAGGACATAGTTACTTAGGGGAGACGGTATGAATAACATCTCTGTTTAATCTGCTTAGAAGCAGACAGTTAATTGAAATATATTCTAATCATCAGTATGAACAGAGCAAGACAGAAATGCTTGCAACAGTAGGACTTGCAGCAAAGCCACTGTTTTCTCTCCTGTTTTTGTCAAAATTTGCCCCGAAACATATTTATGCAGCTCCCATCTTGGGAAGCCGCTACTACGTGCACGAAAGGATAGCTTGTTATGGACAGTCCAAATCAAACTTTATTAAGTACAATATTGTACTGGACAACCCAGTCCCAGAGGCATTCACTACAGCACGACAGCGTAGGTACCTAAATGAGGACAACAGCTGTCTGCGGCTGTGAAAAGGGAAGTGCCGTGCTCAGAAGCAGTTTAGCCAAAAATTAATTCACTTTCCACACTCCTTGCAACTGGAACTAATGCAGTTCTTTCAGAGTCGGGCCAATTTTTTCCTGGAGGCAGACGATGGAGGAGATTTATACGCCGCAGGGAATACAGGCATCTCGGCTCTAGTCACGCTATAATACACCTTCTGGATCAAACCCAGGCCGAGGGGAGTTCAGCCATTTTGCCTCGCCTCCAACCCACACGTGCGGCTTTTGTATGCCCATGTCTGCACTTTCAAAATCATAGGAACCCAACACAGGAAAACCAATGTTAAAGAAACCCTGTAATATCTGCTTACCAGGTAACTACCACTACAGAAAACCGGGGTCCTTTCCCATGACTTTTTATTTATTTGTCATAACTCCTAGCTCTAAGGTTTTATTTCTTTCCTCAAGATTAACAGACAACTTCAGTACTGCTCTAATTAAGCTAATTTTGATTAAGTAACATTTTTAATACATTCAAGATATTTTTATATTTCCTCTCATCAAAGAAATTAGGCTTGTTAAATAATTTTCTTTAGATCTTACACATGCCTTCTTACATGAACTGTTTGAAGAGGGAACGGCCTGCCCTGCTAGGCCAGACCCACAGCAGTACTGCAGCTCCCAACTGTTTGCCACTCAGCCATAGGAGTTGAGCACCCAAATGTTTTGCAGTTTCTAGGTCTGAAGGCACAAATACTTTATAAATTAAAGCTCCATTAGTCTCTAAGTATGTTAAATATTACACACCTAATCTATAATATAGAAATTGCAACTACAAAAATATGTAATTTCTAAACGGCATTTAAAATTTGCTTGCCCTTTATTAATTTTCATCATCAGCTTCGGAAAATGACTTTTTTCCAGTTGTTCACTAACACTTTTGTTTGGGCAAGGTCAAAGTTCGCCACACAGAAGGATATTTAGCAGTCCTACAGGACTGACTATACCAAAAATAACATTTTCAAAGAAACCAACCAAAATTAATAAAAAGTATCATGGAAAATTCTGTTCATGAAATTTAAAAAGCAATCGTAATCCTTTAGTATAACAACTTTTATATGCTACAGGTGCAGTAGTTTTCTTACTGGTAATTAAAACCATCAGTTATCTGGACAGAGAAGTGTTTTTTTGAAGGAGAGCTCTGAGTTTTCAAGTTGGGTGACTCTGTAGTCGTGAGTTGCCTAAACCGGTTTGGCACATTACAATGGCGTGTGCGCGCATCGGTGCGGTTCGCATTCCCATGCTGACCCCAGAAGAGACGTGAATATGTATGCCTTCCCCTTTCAGCAATGCGGTGTAATGCAGCAGGGCATTTACTGTGATTACCTGAAGCGTCTGGCTGAACCGCTTCAATGGAGTGGCGCGTACAGGAGGGATGAGACTCGCTAGGGATGTAACTCTGGAAAGCGGCTTGACCCGTTTGTTACTGGGCTCCTGTAGCAGGGGGGGAGGACAAGGGAAGGGGAAAAAATGGGGGGAGCGTGAGCACGATCAGATAAACATTGCTACCAGTTTTGCTGATTTTCCTAAGCAGCATTTGTAAAAAGCAAGTTTGTAAATCTGGTACATAATTAGGGTCGTAAATAAACAATAGCAGTTTGAAACGCTGACACTGACAGATTGCTCTTGGCTGGTACACACAGATCCGGGAAACAGCTGAAAAACGTAATGATGGAGAAGCTGGCACGGCTGGGAGCAGGGGAAGGGAGAAAGGTAAAGAAAGACAAAATCATTTTACTATATTACCTCATTTTTAAAAGACGTTTTTAGCAGTGCTCTGCAGCTAATGCATGTTATGATCATCTCGCCATTGAAAGGAATACTTTCAAATAAAAACAATTCCATTTGTTTCTCTGCCTCTGGCACCGTCAGCATATGACTCTATTCAGTTAAATGTATTTTATTCCAGAAAATATAATTTAGACAGAAATCTCTAACTGTGCTTGTCCTTTGAGTGCATGTTCCTATGGAAATACTTATACATACAGGCAACACATTAATAACATGTTTACATGTATTTATTTTTTGCATAAAACAGAAAGGAAAATTAAACAAAAATCTACCATAAAGCATTCAATTACATGTTTTTCTTTTCATATATACTTTTAACAGTGCTTATAGTAATACATAACCCCTTCAATATAAAATGCCAATTGTCCTGCAGGTTTAAAAAAAAAGTTAACAGAAATCATTACACAAGAAAAAAGTTATTACAAATACATAAAAATAGAACAGTTACCCTTGGCTTCCTAACCTCCATCTGACATTTAAAGGATCTTGAACAGCACATGCAAAAGGCAACTTTTGACAGAAAAAGAGCCAAACCTTCCAAGTGAAGTTAAAAACCCCATCCAACGTCATATTTCAAGGACATCCTAAAGCAGTTCATCTTTCTTTTTCAGCCATGCTTGTAAGTTTGTGTAGGCTTGCTATGCCTCCAGTTTCCTAGACATAGCTTTGAGAAAATGAAGCATGCCTATTATCCTTTTGTTCAGAAATCCAAATCCTTCTGGAAATAATTTCTCATCCTTCCTGGTATCAAAAAATCATAAATCTCAGCAGCGATGATCATCATCTGTATTACTGGCAAGAAGAATTCTCTTCCACTAGTACAGCAGCAGAGGAAAGGTGAGAAGCAGCTACATATTTAATTTACTTCTCAGCAGGCAGACCTGGAAATCCATAAATGCTGGCTGAGATGAGGGACAAAGTGTTTAACCCTCTAGCAAAAATAATGTATTCCATCACACATGAAACCTGGCATTAAAGAATTTTAGCAGCTTAAATCAAGTTACATCCTTATCTTCACCACTGCACTGCTATTCATTTTCCTTCCTTTTCAGCAACTGTGTCTTTGACACAGGTTTTTGAAGGAGTATTTTTTTTTACGTCATTGCAGCACCACTAGCATACTTATCTACAGCATCACCATCCCCGCCCCCTCCCCCCCAAAAAAGAAGAAAAATCTTTGCGTTTCCACTGCAATTCTTCTCTAACTGGTGGCTCAGCCATCAGCTGGGGGGTTTTATGATTATTCAGAATGCCAGTCCTGGTGCACAAATAATATCCCATGGCAGAGCCTGCTGGTTATGGATCGTGCTGCACTGCAGTGAGAGGACCCGAAGTCCCAGGCAGTCGGGCAGGGCTACGCCAGCAGCACGGCTTTTGCTAGCAGCTCTACCTTGGCAGCAAAGGCTGCTTAGGCATAAATACCGCACCCCGAAAGCCAGATCTGGAAATCAAGACTGTATGGACTTTCCAGAAGACAGGGAGAGGGGGATTAGGATTAACAGAAAAGATTTCTCCTCCTTTACTGCTGTATCCTTTCTGTTATCTTACGACTTTGCTGCTATGTATGTGTTCTTGGGTCAAAGACAAAACTCATGCAAAAAAGCACAAATTTGATCCAGAGAGCATCATAGCCGTATCTTGCTTGAAAGTTAAATGCTCCCCATAGCCTTACACACCTTTTCCACACACATTGTGACCTATCCACAATTTTGCACAGTCCTTCAGTCTTACAACTTACAACAAAACTAAGCCCAGAAGCCTTTGGATAATTTTCTGGGGAGTCTACTGACAGCAAATGAAACCACAAAAGAAGTAAATCTGTATTTCGCTGCATCTCTGCAGCATTTCATTTGAGTGCGTTGCAAAAAACTTGAATGAAACTTCCTGAATGATGTTTAAAACTAAGTAAGGAGCAGCAAGTCAGTCTATCCTTATTTGAATACTTCCAAATCCTGTGTGTGTGACTGCAGCTGAAGTGTATTAATTCCTACCCAACGCCTGCAGGCTAAGCACTCAGACCAGGACCTAATCTGCTCTGCCGTGTGGGGCACATAAACCTCAGGCAGCTGTGAAAAGTGATGCACAGCATCAAATAACCTTGGAGAAAATCAGCCTGAGTAAAAAGAATGGAAATGGCCTTCTTTCTCTCGGAGAGTGAGAGGAAGTGAACAAAAGAAATATGATTGCCCCTTCTTCACGTCAGAGAGCCCAAAGGCGCTCTGGGACCTCCGCTGTCTCCTAGCCCAGGATGCCTACAGCTCCGGGGGAACACAGCAGTCTCAGCCACCATCACAAAAACGTTAAGCTCTTCTAGAGCTTCTTTCTTTAAGCCACCAGAGTCAGCACTCCTCCCAGCAGTCAGAGGAAAGTTAGCTAATGGGCTGTGGAGGTCTGCCTGCAGAGGTCATGCTCCTTCGGCCTCAACATCCCGTCGTGTCTTCCTCATGCAGCGTATCATGTTCTGATCTCACACTGAAAAACCTGATCAGAATTCCGAACAGCTAACATATGTAGCTCACATTAGGAATTTGATCTTATTAAAATAGATGAGAGCATTACTACAGGATTCTCTCCAATAGAATTATTTAAGATAATGAATCAATAATTTCACAAGTCTAAGACTTTACACCTTTACCAATGAGGACTGAAAGTAAATCTTGTTAATCAGAAGTTCTTAAGTACAGTGAAAGCTTTCTGAATACTTCTAATGTGATTTCCACCCCGCATTAGAAACAGTCAGTTAGGTTAAGAGCCAGCTGGGAGTGCAAACTCATCAGCCCTCGGTGCTCCAGGTGCCATCTCCTCAGAGAAGTCTCACAACAAGAGCAGTCAGCACTGAGCCACCCCCTCCACCGCAACAATAAAGTTTGTCCAGGTAAGGCTTTGACTGCGCAATGAACACAGAGCACTGCCGGAGCGATTCTAAGATTGTAATACTGAAACTTAGGCATTCGATCACAGTATTGCTGTTGCGTGGTCTACACCCATTCTGCCTCCACCTCCCCTTTCATCAGCACCCTCCTCCTTAAGCTGTGTCCGCACCAGCACCACAGAGGAGCTGAACGAACTATTGAGGCCAATGATCTGGACAGGGCAAAATTCCACAGGCAAGTGCATAAAAAAAGTAAGTTTTAAACAGATGGTTGTTTTTCTCACCAAGGGCTCTGTTCTTCACAACCAACAGGTCGAATGGAGAGAGGAGAGTGGGTGAGCTATTGTGCTTTACCCAGCGATACCGAGCAGAATCTGCCCTTGCACGTTAGTCCAATAAGATCAGGGAGCTGCATTCCAGATGCTGCTTCCCAAGCCTCTTCCATTTTTTTTTACTTTTTTTTTTAAAGAATAAACTGCTTGCAGTTAGGAATTCCTAGTCCATGTGTTCATTATTTTACTGATTTGTCTCTGCAAAATATCTGGTTTTCCAGTTAACCAGGGGTCCCGCAACCATAAAATCTTTTGGGGTATGAATCTAAGCACACGGGAACGCAAACTGTGCGATTCCAGTGCCTGCCCAGCAGGAAGAGGTGCTCGTAAGGACATACTGTCCGGACAGAACGAACGTCAGATTCCAGGTCCGTACCTCTGAGCGTGCTCGGGAGACTCAGAGCTACCCAAAGGCATCGCTTCTCCTGCTCCCCCCCCAGTCCAGGGAACTCCGCAGCAGACGGGATTGAGAGATGGGATTTAGCGGCTGGATCCACTTGCAACACCATCACCTGTCCAGCCCGGGAACCGGGCCAAGTTATGACACAAAAAATCCAGGAGTTACCGTGTTTTGCCTGACCTTTTAAAGTTGCTATTATTGGTATTAAAAAATAATTTCAGAGTTTTGAAATAAAACAAAATGTTAGGCTGCATTTTCAGAGCCACGAAGGCTTGCCAAAACAAGACGGGAAGTAAGTTAGAAAACAAAAGATCCAGACTACAGTTTGGCAGACTTTCCAAATTGTGGAGCTGGTATATGTGAACAAGTAATATTAATCTGACAGGGCTTTAAATTTGATATAAGGCTAAATAAAGCTAAGGGAAACATGAGTGCAGGAACTTCAAAGGCTGAACAGTCAAGTGAAGTCAAATTAATACCTGACTAGGCTAGAACAAAGAGCAGATGGCTTTTGGAGGGAGCTGTATATTTGAACTCAAGATGACTTTAGTAATATTTGAATTCAGGGAGCAAAAAATTAAAGCTGCAAATACAGTGTATATATGCAGCCTCAAAAAGAACTCTTGATACTGTGAACAAACTGACAAAACAAGCAAATCTGCCTCCAAAATCCGGATGGTTCTGGAAACCGTACAGTGGACATTTCAAACAACTGCTATGTCCTCTGAGAGACATATATGTTTCTGGGGAATTCATAGGAAGAAAGATTAGAGTAATAACAATGGCATAATCACTGATTATCACTGATTATCACCGATTGAAGACAGGGAACGATCAGATAAGTTTCAAAGATGCCATGCCTCACCATTCCGTTAATGGCCTTCTAGGCGTGAGGGCCACAGTTCTCCAGATTGCTTCTTCATTGTAATTTATTCTGTAGATCCTATATATACGCACAATCGTACTTCTTGTATCTTCTACATATTAAACTCTAACCTAATGGTTTAGACTGCTGCGTAAGAAAGGAAAGCTCTACCTTTTAATGGATAATTCTCAAAAAATGAGTCTGCTGCTGTTGGACAGCGGGGCAATGCAGAGAGCAAGCAGCTTCAGCTGTAGGGCTACCAGGAAGCCACGCTCTTCTGAGCAATTTCTGCCAACTCTTGAGTAAAATTTAAGTCTTTCTGCCTTGCATAACTGAATGAGGTGTTGCTTCTTAAAACTGCGATATGGTCATTTCAAAATGACAACAACTTGGCAAAAAGATAACTTTTGTATTATTATTTTTGGCTCTAATACACATGGGTTACCATTTAAAAGCCTGAATCTTAGCACACAGCACCCACTCCTGGGGCACGCTAACCATTCAACAGCCACAGAAGCATGTGAAAGCAGAAGATCCTTTGAAGAATTAGGCACTTACTTGAGTTGCAATGTACTAACAGCTAAGTTAATGTTATTTTTATTTCTTCATTATTTCTTCACCGGCACCTAATAATTGGATATATTATATTCAACAACACACTACACTGATATGAAAAGCTTCTAGGAGGCTATTTAGGGGAAGAAGCTAACACTTCTCATGCTCTTCATCCACAAAATAAAACAACTCTTTTGCTAGTATATGTAAAGAATGGAATTTTCCCAAAGTTTAAAGCAGAGTGTCAGAGTGAGTTAAAACCATTTAATAATATCGATTAGTTTTCTATACATTGTCATTCAACAAGGCCACCCACAGATTAGTTATCACACTTTGACGGATAAATTACTCCAGCAAAAGATTGGTTTTAGTTTTCTAACAAACAGAAGGATAGAAACAAGAAGAACTAGGCCAGGTTCCTTTATATGGCCTGCAGAACAGCAGAACCAGTGACCTGGACAACACACACTGAAGAGCCCAGAGTAGCAGTCAAGGTGCCCTATAAAAGGTCTTCATTTGCTTCAGCACCTCACGTCCAAATTCCCTCGCTCTGTGCTCCTGACCGGCTTAGCCACTGATTTCCTCCCCGTGAACAGCAAAAAGCAAACGGATGTTCACTGCTGGTATGACTGTTTTTCCACCTGACTCTCCCATCTCTTATCAGCAACTTCAACGACAGTCTCCATGTCGGAGAACCGGTGCTGCATTGGACAAACAAGGGAAAATATTTCCCCGAGGGGTCGTTACACGTGGGTCTTCAGCCCACGTGCAGCACTACTGTGACCGCATTCTGTTGATTTTTCTGATTGTATTTAAAAACAAACTCGACAAAAGGAACATGGAGATTTTTAAGGCAACCCAGAAAATAAGTGCTACGTGAAAACTGGTACAGGAAATTAGCATTTTAGAATATTAGAATTTACCCTGTTTAGCTTCAAAGGCAAACTAACCCTCTCTCAATCCATGTACAAACCCACTGAAATTGGCAATGCTTGTTAAAAACATCCTAACGTACTGGAGTTCAACAAGTGCTGAAATAATTTACTTACTGTAGTAATTCTGGATTTGGGGTTGCTAACTTTCTTGACATTTTATAAAAAATATGCTGGTTATTCCCCCCTCCTTTGATATACTTTCTATTTGTGAACCGAGACAAACAGATATCCAAAGCATTCATTCTGTGCTATGGCAGCATTCATTAGTGCAAAATGTTTTAACTTAAATTAGTCTCAAAAGAGTTAACAGTGCGATAAATGGAAGACACTATAAATTGAAACAGTACAGTAACCTTTGTTTCAAACATAATTCACAAGCAGTGCCAGCAAACTAAAACAGAACCACTCTGTTTCAGACTCCATGTAACTGGCTAAATTTCCATACTCCTATACTTTAAAAGTTATTAGTTTTTAGTTAACTTTATAAGGGTAAGTCAACATTTGTCATGGCAGGAAGCCCAACATTATTATTTTTATTAGTCTGCTACTAGTTAAATTGGCCTAAGATTAAACAGTTCTAATAAATGCCCCCAAAACTTAGAGTTTAATAAAGAAAAAAACACATTCAAGCTCTGTTCCACCGGATGTTATCAGTATTTAACCTTCAGCAGGATAAAAAACCAAAACAAACAAAAAAGGTTAAAATAGAAAAAACAACCTATGTTACAACAGAGTCTCTTAATACAGCAAACACTTAACCCAAAAATAAATTCAGCCAGGCATCTCAGGCTTTTTGCACCTTCAGAGAGAAGCAAATCTAAACCTAGAACAACATTCTCAATTGTTACTGGTGCTAATAAAGACTGTATTTTTTAATCCTTGAAACAGCAGAGAATTGCCTTTGCTTCACAGCATCTTAGAAATATTCCAGTTGGGAAATTCTAGAACATTCACTCTTCTAGAGCTGAGGCTGATGGCCAAGAAAAACAACGTAGGTGACTCTAAAGCAGCTCTAAGTATAGTTCAGTGTTGGACGGAGGTAACTAATCATCCACACAAATCCATCCTAAAAGCTGGGAGAGGCATCCCACTAGTAAAACGGCCAGCATCGCAAGACAATCTTTATTAAGCGATTTAAGTAAAGTGATACACAAAGGCGACTTGATCAGCCAATAAATTGTATCAATGATACAACTTTCCTTCAAATCCACAAGGCTCCATCCACCACCTGTGCTCCCTGATGGGAGCGGGAGGAGGTTTGTTATTCCTCCTCTGCCACTCTCCGCAAAACCAGCAAGCAAATCCCAGAGACGTTGTGTTTTAATCACAGCACTATAAAGAAGAGGACCAGAAACGATAGTCGGGGTACAACGAAAAGCCATATAGAGAAGCGGTGAAGTATTCTCAGTCAAAGAATATCAGCTGAAGCCTGCAACACGCTATCTCATCATGTGTTCGTCAAAGACCGGCTTCTTGCCGCAAACAGGCTGCCCTCATTAGTCACCACTCTTAGGACCTCCGATTTCATTTGCTGTATGCAAGACAGAACCACTGAAGCGTCGGTAGCATAAGGCCAAGTTGCATCCAGCTGCCTTGACTGATCATTCGTCTGCAATATCCAGAAATCAATATGTCTGCCAGCAGTTAGGAAATGAAGGCCAATTAACAGAAAAACCTCACACTGAGGTGAATTAACACAAGTAACAGAAACTCTGAAAAACCCAGATAACTAATGTAGAGTTCATTAAATTCTGCGTTTCCTCTCGTTAGAAGCTGCTTGTACAGACTACCTGAGAAAGACCTTTTCCATTCTGGAACAAACTGGTTATGAAGCTGGACCGCCAATTAACAAGCAGACATCATACGGCGAGTTACTGAATGGAAAAATAAAGGCAAGCTGTTTGTTTCCAATTGCCATTAAGCAGAACAGATCAGCAATTCCAAGCGTGGGGTTTTGACATGTTTCCATATTTAGCTCACTGCAGTTACGCTGCACATGAACTTACCTGAAACATATCAAAGCTGCAGCTTGCTTATATTTCATTAAAAAAGAAATACATACATTTATGAAGATCAAAGAAAATTCATGACTTGCTGTTTATCTCAGTCTTTTGGCCCCACGCCTGGTTCTCATGTCAATGATGTGCCATGGCCCAGAGGCCCGTGGGTTACCCTTCAGGTTAGTTTTCCTGCACTCCCCACGCCGAATTAAACACGATCCTGAGCACGAGGCAGCCTAGGCCTCCTGCACATCAAAATAGTGAGGCTATCAGGAGACAACAAAAGCCAGATTGCAAACAGCCCTGATTCCTAGGTCTAAGACTTCTGCAGCGTAGGAGATGTAGGCAGACATACAGCCTCCTGGAGACACAACGGAATTCTGTGCCACTGCTGTAGTTTTGAGAGCCTAAACCCAGGCACTGTATGAGATCCTGTACAGCAGAACAGGACACCCTTACTCTGAGGAACTCGTGTCTTCCCATGACTTCAGACCTTTAAACTTCATTCTGCGATCGTGTGAGCTCGCTCTTATCTGCTGCCCATCCACGGGCTCTGCTTCACTTTGTTTCCTTTAGAGGGGGTGATAAGGGTGCTTTAACCAGTGAAAGACAGCAAATGGGGGGTGTGTGTATATATATCATTGGGAAAGATGCGGGGCTTTTTATACCTTAAAGCAAGGAAATTTCAAGTTTTACTGTCTCTGTTTTCGTATTATGAAAAAGCTGGAAAGAGCCCAACACCTCTGTGCTGTTTACTCCTAGAACTGTACTACGTTATTTTATGTGGGGTATGCAATGATGTATGTAAAGGTCTCATAGTATTTCCTGTATTCATTCATTCCTGAGACACTGAAACGTTGTGCTGCCCTTAAACTGCATTTAGAAAGAATGATGATAATTGTACTTTCACTAGAGGCACACTAGACTTTTCTCAGAATCCAGATCTTTACTGTTCACATACATTTCGGACATTTTATTTGTCACAGTTTTGTGACCATGCTACATCAATGAAGCTTACACCAAGGAAGCCAGTGTGGCTTAAAGAAAGAACTCGAAGTAGAAAACCTCCGTTCTCTTTTCTGCCACTGACTTGCTCATCAAAAACATTCCTAGTTTTCCACTGCTGCTCTGCAGGCTCCAATTGAAGTCCAAGAATAAGGAAGAATTAATAATCTACTGCCCTTAAGCTTCAGCTGGTTACCCAGAGACCCTGCTGGAAATTTGGGAAAATTTTAACAGTTCAGCGTACGCTCAAGTTTTTGGCTGAATTTCATCCCATGTAAGTACGAATGTACTTGATCTTCCAGACTATATTTTATATTTGTTCAAAACAGACACTAAAAGATTATTGTTTAATAAGGTCAAAGGAAGTATTTTATAATCATGAGTTCTGATTTAAAACCAAAGCCCAACATCTATATAGCAGAAAATCTATTCTATTCCACACATATCAACATTTATGCACATTAGGTTATTAAATAAATCAACTAACTTCACATGATAATAATTAAGACGCAGCTCAGGTTTTCAAAGCCACAAATTCATAACCCCCACACAACAAGCTAGCTTTCTGGTGCAGTAACACGGAATTGTGGTAGAAGGCGCCCAAGAGCTTTATTTAGACTTGTATATACCAAAGGGTGGAAAACCAGCTTAACATTAGAGCTTGAGAAGAACCGTGGATTCCTGCCCCCGTACTGACAGACTTCAAAGAACCAGGCTGCACACATCTATCCTTATAATGCCTTTCCCAAAGAGCAGGTTTTACTTCTGCTTCCTTAACCAAATTTTTGGAGGGGCAGGGTCTTTGCATACCCTCCTAGGACAAACAGGAGAATGTTTAAAAGTTTATTTTTCAGAATGCTGGAAGTCCATCATACTCTCAGAAAACAGTCTGAAAACACAGCGTACATTTTCTTATTCGTATAAAACACAAACTGAAAGATTATAAATCCAAAACAACTGTTTGCACATTGTAATTTTGATTGATCACATCTGTTACTAGATACCTCCTCATGCTCCAAGCATTGAGACTTTTTCTTTGAAATTTGACTATAATTAGGCTGCCCTTCCTAACTGTAAGAGAGCAATGCTCCAACTCTTCAGATTTGACAATTCTATTCATTCACAAAAAAAAAATGCATCATGCAGTAAAGGTTAAAACCCCATTTCTTTAATATTATAGTTAGTAAAACAAGTATCCTTAAGAGAACCATTTGGTACTTAACAACTTGTGTTTTACATCGGTGCATACGTACACGCACACACTCAGGGTGTTAGCTTTCAAAAAGACACAGTTGGAAAAAATCCACTTTTGTTAACTGCAATAATTAAATCCCTTTATGTAAAAGTACACTGAAAAGCAAGACTGCAGCACCTTCTCATTAGTTCTTAGCTTAAGCATCGTGATTAAATAGTGACTTGGCTTGTGTTACTTTTACTTTAGATCTATTCAACTGCTGAAGGTAATTAATCTTTGATGTAGTTGTATTAAATGCACCCAACTAAGTAAGTTGTCTTTAAGTTATTCAGCAAACAAGACTAGTGAAGAAGCTATATATATATTTAAGTGATAAAAACTTCCAGAGAGAAATTTTATCCTTCCCACAGTGCAGGTAGACAGAGTCCTTAAGGTCACCGTTTTCTTTCCAAACAAGCACACAAAGCAACATTGACTTAAAGTAGCAAATATTTAAGTCTTTCATGAACATTGCTCCTGCAAAGTTTCACCATCTATGAGAATTTTGCAAATGAGTATGTTGAATTTGGGTGAATGAGTAAAATTTTTGATGTCACTTGAAAGGATTTCACGCTTTTTAAGACACAGAGTAGTCAGCCTGCTGACAGGGCAGAGTTTTCAGTTACGTGTGTTATCATATTAATTTCTTGGTTTACTACCGATAAGGAAAAGGCAGATAATGCTTTAGGACACCATTCTCCAGATTCCATCCACTCAACAAAGCATATAACCAGTTCCTCCATAAGTTGAACAATTTGTAAGTAATGGTTAGCACTGGAATAAAATACATATAAATGACTTTAAACTACATTTCTAAACCAGGTATTTCTAAATTAGCTACTTAGAAGACTAATTTTAATTCCTTAAAATGACAGATGATGAAAATCTAGATTCTTTGTTCCTTGCCTTATTCCCAAGGAAAGTTCAACATCTAGAGATGGCAGTAAAGGATGCCTAAACAAACCAGGCATCCATACACAGAAGCCTATTTTCAAAGCGCATTCCTTTTCCCCAAGGCAATACAGACCACACTATAAAGAAAAAAGAAGTTGCAACCGTATCACCGGCAGATTAAGTACCTCCGTCTCTTTAGCTGGGCTGGCCACCGTCTGCGCTTCCAAGGCACAATTCGCCCTCTTGACGGAGAGGTAAAAAGGATAATCCTTGGCCACCATCGTGGCTGCAGGAGGAGCGGTGTCGGGGGTCACAGCTGATTCCGCCCGAGGACAAAGCGTGAGGACGGAGCCGAGCCCCCCCTCCCGGCACCCGGCGGCTCCGTAACCCAGCCGCCCCGCAGCAGCTCCGGCGCTCGACTGCGGCAGGAGCGGCGCCGAGCGGCCCCGGCCGGGCCCGGACCCGCCCCCGGGCGGCCGCGGGGCGGGGAGGCGGCGGCAGCGAGCGGCCGCGGGGCGCCCGGGCGGCGCAGGGGGCGGCGGGCCGCTGTGCCCCGCACCGCACCGCCCGGCCCCGCACCGGGCCGCTGTGCCCCGCGCCGCACTGCACCGCACCGCCCGGCCCCGCACCGCCCTGCACCGGGCCGCCGTGCCCCGCACCGCACCGCCCGGCCCCAGCACCACCTGCTGCAAAGGGAAGACTGAACCCAGCGCTGCTGGGCGCTCCTCGCGGGGCTATGCAGTTCAGCGACTGCTGGGCCCCTCACACAGCTCAGCAGCCGAGAGAAGCGCAGGGCTCCTGGCGACCAGCAGCGGCCCCAAGGGGCACGGCACTCCGGTCCCGAGCAGACTGCGGTCCTAGGGACGCAGTGGCATCTGCATTCTGTGGGCAATGCTCCTGCTGACCAGAGAAGGAATGCTGCATCATGTCATGCTGCCGCAGCATACGGCATTGCTTTTATTGTTTTCTTTCTTTCTTTTTTTTTTGTTTTTGTTCACCCATATTGTTGCTTTTTCCTGTCTGGCAAGCAGGAGTTTGTTTCTTGTGTTTTTAAAGTTCCACTTTTGTTGCTATTGTTTAGTCAAAGAGCTCCCCTGCCCGCACCCCTCATTGTAAGAAGCTGAGAAAGTGGAAAAGTACCTTTGCCTAACATATCTCACAGGGCATTTCAGTGTCTGTGCAGCCGGGCAAATTCTGTTTGATGTCCACCTTAGGACAGAGGTAGTGAAAATTTCCTGAAAAGAAAGAGGAAGCGTTAGGGGCCCCGTCTGCATCCCAGGGTCGTTCGGACCAAAAGAGCAGATGGGAGGCAAGGAAAAGGAAACTGGGGAGGAAGCTGGACAGGGGGGAGGGAAGGGTATTTTCAGCCAAAGGGAAGCAGCACAACCAAGAATAACTTTACAGAGTTTGAAAGAATGAATTGGTTTTAAAGGCAGACCGTATGGTGGATGTTGCTTTACAAGCATTTGTTTTCCTGAAGGTTGTTAATCAGATAATGACGTCTTTAGAATAAGCTTAGTCAAATGGCAGGCACAGTCCGCGTTTGGGCACTTCGACTTCACCAATATCCCGAACGTACAAGGTTCGCTGAAAGCAAAGGTGTTGACAAGAGGCATTGAACAGCTCTCATGTAGAGAACAGTTAAGCAGACAGGACATTTCAGAGAAGAAAAGAGAGAAAATCAGAGCAGGTGTGATAAAGATGTACAAACCACGAGTGACAGAGAAGGAAACAGGGAACGGTTTTTCACTGCATTCAACTAGAGGGAAAAAACAGTGCATCAGATTAAACCAGATGGTGGCAGATTCAGAGCAAAGGAAAAGGAGCTAATTCTTCACATTATGTACAATTCCTGTGTTATATACAGTGGAAGTATTTGTCACAAGATGCTGCTGCTAAGGAAGCTTCTCAGACACGAGCTCTTGGCTACTGGGACAGTATTTTGGGGAAACATCATGACAGGCTATTTCCCTTCTGTACTCTTCCCTAAGCATCTACCGCTGACCACACTGGAGATTTGGTATTAGCTTAGATCAGTCTTTGCTGCAGCCCCCTTTCCTTTCCCTATTTAAAAAAAAATGAAAAGAACGTAGCATTTTATTTGAAGACTACCTGTCTTACCTGAGGATTTCTGAAGCTACCAGCAGTTTTTTCATTCGCATGAACGTGCATTCATTTTTGCAAGTCCTCCTCAGTGCGACGTTCAGAGGACACACCTCTGAGCACAACCTGGTAACGTTGGACGGCTTCTCCTCACATTTCAAGCGCATCAAAACACCAATACACCCAGGTTGTATAAAATGGTCAAGAACCTCCTGGGAACGCAGCAGCTGCTGTGTAGCCATTTAAGCTCAAGAAGCCTTGATTTCAAATACCATCTGTGTATCTTTGTTTATGGATGTGTATGCTAACACCATTTTAAAAAACAGCTGCACTCAAATCAATTAGATAAAATGCCTTCAGGGCTTGTCCTCAGAGTGTTCTAATCCCGTAACATGCTTCACAGCATACAGAGCACTTCACACCGGACAAGAGTGTACCGGTTTGGAGACTGAAATAATGAACTTTGGTTTGTACACGTAAAAAACATAAGCCAAGAGAGGGATTCTGTCATTTTTCCATTAATCAGGCCACTGCACTTCAGCGGGACTAAGCATTCTTGAGAAACAAGAGAAAAATCTGTCTTAAGAGGAATACAATTCTTAAAAATAGGCAGGACCTTCATATCAATAAGTTTCAGAGCATCTCGCACCTACAAGATAGACTTCAATGAACACCTACAACAGGAGTCATCAGACTCTCTGGATGTTTGTTTACTTCACCAGAAGAGTGTAAATACAGTTTTAGAACTGAAATTTGGACCCGAAGTTCACTGATGAATAGCACCTAACTTTATAAGGATCATATTATCTGACGGAATAACACAATGGTACAGTTTCAAACAGTTCTCTCTTCCAGAGAACTGAATTTGCCTGTAGAACGCTATGTGCATCCGTAACCAAAACTACGTCACTTTATTCACAGTATTGAGTCCCATCTGTATTGCCTATCAAATACAACACTTGGAGGCCATTCTGGAAGATCTTGCAAACTTAGTCAGTACTGATTTACATTTGCATTTCATTTGTACATTAATTTAGATGGCAAGGTGACTGCCCATCAATAGTCACTGTGCTGTGTTGTCTTGTGCGCGCACGCCCAAGCAGAGCCAAACGCCAGTTCATAAACTTGTGGCTGAAAGACTCCCCAGTGAGCTCCAGTTACAGAGCTGGAGGAATAAAGGTTTCAGTGATACCACTAAGGAATCCTGTAAGACTGGAGCCAGTGAGCTCACTCATTCCAAAAACTATACTTAGACTACAAACCTACAGTAACACTATAAAAATTAGATATGAATTGTAAGCTACTTTCAAAAAAGAAACGAATACTTAAGAAAAAACAACTCTAGTGACTAGATTGCACAGCAGAGCAGTGCATCCATTTTGCCATTTCTGGAACAGATTTTTTGTGGGTTTGGGGGGTTTTTTGTTTGTTTGTTTTGTTGTTGTTTGTTTTTTAATTTACATAGGCCAAAGGCACAGTTTATTCTGAGAGATACTTATCTGTCAGGAAGAAGTAAGCAAACTGTTTGGTGACTCGGGAAAGCCCTGCTCAAGAAAGGTGCCTACCACCATTGACTTGGTTCAGGACTGAAGTTCACTGACAGAGTTGTTCCGTGATTGGGGGTGTTGGTTGATGAGCAGCTCAACATGAGCCGGCAAATGTGCGCTTGCAGCCTAGAAAGCCACCCGTACCCTGGGCTGCATCCCAAGCGTGAGCAGCAGGGCGAGGGAGGGCATTCTCCCCCTCTACTCCGCTCTGGGGAGACCCCACCTGGAGCCCTGCGTCCAGCTCTGGGGCCCCCAACATAAGGAGGACATGGGCCTGTTGGAGCGGGGCCAGAGGAGGCCACGACAATGATCAGAGGGCTGGAGCACCTCTCCTGTGAGGACAGGCTGAGAGAGCTGGGGGTGTTCAGCCTGGAGAAGAGGAGGCTCCGGGGAGACCTTACAGCAGCCCCCCAGTACCTGAAGGGGGCCCACAGGAAAGCTGCAGAGGGACTTTTTACAAGGAAGCATAGTGATAGGACAAGGGGCAATGGCTTTAGACTGAAAGAGGGCAGATTTAGATTAGATATAAGGAAGAAGTTCTTCACTCTGAGGGTGGTGAGGCACTGGCACGGGTTGCCCAGAGAAGCTGTGGATGCCCCATCCCTGGAAGTGCTCAAGGCCAGGCTGGACGGGGCTTTGAGCAATCTGGTCTGGTGGAAGGTGTCCCTGCCCATGGTGGGGGGTTGGAACCAGATGATCCTTAAGGTCTCTTCCAACCCAAACCATTCTATGATTCTGTGGTTGTCTTGTTCACACCAATGCCTTTAGCTAGTTTCCTCACACATTCAAAACCTAATACCGAAGTAATTATTGCAAAAGCATCTGTCTGCATGACAAAGTCCTTTGAAATATTTAGGTTTTGAACCTTAAAAATATCTTCATACGTGGCTAGAACTCCTTTTCATCTTATGCTAATCTCTGAGATTCATATAGCTTTGATCAGAGTAATTTTAAAATTAAAATGCAGTTGATTAAAGATTTCTCAAAGGATCCAAAATACGATGTCAAGAGAATAAAAAACAACAACAAAAAACCTGTTGCCTTTTAAAGAATAGTTAAGAAGCCATTATGCTAAGCAGTAGCAAAAGGAACTGAAACATTTAATCTAAATGTTTAAATAAGAAAAAGCCCATTGGAGTGAAGAATCTTCAACCACCAAAGTCATGGGCTTGAAGGAGTTCAGTGGAACTGAAAATCATCAATTAAAGCTGAACTCTGCCTAAGGAAGAAAACCCACAACTAGATTGTTTAAAGATTTGAGTTGGTGGTTTTGTTGTTTTGTTTAAGTTTTGTTTTAACACGATCTTTGCCAACACATTTTAACTGCCTTTGGGCAGAAATGCAGAATCTGTGATTAGATAGAAATATTTTGAGATGTCTACACCCAGATCTCAATTACCTTCTTCCTCATGATATGCTAATGTGACTGCTTTCCCTATTAGAAGTCAAAATCTGTTTTGCCAAGCTGTTAAAAAAATACAAACAGATAAATACAATTCATTTTTGGTAAAATACTGGTATGCCAAGAAGTAAAAGACTGAATGTCTCCCTGCCTGCCTCTGCTTTTCTTCCCCCACCCCACGTAAAACAGCCCTTGGCTTGGTTTTGGTCTGGGTTTGACCGGGATGCCTAAGCAGCAGCCTAGCCTAAGTTGCAACAATTCAGTCTAATTATTTATTTTCTTAATTACAACTAGCAAAGCTAAAAGGAAAACACTAACTGTATTTCTCCTGTGATTCATATCTATCAGAGCTTTTCCTTTTGATCTGTCCATTCTGATGACTTAGAAATATACACTTATGCAGACAGATACTTTCTTGGTAAAATATATGCCTATGTGACAAGTTTCCAGTAACAAGACAAGAATTTAAGCAAAGCTGTAATGCTTAAAAAACCCAAACAAACGAACAAAACCAACTACACTATCACTATCATCTCCAGATATGCTATATTCCCAGCTAATTTTAAGAAAATTACATTGAGAACAATAAACAGTCCATTGCTTTGTTTTCAAAACAGATGAATTGCTGTAAGAATATTAAGTTACCCAGTAGTCTCTGAGCCATCCTGAGTAGAGCGGCTTTGCTGTCTAGCTAAGTTACTCCCAGTTTACGGAGGGAGTAAAAGATTTAATGTAAAGTATGTTGCAGAGGACCAGAATCTCCTATACAATTTTGGCTAAGTGTGCAAAGAGTACTTGGCACATGATGTTTCTGGAAATTTTACCCACCATAAAAACATGAAATTAAGTAGAAATATTGCATACACATTTCAATGAAAAAAAAAATCTCATTTTATGGTGTATTCTCTCATATATGCACCCATCCTATATATGTGGTTTCACAAAAAAAAAACAACCAAACAAACAAAAACCAAGCAGAAGCCACTGCCTAGGAAAGGCACAATTTCGCTAAGAATATTCAAAGAAAAGCTACTATTCCTACTGTTCTGAAATGACCAGTGAAAGCTAGCCAAGCTAATGCTGCACATACACACACAGTTCTGCACTGAGTATCTCTGAAGCCTCTCTTCAACGTACCCCAATAGCTCTTCAGGGCAGTCATTAGGAAGCTTTCCTTTCAACAAAACCCAACCACCAACACCAAAAACACACACAAACAACCAAAACAAAACTCCTGAAGCAGTCATTTCAACCGAACATTATAAATTTGTATCTGCTCGGGAGCTGGAATGCAGAAACACTGACAGAGGTGAGCGAGGAGCTAGGGAGCATATAAACTGCGAGGTAAAGGGTATTTATCAGGCAGCTACACTGCTCTTCATGAAACTGAAATGTCCTCATTGCAAATATGGATTGTACACATGGTCAGGAGAGTTACAATTTACTAGGTAATAAATATTAGAAAGATATCACTTGATTAAATACTTTGGTGCTGAGAAATTCCAATAAAAATATGATTACAGGATAAACAATTACCATTAAAAACGTTCTCTCAAAAGCCATAGCTGTAATTTTTCCAGGTAGTGTCCTAATCCTGGAAAGATCAGTGCAGAACAAAGAAACACATCTCTGGGGAACACCTGACATGACAGAACTGAACCCCAAATTCCTAGTCTGCCTAGATTCTCCACTGGCAGATTACCTTTCATGGGACCCTTATTTGTGCAGCTCAGGGCGTAACAAGGAGGAGGAGGTTATGTTTCCCCACCATTATCATGGGCTGTGCTTTGGGATTTGCAGCCAAGATGCCCTGAACTATTCCCCTACGTTTTCTTCAAATACAATTAATAAATAGCAGGAGTCTCCACTGTCTTCCACTGTGAATGATGGCTATTTCAAAATGCCACCTTTATACTGAAGTCCATTCATGTTGAACTGACAGAGAGACACGGTTCTCATACAAACCATCATGAATGTTTTATTGTATAAACTCACATACTGCTTGTAAAGCAGTCTGCAGGCTTTCCAAGACAGGCATGCATGCAGTGTTTCCTCATATAAATGTAGCCTGTGGAACAACTCTGCACTGGGAGACAAACAGACGAAAGAACCTGCCGAGTTGGTTTGTTTGTTTTCATTTTGCTAAATTCATGTAACTTTTGATTACTGCAGAAAGTCCTGCGCAGTTAAAGGATGCCCTCTGACAACTGCATTTGCACCGAGGCAGACGCGCTCCCCTCATGAGCTTCCCTCAGGAAGACAATAACAACTCATTTTTAAAGCTGCCTCAGATTCATACCTAAAGACTGCTATGGGGCCCGGTCTGCAGCCCAAGACTAACGACGGCTTGCCTAGAAAAATCAGGGAGGATTCATGCATCTCCACCCTCCCACACCCAGCAGCGCACACTAACGGGCGGTCCCTGGCGAGGCTGCGGTCAGGCTGGGCAAAGCGACCCTTCAGGAGTTCCGCTGGCCACAGAAGCCGGCTGAGCGTGCCGGAGTGCCTCCCCGGGGAGAGCAGGAAGGATGGCACTGATTGATCGACACGGATTTTCAACAGCCAGTCAAGTTCTGTAGAGGGTGAAATGATGACCCAAAGCGTAGCACCCTTTCCTGGAATTTTACATCGAAAGAGGCATTCTAGGGAGAGGAAATTACTGGAACCACTTGTATGATGTTTAAATGAGATTACATGTAATTAAAATACTTTTGTTTAAGTTACAGGCAGTGTGGGAGCAGGAATTTCTCTTCAGAGCGCTTCTGCCAACTGGAGAATTAAGTAACAAATTTCTTTGTAAGAAATCATTGCCTCTAATGCAAAGTGTTTACCAGGACATCACAGTAGAGGTCTATTTTTTGTTTTGGTCAAATTTTATTATAACAACATTTATATTACATGAGTAACTCTAATATTTATCCTTAGAGAGAATAATATTTTGTAATCTTTTGCTGTTTGCAAAACTAGATATGAGCGAGAAGCACATTCTATTCTATTAAGAAGTAACAGGAATTTTCCCACCCTGTAACTGATCTCACATGTAACACTGGCCAAATGCCGCTCAGTTTTTTCTGCCGACCATCCCCTCCCACTGCAATATGTAAAGCAAAGTTTGGGGTTAATATGGTTTGTTAGACCAAATTATATAACTGGAGGAAAACCAAACAAAGAAACCCCAACCCAACCCAACCAACCAAGAACAGAAGGGCTTTCAGGTACACAGGTCCTTCTTCAGGTCAGAAACAAAAGCAGGGGGAAAAAAAAAAAAAAGACTTTGGCTTTTTGAGTTTTCTTTTCCTATTCATTTATATACCTAGTTGTACAAATTTCAAACCCTGTCAGACATTTCATTTTGTTCAGTTCGACGCGTTTTACGACATTTACTTGTTAGTATGATTCTCCCCAGTCCTGAGAAGTTATCCGAGTTAGTCACATTCTGCCCTTCATTAATATTTTATTATTTTTATTAATTTAGGAATGAGTTTTTACTTTGGGAAGTGCTGTACTCAAGATGCAAATGAAGTCTCAAAGTGCTGACAAAGCATAGGATTTTACAGTATTGCTGCGGTGAATTAACCATTTGCCACTTCCAAAGGTATAAACCTCGCTTCCCGCTCCTCTGTCCAAACTCCTCCTCCCCCCTCTTTTCATGCCCTGCCACTGCCACCCTACCCTCTCTCTGCGCAGTCCTTCCCTGCCACCTTAGCCCAGCTCTCGCACTCCTCACCCAGCTAAGTCAACAGTCCAAACCCACAAAAATACTTTCTTGTGCCAGGTTTCTTCTCTGCTGGTTTTGCCAGCTGAATAGGGTGTTGGGCCATGAGAAAAGCACCAGAACTCACTGAAGGTAAACGGTGGAAAAGTGCACAGGTACGAGTAAGGACAGGATGGGGAAAAGGCCAATTCTTCTCCTCCTAATAGCTATAAACTGTTAGCTCAGCCTAAGCTGTTTCATGAAGTCATACTCAAAGAATACTGTCAGCATTTCAGTTTTGTTGGATGAAAGTTTTGGATCAGAAGCTTTATTTATTTCTTTTAAAAATCAGACCCACCTATTCATTTCCATAACAACTGTCCACTGTTACTCATCTTCTAGTCAGTTATTTTTGCCAATTTGAATATCTTGAAATTAAGAAAACATCTGTGCTTCTTGAATAAATATTTAGAACACAAACCTTGAGACTGATTTCATGTTTGATGTGCCCTTTTCTAGACCATAGCCAAGGAGATGCCCGCAGCGTTTCTAGACGCAAAGTTAAGCAACTTACAATTCTTTGATACAGATTGCAAGACGTCCACAGGAAAGAGCGACGATAGTCAAGCAAAGCAGTGAGACTATCAAGTGCTTTACAACCAGTAGGAACAATCTATTTATCTCAACCACAGCAGAGCAATCTTGAACCTTAGATGCCTTCTTTCACACTACAATCCTCACTGACAACCCAGTGCAGCAAACCTCCACGTTTGGTCCCGAATAGACTTTTGCAGATCACACAATGCCTTACAATCCAAATTATCACAGTGACTATCTGAATTGCAATATTCCACCATTGTGGTCCATTAATCTTTTTAGAAATGTTGTTCAATTCCCATGTGCTATGACGTGCTGTACAAAAAAATGAGACAAAAATGAACACAAAAAAATTAAATCATCTTTCTCTTACCCACATCCCCTCCCTGTGAGGCGGGGAGGAAAACCGCGGTATAACTTCAAAAAGAAGCGTCCTTGCAAATACTGATAACGCATCAACAAATGATAGAACTAACCTACTCCCAGTACCAACTCTGTTGTAGATGCATGACCTTAAAGATGATGTGGCATTAGCAACAATGTGACTAATTTTAAAGGGACAGTTGAAATGGGACATAACATCTTCAAAACCAGACACCAGCAACTCATGCTAGGACAGAACTCCTTTGTTCGTACCCCTTGGTCAAGAATCAGGGAATCGAGAAGCCATTCCCGGGAATGTTTCACTTTGGGTTACAAAAAGGTTTTATTGAAAGTTACAAAATAACTGTCTTCCCAAGTGTAAATATAATGAGGTAATCCCATATGGTACAGAAGTTACTGTAACAAGTTTTAACTGAAACATAAAAATCTAAATAAGAAACAGTTTTCCTGAATGGCTCCTTTTTTCCTTTCTTGGTTCAAGACCCTTAACTGTAATTTCTGAAGGCTATCTCCTCTCTGGTCAAGTTGTTAAGCACAAACTGCTATCTGGCAAAAAGATCAAGTACATCCTACTTCTACATGATCTCCGTTACAAAATCTGCAACCACGATCCACCGTAAGTGTTCCATTTCCCCACAACTATGAATTTTGGACAGGTCCCTAACAACCACGGTTAACTTTGTTCCCAAAATAGCAGAGAGTCAATAATTGAAAACGGAAAAGAAAGTCTTAGAAAGTGATTCCAACCACCACAGATAATATATTGGTTATTATTTTAAAAGCTAAGAAACAACTTGAACTTGCATCGGAACAGAATTTTTGCATCTATTAATCTTGAAAACATAGCAATTGACTGAACACAAAAGCAAGATTATATATTCATATGTTTTAGCAAACATTCTGGTTTTATTTTATAATTTGGTTGGCCTTAAATTACATGGATGTCAAATACCGCATCTTCAAATCCCTGCAAAAACACGAACATACTGTCCTCTCAAGACCCTAGTAAATAGTGAAGCGTTAACATAGGAGACTTTAGAAGAGCATGAGGAGACGTAAATATGAACCCATAGCCACAAAATTATTTTGTTCTTATGATGCATGTTAAACAGAAAATATAGCAAAAAAAAACACAACTGTATACAATTAATACTAGGCATTGGATTCAGAGCCTAAGATGATTAACAGCTGTCAAGTTTGTTCTGACCACCATGTAACTTTTGGGGAGGGTTCTTCTGAAAACATGGGGCTGTGTAGGGGGGAAAAAAAGCACACAGATTTAAATAAAATAAAATAAAATAATCAAGTGAAGGATGAAGGCTGGTATTCTAGACCAGACAGGAACAGGAGTGAACCACTTCAATGGCAGAATGATTTGTGGGATTGGGATAAATAATTTGTCCCTCCTTTCAAAAGCCTTTGTAGTTTCTGTTTGATGCAAAATAGAAGTCGTTAGAGCAATGCAAAGAGCAGCACAGCATGATCAAAGCGGTCACCTAGGAAAACGGCTTTTGTAATAACATGGCTATATACGTGGAAGGCAAAGCTGGTTTTGTTAAAGTCAGTAAAAAAAGGTTGCTGCAATAATCAAAAGTGCAACATAGTAAGATCCTGAGGGAGAATTTTAGCTTTGTAACTTGAAAAGACCAGAAACTAATGATGGCATGGAAATAATACGCAAAATCAGACACAGGGCATATAAAAGGACCTACTTCTCAGGTGACTCTGATACCATTCAAGAACACAGCAAAAGAATTTTAGAAGAGATGGCACTGTCGCATTAAATGAATTCTTCTATCTCAATTTTATGTGTGGTAGTACGTGTTCCATAACTGCTGGGCAGAACAATTTTTGTTTTGAAGGCTATGTACTATGAATTCCCACTAGCAAACTATACACAGTACTGCACACTCCAAAATTCCCAGAGACGTTCCTTTCACTCAACTGAATCGTCAATCTTGCACAAAAGCAGCAGTTTAAGTAGAGATGCAAGTGATAAAAAAATTCCTCCCAAATCTTATTTCACTCTTCACCTCTCAAAATGTGAGTTCGTGTACGAGTTCTAGGCTACTACAGAATAGAAGAGAACAAGATCACGGAACACTTCTCAGTAACTAAATTTGCTATAGTTATAATGGCTTGCGAGCGCTTTAACAAAGAACTGCTTTCTGATTTTTGTTACCTTGAAGGACAGTCTAAACAAAGTATCTCTATGCCCAAACCAGAGAAAAACACCTTTTATTTTTCTTTTGTTACATCTTTTTGACCTAAGGAGAGGGGCAAACCATGAAAGAGAAGCCCTGGCCACACTGAAATCGCAGGGGTTTGCCAGAACTCCAAGCAGGCTGTAGCTCACCCACGTCAGAAAAACACTGCACTGGTATAATATAATGTAATTTGAGCATCAGCAACTTAGGCTAATTTAGAGATATTGGTAGCAGAAGAAGGTATCAATGGAAGCCATCTTACTGACCCAGCAATGAGCTAAATTCCTCTTAGAAAAAAGTGAATTAAAAAAAAATAAAAATCACTGCACAGGGGAGGGGGGAATTAAAAACCAAAGAAACCAAAACCAATGTTGCAGCCATCCAGAACTGCTAACATAGGCTGAAGCAAAAATATTCTGTCACGTATAAAAGTTGAAAGAGGAAAAGGGAAGTAAAAGGTGCAATAGGGGTAAAAATCATGTTTTTCCAGGCTGCAGGATACAGGGCCTTCATTTTGATTTCCAGTGATAACTATCAATTAGAAGCACGGCACATTCCAGTGCCTGTATACTTACCTTATTCCAGATATGATAATTAAATAATGACTAGAAAAGTATCATCAAAGTACCAAACAATTAGGAGAAAAAGCAAGAGCAAACAGAGTGCTGGCACGTGAACATATTGCAATAAAGTAAAAGGAAAAATGTTAATCTTTAGGTTGTACTTCAAGCATGTTGTCTGCTACAGGTGTTCCCAGTGTGCTCTGCAAGCTCTCCTTGAGTTCACTGCTCCATTCCTCCCTATAACAGAACAGGACACGGGAAGAGAGCATGGACTGGATATTCAAGATGACCTAAGGGAGTTGCAGTGATAATCCACAAAGAAAAAAACCTACGTGTTTAAGTCCTATGAAATGTCCAGCCATTGCACTGATGAATCAAAATTGAAAGGCTGAAAGGACAGCTTCATAAAAGCATAGCTGTATAATAAAGATCGGAATGCACTGCGTATCTGGAACAGAAAAGCAGGTATGTTATTACATAGTGTCCTCTGGAATTTGGGGGGTTTGTTTTTGTACAAACATTTAGAGACTACCTGCTTCTGTTCATAATTGCTTCCTCTAGATCTGGTATTTGTATTAAAGGAAAGGATACCTATCCTCCCAAAATGATTGCAGTTTTACCACAATAAGAATCTATCTATTTTGTTAGTTCAGGAAGTCACACTTATTTTAGTACGTGCCATGTAACAGCAGATGCGCATTAAAATGTGTCGTTGCAGGATATATTAACCGCATCACATGAATAAGCCAAACAGCTGAAACAAGAAGCTACAAAGACCTTTTTGAACATGAGCAGCCTCCCTGATCTCTATGAAACTAAATCACCTGTCTGATATTACTCGCGCATATGGGAAAGATACAATAACCAGGCAGTACATCTTATGGAAAGCACAGCCTTACCGCAGTACACTTGTTTCACAACTGCTACCTACCCTACTAGCACTTTTTCCCCCCGAGTTATGCATTTAGACAGCTACAGTATATCTACAATACAATTATGATTCAGGTATTATTCCCCCAAGGAACAAGAGCTCTGGGGCTGGAGGGGAGCTTGCTTGGTTTATGGTGTTTGGATTTGTTTGTTGGGTTTTTTAAATCATTGCCTGCTCTCACATTCTTTCTCAACATCTGCAACATTTGAGCTGCAAAATCCTCTAAATTAATCAGCTTCTGATCTAACATTTCTGTCAGAATTGCAATATCCCTGCACCCTTTCCAAGGTGCAATGCAATGAAGAAACAACATTAGCCAATTTTTACACTTATATCCAGACTATGAGAAAGCAGTTTTGAGTGAGATACTGCCAATTTTCTGAAAGAATGGTAACAGAGAGAAACCCAATTCACAAATTACTACAAAGGGACATATTTACTGTAAAAAGAGAAAACAAAGAGGGAAATCCTTAGGCCTGATGAATCCTTCCTGATTCCATCTCTGGTGTTTGAAGATGAGCCGCTGTCAGTAGGACTTCATGTCCAAACTCAGTAGGAAAACATCACCAAACACCACGCTAAAAAATTACATCAGAAACACTGTGCAATGTTTCTCGTCCTCTACCTAACCTTACGGAAGCACACAGTACAAATCCAGCTTTGCCTTCTGACCATGATACACCCATGCTCGCACAGGTATCTCCATCAGTACATTTTGTGAGCAAGTGGGCTCAAGGGTCGGACATTCTTTGGAAATAAGAGCTACGCAGATTTTACGCTGGTAATCCCCAAACTTTAGGGATCATGGACAATATTAAGCAAGTGGTGTGCTTACTGACAACTTCAGGCTTGTAATTAGGAATTTTTTTTTCTAAATTTCCTATGGCCACAAGAAACATTAAGGTGATCTCAAGGACAGTGCTGTCTGCCACCCACAATCTCAGGTCAACTGTTTTAGGCCTTTTTCCTCTAGTACTTAACAATAGCTGTGCCTGGGAGGTGACCAATATTAGCAAAAGTAATTGAACAGTTCACATGATACTAACAACAACAAAAAAAACCCCAGTATTCACCAGTGGAAAAAAAAAGCAAGAATACTAAAGAAACACTCCTACGAGATAACACATTTGCTTACAGTTTTTAAGATTCTGATACGATCATTTTGTTAAATATTTTTCCATATGTGAATAAATTCCAATATCTAAGACGACAGTTTCTTTTCTACTGTATTCAGTTCTGATAGGATGAGGATTATGTCTTGTTTGGGAAACCGGGTGGAAGTTTTTAATGGTCCTTTTCAGGAAGCATGCATCTGTTTTTTAAACCTCTTCCTTCCTAAACTTGCTAAAGTTGGCCCCAGAAATGTATCAGGAAATAACTGGAGGATGAGGGGGAGGGGGGGTGAAACTTTAAAGTCACCTTGTCTTAATTAAATCTAAAAGTGTTATTTCTTCCTGTTCAACCGAGCCCCGTCGAGCCTTAGCACATCACACCTGACTGGGGGGGACGTGTCAGCCTCCAGAACGGGTTCGCATTTCAGCTGCCGCCCGGAATGAATGAATGGAGTGGAACCAGCACGTACTTGAATGCAGCATAAAATCAAACATGGCAAGCAGTATAGAAAATAACCAAGCACTACTGCTTTCTTCAATGCTCTTATTGCTGCAAAATGTGGAAAGGTAGAACAGTAAAGCCAAATGCAAATTAACCGATAGATGCAGTGCCTCTAGCAGTCATTTTTACCACGTGGGGCTCTCGGCTGCTAAGCTATTACCTGAACAAACAGGTACAGTAAGAATAGTTATCCTACCTAATAAACAACAGCCTCGGACATTTTCAGTCTTTTAGGGTTTAGAATTATTTTAAATAATCTGTCTAAAGCCCCCTGATTCATGTGGCTATTACAAACAGTCTCAGCTGGAACCTCTCAGTACACAGGATCAACATTTCAACTACTAATTCAGCTGGAAAGCCAGGGTCAGGAGTGCCGTCAGCTCCATGTACTCACCGACTCATGCCAGGAATGTCGTTTCTGTAACCTTTCTTCTTGATCAGCCCGTAGTGTTCAGCACAAGCCACCTTCCCAGAGACGAGGGCAGATATTTAACTGCTGTGTTTTAAAGAACCATCTTTGGAAGGGAATGGACTAAAAAAATACCCACTTATTTTTGGAGCATTTCCTTCTGTTTCTTTTTGTTGTTAAGTAACAGCAGATCTTGTAAGAATATTTCTAGTGTCCTGAAAGAGTCTCAACGCAAGCCGCTTTTTTTTTTTTTTTTTTAATAACCTCAATAAATGTTAGAGAATCTCTGCTGAATGTTTTGGATTGTTTCTCTTGAAGGAAGCTTCCCTTCTATAGTTCTGAGCAAACACTGCTACCAAAGTAATTTGCCTCTTCAAAATACCCTACAAATTTCTTATGCTATTCCTGTAAAGCATGCCTCCTACTTCAGCAAGGAGAATTTCAAACCAGGTGAAAAATGATGCGAGAGAGTTCAGGATGGAAGTCATATCTGGAATAAATTCTAGAATTTGGGAGTTCCTGATTCTGTATCTTCTGTTCCACACGTTTGAGTGTTTTTTTCTTCCTAAAAAGCTCACTAGAAGGTTCACCTGAGCAGCAGCTTAATGAGATGTCCACCATGAACAGTATCCTAATGGCTCCTATTCTCTAACCTGGCCTGGGTCCCTGTGTCTCTCTGTCTGGGAGCCCTTAAGTATACTCCTAAACAGATTGCATACTTAAATGAAAGCTTATGAGCAAAGTACGCCTAGTATCTTGTCTTTTTTAACCATTCTTTCAGCACTTCATTAAGCAATTCAGTCAAGATTCAGAGAGATTCTTTGTGAGAAATATCTAAAAGATGCTTCTTCAGTAAAAACACAGGGTTGGGCTTTGCTTTCACTGCTCTTACAGAGTATCCGCAAAGCAGCAGGTAATTTCTTCACAAACTTCTTCACAATGTACATTAAAAAAAAAATCAGCACAAATTACTTCTGTAAATTTATAGCTACGTCACATAAATAGCTACCAGAACCTAAGAGTGCCAGTGACTGCTTCTTACAGTGGAACTTGCACCGATTTAGAGCTTCACAGAGTTGTCACTGATACAGTTTGCTATATATACACACGCCACTTCAAGCAGTTATTAGTAATAATTCTATTAAGGAGAAAGAAGCCTTTCAAGTATTTTTCAGGTGATGCCACTCCAAAAATCACATGTGCAAGCTTGGCTGCCTCAAACCTTCTCCGTATTAGGAAACGACAGTAACCTGGGAACAATCCATGGTTCCTTCATTAGCTTTTATAATCCCCAAGGCTAAGCCCTACTTTTTACAGCCAGAAGCTTCCACATGGAAGAGCTATAACATTTTAGCTTTTGACAATCCTGTAACAGAAGGAAGACGAATGTTGCCATTAATGATTTCTTCCCACTTCCATTTCCTATTTCTTTACCCAATGGGCAATTTTAACTCACTTTTTTGGAGTTGCTTTTAAGAAGCAAGAAGTTATGCAAGCTATAATAAAATACGGCATACCTTCATTACCTGTGTAGCAGTACCTACAAATACCACAGGAACTGTTCTACAAACCTCTATCAATCCTTCCTTTCTCACTTGCATATAGGTTTGCATTTTGGAATGACCTCACACATCAGATTAAAAGAAAAAAACTAAATGCTGCTGAATGCACCAATTCTTTGCTTCTTAAACTAAGGTCACTACGAGGAAACGAGAGGATGAGAGGTTTATCAGTAAATCCACCCAGCATTTGTATATTTATAACTTTGTGGTCTGTTTCATGTTAAGAACTGCTTTTTAAGATGTCTTCATCTGTATCTCTCATTTGAAGAGGGTTTTTAGCCTACTTAACAGTGAACACCACAAAGAGGAAGTTATTTTTAAAGAGCACTAAAGGTGACAAATTTGAGCAAATGTATCTCACAAGAGATACATCATTGCTTAACTAATGGATGAAAAATTATTAATATGTTGACACTATTTATGTTTTCTGCTAATGTAAATAAAGACCACTAAAAGACAGATGACAACAGTAAGAATCACAGTATAGCTATACTATTGCCACTAAAGAAATTATTTTAGAAAGAAGGCATCTCATTTAATGGAAGGGAACATTCACTCTTCCTATTCCTAGGCACAGGGGGGGAAGAGAAATGTCTCCTTCCCAGGAAGCCATGAGGAAAAATATTTTTCCTGAGGCACACCATCTGAACTTCTTGAGGAGACAGGCAAAAGCTGCCAGTTATGCATCTAATCCCATTCATGACCCTAGAGGCAGATGGTACCCTGTTCTGTTGGTCTTTCCCTCCCCACCCACTCCCTGCCCCATTAAAAAAAAACAAACCAAAACAAACAAACAAAAAATCACTCAATTTAAAAACACAAGTTAGAGCAACAATGGATGACCAATGGCCACAAAGGGGTCATATTATCCTCAGCTGTCTCTTTGGCCAGTGAGTGTCTTTTGGAACTTCTGTAAATGTGAAATAAAGTGCCCATTTAACACGTCATTTTAAAGCCTGTATGCAGAAAAATCAAGTGAGAATTTGATGCAGGTGCTGGCTAGAAAATGTCCTGGCAGACAGAGATCAGTATTCACTGTTATCTCAGCCATGCCGTAATGGCTCTTATCCCCCCCCTTCTTACTATATAACAGAACACCATTGCATTGACTTCATGCAGTAAACTGATTTTAACAAATTTGTACTGAAGTACCTCCTGGGACTGCTTTTAATTTGCTTCTTTCACAGCTATGCATCCTACATTAAAAAGACTATCTCAACCACAGCAGGTCCTGAGATTCTGCAAGCAAAGCAAGCTCAATCACGTAATAAAAGAGTAACAGAATAAGTTTCCATTTTAATAACATTTTGTATAGTCCCTTAAATTTGATGAATGAATTTTCTTAGTATCACTAAGGAAAAACAAGCCCATCAGCATTTTATAACCAGTGAAAACAAGCCACAGAACGGGTGATACATCAAGTTCATACGAGAAATGTGTGTCATAACTCATAACTCCAGATAGCCACAAACCCAGCCTCCACATCAGTTCTTTGGCCAATTCCACATAGACATGGGCAGCAAATTCATTATCTATAAACTGTTAAAAATTTCACGTGAGCAGAAAAGGGCATAAAAAGCTGCTTATCCTGGCAAGAGTTCTACTCTAGTAACAAAAATGTCTTCAAACACCAAAATGCACAAGCGGCTTGCATTGAGAGCGAATTTCACACAGTGCACAGGAAGCCCCTGTGCTATTCTAAGAAGTGATGGTACAAAAGAAAAAAGTCACAAAAGGAGCACAATTAACATGCTTCAGATGTAAGCAAGAAACAACAGAACATGAAAACGACTCTCCCAGAAATAACACAATCATACAATAAATAACATAGTGTATACAACATATATTCCAATACAACAATGCTCAGACAACTCTCAGCTTTATGCCCCAGAACTGACTCATTTGGCTTAATTAAGAAGCAACTATGGAGCTTTCATAAAAGGGTAAGAAAAACTTCATCAAACTACTTTGTACTACCTATAAGTACTTTCAGAACTTTACTTAATAGTTAATTAGTAAAACAAACTAGTGCAGACTCTCAAAGAATGCTTCTGCTCTCATGACAGATCCAGTCGCACAGTTTGCCCCTTCCTAAGTCCCATCCTGTTTACATCCCATACACATCACTGACCACCTTTTAGACCCAACAACAGATACACATTAGACAAAAATATCTGATTTAGATGCTGACATATCTGATAAAAAGAGCATTAAAACTTGCAACTTGTCTCTGTTAATATTTTCACACAATCAGGTTCCCCACTCTGGCTGAAATCAGAGGTTCTGGAAGAAATTCCATTAACTTCACAGGAAGAAGAATCACCGAATCATTTAGATTGGAAAAGACCCTTAAGATCATCGAGCCCAACCGCTAACCCAGCACTGCCAAGGCCACCACTAACCCATGTCCCTCAGCACCACATCTCCCTGGCTTTTAAATCCCCCCAGGGACGGGGACTCAGCCCCTGCCCTGGGCAGCCTGTGCCAGGCCCTGACAGCCCTTTGGGGAAGGAGTTTTTCCCAATCCCCAACCTAACCCTGCCCTGGCGCAGCTTGAGGCCGTTCCCTCTCGTCCCATCGCTTGTTCCTGGGGAGAAGAGACCGACCCCCCCGGCTCCAGCCTCCTTTCAGGCAGTTGCAGAGAGCGATGAGGGCTCCCCTCAGCCTCCTCTTCTCCAGGCTGAGCACCCCCAGCTCCCCCAGCCGCCCCTCCCCACCCTTGTGCTCCAGCCCCTTCCCCAGCCTCGCTGCCCTGCTCTGCCCACGCTCCAGCCCCTCCATCTCCTTCTGGGGGTGAGGGGCCCAGCGCTGAGCACAGGATTCCAGGGGCGGCCTCACCAGTGCCCAGCACAGGGGGACGATCCCTGCCCTGCTCCTGCTGGCCACGCTGCTTCTGATGCAAGCCAAGATGCCATTGGCCTTCTCGGCCCATCGATCCAGCCTGCCCAGATCCCTCTGTGGAGCCTTCCTACCCTCCAGCAGATCAACACTCCCGTCCAACCTGGTGTCATCTGCAAACTGACTGAGGGTGCACTCGATCCCCTCGTCCAGATCATTGATAAAGATATCACATAGAACTGACCCCAACACTGAGCCCTGGGGAACACCACTCGTGACCAGCCACCCACTGGATGTAACTCCATTCACCACAACTCTTTGGGCCCAGCCAGTTTCTGACCCAGCAAAGAGCACACCCGCCAAGCCATGAGCAGCCAGTTTCTCCAGGAGAATGCTGTGGGAAACGGTGTCAAAGGCCTTACTAAAGTCCGGGTAGACAACATCCACAGAAGAAATTTACTGCCAGCTTCTCCCCCTCCAGCTAAGGGCTGGCGTTTGTTTCATTAATTATTGCACTTCAGGAAGTGTGCAATTAATTTCATTTACTTTCAAAGCTCTTCGCTAATGTTTACAGAAGAGTAACAGCTACACAAAGAACACCAGAACTCTTCACCGAGGTTATGTATTTAAGCCTCAACTGTCATACATTTTCGTTTGCATGTCCCATAATTCCACACTAAGATAAGTGAATGAGATCTCTTGAGAGATGATGTATTCAAAACAGGCCAAATAACACATAGCCAGTTTTTACATTTCATTGAAGAACTAGCTTAAACAGAAAAGCAAAATCATAGAATGAGAACTTTGTGCTTAAACAGGTAAACTGTAATTAAATTAAACAGGTAAACTGTAATTCTAGTAATGCTATGGCTACTCTTTGTAATTACCAGGGTATCTACACAGCTTAGAGTTACTCCAGTAGGAACGCATTCTTGGTTTATGTAATACGAATCCTTAAAAGCTTTAATAATCACTTATTTATCCACATAACAGTAAAAATAAACCATTATAAATTGCCTCAACTTTTCAGTAATATGCAGCTGGTATAGAATAAACTTAATATTCAAAACACCACCTTAACGCTTTATTCTACTTTATGAAGTAGGTAAGTCACTTATGCTGTAATATGCTACAACATCAGGTTCATGCCCTACATATATGAAAATCAAGTTTGTTCTAAACATATAAGGATGACAAATTCACATTTCTTTACAAATCTAATAAAGTACAGTAAGGTAATTTGGAAGGGAAAAAAATCTCAAATTTTAAGTTTTAGGAGGAAATACATAAAAATTCATAAAGTGTTTTTAATCAACACGCTAAAGAAAAAACAGACTAGTGGAATATTGCCATCTTCTGAATTACATTTTTAGAAAATCAAATCAGAAGTCAATTACATTCTCACAGTGAGTTAAAATTGAGTAGAACCATTAAGCACACAGCAGCAGGTATTTAAATGTATTAAGTTACCTACAGTCAAGTTTGGAAATTAAATGTTTCGGTACCTTTGACAATTCTATGCAGATATATGTACCCACCGCTACCTAA
This sequence comes from Theristicus caerulescens, assembly GCA_020745775.1. Lineage (NCBI taxonomy): Eukaryota > Metazoa > Chordata > Aves > Pelecaniformes > Threskiornithidae > Theristicus > Theristicus caerulescens. The sequence goes on from CM036566.1 coordinate 1,443,950, forward strand.
GCATCTTTAAAAAAAATTGGCACGCAGTTCTAAACAGTGCAAAGGAATACCTTTGGCAGCTAAACTGCTTGCATTCTGGGAGGGAAAGTTTTAAAAAGATTGCAGTTCAGTTTCCAATTCCATCAGATGTTCACTAAAGCAGCCAGATCACGGAGATAAATCTAGCGAATCCCTCCTCCATGAAGGGATTAGGCTCTGAGGGGCAAACAAAACTCAAAGGGCAACCTCTATCACCGTACAATGCAAATACGTACAGTTTAAATAATATGTTCTATGCACAAAAATAGCAGCTGAAAGTCTCAGCATTTCCTAAGACACAGTCAAATCCTTGCAGTATTACTTTCCTTGAGAAGAGTGGTGAAAAATATCAGCTAGGCTGTTATATTACCTTAAGAAATTAAAAGATCAATTAAAAGAATAGACCTTTTAATCCAACTAATGACTGATTTAGCAGATAAGACAGGAGAGAGTATAGCGGAAGTAAAGGAAACAATCCTCCAATATAGCAGCAGATTTGGATTTGCAAATTTAGAATTGAGTGAATGAAGACTACTTGCATGAGCCTTGCAGGTTCACAGAAAAATTATTGTATTTGCTACTGACTAATTTTTGTAGTCATCTAAATTAACAGGTTCAAATAACTGTAAAGATCTCAGAAGTTACCACTGGAGCTGTTCTGTCCTCATACAGGCAGGATGATTTCATGACACTCCAGTACTCAGAATAAACTTGAAAATTCTCAGTCTAATCTTAAAATCTAATTTTTGTAAGGCAGACTTGGAGGGTCCTGTAATGCCACGTGCATTATAGGCTCATTGCCTGTAGGTTTGAAAGTGATTGAATTATCTTGCTCAGCCTCCTGTATGGCAGTGGTTGTAGCTTAACCAGCAAGCATATTGCTCTCTGAGTTTTAATTCTCCTTTTTCTGCATTTTTGTTCATCAGTAGAGCTGATACACTAATATTCTATTGAGAAACGCATTCCCACACTTGTAAACAATAACTTATTATTTTTTGTAAAATACTCTTAGAGCATTTCCAAACACTTGTTGGGCTTCTATTTGCTGGGAGCTTTTCCCCCTCCTTGCTGCTTTACACCGCAGCATAGGAAACAGGGTGCAGCTGCATTACGAAGAGAGTCAGCAGCTGTCAGCAGATATCCTTCAGCTGGCCAGATCGCATAGCTACAGTAATAATGGAATGGTAGAAGTAATAAAAGAATTTTTTCCCCAAGAGATAAGGGCACCTAAGGGCTACCAAAGGAACTAGGAAATCACTGCTGTGCAGAGATAATACTCTAAGATTACCATGGCACTGAAAGCTGCCCCCAGAGAAAACTAGTGAAACTTTTATGAAAAATCATGTTACACCTCTCTGTCACAATAAACTTTAAGATTCACCCGCTTATGTCTTCTTACACTATTCTGCACTGAAGTGACCTGGGCTAACAGCCTGCACTGGTGTATATATATATATATCCCTTCCAACTGTAGCCATCAGCAATGGCATGCAGAACAACCCTCTAGAAATTTTTGCGCTTTGGTCACAAAGCAGCTTAGGAAAACAAGCAAGCATTATTTGCATTTTGCAGATAAGGATCTGATCAAGAGAGAGGCTGGATGGTTCACTGAAGGTTGCACAGAAAACTTAAGGATCATGCTGGAATAAATGCAAGCTAAGTAGAGTATGTAACCTCAAATATCTGTGTGAAACTTTTTTTTTCCCCAATCTACTCTTACCAGCCAAAACTGGAAAGTTTTGTACAGCAATATTACTACTGACAAAATACTGGTAAGATTTATAGTTATGAGGCTCGTCTTTGTTTTTCTTGTTGCTAAGTTCTTGCCCAATAAGTTATTTGATAATGATTTTCCTGCTAAAATGCGGCCAGTTTAAAAAAACAAAACAAACCTAACCTAGTACAACAGGTTTCTTCAGAAGATACAGGCAGATATAATCTAGTATTTAATGAAAATGAGGCCAATGTACTGATAAAATTACTTTAACTTCTCTTTTGCTGAAACAAATAGTAGCTCCTCTGATTTGCCTACCCAAAAGATCAAGTATTGCTGCATTTTACTTCATTAAAACTATCATTTTTAACTCTTGTAAAGCAAAAGGCATCGTCTGAAATAACTTTGCTTATCAGCAGGTTCTGGCTACAGTGAAAAGTGTAGTATAGGATCCCCTGTCCATATCAGTGCATTCTGTAGTCTTACATTGACCTGAACGATCACGTATGGTACAGCAGCGTCTTAAACTGGTTTGTGACAGGAAAACCTTGTTACCAACAGACACAAAGCAGCTCTAGACTCGATTGCCTGCAGAAGCAGCAGAGGCTTCTAAAACAACTTGCAGATACACCTGTAATGAATAACTTCATTATCATTTAATTCAACCACCGAGAGATGGATGGGACAAACGCCCTCAATGAGGCCTACCCTAACCCTATAAGGTTATAGAGGCACACCGGCGTATTTACGGACAAACTTAATTCCCTGTTACGGTTGGCCACTTCTAGAGGCATAGCCAAAGTGTAGCTGGCATTACAGAAATGTATGGACTTTAAAATTTTAGACAGCCATGCTAATTCAGTGAAACCCTGACCTGACTTCCACTCAAGACTTCAGTAAGCACTGGACTATGTCACAATTTCAAACACTCCCAGCAGTTATTTGAAGACTAACAGGCCATCTTTCCCCTCTTCAACGGAATAATTATAGGTAGACTGTTGTAAGCAAAACTTTACAGAGAGCCTTCATTTTTCCTACAAATTCTGTCTGCATGGTCCATATTATAGATTCAATATAAAATACAGTTACCGGTGATGATGTATAAAATTTAATTTTAGAAAATGATTCGATTATACAATATTTATCACTATAGAACTAATATCAGCTTTTATTTTGAACTCCACCTAAATCAGCCAAACTACAGTAACTCTTGTTTCTTGATTCAATTTCATTATGAAAATGTAACTACAACTCCTCTGCAGATCTTCATCAAGCCCATCACCACATGCATTTCTTAATGGATATCCAGCCTGTCAATAACAGCTGGCTAATTTCTGTTCACAAATGCTCCCGATTTTGCCATGTTGAATATAAGCACGTGTCAAGTCTTGTTCTGTAACCCAAAGGAACTCAAACTGAATTCAAACTTCAACTGCCATTTTCCATTATGGAGGCATACCATAAAGAAAACCAGCATCATTCAAGATAACAATGTTCAATTTATCAAATTACTACATTGCAATGAGATATGAACAGTTAGTGGAAAATACTGCACTGCTAACCATCACCTGCCTATAAAGTCACCGTTCTAAAGACAACATAGGATGGAAAAGATATTAAAGGAAATTAATCAAAAACTCACTTTTAGTATACCATACACAAAATAACAGCTGTAGCTGAAGAAGTGCTGGGCTGCAGGTTACATAGATGTGGCCCAGAGGGCTTGTAAGTAGCTGCCACAAGCAGTATAATATGCTGCCTCGGAGCTCAGTACAAGTGGCAAGGCTCATTTAGGACCCTCAGTTAATAACCAGGCAGCCAGGCTGAACTAAACCTAACATAGTACTATTACTATCCAAACTAATTATTTTCAATCTAACACAGACTTATGTATACTACTTTTGACTGAATCAGAGAGAAAAAGATAGCGTTATGTGCAGATGTCAAAAATATGACTTCTAGAGGCACAGCCAAAGTGTAGCTGGCATTACAGAAGTGTAACGTTCTTTGTATTTCTTGAAGATAAAGTTCTCTTTTGTCTCATCTATTTTTCAGTCAGGTAATTTGCTGCCATTTGGAGCAAAGCATACCGACTGAATGGATCTTTTGGATGAAACATTTCTGATTTGGAGGCAAAAACTTAGTTCATTTTCTTCTCTTTTGTCGTTACAGTCAAGGGAAGAAAAAATTTGCATGACCATGGTTAATCTCGCCAAAAAACACTAAATCTAAGAATTGGTATAATCTCTTTCCAGTTTTGTACCACAAGTCTTCCACGGCTCCCTTTATCACAATTTAAGATTTGATCAACAATTGAAACAGATGGCAAAAATATAAGCGACAGCTTTGCAATATGTGAGAAGCAACCCTGGATTCCTGTAAGGGGTTTCACAATGTCTGTTTTGCTCCACAGTTATGCATATTTTCAGTTTAGGAACGTTACCTGAGCACGTCTCATCAGGGGCAAAAAAGACCAAAACCAAACCCAATAAAAAAACCCCAAAACCAAAAAAACATCAGAAGAAAAACTGCTTTCTAGGAACCAACAAGTCCCCAACAAAATCTTGCTTTATTTCCCCCTCAAAGACTGCAGAAAGCCAAGAATTGCACAATAAAAGAATCTCAAAGCAGAGGAAAAGGCATACAGAATAAAGTGAATTTATCTTTTTTTTTTCCCCACTCAGGCATTTCTTTTTCATTTTTACTGTTTATTGTATCTTTACTCACATATCAATAATCTTTGGCTCTGGAATTTGCGTTACTGCTTTTTCCTCTACTGTTCCATGTCTTAACAGCACAACAACTTGTTTAGTCTAACTCTGCCTTTTTTAGTCAAGATCATAAATGGCAAGTGGACATGCTTCCTTTGGTTCAGATGTATCTCTTCAGAGATACAAGATGCATGGAGTTTAAATCCTACAGATCCTACTGCAATTCAGTGAAGCACACTTATCAGGCTTATCCATCTTCAAGCGTGTAAGTAGTTCCTCTGACTTCCAGCAGTTATTTCAGTGAGACTATTCAAACACTCAAAAGTCAGCCAAACTACAGGCTTACGTACTGTGACGAAGGAAACCCCTTAAGGTCTTCCCTTATTTTGCACATGATTTCAGTCACTCTGCCTATTACTTATTGATCTTCTGTGGAGCGGGACCAGACAAGTGTTCGACTAGATCGATTCCGCCAGTATTAGCTGCGTTCAGTACAGCAGCATTGAAACCATAGATAGAGCGGTACTGGGAGAGGAGCGGCTGGAGAGCGGCCCTGCAGAAAGGCATCTGGGGTGCTGGTCCACAGCAGGTTCAGCACGAGCCAGCCGTGTGCCCTGGCAGCCAGGAGGGCCACCGGCGTCCTGGGGTGCATCTAACACAGTATAACCAGCCGGTCAAGAGAGATGATTATCCCGCTGTATTTAACATTGGTGCAGCCTCACCGGGAGTTGTGCAGGCAGTTCTGGGCCCCACAATTTAAGAAGGATGTTCGGGTATGCAAATGCACCCAGAGGAGGGCAGCAAAGCTGGTGACAGGGTTGGAAGGCATTGGAAGGCATTTGGGTAATGCCCTTAATAATAGGCTTTAACTTGGTCCACATTGAATTGGTCAGGCAGTTGGATGAGATGATCCTTGTAGGTCCCTTCCAACTGAAACAGTCTAGTCGATTCTATTCTATTCAAAAGGGCATCCCTGCCAATAAGCTGAAGGAGAAAAAGAACTAGAAAAGGGAATGCTAGGAAAGGACACAAAAGTCCTGCAGCTGTACCACGAGCTCAGAAGCACACCAGTTTATGCATTCTTGCACAAGGCACACATGTCCCAACAACCTCCCTACAGCCTGAAACTATATTTGCCTTCCAGTCTCTTCTGTAGTATCTTCCCTTTGCTGCAAAACACATTTCACAGGCAGTATCAAGGCAAGATTCAGCTGATCTCTCTTATACGTTCTTGTCCAAACAAGATCCAAATCTCAAAAGTATAAAGGAAATCTAGATTAACTAACTCATATAGCTGCCAAAAGGCAGGCAAGGTGAATCTACCACCGAAGCACCAACCATTAAAAGACCAAGTACAGACACTGATAGATCTGTGTGTTAATACATACAGGATTGCTTAATAGTCTTGCAGACAGGCAGAGTTGTACTGAATTTGCCATATATGTTAATTAATCAAAGTATTTTTTCATCCATGTCCAATTTCTGAAAATAAAAAATAAAAGGGCAGAACTTCCCTGAGGTCAGTGGATTCTCTGTACTGTAGGAAAGGATGTTCTATTCAAATTATGTCTTGTACATGAATTTAAATAGGAACAGACAAATAGATGCTAGCGAGTCACAGTAAAATATTGGTTTAGTTTTAGTTAAACCTTGAAGAAACTTAAACAACCATACTTCATTTAAGGCATCTGAAGATCAGCTCTAATTTCTAGAAACTGGGTGAATTCATACAAGAGACCATTTTCTTACTCAGTTCCCAGTTGCATAAGTATTTTTCAAGACAGTCTGGTCCATGTTTCCAAAGAATTTGGCATATTTGTATGGACAGATTTGTACTGCAGATGTCCAACTTCATCACACATTTGCTATCTTCACCAGAATAATCTGTGAGACTTACTGGAACAATTAGCCAAATTCTGAGAAGCTGCTGACATAAAGAAAGAGTAATTTTATTGCAACACCACACAGGAAGTCTGAGATCATTCCAGAATGCGGAAAAAAAAAGAATGCAGCATAACCAGCAGTTTATACATTTTTCCAGTAGAGCACCTGTAGGCCTTGTTTAATGAGAAATAGCAAGAGAATAACAAAACACAGCCTTAAGATAAATGACGTTACAGTACTCCAAATAATACCCGACAGCAGACAGCGTCTAGTCTATAACAATCATGTGATGGATTAATAATGGATTAAGAACAGTCACTTTATAATAAAGTCTGAATCCAGATGGAGCACTGACCGTCTATGTGGTAGAGCAATATTAAAATGTCATGCATAATTCAAACATATTGTATACATCTTACTGGGCAAGCTGAAGGCCTTTTATACATGAACATGCAAGAGACCAGAGTTTATAGAAATAAAAAGACCCAGATACAATATATATTTTAATTATCTCAACTCTGATAAGCTGATGTAGAAGTAATCCTCTCTAAGCTTTTCAAAGCTAGCTTGCCATACCTTAGCAATCAAATATTATTGAGTTTATAATTAAGTTTAATTAGGTCAAAGAATGTTTCAGTTATATTGATTCTCAAATACGTAACAAATGTTCACTCAGCACTAAAAGCAATCAAAATTAATGAACTCTGATGCAGTGTATGCAAATGTAGCTTAAGTCTGGGTAACTTTTTGTTTGTATTTTATATTGGGGCGTATTTTATTAACTTGTAAGTAGACAGATGAGCAGTAAGACTTCTCCAGTTCAGAATGCACTAATAAATGACCATTTGGAAGAGTTTTATTTCCAGTAATAACAACTGTTCTATATAACCAAAATAAATAACTCTTCTGAGGCTTTGCATACAGAATTTTACCTTCTTTCTTCTTCTGAACAGGATTTTGCCTAAGTAAGTATAATTTTATTCTGAAAAGTGCCAGTTTTGTATTAGGTTTTACCAACTTTTTGCTCTGGATACCTCCCGAGTTACTTACGATTTTATAGAGCTGAGATTCATGAGGCACATCATATCATCTATCACCACAACAAGATTCCAACTGCTTTGCAGTTACCCCTTTTGCAACGGCCATTAAAAATACATTGCTTTTAACTACCTTGCTGAGTGCTCTACGTAAAAATCTCCAGATAACAGTCTCCATCACCACTTTGTTTAGTACGCTATACTAACTAAACGTAACAGTCCAGAATTCCCAAAGAGCACTTGGCCTACAGAAGCTAAATGGATAGCCTGTTTCCAAGCAAGGACCAGAGCACAGCGAAAGAACTGGCTACGTGACCCTGGCTGAGGAGCACAAACCCTTGCACTCCTCCGGCACTCCTCCAGGCTCAGGAGAAGGTTGCACAGACTGAAGACCCACCTTTCGAAGTCTGGCTATCAGCAAGGAACAAAAGTGGCAGCAGCAACAAGGAGTGAAAGCACAGGCAGAAAAAAACTGGAAGCAACTCAGAATTTAAGTAAGGAGAGATGTAGTGTCTGCACAAGGAGGAATACAGAGAATTGGAGAGCTCTAGGGGGGGTGTTTTAAACACAAAAAAGTACTTAGCCCTCTAGGATCTTTAAAGCTGTCTCAGTTTCTCTGTCCCAACTCTCCAAGCTATAAAAGGACATTTATAAAATCTAAAATTGTGTAGGCCATGTTAATTACATAATGTCCGTAAATCAATATGCATATGCAAATCACTCTAGAACGTACAACCATTTTAAAAGAACAAGCATGAAACACACTGCCGGCTGAGCTAACTGTACAGACTGGACACAAGGTAAGCGTTCCGGCAGAGGCCAACCGGAACAAAAGCATGTTGGGTAATACCTACATTTTCATTTCAATACCGACTTCAGTGGCCTCGTATATTCACGCACTCAGCCTCACAGTCTGCTGGCCACATCTGCCACAAGTTATCACAAACTATTTGACATTGAGGGGATTTACAACTCCACTTCTTTAAGCTGGCAATAAAATGAGCCAAGACCAACCAGCCAGTTTAATAAGCCAGTTTATCAACTCCTGAAGCATCGATACCAGTCCAGATCACTAAACAACTACAAAGATCATTTAACATGCTTAGGTTGCCAGTCCCTGTCCTGAGTCAGCAAAGCTCCAACCAGCATTTCCTGCGAAAGGAAATTCTGTCTTTGTGACTGATTCTCCTGGAAAAAGACAGGTGTGTCTGGCAATGGTCAGTCATTAAAAAAATTAAAATCTATTTTTATAAAAAGATTGTAGACAGATTATGTAAATTGGCAGGAGACCCATCTGTATGTTGCTTTCCAAGGTATGAAGCAACTCCAGTTTTTAAATAGTTAATATCCTCTTTCTTTCCCATCCCCACTCTCTCCTGGCCAAAGACGATGAACAGATGCATTTACACAAATGGGAAACTTTAGACAGAGTAAAAGCTGGCCAGGTCTTTCCACCAGCAAGTACAAAGAAGAGGCCTATCCCTGAGGCGATGCCTGTGCAGCAGTGACTGCAGCATGCGATTGACAGCGTTTCCTTACATCAGCTTCTACACAAGAGAATTTTACATAAATTGTCTTAATTATACAAGAATAAAATACATACTCTTTACAGAAACATGAACATAAGTTAAAACCAGCATTTTCCATCCCAGATCAGAGTCAGACATCTAAAAAGCTATCAATTTGTCTAGAATAAATAGTCAACAATTTCAAATTTTCCCTGAAGAACAGCAATTCCTTTAAAGGAATACCAGTTCCTTTGAAGTTGGGCCCAATGTAAGGTCCAATGCGATTAACTGACCTTAAAGTATTACCTAACAGACAAGGTCAGGCTACTGTGGGTTACGATCTCCAAAACGGTGCCGGATTCTGCCCAGCCCACTTGACGTGCCTAAAAGAGCTTGCATTTGTCTGCAGCCATCCAGGCAGATGAACCCTTAAACGCTGCACAGAAAGGGAAAACTGGTTCAACAGCTGACTGTAAACCAAGCACAGAAAATGACCATACAAACACTGAACAGAAGGAATGGTAAATTTTCCCACATCTATTTTAGTTCCGTGGATTTGAAATGATAAGTGCAAGTCTACCCTTATGTCACAACTTGACATGAAAAACAACACGCATTGCAGTTTATTGCGTAATTACACTCATTAATACTTTGATTCAACACCCACCAAAATCAACAGAAAGAGTTTGGTCCTTATAGCTTATTTTTGAAGTAAGCAGACATCAGTCACTGTAGCACTTTTTTTAAAAATAATAGAACCAGTTTTACCAACTCAGACAAGTCAATATTTCACCTTTACGTACAGAAACAATTAAACAATTCACAAGTCAGAAACAGTCTACTTGTATGGAAAAGCACAGACATTAAAAACTGCACAATTTATATAAAACGTTTTCTGATGGCTTCTTCACATCTGCAGCGTGCGATAGAACGGCATAGCTGTACGTGATGCGCGCATCACTTCAGTGACACACATAGGTCTCACAATTGCATTAATATCACATTACACAGCTTCACAACACCAGCATTAACCACCACTGACATAACTGAAATGAAATCTCTCATACAGCCATGCGATGGGATAAAAGGTCTGTTTTTAAGCCCTGCATTCACAATGCCCTTTTGACTATTATTGACTAATAAGAGATTCACTGCTTTACAATAAACTGTCATTCTGACTTCTTATATTTGTCTTTAAAAGTTTTACTACAGAAAAATGAAAAGCAGTGATATATCAGATTTAGATTTTTAGTAATAAGCAGGTTATTCATGCTGTGTATGAAAACAATACAGCTGAAAAGATGAACGGGTTTGTTTCAGAGCACGCATAATAACCATATTTTAATTCGAGGGGGTGGGGAGGGAAGGCAAAAAGGAAAACAAAATTACTCACGCTTGTATCCAGGCTGCAGATACTGATTGTATCTTCATCTTGAGCACTCTGTTTCCGTTTCTTCTAGAAAACAAAATGAAAAGAAAGGCTCAGTTTTGATGAATAGTACCAACTACTACTAGCCTGATCCTGAAACAGGTATACATAAAGCCATACACACACATATATATGTGTGTATATATAGTTAATTATTTTCTCTCATCATCATTATAATCACCATGAATGTGAATACAAGCTTTACTTTCACAAGTTCAAAAGCTACTTATTAGCACATTAGTAAATTAATGTTTCTTTTTCTGCTCACAGTTAGGTTCACTTCAATTAAGCACAACTAAAAGCATACGTAATGATTGCATATTGTAAATTGTACTTTGGCACTTGATATTAACTTTTGTAACTAATGACACTGTTAGAAGGAGAAACTTGTCTTTTGTGTCGAAAGCCTATACTTAGATTTTTCAAAACATACATTCAGCAATCAAGTACTATTCTCAGACAGTCAATATTACATAGTGAGGATAATAGATGAAATGTGCTGCAGGACTTAAATTAACATATATTTGGATTTCAATATCCGTGTCAGTGAGTGCCTTCTGCTCTATATTGGAAAATGGCAAGCCCTCCCTGATGTCATTTCACAGGTTCACCGCAAGATTAATCTTCACGCCCTTCAAATAAGAAGTATGAAATTTCATTTAACAGAGCTCTGCATTTTCTACCAGGCCAGGAAGATTTAGGAAACAAGAGAAGTCACAGAACACATGATCCTTATTTATCCAGCTGTGTTGTCTTCCCCTGTCAACTGGAGATAAGCATTCACAGATAATAATAGCTGGCATTTAGTTTCCAGTCTACAGAAGTCAAAGATGAGCAATTTAAAGAACAACAACAAACTCCACACAGATGCCGTACGGAGCTCCTATCTTACGAGATAACCAAAGTTCAGCCAAAATGCAGGAGCTGCACATTGTGCAGGCATTTTTTTCATTAATAATTAAAAAAAAAAACAAAACAAAACCAAAAAAACCCCAAAACCCAAAAAGCAACCATATACCCCTTCCCCAGTACCCATATCACTAGCTCTTCTGAAGCCTGGAGGTTTTATTCCATCAAGTCAGTAAAACAACCATTGCATCTACTAGGTCAAGCACATGGTTTCTGAGAATTTTCTTTGATGAATAAAGATAAGGAATATTTATCATAAAATCCAGAAGTTTTTATTTCATGCTGTTTTAAAATGAAATGGTAGCTGTTGAAACCTTTTATATTTACTCACTAGTTTTCAGCAGATCTTCGACTTGTGTAATCGTATTTAAATACAATTTTGCTATTTTTTAGGCAGTAACTTGTCTCACTGTTTTCTGACAATAATAATTTTTAAAGTCAAGGACAGCTGTGTTTTAACACCGTTATTATTCAGAAACAGAAACTGGATCCTGAGTTCTCTAACCACGTTACACAATGAGAAGTGTCTTATGAAATGCAATTCTTCACCCTCAGACTATGCACAATCAAATCCCTCTCACCAATAGAGTACAGCCTTCTAGCGACAAGTTAAAAGACAGAATAGAACACAGAAATTTCTGGACCAGACCACACTGAGCAACAAACAGAAATAGCTGAAATAACACGGAGTATGTTTGTTTATCCTCTAGTGGTGTTTTATAAGGTTGGGGGTCTTTTCCTCAGGATAAACTAATCTGAATTATTATTCTAGGGTTAGTCAATGTGAATTCGTGATGAAAAACACAAAACAGGGACAAGATCTGTAAAATCTGTACTTTGCCCAGAGGGTAACATTTCCTAAGATCCTAGTGAACATGTTGCAGACTATTCTCCAAACCTAATTAGACTTCTGTAGGTACAAATGCATGTATCCTTTAGTTTTCCTCAAAAATCCATATTTGGGTTCCACTTAAGTCAACACTGAGTCTTTACTTTGCAAACAAGAAATTACAAAACTAAAAGGTACCATCCCTCCCACACAGTGGACACAGGTTAAATCAAAACGAAGGGTGTTCATATTTGGAATACAGATTTCTACAAGAGAAGGGTGAATTGGAATGGTGTATGGATCCGGTATACCAGAACCTGTACTAATGGTGATTCTGGTGTACAGATGGATGGGATGCAACTGCATTCACAGCTTGCACTGGTGTTGCTTTAAGTCTGACACCTTTAGTTATGGGTGTATAAAAATGGTGTAAACCCAAGCCTCAGTCTGCAAAATATTAGAGTAAAAATTAATTCCAAAACAATCGATATAGTAATACAATAAAAAGTATTACTCCATCACCAAAAAAAAAAAGTTAGTTAGGTGCTTGATTAGAGTATGTGTTCCCAATACTCTAATAGACAGGTCAAATTAAAAAAAAAAACAACTTTGTCTCTAAACACTATGCATTTTGGAACTATAACAAAAGTTTTCTACGTTTCTACAACGGAATAGATGCAGTTTCATTGTTACCAGTGTGACAAATAACCACACGCACACCAAATAGGTAGCTCCTTGGTTAAATAACTGATCAAAAGACTTACTGGTGGTCACAGGGCTACAGAATAAGACAGAACGTGGCATTTCCTACCCAGGCCAGCTCTGATGAAAGCGGATTGAGACTATAAGTTACATAATGGGTACAAGCATGCTAGCAAGGCTACAGGATTAAAGTGATCTTGAAGGAGACAGGACACCCTGGTACTGTAGAAGGACAGTTACACAACTGTGTGGGCTTCCGACTGCTGCGTTCAAAGTGGGTACATGGGTCCAAACCACGGAGGTATCACGGACAAAGCAGTGTTCATGAGGACAAGTGTCCAGGGCAAGGCCGTTCAGCACAAAATGCATTAGTGGTAAATACTAACATGCTCATGTCTTATTTAGAGACAACCCCTTTGGTTATATAACTAAATCTCAACACGCTCACGAGGAACAAATCCGTACCACCGGCGATGTACACACCAGAAGGGATGAAAAGGCAGGCACCTTGTAAGAAAAGCAATTACATATTGAATGAGGCTGGGACAGCCTCCACAGAGTAGGTGGAGCTTGCTCTACCCTTATACTTTATTGTGCTAATCAAAGGATCGCTCCTCACTTTATTTTAGCACTTCTACTTACTGAAAAGTAACACACACAAATAATCTACCTAACTACATGTACATTATACTATTCTTGTTACCTGGAAGTTTGCAAGTATTATACTATTTATGTTCTTTGTACATTTGTCCCAGCAGCTATGCAAGACAAGTCATTTCATACAGAAATCGTTAAATATCAACCACTGCAGTTAAGATTAATGTTTTAATGTTCTAAGAGTTTCAAGGGCTATTATCAATGGGAGAGGGGGGGAAACACCATGGCAAAAAAAAAATCCAATAATTGAGCTACCAGATAAATTTCTTTGCCCATAATATGTGGATTAGAAGCAAAGATTGCAGTAGATATTGTGCAGGGAGCTAAGGTGCTCATTAAATTAATCCCTGCTCTTTGTGAGCATCTTTTCCCCAAAGGAGTTACAAGTCCTGTCTCGGTTGCCATAGCACAAGGCAGCTGACCTCTGAATCTCTCATCTTCCAGAAAATTACCCCTTAAATGTTGCTCTCCACTTTGTGTTTTAGATCACACGGCACATCAAGTAACACAAACTTGACTCCATTTTGATCCCAACAATTTGGTGTGTATTCCTTTCACAAAAGATCCTAGAAATACAGTGCAATCGCTTTGGGATGAATCCAGAAGAATTATGTGATAAAGCATTGTATGTATCACACACATTCAGAGTGGAATGAGCTTCACTGCAAAGCCAAGGATCTTTGACAAAATTAATTTATAGCCCAAATACTGAAATCAGTTAAGAAGCATATTAATGAAAAAGTTCAACTTCCTGAAAGAATTTAAGTAGGCAGTGCTCGAGAGGTTCCAATATCTATCGCACATATTGCTTGAATGACAAATAAACATATCAAACAATTCCTAACTGCATCGTATCATCTTACAGTAGATTTTCCATACCAGCTTATATTGTCACGCAAGACTATGTTAAACCAAAACACATGTGTGAATCTTTATTCAACATGACACTTGCACTGGCCCAGGCACAGCACTAGGGAGAAAGGACTGATTTCTTAATTCCATTTTATTACCTTGCACACAAAGTATCCCTAGTCCTTGTCAGTATTTCTTACAATTACCTATGCCTGTAGCAATCACCAGTTTTAATACAAATTAATAGCTTTTTTAGGGCTATATGGCTTGAAGAAGCACGTGCAATAGGGAGAAGGAAAGCCCACTCCGAGTGTGCCATATTAAGGTGACATACACTAATATAAAGGCCACGGGTTTACCCGCGCAGAGATCTTACAGAAAGTTGCAGAAGATTTAACCACAAACATGTCAAGGGATAGAAAAGTTGGGGCCCTTATGGATATCTGAGCATGCCTGAATTATACGCACACATTATGTTCCTTACATGTGTAATACATAATCACATTTTAATATACTGTGTATGCATGTTGTTGTATCAGAACCACGTCCAGTTAGAGATTGTATCAGGTTTTGTTTTAATTAAAATCCAGTAAGAGGCCCCAAAATATTATGAATCCTATGAAACAGGGATGAAGTTGTAAGACACATGACCATTAGCGTGTGCTATCTTTGTACTTAGGAAGCACATTAAAGCTATTAATGTGAATATTGCTGAAATTTTGAAGTGAACTATCCAATTAGAACCCATCCCTATTTTAAATCCAGAGTAATAATATGAAAAAAATAGAATTAAAAGATAGTATGGTCTCCTTACACTAGACACAATCACTCATTATCTCCAGCATATATTAATTACATGAGTAAAGCCATACCGCAGCATTGTATTAAATACAAAATACTGTGATTACTCCATATCATGCTATGGGCAGTGGACAAATGCCACCTGCTAGAGTATTTCTGCTAGAGTATTACCTGCCACCACTGCAGAGTATTTCTTTATTAGAATTTGCATGTACTTGAAACAAAGTAAATTGAAAAATGTTATGAAGATGTTTGCCTTGCTGGGGAAACAGGACAGCTTGCAATGCTTTGATAACTCCCCTTTTCTGCACAATATTTGTAGACCTTAAAAAAAAGGTGTGCATGCCTGTGTGAAAAAAGCATACCAGTAACAAGTATCTATTCTGAAGAGATGTGTCTGTGTTTTCTAACTGACTCCACGGATGCATTACATGCATCTGAATGTGTATCTCTAGACTGAAAAACATTTTCTGTCACACCTGTTTGGGTTTTTTTTTTTGTCTTTTGAAATACAAAAAAAAAGAAAAAAACCCCAAAACACAACAAACCAACCACACACCAAAAAAATCCCCCACAACAACCCAAAACCCCTAAGTCGCCAGCCCATGATGACGTTTGAGCCTTGAGCCGGGTTTGGGATGCTGCTGCCCAGAAGGCTGTGATTACAGCCACAGCCACACAACACTTCTGGTCTGAACACTGCAGGGAAGGGTTCTTCTCAATAACTATCTCACAGGAGATGAGAAAGTAAGATACCCAATTATATATTAAAGCAGTGATTTAATTAAAGGAATTAGAGCAATATGACATTGTTATAGGAAGGCTGGATCAACATCCTCTCTCCATCACAGGGTTTTAGTTATCAATACCAGAGATTTATGTTTTACCACCTGGGAGATGAAATGCAAACATGTACAAAAATAGCTCGATAAAAAAATTCATCCTGTGACAGGGAAGGAAATGCTTTTCAGAAGAAATTGCTGACTTTTCCTAAATCATCTATCCATTCTAATTGCTGAGAAACGTGTCTGCACAGACTGGCATCAAAATAAGTAATAGTTCAAGACAATATATTTGCATAGGCACGTAATATCCTTAAACTTCTAAGTCATAGACAGACTTGTTTCAAAATAAAACACACAACAACTTACTTTTTAAGCCCTTTTTTCATACATAAATCCATTTAACAAGTGAGGATCTGTTCATTCTACCAAAACAGACTTTCTCCACCCCCCCAAAACAAAAAGTCCAAAATAAAGAAAAATTAAAAACCATCTAATCGGTCTCTATTTCAAATTGTTTTTGTATGAAAATATCTAAAAAACTTAGTCTTTCCAGAACACGCATCTGGGCGTACTTCAACACTGCTAATTGGAAGAAAGCAACTTTGTAAAAAATGCAGTTCTAATACATGATTTAAATAAAGATAGGTAGGTAGAGGTGCATAGGTATATATACACCCACTTATATAAAAATACAATATATACTTGCACATACAAATACATATATACGTGTATATATCATGGAAATTGTGGAGTTTTTTGTTTGGTTGGGTTTGTTGGGGTTTTTTTTGGTTGGTTGGTTGGTTGGGTTTTTTTAGAAAAACAAGACAAACATACCACAACATGTTCTACTACAGCTCCTTTGGATGTCTTATTAAGATTTGGGGGGAGGGAAGTATGCAATGAACTAAAAAATATTTGGGTAAACATTGTTAAGTCTAAATTAAAGAAATAGTTTTCCATACCAGTAATAATTCAAAGTTTCTTTAAAAGGATTTCTAGGTGACAAAATGCAAGTTAACATATTTTTTTGCAAAGTTCAATAATGAGAACAATTGTGGACTCTCAATCCCCATTCTCATAATAGAACGTCACCACACACTGCATTTTCAAAGGAAAACATCTAAAAAGGCATGAAAGTACATATATTTTATGTCTCTGTTTTATATGTGAATGATTTCCTAATGGATTGCCTACTTTTATGAAAGAAAATTGGGCCATGAATAATGACCCAATGCATGCGTTAATTCAGTAATGTATAAACACTGCATTTTTGCTAAGTCTGTTCTATGTAACACAAGTTCAATCAAAAAATAACCCCCCAAAAACAAAAACAAAATTTGCAATAATACAGAAAAGAGAAAGCCATTTAGCCAACAAAATTTTTTATCATTTTTACTGGTGAGGAAAAGGCAGGAAGGGATTCACTGTTCTGGGTTTTATGCTCCTCTCCAGTTTATGGCATACTATTATCAAGGGCAACCCAAAGGACAGTATCTCTATCAGACTGAGTTAAAAACCAAAACCAACACCAACCAAAGAAAAACAATTTGAAGAGATCAGGTACAGTAAAAAATAAAATCCAAAAGAGATTAATGTGGAAGGAGGAGAGACAACAGACCAAATACTTAACAAGTCAAACATCATAGGCCAGAAAAGGTTCAAGCCACATGCAAAAGCGCAGACTATGTTTGCATGAAAAGCAGCTCTACTGTGTGATTTTATTTTTTTTTAAATTTTAAAAAGCAATCAGCAACTCCTTAGCCAGTTGAGAGCTCTCTCAGTCAGCAAGGAACCTTCATAGCAAAAGCCTTCTGCACTAGGAACCACAGTCAGTGTTCAAGCAGCTGGGAATACGGCAGGAACAAACCATCATTTTCCTTCTACAAAGACATCAAATCCCAACAATAATCCAGACTTTCATGTGAACTTCTACTCGCACTGTTTTTATATAACATTCCTTCAAAAAAATCCAGTTAGCTCCTAAAGTCTCTTGATATGTAAATAATTTTTATCAGCAAAATCCACATGTATATATTCAAATATACTAGTGATCCTAAGCATCCTTCTAATTCTTACATACCTACCATATACAGAAGCTGGTAAATTCAAAAGAATATTCAGACACTACAATTCTCATCTTTTTTTCCTTTGTAGTTGTCAGTACTTCCACACCCATCTGTAACATGTTGAGCCCTCTCTTAAAAAGCCCTGAAAAATACCACTTGCCAAGGCCAAATTTATTCCTTTAATGACTCCGAACCCTCCACCTGCTGTTGCTTCTCTGTTCTAAGATCTGTCTCAAGTTTGCACTGTTTCCATTTCAAATCACATTCAAATGACCTCACAGGTATCAAGCTCCCAGTTAGTTATATCACGGAGGATTCAGACTCAGGACACAGAGTCCAGTGATGAGGCACAAATAGTACCAAACAGATGTTAGAGGTATGCAAGAAGGGAGGTAGGATGAAAGAAATAATGACAAACTGGACTGGGAGGGAAGTATTTCAGTTCTCCAGGCTCATTTAAAATGTTTCCAGAAGTTTCAAGGATGACACAGCCAGAAAACAAAAAGTGAAAATATTGCAGATGAGAAGGTAAGCACTTTGGTCTTCCTAGTACAACAGGAGGAAATTCTGACTAAACACGTCAACATTTTTCTCACCTGCTGTTATGACTCCGTTAACAAAATATGTCTTGGATCTAGCTTAAATTGGGTATGAAATTCCTAGGCAGAGATTAATAACCTTCTATCTTAGGGTTAGTCAAATAATCACTAATTTAACATTTCCTGCCACAGGCGGGGGGATATAACACGACAGAGCGGGCTTCAGAAGCGCCCTGGACGAGGCAGCGGGGCTGTCACGTTACCTGGCTCCAACCAGAACACTCCTGATGCTGAAACGAGAATAAGCCTCACGTAGGATTACCCATTTTACATCTTATCATGTTACTGTTGCACTGCCGTTCAAGTGTCTAAGATGAGATAAAGGTACAGATGCCAAAAAAAAAAAAAAAAAACCCAAAACCCAAAAAACCCAACTTTGGCCTGGCTGATATGATGCACCGTTCTGGAAGGAAGGCCGTACAGAGGCAGACTGTGTCATATTAATCACATCAGCACCTCTGTCTGCCGTAACCAGGTAGGAACCTCTGAATTTCCTGTTGAAGACGGTGTTCCTCCAAGTCTGGTTCAGAGCTAACCAATTACAATTGCACAGACAAGTGATAGTTCATTCCCTAGTTTAAGCTCATTCAGAGAGAGGTGAATCTCCTGTCATCTTTTAAGGCCAGCCCTCTTTTCACTTTACCACAGCTACCGCTCACCGTCACGCCAGTACCATTACTCCTCCCTGCCTATCCTTCTCTTCCACAGCCGTACCACCCACAGTTCTAAGAGCTCAAAGGCATGGGTGACAACAGCATCTTAACGCAAGTTTTCCCAGAGCACAGTGTCTTTTTTTTAGCTGAATGATGCATCACACATGCTTTTGGGGACCATAATTTGAGAATACTGAATTCTAATACAAAATTTTAAAAAAAGAACAGAACTTGTTACCCTGCATTCCAATATCACAGTTCTTTATGTTATGTTGGCAAAAAGAACCTGCCTAAGCTCTAAAGAGAACCTAAAATTCCTTAGTTTGATAATAAAATGATTTCCCTGTATATTTCCGCTGCCCTCTACTGTTCAATACCAAAGACATTACAAGTTTCGTCTTCTCAAGACAGAAAAATCTAAAGGAAAGCTTTATTCCTCTTGAGGGAGAAGCAGGCAGAGATGACCCGGCTGCACAGATTGCACCGCGTCTGGCACAAAGCTCTGCTGGTTCTGCTTCCCACTCTGCACGCGTTCAGCTGGCAGGCTCCGTCGGTACCGGTGCTCCTAACAGAGCTTGCTTGTTCTTGATGTCCCAAGCAAGACAAACACATGAAAAACCAGACTCTGCTCTAATTCTGTTACAACACAGCAGACACCTCTGGAACGGAGGCAAGGTCCTCTGTGACACTTAAGACTCTGCCACTGAAACTTAGGTAGCTAAGCACTTCTGAGGAGCCACGCACACCTCCACTGGAGGAAATGGCAGCTCCTGTTCACTCTTCTCTGAGCACAGAGAGCAAGCTTTATTTCTACAGTGCTTATTGTGATGGACTTGAGATTTTCCGGTCAATGTAATATAAAATGAACACTGAAGGGAACAATGAAATGAAAGTTATATTCAACGTGTTTAACATGAACAACAGGAAATGGGTGTGCATGTACGGGATGCTGTAAGGACAAGGATCAGCACAGCTTTGTTTGAGGACCGGTATTTATTCTATCTTTATTTAACCTTCTTCCTTCCCCTTTTCGGAAGACGGGGGAGAGTATCAGCCACTGGAATCTAGCAGAGAGTTAAACACGCTGAAACTTTTTCACAGTTTACTATAAAGTCTGAATCAAATTCAGATAAATAAGTTACATAGTTATATTTCTTTCTCTGTAGGAGTTCTTTGTTACACGAGTGAACGGCAATCTTTATTACATGATCCTTTGTCGGTCAGAACTTGAAGACTGCTACATAAGTTATGCTTTTAAGTAGCACTTACAATCAATATCCAAGGAATCTAAATTCACCTAGCATATAAATAAAAACTAAGATGCAATTTGAAAGAGTCCATACACTATTTAGATTCATCTGCTGTTCTTCTCACAAACGCTTTTCAGCTGGGATCCGTCAGATCCAGCTCCTTGTGGCCCCAAGTAATACCATCGGTCAGCGTGCAAACAGCGCCTGGGTTCCTCTGCCCTTGGCAAGCTGACGTGATGAAGCTGCAGTCCCTAACCCTGTATGTTTGTGGTGAGGGAGTTTATTATAGGTCTAGTTGTAAAAGCAAGCATACCAAAGTTAGGCTGATTTAATGCTCCAACTCTACCCTTAAGGGTTTTGTGCGCTTGAAGGCACGGGACTTCCTCTGGCTGGACAGCAACGACCTGGGCGTGCTGCAGTTGACCATTTAGTCACAGCTGTCACTGTGGTTTGGAACCACTTCTGGTTCCAAAACTGCTTCAGCTGTGTATGTAAGAGGTATGACTTTTTTTTCTTGGAACAAAAATTACAATGAAATTTTCTCACTTGAAAAGCAGATTCAATCTAATGACACTTTATTATTATCTTTATTATGTTATTTATTTTTTAGGTTTGGGGGTTTTAGTGTTTGTTTTTAAGAATCCAATGGAGCTTCTCAGTGTGAAAGAGAGCTTGGATTGCCGACGCTGTGCACAGCACTGGAACCACATACAGCAGAATGAAACAATTTCCATAAACTAGGTCTCCACGTGGCATTCAACTGCCTTACGTTTGCATGAACTGCGGTAATCCCTTATTTTTCTAATACTCTACTGCTAGTCTGCTTTCCCCCACTCTCCTGCGTTCAGCATCACCATGCTGCTGTCCCTTTAAAACCGCAGGCAGGTTCCTGCATATGGCTTTTGATCTAAGCGCCTCAAGTGCTCTTCTTCAGCATCACACAGAACAGAGAAAATGGCTGCACCCAAACCAGATTTTGCTGCAGATAAAAATAATACCACTTTTACTAAAATTACATGTTGCTATATCTATTTTTGGGTTCAATACACATAAACACAAACACTTTAGCTCCATTTCTCAGGAAACAAGGCTTATGGGATATTGGTTGATATCCCTGTGACTCCCAATTCCTGAATTATTCTATTTTTGTAAAACTTGTTGCCCAGTTTCAACCAAAACTGACAAAGAGATAAAGACTTCAATCATTTTGGACAAAGCATATAGAACAGGAGGCAGAATTTGCACCCAACTTAAAAGATTTCAAAGTGAACTCAGCAATGTCAGTAGACACTAAACAATCTGTGTGATTTTACTTCACAAACATGCAGCTCCCTGGTGTTCCATGAAAACTGTGGCATTTATTAGATTTCTTCTGCTATAATTTTTCAAGTGAATGATATCTAAAATACATACCCACAGCAAATATACATATTAAGTAGATCCAAAAAGACTACACCAATTTAACAGTATGGCCATTAGTAATCACCAGTCCCATTCTGAAGTTAGTTAAAACACCTGAGAATTCAAACATATAACATCTATTAAACTAGTTTTCACTAGCTGAATAGCTCTTCATTTCTCTGACAGTCTTAATAAACTTTCGGAGCCTGCTGTAATTTTGATTTACCGTTCTTAAACATGATTTAAGTCAGAACTGCATAAAGCATTCCAGATAACACCTTAAAACCATTCTGTGCAATACATTTATCACAGACCATCTCTCTCACTATTGAAAATTGCCCCAGCAAATTAAAAAAAAAAAAAAATCCTAATTAACAATCCAGTCTTAAGCTTCAGTCTACTTAAGCCACATTCTGCACAGGAAATCCAAGAGCATATAGGCCCTTGAACATAGCCCTGGCTTGCTTGCCTCGCACTACAGGCCCCCACCTTTATCACATGTTTCTAAGAACTTCAGAGTATGGTTTTATTCAACATATATGCAAATATCTTGAAATAACTTTGCTTCTTAAATAAGAGGGAACTCTCTAGTTTTCCAACGAGTGGAAGGATGCTACAAACTGGGACTAGAGCTGCAAAGTTAGAGATGAGATTTGTGCACCTGTGACCCTGATGTGCCACTCTTACTCATGTTATTAACAGCCCAAAACCAAAATCCCACACAAATCATTAAGAACAATCAAGTATTAAATGCTAACCATTGCAACATATAAAACAGATCAATGTGTACAATGCAGCTCTTTCTAAGTTATGCTAACAAGTTTGAAATGACAGGTTTTACAATAGAATTGTATACTCTGTTCTACTGCTGAATTAACATGACAATTGGGAAGCGTCCCCCCCCTGCTCCCCAATATTTAACCTCAATCTCCCTTGCCATGAAATAAGCCCGCTTATTCCTGTGCTACCCTTGGCAAATACAGAGAACAAGTGCCACCTTTATAATTGTTCCCACACACTCGGAGACAACTGTATACTCGTACCTCATATCAAGTCTTATTTTTCTACACACAACATGCACTATATCTTTTAAACTTTCTCCATAGGCTGTGTTTTCTGCAGTTATTATCAATCTTGCTACTTTTCTGTCCATGCCTTTCCAAAGTGCAATGTCTAAAACCGCACCCAGTTTTCCAGGTGATGCCACACACACATGCTGCAGAGCAGAATCATTATGCACTGTAAATACACTGTAAATAGGATCTGCTACAGCTTTCACTTTGACAGTGGCTATACTTATGTACATAGCTATAAATGTTCCCATTTAAACCCTAGCATCAGCCAAAATCCTCATTTTCACACTAGGAGACAGAGGCAGAGATGTTTACACGTGTATGATAAAAAAGCAAAACCAAAAACATAACACCACCGTCCTGCAGCAATAAACTACCAATACACAGAGAAAAATAAACCGTCATCCATCCCATTGGGAATATCGGAGTATGTTATCTGAACTTTTAACAAATTTCTTTCCTTACAGAAGGAAACATTCCTGCTAAGCAACATTTTGGTTTCACGCATACCCAATTTTAAATCCTGGCACGCTTGGAAGCAACATCTGTGCAATTTCAACTTACTACAATGCCACACAGGCAAACAATAAAAAGTAACACGATCCCCAATTTCCACTTACCTGATGATGCACAAAAAAGCAACACCACACCATGAGGTACTTTGTATTGTACCCAGATTTTAGGAGGTTTCTTAATATTCAGCGTGCCAGTGAAAAGCCTTTGCTACAAAGGAGTCCCCCTGCCTCTCCTTCAGTTTTCGGCAGGAACTCCTCCCCGCGCAGCCACGGCTTGCTCTCGCTTCCTGTCAGGCAGCGTGCTACAAGTGTCAGAAGCCAAGTGCTATCGCTGTCGTGCCTATCTCTGTCGTGGTTTTTCCTCGTAGATTGCTTCGAATAATATTTTAAATAGACAAAAGTGTGTTAGAAATTGCTAACAAGTGAATGGCATCGGTATGGTAAAGGTAAAGACGTCATTAACGTTCTTTTAAAGTAATAGGTAGGTCTTTGGGGGCTTTGAAACTCCGTAACTGAAACATGGTCCTTCTACCTGGGCAATTCTCGGCCTTAAACAGCAGCAACAGGCTTTAAACGCGAGGGCAGACAACTGTCTCCAAATGTAGATGCCTCAGAAAACAAACCAGCTGGTAGACACCAGGTGGAACTTTTAAACATTTAGTCACAGAAAACTTTCAGTATTTCAGAAATTAAGGGATCTGCTAAGTGGGAGTTCTTAAATTAACAGAGGCACAACAGCAAGAACTCAGCACAGAACATTTTAGAACCAGCCCAGAATCAAGGCCCAAAGATGAGCTTGGCAAAGCACCCAAATTTTGCATGTGAGGACGTGTCAAGGAAGTGCAAAATTTGATTTTATCCCTGGTAGTTCAGTATAACTGATGAAAGAAACTCCAGTTTTGCTGATTCTCCACCAATCTAGATAAGCAAGCCTTTAGCAACTGCATCCTATGAAACCCAGTGAGTCTTCATTTCACTGGAGTTTGGAAAGCTATATACCTTAAGTATCGAGAAAGCATTCAACTTAAAGTTGTTGCTGCCTTAAAAATATCAAATAAGACTGTTGCTACCTCGGTGACATAAAATTTCCCAGCCCACTTGAGATTTCACAACTGCGGATCTCCTCCTGCAAGGACTCCCTCGACATATACATGCCGTCAGCGGGACTGAGAACGGGAAGTCAGTAAACTTGCAGGATTAGGTTCCAGGCTCGCAATCCAAACTGCAAAATATAACGCTTCCCTGAGAGCTCTTACATTTGCATGCCAAATCATTCTTCGGACAAGAACAACTGAGAGAGACCAACCTGCTAATAATGAGAGTCTTCAGTGGTCTCTCTCAAACTGCCAGCTAGGTCACCAGCACTTTCTAGCACGTATTTATGTACTTCTAATATGTAATGTACCTTTAATATATACTCAGTTAATTGCCTCTTTTGGCCATCATATTAAGTTACATTACTTCAAGGTAAGAAAAGCTAAGTTTCATGAGGTGCTTATCTGCAAGGTCTCAAAATACAGGAGTTCCCACACATTATAAGAAAATTTATATTTGCATATGATTCATATATACCAGTTTCAACCTGCATTTGAGCAGTTCTTTTCAAAATCTAGACATACATAGATATCAACTTCCCTTAGCCAAAGATAGCTAGAAAAAAATGCAGAATATTGACCCCAAAAAATGGAATCCGTAATAATCAGAAGTGATTGAAACACAGTGCTTTATACAGCAAGTAAAAATGAGTGATCTCAAATGGCTTTCCTTCATCTTTCCTGCATCACAAACTGAATTAACTATTTTGGGCAAGTGAAACTTGTCCTCAGAAACTAGTAAAAAGGAACTATTGAGAGATATATGAGATTTGGTTCTGTGCTGGTTTTGGCTGCGGCAGCCTTAATTTTCTTCACAGTAGCTAATGTGGCTCTGTGTTTTGGATTTGTGCTGGGAACAGCATTGATTGATAACACAGGGATGTTTCAGTTCCTGCTGAGCAGCGCTCACACAGAGTCAAGGCCTTTTCTGCCTCTCGCCCCAGCCCAGCAGCGAGCGGGCTGGGGGGCACAAGGGGCTGGGAGGGGACACGGCCGGGAGAGCTGCCCCCAGTGCCCAAAGGGATATTATATTCCATGCCATAGGACGTCAGGCTCAGCAGGGAAAGCTGGGGGAAGAAGAGGGAAGGGGGGACATTCGGAGCGATGGCGTTTGTCTTCCCAAGTCACCGTTACGCGTGATGGAGCCCTGCTTTCCTGGCGACGGCTGAGCACCTGCCTGCAGAGGGGAAGCACTAAATTAATTCCTTGGTTTGTTTTGTTTTGCTTTGCTTTGCTTGCGCGCGCAGCTCTTGCTTTCCCTGTTAAACTGTCTTTATCTCAGCCCACGAGGTTTCTCACTTTTACCCTTCCGATTCTCTCCCCATCCCACTGGGGGGGAGTGAGCGAGCGACTGCGTGGGGCTCAGTTGCCAGCTGGGGTTAAACCACAACAGGTTCTTTTTTTAAAGCGTACATGGACTCTGATGTAAAGAGCAAGTGCAAATACAGGGAAAAGTAAAATCCTAGAACTTTTCTGATCCTTTGTGCACACTCTTCAAATACACAGTGAAAAGTTTCTTGAGTGCTTACCTTTTAAAATATTTTCTATACATCTGTAAGATAGTGCATTCTTGGCTTTAGAAGACTTTTTCATTAGTCATATCAGAAGACTGAATATGTTCCTACTACTGTTCCAAAGAGACTTTTTTGTTTAAGACTTAAGTCATGATTGTGTGAAAAGTTCAGGCAAGTATCCATAATGGAAAGAGAAACAGCTGAATGTCAACTGTTTCATTTTAACACACACACAAAAAAATAAAGTTTTCAGTACAATAAACATAAGATGAATACATTTTTGTATACACACACAGAGAGATAACTACTTCACATACCCTACATCCTTACAGCTCACTCTTGATCTGTCCCTATCCTGTTCAGTCTTTTGTGACTTGCGCAGCTCTACTGACACTGAGCTGTTGTGCAAAGTGCTGCATACTTGCAGTAGGCAAGAATGTCAAGAGAAATTTGCATTTAGGTAGCAAGCTAACAGCAACTTGAACTTCATTTTTCAAGAAAACAGGTCCTTAGTGAGCTGGTGCAATCTTTCATCAGTTCAAACTCAGGTAGAACAAGAAGTTTCTGCTGAGCTTAGTGGAAGAAGACAAAAAGTTGAAACCGGTACCAGTCAGCAACCAATTCTTTCGACAAGAGCCATCACATCTCTCTGCAGACAGAAAATACTAACTGAAATCTTCAGGAAGCAGGCATTTTTGGCCAAGACTTTAAAAAATTACTCAAGTATTTCCCTTTTGGGGTACTGTAAATGCTGTTGGCCTGTCTTCCCTGCCTAAAGATGAGCTAAAACCAAATCTAGCTGCCTTCTTTTCAGACCCTTCCAGCAGAACACAGTTTGTTTTTCAAAGGAAATCCATATAAATTCTATGTATAAGCCTGGAATTTTTTTCAAGGATTCTTTCCTTTCTCTCTATTAACTTGTCATTAGACTGTCACTAGATCTAAGTTATTTCTTAAACAATCTTCCACCCCGTCACAGGAAACCCTAATCCTTCGCTATCAGAGTTCGGTAATCCCTCACCCAGGCTCAAATACAGGCGTGCAAGTTTTTGAAGTGTTATGGTTTTCATAGGTCTTAAACTGCACCAAAGATGAAGTTCGGTAGGCAGGCATTTTTCAATCAGATTTCCTGGTAACATCCAGATTTCCGTATTCCATTTCCTGGAGACCACAACATGCAAACACTTTAACTTGCTATGCTTCTTCATATTCGCACTCGTGCACCTTCTTAGGTCGCCTATAACCTCCTGCCTCAGTAGCCACTGGAATTTAAGAAGCCTAAAGGCAGATACCACAGATTTCAGCCTACTGTCAGGCATGAGATTGGCCAACCAGACGACTTCTCGTCAATCCAGTAAACAACGTTTAAAACAGTCTGCCCCCACTACCTGTATCAATCAACACAGATTAACAGCATGGCAAAAACTGCTCTCTAACTTCTGAGTAAATACAAGGCTGTATATGTGGTTTTTTCCCTGCAGATTTGCATCAGTCAGCTCCACAGTACTCTGCACTTTGTTGACAGCAACATCAACAGCATCCAGCTGAAAAAGTGCAGCTTGAACTTACGTACATTGTAAACACCCACACAAGTACCAAGGAAGGAAATCTAAGACATCACATCTAGATTCCAGGCAGCAACTGCCTCCAAGAAATCATAATTGACAAGCTCAAGCTATATAAATAAATAAAAGCTGCTCATTCAGTGTCTGTGCAGCTATAGCACTGCTGCCGAGTCCAATGCAGTAACAAAACATGACATGAAACAAGATATCACCATGAACACAGGATCAAATAGCCAGAACTATCCACAAAACTGTGGGTAAAAGGAATTAAATATTACTATAACTTTGGTTTACAGGAACAGAGAATGAGCACAGGGTATTAACTATTTAAATTGAAAACAATATCTGACAACACTTTGAGAAACTTTCCTGCCTTAATATTCTCTCGTGTAAAATGCCCAAAGCATAGGGGTGGCATAAGGTTAAAGTCTGTCAAATGTTTGTAACAAGCAGCACACGGTAAGTCTTTACTCAGGCAGTATACTGCCGGTTTCCAAGTATCTTCTGCTGGCTGACCTTGTCAAAGCAGGTTCACTGTTGCCTTCTTCTCTGTAGTTGTTAAAAGTAAGGAAATTTTTAAAAAAATACAAATAAATAATTAAAAACAAAATCATTCTTTCAGGGCAGTATCCTACTGCTGCAACTAGGATTTTGAACCGTACAACGAAGGGGAACATACACATCTGAAGTACTGTGGTAGGAAGACAAGGAACTTTCCCTTTTTCCCTTCCAGAAGCCTAAGCAAGCTAAATGCAGGTTCACGTGCAGCCACCAGGCCGTTCAAAAAACCTGCAGCTATCGCCCGTTTTTCAGAAACTGTGTTGTGAGGGGGCTGACTTCAAACTTCGTGCAGCAGCCAATCCATTCTTCGATTTACCTACTGCTAACAGAGGAAAGCCTCCACAAGGTTGGCATTTGATACAGTTTTACTACTGGATATTAAATTAAAAAAAAAAATTTTGAAAAAAATCGTGTTACTCGGAAGAAAGATATCAACCTACCTAAATATTCCTTTAAAAAACCCCAACCAACCAACCAAAAACCAAACCACAAAACAAAAAAACCCCTAACCGCTCCCCCCAACTTCTGAAGCTTAAATCCATTTCAGTAGGTAACAGTGGCATGAAGAAAGCAACTTACTTGAAGAATTAGGCTATGAGGGGGCTCAAGTGTTTGTGCAAATAACAGAGGTAATGCACTCTTCAACAAAATATTATGACAAGACAATAAAAGGTCATAAGAATTTAATTAAACAGGAGAATATGCAAAAGCTTGCATGACGGTAATCCTAAAGAGATGACATACTGATTTCGGTCCTGCTTTCGTTCGCCCTACGCGATACTTTTAGGGTACATACTGACATCACTCCTTGGACTGCCTTTGGCTGTATTTTATCTAACTGAAATTCCTGGCTTAATGCCTCACAGGCTTGAACGCCGGCCTCTACCTAACTGACATGTGCTAGGAAGTGGCCTGGCTACGTCAACTGATTCCTAATTCTGTAGTTACAGTCAAGCAGAGATCCCGAGGCTTGACCTGACTCCTTCGAAGAGCTGGGAGAGACGCTCACTGGTAGCGAATTCTCTGCAAGACTTCCAGATTTGCCCGTCCCATCTCCCATAGTACAAACTATCTCGAGTTTGGCACTTCTCCCATATACTCCCAAAGATAATGATTTGGAGAACTCAGACAACACTTCCCAGAACGTGAAAGATTGTCGTGAGTTTCTGAAGATACGAGAGTTATGAGAATAATTTTTATTATTGCTTATATGACTGCAGTAGCCCAGGAGCAAGCGTCGCACCAAAGCGCACCAGTCACTGCCCAACCAAACGCCCTCAGAAAGTGCTGCGATTCTCCTCTCCCACCTTCTGCTCGTATCCTTCCAGCCAGGGCATGCAACCTAATCTTCTTATGACTGGTGTAACTGCCCTCGTTTTACGACCTTTTCACAAGGCTACTGGTCTGCTTTGGACTGGAAGCATCTGAGAGGACACAGTGATTGTTGAAACTTAGGCTACTTCTTTTGAGGATATTTAAGGTTGTGAACCACTGAAAACTTGAAACAGTGCTTGGAAAAGAAATAAGCTTTCCAAATTCAGTGGGGAGCCTGCTGGCACACAGACAGAATCTGTTTTCTCTTTGTGCATTTTGAGTGTCTTAAGGATGATAAATTTAACTCTCTGAAAAGCTGTAAAATTAACCACAATCTAGAGAGGGACAGCACCAGTGTATATTTTTTTAAACCAAAACCAATACAATCAATATTTTTAAATGTGCATTTTACAGAGTTTTAGAATGTTACCTCAAATCATGTTAGGATCATATTATATGCAATGCTTCATACATCTTGAATTAGATTTAATATCCCATTTCAAAACATGTAGCATAACCCAGGAATTACAAAATCTGTCATCATGAGTGGAATTTAAGAGCTTCAATAGGTCTGCTTTGTCTTTAAAAATTTAATTTAGTATTATTTAAGAAAAGTTACAGCAGGTTCTTACAGAAGTTTAGATTATAAATTCTTTAGCGAAACAATAGTTTGTTATTATGTTTACATGAAGGCTAGCAAAATGGAGACCTTGTTTTCCCGTTGCTACTGTAATAACAAAATTTGTTTCCAGGCCGCTATAAATAAAAGACACTATCATATTGCCCTTATTATGCATTTGTGTCAGATTTTAAAAGATGGCCATAATTTTTAATTGCTGTGTGCTTTTCTAACCACAGAAAATAGCATTAGCTTTCAAGAAGAATCTTGTTCTTATGTTTAAAGAATTAGGACTCGTTCTAAGACTGAGATGTCTCAGAGCAAAGCTGGCTGTGAAAGCACTTTTACGTTTGGGATGACCAGCATACAGAGTACCAACAAACCCACTGAAACTGGTTCTTCCAACTGAAAATGCCAGAGGGAATTCCAGTTTCCTGTTCTTTTTCCATCAGTTCTTGAGGACTGTTTCTAAGCTCTTTCAGAAGTTTTCAGAAGGCTTTCCTTCTCTCTTGGTCCTTAAAAGATTTTCTTTAGCTTTCTGTCACAAGTACAACTCGACAACCTAAATCAGAACCTGTGGGACTGGAGATGGCGAGGCAGATGTTTGAATAAATACTCCAGTACAGCACAGAGGATTTCCCAACTGCTTCTGCAAATGATGCTTTTGTAACCGTTTCCAAATGTGTAGCCCTTTTATTTAAAACTTACTCCATTGTTTTAAATAGTACTATCTAAGCACTGCCAAATTGGAAACTTCTAAAATCAACTTTGACCAGAGAGTTTTTACAGCATGAGCACTAGGAGATTAGGCAACAGATGCCAAGTCCTACTGCAAGCATCATGACTCGTAAAACCAAACAAAAAAGCAATTAAAGTCCATGTATACATCCATTCATGTCCACTAGTCATTTTAAAATAAAATTGCTAATCTGAGATAGTGTAGCATCAATAAAATACCAATATGTAGTTCAAAATTGTTTCCAAAATGTTGGTTTCTCAGACCAAGTGGCATGAAGTTCAGCTGGACAACAGCATCACCCTGTTAACCACTACAGGTTTCTGAAACAAAGTCATAGGAAAGAATAATTTCACATCATGTGTTCGCAAAGAGCAGCCACTGGTGGGGTGGGGGGAAACAAATACAAAGAAATGGGCAGAGTTTGGTTTGAGTTAAATTGAACAGGGGTCAAGTTCATCTGCTGTTGAACAAAGAAAAGAACAGTAAATGACAGCAGGAGTACAAGGTAACGCCCAATCTGTGATTAAAGACAGGAAATCTGCTATATAACAGAACATCAAACTTAGCCTAAGAGAATGACAATTGGACCTATCTGCTTTATCACATGTTGCTTCGAGCTCAGTATTGTTTGTATGTGCAAAATAGCTGGCGTGATGGGTTTATAGCATATACAGAATATTTCTGCTATAAATAACAAACCACACCCGGAACAAAAATAAACTTGATACAAAGCACTTACAAAGATCCATAAAATAAAGCCCTACAATGTTAACAGAATGACTGCATAAAGGATTTTTCAAGAAAATATCTGTTCTGTGAAAAGATAACATGAAATTATAAGAAATCCTTCCAAATGGGGCTATCATAGTATTTTCATTATCGGAAAAACTCGAAATATTAATCGAATAACTGAGCTTTAATAAACAGAATAGCTACCGTTTACAATACAAATAATGATGGAAAAGTCCTGCAGATGTGAAAGCCTACGACAGCGTCTTCATTTCAAGAATGTATTAGCCACGTGCTCTATAAGCATGCCTCAAAATTCTTGTCCCAAGAAACATATAATCTGAAGTGTATTTTATATAACTAGCATGTAAGTAACTGGAAAGTAGCCCATAAACTAGGTAACTGGACAGGTTTAATGGCTATGTACTTAACTCATAGATGATTTTAGATGTAAAAACTGTGAAAGTTTAATAAAACAGCTACTGAATTGAGTTAATGAAAACTTTGCAAACTCCTAAGCATTACAGCGCTCTCTAGATAGCACGAGCAGTAACAGCTCATAAAACGTGCACAGGTTTTTCTACCCGAGTCCCAAACTACTAGAAACCTGGCAAAGTCTAAAGGCCAGCCTGCATCATTCTCCTTTCCAAATAACTCACATATGTCCCTCCAGCACATGTTCAAGTACTACTGTATGCGAAGAACCTTGTAATTTACACTACCCAGTGATCCTACTAAAAGATACAGCCATTTATCACAGACCTAAGAACTAATAGATCAACAAATGATGTTTTGCTGGAATTTCAAATAAAACATTCTGATGTAACCAACATCACACGTTGTGGACGGAAATTATCATGGCCATTAAACCATGTTGAGTCAGCGCATCAGTTTGGAATAACACATTCTTGAATTCTTCAAAATTGTCTAACTGGTCACACCGAATTGCTTTTTAAATTCAGTGTATACATGAAGAATATAACAATTCCGATGTGTGTTTTGGAACTGCAGATGGAATTGACTGCTATTCAGTTACGCAAATGCCACACAATGAATTTCTGATAGCATCTCTATTTGTTTGCCAACATAAACCTTGCTGTTCCAAAAGAAATTAGTCTTGTGACTAATCAACAACAGTTCCAATGGTTTGTTCAAAAACAAAACCAATAATAAGCTAAAGCATTTAAAACTCCGCCCATAGATTAAGCAGGGAGACACCAAAATCAGCTCTTTTACAAGTAAAAATCAGTGTCCAGGCTGTCTACTTGCTATAGTTTATAAGCTCAAGTACTCTGAGCTACAAACTGTGTATCATGGAAGGGAATTTTTAACACTCCTGTTGCCCCCTACACTGCTGCTATCGGTCTGAAGTAAAGCTTCCCTGCTCCTGCGCTGGTCCAACGAACTGCAAGGCTACAGAGAAACTCAGCTTCTATTAAGCTCATTATACAAGCTCCATGTTTACAGCATCCGTCTTCTAATACATTAAAGCAGGAAGACCTATAGAATTGCTTCTTACTGCTTCCAATGCCAGGCATCAGAGACATTCTGGCCCGGGAAAGGTCCATGCTGGACAGAGGCACAACAGCACCTCCACGAAGGCAGAATAAAAGCAAGCCTGAACAAAGACAGTAAAAGAGAAGTGCTGGGGCAATTAAACTCTGAAACGCAAGAGCTTGCAACCCACTGGAAGAAGAAAGAGGAAGAGATCTAAAAGGAGCAAGTGGAGCACAGGAACGTACCATCTGTCAGAAAGGAGAAAAAGGAACATGGCATTTGTACTTTCTCTTTTCAGAGAGAAAGGGGGATGAGACGGGTCAGGATCAAGCACCCAGCTAGCATCTCTCTAACCTGCTGCAGGGGCTGAGCAGAGAGCAGGACTGCGCAGAGGGAGGCAGCTGAGCACGCCGTGCCAGGGCAGGCAGGGCCCAGCAGGGAGGCTGGCGGACTGCCCCGCCTGGAGGAGCCTTTCAGGACACGAAGGAACCCATTTCTGACTGTTAAGTCAGAACAGGTACAATTATTCCACTCACAGCTATGCTTTCAATTATTCAAAGCAAACTTTTTTTCCCCGCTACGGAGGAAGCCATTTAAATTGTGCATACAAAATACAAGTGCATTAAAATAACAGAAAACCACATGTGCTTTTGAATGTATATGATAACTTGTGTTTTAAAATCATATTGGTCACACTATGAGATAGTGGTGTTTAAGCACATTTGCGGTAGAGGCATTAGTGCATCATTTTGCTTCAACAAGCATGAATAAAGACCTGTCTGACACCATTTCTAATAAGTGTCTGTCACAGGTAGCATCATTGCTTAAGCAAACGAGTATCAGTGGATATAGACGTTAAGTAAAACCAGTCAGAATCCAGCAAGGCAAAGAGGTGCTTTCTCTCGTAGTACATAATTATGTAATTAATCATCGAGTTAAATCTAGGAAAGAACTCTCTTAGCAACTCTATCTTGATTAGATTCACGCACCCTGAAGGGAATAACTGAAGCCTGCCAGCCTGCACAAAATAAACATACTGTTTTGTAAATACTGTCTGAAGAGTGGGGAATTCTTCCTGTCTGGCCTGAAAGACACCTTTCCCACGAACACGCTCACAGCAAAACTAGCAAAGAAACCACTTACACGTCTAAAATTGACCTTCAGCATGTTTAGCACATTTTTATGTGAGGTTTCTCATAAATTAGATCAGCCTTCCTCACAGGTGACCGCATCTGCAGCTTCGTTAGTTAAAAGCTTTAGCAAAACTAAAAAAGAAACAAAAAAGGAGGAAATAGGAAGAAGCCTAGTTGCAGTAAATTATCTTCAATCTTCAGGCAACTGCACACCAAACACACGCCTCAAAATATTTCAAGTAGAAAACGTTGGTTTAGATTTCGCTATTTATTTATTTTAGCACTGAAGTTCTTCAGCCAGATTTGGTGCGTAGGGGAAAAAAGGTAAAGAAACCACCATAATGGTTCAGATCTTTGCTTAAAATATGCAGGAAATGATGCTAGCTCTTTGTCGACCAGTAGAGAGAAATATCAATGATAAGCAAAGACAGAACCAGCATCCTCTTCAGTTATGCCTACAACCCCAATATTCTTCGTTATTCAGGTAACTGTTTTTCTTTTGATTGTCCGGCAGTTTCTTCATAGCCATCTGAAATGTCAAAGGAACAGCAGGACTGCTAGGTACCACGGCTTTTGCAAACGTACGTAAATACACCATCAGAAAAAAAAAAATCACGTAAAGAATTTCAGTAACACAAGCCTACCGTTCACATAACTAAAGCAGTCTAGAAAATTATCCCTGCTGTCAAAAACAGAAAGTGGCTGATTTTAAAAGAGCAGGAAGGGAGACAGATAAAGAAGCTGAAATCTGAAACTCCTCGGGAGAGATTCTTAGTCTTCCTGAATTCAGAACTTTCCTATCAATAAGCCTGACTATTCTTACTATGGAAAAAATAGCACACAAGTGCGTAACCCAAGACTGTATCATAACTAGCAACCAACCAGAGAAGCTTTAATCTGACATCTTCTGATTGCATGTGCATGACTGTACAAACATAATCCTCATTTGATGGGATGCTTTCTTAAAAAAAACCCTACATGGCAACATATCACATTATTTCCATAGGCACTAGGAACAGCATATTAAACTGCTGTCTGCTATGTATAAGCACCAAACAGTGGTGCTGAGGCAAGCCTCTATCTGCATCAAGGTTTTAAGGGAAGGGTGGCACAGAGGTGAGAAGAAAGTGAGTGAGAGTTAATAGCGACCAAAAGAGAGAGCAAAAATAGGATTAATACCAATCTCTCTGCTAAGACCTGTGCTGTTCTTTTCCTTATATACATTATTGACCTGCCTCTGAACTGCCCCATCCCATCAGACATTCATGCCTCTTCTTACCAAGCCCTGGCCACAGATTGCTCCCCATCCACATGGTGTTTTTATCTTCCTAGCGTCAGTATTGGCCAAGGCTGAACTGACAAACCTGTTGTGTTTTACAGAAGACTTCTGCCTCCACCCCATACTTCCGTCTCTGTGCTTTTACACTCACCAGCTTTCATCCATTTCCATCCTTTATCGCTCTCCACTCTCTCTCACTACTACTTTCACTGCTCTTTGCTTTCCCCATCCTGACTATCCCTCTTCCCAAGTTGCAGCTTCTCCCTCTTTCCCCTCTCCAATCCTATAACCAGTATCTTCCTTTGCTTTATTCCTTTTCTACTCCAGGTACCGCACCCACCACCTAACCTCCTATGTTCTGGTTTTCCCATTACACTGTCCTTCCAGTTTGCAATATTTTTGTCTCCACAGGTTCTGTGTTTCTTCCTCTGAAATTACAATTCTCACTATAAAATACCTAAAATAGTTTATTTGCTGGACACCTGACTATACAATCTCCTCAAAGACCAAATTAACCTGATGCCTCGTGTATATGCAGGAGTAGCATATAGCAGGGAGATTGCACTGCTCAGTAACTTTAAGCCTAAATTTAGTCTAAACCAGGATTAAAAAAAAAAAAAAAAAAAAAAATCTTCTCCCCACTGATACCTAAACACTGCCCAAAGTTCTGGAAGTAAGTGCTACCATTATCTAAAAATTACAGCATTGCTAGAAACACATAAATAATATCATCTTGACATGGAAATCCCCATTGAGAGAATTAAATATGATCTCTAACCACGGGGCTCAAAAGAGCTGCTCAACATGGAAAAAACTTCTTCTGATAAAATAAATTTAAGTAAGGAGAGGAAAAGAGAAGTGCAGAGGAGTTTCTTTGGTAAATGTTTAGCATCTGGGCCTGCCGTATCTTACTTTGAGGTTTACGCTGGTGTATGTTCAAGGGCTTTAACACGCCCACTTTATCTGCACGATACAGAGACATTTAAAAACCAGTGAACTGACTACAAAGTGAGGATAGGTAGATGAACACAATGGTGCAATCTGGCGCATAACTACTTTCTTCTCTTTTTTGTGACTGTTGAAATGATCCTGTATTACAGCCTGTAATAGATGTTTAAAACCCCATAGCTATGAATAAGCCAGCTCCAGATTTTTGTTTGTTATACTCAAGCGTGGCACTGCTCCACTGTCAACATTAACTTAGTTCTTTTACCCAATAAGGCTTTGCTCCTGTTTGAGAAAAGACATCAAAGTTAACCTTTTATCATTCACCATCTGTATGAAAACCTTTGTGACTTCAAGTCTGCTCATTGGGCTTTTCATAACACAGTTTTTCCATCCATCAAAATAAAGTTGATGCTGACACAATGCGAACATCAACAGAGACTTAGCTCTCTTGTGCAGCGCTCAACTGTCTCGGTTTCAGCATCTAAAGAGATGAAGTGAGCACCTGATACAGGTTCTTCCCTTGATGTAGTAGTTTATTTCAAACAATTAGCTGCAACTGCCAATTACTATGCATTCTGTTAAATATTACAACTATAGAACATCTGTGTTAGTGCCCCATGATTTTCCTTAAAAATAAGGTGGCGGACAACTCCCACAGATCTTCATTTCAACACGTGAAGGAAGCAGTCTGAAGACCCTTTACTCGCTGCCTGTTTTCTCTAATCAGACTATAAACACTACCTATTCTATCTCCTTTCTGGTTCTTGACTTCTCCTCTTGATTCTGAAGTCTTTTACCCCCCAGTTCTCTGTTCTTCATGTATTAGCCCGCTCCACCTTTGCCATGCAGCTTGGATCACTGACTTTGTGCCGCCACACTTAGCAGCCCCAGTCCCTTACTCCCATTGAGCTCTTGCTCTCTGAACTTGGGATCACTGTTTCTCCAGCTATAACTCATACCTACAACACTCTTCCTACTACTTTCATACCTTCCTTCTTCCTCGATTACTCTTCCAGCATAGCTGAGAATTGGGAGAAATACTAGAGTCAATTTTACTTTTAAACTGGCTCTGAAATTTATAACTAATCTACAGATTAGAGGCTGCCGGTATTTTCCCTGCGTTCTTGACAATGCTGTTGTGAAGGAACTATTTTCTCAGTACCGCTGACAACTTCATCCCTGTAGTTTTGTGGTGCAATGCAAGAAAGATGGTGAAAATAAAAAGCTCACAGTAAATAATAGCGGATGCTCTATTTAAAATATTAAATTAGAATGCAAAAGTCAGTATCAGATATTGTGAAAAATATTTTTCATTTTAATGAAGTTTACCATATTATGACCACAGACCAGTAAACCTATCAATGCCATTCACCTGTCAGCAAAGCATTTAAGTAATGTCCTTCTACTTAAATCTTTTCTTGGAAGAAGCTCAGAGAAAACACATTTATATGCTCTCCTGAATACAAAACAGAACTCTTTAGATTCAGTATAAGTCAGTCCACATTACAGGTAACGATAATTTACCATTCATTATACCAAATGAAGTTTGCAAGGCAGAAAAGACCTTCCTTTGACCTAAAGGCTGGAGTAACACTACGACTTAGATACAACCCGCAGTGACAACTCCTCCCTCTAGGCTGTATCCCAAGCTGCAGTACTTACACACATGGCAAACACACCATGGCCATTTGAGCCCTGCCACCATCACATTAAGTTTTTCAACAAATAGTGCAGAGGGCTTCACAGGTCATAGGGGACAGAGAGGGGACAACACAACTCTTGGAAAGAATTAATCTGGGTAAGAAGCACACTTCTGAAACCTGAAGCAGACATGAATAAAAAGCTTCTGATACCACCAGCAAATATTAAGGTTCTCAGTTTCGCTCGCTTTCCTTTTTCATATACCTTTTCACTCAGTTACTGTGGGAACACACATGCTTCCAGATTTCTTTTCTCAGCCAACCAAACAGAAATAAAACCTAGTCCCTTCTGCTTTGTAAGAAATCCATGTGATTTTTGTTACCATTCTCCAACTGTACTTCCGCAAAATTCACATACACAAGCTTTCAATAAGTAACTTTACAAATATCTATATTAAACGAGCACTTAAAAACCAGTACATATCAGTTCAATATTGCTGATTTATTTTCAGATATGAAAACACACCGATTTTTTTCTTTTTAATTCACACTGTAAGTTAACCCACTTACATTAAATGACCTCCCCCACCCCTCATAATAAGTCAGTCAATCACAAAAAAAAAGCTGTTTTTTTAGACAGCCTTTTAGGAGGTCATAAAATTAAAAGTTCTATTTTATAATTGTTTTGCCGTAATTTTAGTACTTGCAGATCATGTTTTAATGACAAAGTCACGCTGCAACAGAATGAAGCAGGAAGGAATGTTAGAGTAGGACCAAAACACCACCAAACTTACCCCTCTGAAATTCCAGCCCTTGGTAGAAGCAAACAAGGAAAAATTGTTCTGTTGCTGTTGTTTCGGCCTGCAAAGAGACAAGGAAAAGTGTTTACATTTTCAGCTGTCATACTTTTTATATCAATAACAGAGTGACAATGGAGGGAGAAAAGACAGACACAGGCTTCAGGTACCAAGACACCTTAGATTTCCTTGGCTGTACTTCTGACAGGTTTCTCTCTCCAGTTTAGTTAAGTGTTTTAATTCAGACTGAGAGCTAAGGGACATGGCAGCCTTACAAGCCTTCAGAGACACACTGACTCGATGTCTGACAACAACTTGTTACTCCTACTGATTTTCAGCAAGCAGAGAACCCTGACCTGAACGGTGTGGGTCCATGAAGCTGCAATTATGCCCTGTGATGCAAGATGGTGCAGCCTGCCAGCTGTACTACATGGGGACACTAAAGAGCCTTTAATCCTAACAGTGAAGCTACGCAAAGGACCAGCGTAAAGCAGGCTAGCCATACCTTTGTGTGACACTAAAAACTAGAGAAGCTGACTTCAGTTTTTACTCATTACAAAACCTTTGTCCTACCCTATAATTATCACTGCACAATTATTTCTGAAAAGTAACCATAACATTCTCCACTTCACTCTTAATGAGTGCTTTTCACCAGCAAGATCTTAAATTACTTTACAAAGGTAGGCAAACATTGCTGAGATTTTACACATGAAGTCAGATCAAAGCTTGACTGACCTGTTAAGCTGACCAAACCAACAAACAGTTTGGTGGTGCGACCTAAGTGCTGAGCACACTGCAACTCCAACCATGCAATTACGCAGATTACAGAAGCGACCACAAATAACAACAGGAATACAAAAACTTAGTTAAAAAATAGCAAATTAAATGGCTGCCTGCCAAACCTCACCATCCAACAACAACAGGATAGATGTTTTGCAGTTACGGCACTGGACTAACACACGAAAGATCTGGGAGTCGTTCCTGCTGCTTGTAGCTCCTGAGGGACTCCAACACACCCTGCCCCGGTCTCTTTTCTGCAGAGTCAGGACAGCAATAGGTCTCTGTCTTTTTTCTGCCTTCCCTCTTTTGGTATAAAGTATTTGGTGTAAGGACATTTTTCTTATTATGTGCATTAAAACACATCATAGAGCCGTGATCACAGTAGACATTTTTAGGTGCCAAGATAATGCAAATAATAAACTATAATCATGACAACAGAATCATTTTTGTAACATCAAAGGTTGAGACATACATCTTCTCAGTTTTTCACTCTACCAGCCAGCCAACCAGAAAGAGTATCAGTATCTCAAGCACATTGATAAAGTCAATAAAAAAGCACAAGGCAGCATGCATCACAGACTTTAGTGTTAAAGACTGTCCCACTAATAAACCCTCCTACTACAGCTTTCCAAGTTAAAATATTACAAAACTGAATTTCTCACCCAAAAGCCTCACTGGAACTGTAACTGCTTTATGAAAAAAAGATAAATGTGATTAACACGAGCAAGTTACACAGATTATCAATTGTCCTAGCAGTGTTTTCCACCCTTTTTGTTCACAGATGATCTCACACTAGAACCAGAGTCAGATTTTCCAAAAAGTACTGTGAGCTTTCCATGGAGTTGTGCTCCTTAGTCATTTTAAAAAGAAAAAAAAAAAAAAAATTTTCTCATGTTTAAACTTAAGTTTCCACATTCTTTTCTTCAATATTTTAATGCTGTTCACGCGTTTATTTTCCCAGCTTATTAAGAATTGCACTAGTTCTATTTTAATTAAGCTGAATATAGGGGAAACAAAAGACATTTCAACTTCAATATATCAGGATTTATGATAGTTTAGACAACAGTTACAAGGGAAATGAAAACTTTATTAAAAATTATCTCTCTCTACAATCATCCTGTAAGAAGAACTGAGAACTCTGCAATAAGCAATACGTTTGTTGTATCATTCACCTACACTAAACTGAAGGCCATCCACTAGAAGATGACTGATGACTAACCCTGTTATCATCAATCTGCAACCTTCCCATTCACCGAAAGCATCCCAGACTACACAGCAGCAGCCAGTCTGTACAGAGAGCAGACAATATTAAATCTGCATTTTGCTAGTTTTCACAATAGGTATCCTCCTTCCTTATCAGTCACGAACCTTACTTCATTTTGGTGAGAATGAACCTCTCTATTCTTCACAATGGTATGCTAACTCCTTCCTTTTTAACACTATTGTAGTGTTATTCAAGAGCCTTAAATGCAGCAGCCTAATGAAACAAGACAGTTTTACCAAAAGGAGTTAATTAAAAAGGCAGTGAAACATACTGAAGTCACTGTATGTTCCTCCATGACTTACTGGCCTGATCTGATACATACAGGGTGTAACAAAACTCTTTGCAAATTGTTTCTTCGCCCAATGTGTGCAGCACTCTTCTAATGAGCTGAAGTCAGGCTGAAGCATTACGCTCATTTATCACCCTACGGGCTACCTTAAATAATTTCTTCAAAACCTGTCACTTTTATGCATCTGGCCTGGCTATTACTTCCCTATTTTCTATTCTGTCAGGGGTATTCAAAGTTTAAGTCTGGAACACAGTGAATACACCAAGTCCAATTTTCCATTACAAGCAACCATTTCATACAGCCCATCTCAAACCTACCGAGACACTAAAACTGCAGAAGTACTGTCCTACTATCTTACTGAAAGACTCTTTTAGAAATCTCACTGTTCCCATAACTAGAAACAATCTAGGCTAAACATACTCATAAATTGTTTGTGACCACCCTGCTGAACCAGCATTTTTCAGCTGAACACACTCCTAAATCAAAATGATGTAAAATACAAGTTCTGGTTCTCAACTGCACCTCAAGTAACGAAACATAGTTCTACCAAAAACGAGACCTCATTTACAGTTTTCAGTTTGGTCCTTCACTACCTTGAAGTTATTTTGATCTCTTGGCATTCCCAACTGTCAACATCAGTGAGACCTGTACTGAAAAAGAAGTAGTTTTTTTCAAATACATTTTAAATTAATGTCTTGTTCTTTTTCTACAGGGCACTACTACTGGTCTGAACATTCTGTTTACCGGAGAAATCTTTTCTGAATTGCAGCAGTATATAAGCTAATTAAGAAACAGCCTATTATACAACTATTAAAATACTAAATTGCTATTTGATATTTTAAATACAAAAACATAAAGCTACAAAACTGTCAAAGAATTCTATTTTTGAAATAACCAATAAGCGTTACACTTCGATAGGAGGGATAGTATATCAATAGGTGTATGAGACCCACTTGGTTTGGAAATAAAATAATTTACTGACCAGACCAATAATAAAAGTCATCACTGGCACAAGTAGGTAGCA
Source organism: Theristicus caerulescens (assembly GCA_020745775.1). NCBI lineage: Eukaryota > Metazoa > Chordata > Aves > Pelecaniformes > Threskiornithidae > Theristicus > Theristicus caerulescens. The sequence continues at coordinate 1,486,129 of CM036566.1, forward strand.
GACAGAACAAAACAAAACATTAGTTTAAAGACGGAAAGACGAGACAAATTAATAGGCATTAACAGGGATGAGCAGGTCTGACTTCAGAAGCACGTAAGTCTAAAATAAATGACGCAGGTGCTATAGTAAGGCTTTTTCAGATGTCAAGAACAAGACGGGGATGGTTCCTCTAACTGCATGCACTGTGACTAACACCCTTGAAACACATCGAATAGGTGATCACAGGCTAGATCATGGCTGAGAAAAGGAAGTACCTAACGTGTGAGGGAGAGAGAGGAGTTCCTCCCTACAATTACTGGCAACAGTAATCTCAAAGCTGTAGTTTATAATACTTGACCTTTCTTACAGATGGATCTTTTTTCATTTAGCTAAAACTCACCAAAACATTTTCTCCCCAGTACTGCAGTTTTAAAAATTGAAGACTAGAAAGTGGGACTACATAGGAGCTCTTCAGACTGCGGGAGGGAGCGGGCCACCAAACCTGTCAGCTGAGCTTGGTTTGGAGATCACTATGGAAAGTTTACCTTGGAAATAAAAGCCTGAAACCAAGTCCATCCAGCCTGAGGAAAGCACAAGCGGAGGCCTGCCACTTGGAAAGGCAGCCTGTGAAGACACTCAACCTTCAGCCATGTCTATCCGAGTGTCAAATTCCTCCTCCTCCTCTTTAGCAGAAGTGTTAACTGTTCATCTGCCATTTGATCTTTAAGCTCCAGCCCTGGCAATGGCATCTTCACATCTTAGTAGCTCAGATGTATCTTGGATCCCTTGAAACATTTAGCAGGGAATGACTGAACTATACTGGATTGCTTGCCGCTGGTTTCCTAGCAATCCTGCTGTTCCATAAGGATAATTTGGAATTTTACTGAACAAAACATTTATCACTGCAGGAACTTTTGGCACTGGTAATATCCTCTGAGCTGTGGCTCTGTCTTTAACCAAGATGCTTCTACCACTATTTTGTAGCCTGGAGAGTAAACGGTCGCTGAATTAAACATACAGTCAATTATCAACTTAATATTTGTAAGGTCCCAGATTCTGTGATCCATAAGAATCACTTAAAGTCCTAAGTCAGCATGAATAAAAGTTCTAGAACTTCTAGTACTCATGAGTTAATTTATATATTTCATTAGGTTAATTACAATAAATCAACTCCCTGTGCTTCTTGTAACACAAGGCTGTATTACACACTGCCCAACAGAAAGCAAAGCTTTACAAAAGAAAACCACTTGTAGAGGTGGGGAGGAGGGAAAAAAAAGGGAGAAAGAACACGATAAACCATGAAATAAAAAACTGCTACAGACAGAGAAATGTTGTTTTCTTTCTCACAGCTAAGTATGTACTACAGAAGTTTGTATACAATAAAGACAAGATGTTGCCATAAACTCTAATAAAGTATTAAAGTGGATTAAGGATAAACGTCAGTTGGTTTTCATTGTGGAACACTGAATTAAAAATAATGATGCATCTCCATCAAGACTGAAGTAGGTATTATTTGCCTTATACTGTGTTTATGTTGTCCTATCTGCTGCTTGCATTCAGAAAGAAAAAAATCCAGTATTTCATATTAAACCAGCATCATCATAAAGGCTTGTCTAGAAACAAAACATTGATCCTTCTTAAAATGGTTTTGCAAAAATGATCCCTATATTTTACATTTGTTGAGTTTAGTAAGTATATACCTAGCATATTCCAATTCTGCCTTGGAACTGAAATTAAAACTTCAATTTTTTTTTTTCCTCACCTGTCACCAGTAGCAATAACATTTACAGATCAGTGAAACTGTACAGTTTTTGCAAAGACTGAATACGACCTATAACTATTCTTTCTGCATAAAACTCAGGAGAGAGCCCAGCTATGTTCCCCAGAATTTTGTTGACAATGCTAAGAAAAAAAAATAAAAGTCATAAAATAATGCTTTTGTCCTTAAGATGTGCAGGGTTTTCTGTTTAGGTTCCCTCACACAAGTAGTATGAATAGATATAATAAAAATATCTGTTGGACAAAGATATCCTTATTGAAATCTTTATTTAACCACAATTTTTAGACACCAAATTAACATGCCTCTCAGAATAAATCAGTGAAGTTTTTTTGTGCAACCTTTACTGTACTGTAGGTAAGTTATATAATGGCAATTGATAAGTAAAAGTATATAAAGGAATCTAAAGACTACAACAGGCACTCAATGTTTTAAAGTTTCTATTATATTTACTAAAAAAAAGTGTTATCTGTCTTAAAGCATGATGATGAGATAAATGAACAATTTATGGCAGTTTATAAGAAGCTCACGTAACTTTTACATCTTTATCTGATCCTGTAGTCTTTCTGCACACAGAATCACTGACTACAACAGTATTTTTTTAGATATGAATATCCAAGCTGTGTGTGTTTTGTTTAACATACTCAGCTGCTACATCTGTTTGAAGATAAAAGCACAATGCACAAATCTACATGAATAGTCACTCAGATAATAAAGGAAAGCTCAAACCACTTTGACAAGCTGTGCTAAGTAAAAATTCTTTTCAATCTGCAAAAATAAAGGTTGTTACTACAGCTGTGAATATTTTATGAAGATACTGTTAAATAATAAATAGTAGTTACTGTTCAGAACTGTTCTTCGTAATGTCATCTGCTCAACCTATCAAAAGTGTACACTAACATACTGTTCATAAAAGCACATTTATTTTAACACACCGGAATATTTGTGATACTAAATTACAAAAACAAAATTCAAAGTGCTTTACCTAGTGAAGCCCGAGATACGCAAGAGCATTTTAGCTTTGAACAATAATTTTGAGCAATACTGATCCTCTTAGATGCTTTAAGTTATGGATAATAACTTAATGTACCTTTGGTACTGATTTTAAGAGCAGAAAAAAACCCCATGGTTTGACTTAATAAAAACCACCGACTCCTCCATTTGAAATCTCAAATACTATTTCTCCTCTATACTAGGCCTGGGTATTTTGACACTAAAAGGAGATTGTGGAACATCTCATTTATTTTCCAGAAAGAAAAAAAAACAAACTTAATACAGTAGAATTTGGCTCAGAAAAGTTTTAAGTTCATATGGAGACTTTACTTGATACACTTTTCTTCCTAAAGGCAAAGCATGTCAAAGATCGTGTGTATGTTTGATTTACCAAGGTCCAATCCTGCAGACGTGAGCTCTTCAAACTCCCATAGCATCTACCGACAGAGAACTGGGGGCAGGGGGGGAGGCCACTTAGATTAGCAAGATTGAACACTTACTACCTTGAGAGGAACAAAAATATCCACCAAGGACAAAACAAATGACTGGTTTTTACTAGCTGGGCTGACTTCCTGGATATTAACATGATCTTTTATTGTCCTGCTATCATGAACTATGTGTCATAAACGTATTAAGAAAGGAAAACAGCCCTTGAGAATCTGGATATACACAGATGAAAGCCTGCATCACTGAAGCAGGTACAGGTACCAGTGAGCTGTCCCACACCTACTCTTCTTGAGGACATGGTTTAGTGGCGGACTTGGCGGTGGTAGGTTAACGGTTGGACCTGATGATCCTAAGGGTCTTTTCCAACCTTAACAATTCTATGATTCTATGATTCTCCCATGCTTTCTTCAGAACATGTTTGTTTATACTATGGATCAACGCACAGCACCGTAAAACATCCCATCACTAATAAAACCCAAAGAAGCTACAAAATGCATTTTTTCATTTCTACATTTTGATCTAAAAATCAGATACTCTTAAGGATGTAACATTTCATCTTCTGAAGAATAGGGGCTTGATTTAAAGATTTAAATGCAATTTATTTCTTCACCCGTAAGAACTGCAGGTTAATGCAATTAGTTATATCTGATATACACCACTATAAAAGCACCCCCTTTGACATATATGAACTCTGTTCACAGCGAAACAGAAAGCCCTGGCCACTATCCAACAGGATAATGCAGGCTTTTCTGCCGTCTGACAAAGGTATAGCTGCATTAATGCTGGGGAGGAGAAGAGAGCCCTGTATTATGTTTCTATAAGAAAATATCAGTTTAATGAATATTGTAAAAGCTAAGATTAGAAAGATTATTCACTGGCTCACTTTGAATGCGCAGCCTCAAATTATTCCTATAGCATTTCAATAATAGTAGGAAGAAGAAATAGCAATAACATGTCCGTTAGTTTTTAGTCATTACCTCATCCCAGTGCTCTATCACAGATACATGCCGAATTCTTTACAAAGAGAACAACTCCTCATTAAAAAGAAATGTTTGCTGATCTCCATCCTACAGTCAGTCATCCAGATGAGATCCTCTGGTCACATAAAAACAAGATCTGATGCTAACGCTTAAATGGCCCCTATCATGAGAGTCAGAAAAAGCAAGCCTCCGGGCAAAAACCTCACAATATTCATGCTCAAGGAAAGAGAATAAGTCTATTCCATTTTATTTTCAAAACAGAAGTAAGCTCTCATGGAGAACCTAAGGCTGGGAAATGCACCTAGTCTAGCAAGCTTGGATACTTACTGGTTAGATAGAAACAAAACTGATCACCCAGGGAAAGCAGACAAGGGATTTCTTTGCAGTTCGTGAAATCCAACCAAACAGCATTTTCAGCTAGCATATAGAGAAGCTACTAACACCCTCAAAATGATCATTCAAGTGCCATCACATCATGTTCTTGATGAAGGAAATGGGTGTTTTCTGAAAACCCTTTTTGTTTGGACTCATATCATCTGGCTCTCTTTCCAAAGCTAAACATGAATTCCTGCGAAGCCGTGGTTCACTAACGAGCATTTAGAAAGATCAGAAGGACTGAATAAAGAGGGCAACGCTATTGAAAACAAGTAACATTTGGGGGTCCAGTCCAAGATTTTAAAACTCCTGTACTGCTATTTCCTTATCCCTTCATTTGCAACTTTATCTTTTTCTGCATTGTAGCTTGTATTTCAACTGAAAAGGCCAAAAAAGTAGGTTTGTAACAAAAATGTCAAATGGGATCATTACGTCATTAAGCCTATAGCCAATTTAGAGGCTTCTCTGTGTTGAAAAGCGAAGAACTCCTGCACACCTTTTACAGAGTGCCGCACGATACTTTTCACACCTCGCTCTCAAGGTTATGGCATTCAGCCAGCCATCAAGGAAGGAAACCTGCTTTTATTAAACGCGATCCGTTACAGAGGCCTGTAACTTTCAGAATACTGTTTCACGGAGAAAAACTACTCTTGCATGAAGAAGTGTTCTACACTGAGTGACAAGAACCACTCCTGTAATTTCTTCTATGCAGACAGACCAGAACGTCTTATCTTGAGATTGTAACAGGCCTGTCACCACTGGAGCTAAGAAACGAAACTTCTCCAAGTGTATGCAATCATGCCCATGGCTTAACTTCAGTGTGCAGTCACCCCCCCCCCCCAAAAAAAGTCAAATTACACCACATAATTTCACATCTACACTAGTTCTGTCCTCTGCCACGCCTAAAGGATTGCAGGCTGTCATGGCAAATTCCATTTAGCTACTTTGTCACATATAGCTCAATAACTTGGACATAAAAATCTCACCAAAGGTTAAATTCTGCAGCATACTGGGACTCCGCTCAGGACACAAGCAAGTATTTTGCTATGGCATAACTAAAACACGGGTGACAGGGCTTCTCCCGCACTTTAAGCACTGTCAGTTAAATAAAGAACAGAGTATGAAGAAATTTAAAAAGTCAGAAGTTCATCAACCTATCGACAACAAAACCTTTCATGGGAATGAGTTTCAATATTTATCTCAAGTCTGAGGAAAAAGCTTCAACTTTTTCAAACAACCTTTCCCTGTTTCTAGAGCTTTTTATTTAGAAATTTAAAGCACCATGAGCTGGGATTTTTTTCTTTCCCCTTTGTGTGCTGTTTTAAAAATAAGCACCCAAAACACCATTTTTTCTTTTAGGGGAATGTGAGACCTGGGAGAGAACACTTTCAGATCATTAGATTACTGAGATCAATAGGTACAATAAACACAACTATGCTTAACAGAATATTTAGGATACTCACAGCTGAAGCATCTGTAGACAAGCATTTTTAGTAGTTATGTACCCAATACAGCCAGTTTGCTTTAATAAGCTGCCAGTATATTTAATTTTTTTGAATTGAAATTATGTTATGCGCACCAAAATGAACTACAAGAGGCCCTGAATTGAAGTTTAAAGCAATATGTGATATATACATACAAGTCATCAAGATCAAACTATGCAACTTTTAGATTTATAAAGACATTTTCCCTTGCAAGACTTTCACTTGCATTATTAGCAGATTGTACACTGCAGGAACCCAAATAAAACAAATAGTGATTTCATCTCCATTTCATCTTCATTTCCATCTGCACAGCAATTCCTCTTAAGCTGCATAAATAACTGTAAGAGCATCTATCAGCCCCCTGGGCTTAGAAAATTTCTTTATCCTCATTTAACAAAGTGATCTTCACAATCTTCTTATTCAGCTTTAACACATTTATTTTAGAACTTGAAAAGAATCAGCAGTGTCCTTTTAATATGGATTACTTTAGTTTCCCTTGTCTAATGTAACTCATTAGGACTTTTTATTGTGGCCATAAATCCCCTGAGCTCCACAAGCATTTTGTCTTACTTCATGACAGTAAAGCTACCAAATCAAGCCCTAAAATGCTTTCAAGTTTAAAAGTTTATTCATATCATAAACACCGGACTGGCTTCCCCTTTGTTCTGAATGAAAGTGAAATATATACAAACAAGGCAACTACATGCACAAAGGCCAGTTTACACATACAAGGGAGCCAAATTTAAAAGCAAACGGTTTCAATAAATATTGCATCCTCTGACATCAGGATATTCTGCTCAATACAAACACTGACAAATTTATTTCTGCAAGAATCAGAAGAGTTTTTGAAGGCAATTTATAATTAGACACTGAAATCAACAAATACTGACCTCTACCACGTGATTTTTGTGATCTTGATCTTCATTGCACAGTGAGGTCAGAAGGCTATCAAGATAGTTTTATCTTCAAGAATTACGTACACCCCTTTACATAACGAATCCTACTGTTAATAAAAGCTAAATTATAATTTCTGAGCAGAAGATTTTATACTACATATTTGGAATTGGAAGTTTCTTTACAACATGAAACATTTGAAGCTGGTGCCAAATTTTACACCTAACGTTTCTAACACTCCTCATTCGTCTGAGGGATGATACTTCGGCAAGATATTCAAAGGGCGTACGTACTCTGAAACCAAAACGCTCCTTTCATAATATCTGGATTTTTATGTAGTAGAATGACTTCCTAGTAAGTAAGCAAAAAACCCACACTTTGACTATTTCCATCATTTCTGAAGAGATATTTAACCTGAGATGCAAAAGCAAAATGTTTTCAGTTGTTAGTTATTATTCACAGCTGGGTTCCCGTGGGAACATTTGGTGCATCAGTGTCACCATAGTAATTACTATAGAAACCCCCGAATGCGGTGGAGTAAAACCTGTTGAGACTATTGTTCCATTAAAGCTCCATTCAAAATATCAACTCAGGACAGAAAATGTTCACTTATCTCTACTTCTGCCAGCAACGAGTTATGTTTTCTAGTCTCTTCAACGTAAATACACTAACTACATTACAGTAATTTCAGCCCAAGACCATTTTACAAGAGCATACAGAAAGCTGTGATAAAATAATTTTGTTACTAGTACAGAATCCTATAATTAAAAAATAACATTATACCAGTGACAACTCTGAAAGCCTACATTTTTTCTTTTGTCCCAGGTCAAAGTATATTCATTAAAAAGTGCATTTATGGGTAGGAGAGATTTGGAGCCAGTTTCTTCAGAAATACAAATATATATAAAATAAAATTTATTTATGTGGATAAATACACACCCCTTCTGCTTTTTTTCCCCTTCCAAATTAATACAATTCCTGCAAAACCAGGAATTAACATGTTAAGTGAGACCAGTGGATCAGGCAGGAACTGGGATTTTGCTGTAAAGTAGACCAGTGATGGGTTCATCTGCCAAGGGAGGAAATTTTCCCATCTCTTTCAAGGTAAGATTGTCTGTCCCCACCTGGAAGCAGGAAGGCCAATATCCTCCTTATTTTACCTTATTTATGAGATTTGTTATCATAGAACGATAGAATGCTTTGGGATGGAAGGGACCTTTAAAGCCCACTTGTCCTACTTGTCTTGAATATGTGAAATATGTTTCTGAAGCCAAGCTGTTGGATTTTTTCCAGTCACTTATACTATCTCTCTTGATTAATGAAACAGCATCTTGCTTTCGGTACAGCACTTTTCATTTGCAAATGCATCAAAAATGCTGTTCTATGATTCTATGAAAAACTGATACGAAAAGAGTTCACTTCACCCAACACTCTCCCCACCTCCAACTGAAGTGGGGTCTTTTGCATTAAACACATTAACGATTTAACGATGCTGCAAGATTCATTGACAGCATTATTTGTCTAATAGCCCTACAGGCAGATCTCCCAACCTTGGCAACTTCAAACTGAGAAAGAATAGGTATGCAGCGACGTGATGAGCCCATCGCTTGGGACAAGTGGCATAGCAATGAAGAACTATAGAGCTCAGCCTTGCAAGTCTGATGCGCCAGTGTGGGCTCTTTGTTAAGGGTAGAGATTAATGATAAGAAGCTGTTTTCTCATTCCTCAGAGAGTAAGGCAGCACCAGAATGAAGTGAAGCAGCAGCCACATCCTATGCACGGCATGCGACCTGGTGATCTCAACCAGAATGTAAAGAACAGAGATATAGCACCGAGCAGGCATGATAACAGCAGAGGCCTCAGCTTGCTGCAAGCAGACACCACCTCTTAGCCCCACACGCTCCCTCAGCCTGCTGCTGCAAGGGGCAGAGCTGATGAAGATTGGTTTCCTGTGGAAGCAGGCCCCGTGTTTCATCCCACACCTCAGCACACTCTGTCGCTCGTTACCTCTGTGACACCCTTGCCATGAAAAGGCTGTGCTGAGTTCAGAGCAACACATCTGCTGGTAGGCTCCTGCCGAAAGACCGTAAAAAGGCTATGCTCGGGCAGCCCTCCTCACAGTGGTGGTACTAGCTGGGTTATTGGCTCTGGTATTTTTTATATCTTCTTAAAAATGAAACTGGGCAATGGGTTGAAAAGTTAGTGGCAAGAGACAGACAGCACAGTCATATGCCATTTCCTGAGGAAACCGGGCATTCTTTAAACCACACACAAGTTTCTGCAAATCTGACTTTTCTAGGCACCTTGAAAAGCAAAGTAAAAGGTTTCATAACTTCCAACTCCCACTCCCCCTTATGTCCTACTGAGAAAGATAAGAAGTTGTGGGGTTTTGGTTGGTTGTTTTTTTAAACTCAAAGTGTGTCATAACTTTTTCCTTCAAGTAAATCTATGGAAAGGGGAAAAGTCTGGTGGTCTTTAAATTATCATAATGAATCAACCACCCTACTCGGGGAAAAAAAAGTGCAATGATTTTTCCCAAAGTTCATAAAATCAGGTGGCTGTTCTCAAGAGAGAGAAATTTAAAATTACTAACAAGTGAAAAATATTTAATGTTAAACTAAACCACAAAGAAATATATAGTAACACTGTGCCTGACATGTAAACAAAGAGCTTTAAGATGATCATTCTAAATTTGACTGTTAAAAGAAAATGCAGAAAAGAAACATCACAGTATTTTTAAGTTGTCTTTAACTGGAAACCTGATCAAAACAGTTACACCTTTGCTCTACAGAATGCAACCAGAGTTCCAGCACACTTGTAAGGAATGAGTTCTACTGTGAGCAAAAGCCTCAGCAAACAAAAAGTTGCCCTATAATGCATTCAAGATTTAACTGATCGCTAAAATTATATTAAGGCATTAAATTACCATAGAAGACATTTATTGTAAGCATGCTCTGATATCATGAGTATAAATCTTTGCACACCAGATTACAACATCTAATAGACAATAACGCATAATAAAAAGTGGGTGTTACGACACCTTTACAACAGCTTCACACAAAACCCTTTCCATTCTCACAGAAATTGCAAAGCGTATGAGTCACTGTGTGAAGAACCTGAAATTCTAGATATTTGACTTTCAAATAAATACAGGTATGTTGAATAACTGAGCTTGTTCTCCTACACAAGTTAGCACTGGCAAACAAGGAAATTCCTGTGCCTTGTTAAAATTTCCACTTCACAAAGTTTGTAACAAAGCAAGACAACAGGCATCCATACTGATGCCAAATTTTGCTCTGGAGCACTGAAGTTCTGTTTACCTGAGCAATTTCTAAACTGCTAGATTAGGCTGAGAAAAAGGATTAGCAGTTTCCTCAGGGGAAAGACAGCTTTTTGTTTCACCAGACTAACAACTCTCCTCTTCCATTCACCTAGCAGATGCTGTGATCTGATGATGGATGAGATGGTTCCTGGGACTACCAATACCTTGGCAAAAGAGATAGTCACAGACTCCTTGCTGGGCAAAAACCATTATTTGGATCACTGATTGAAACAGCTTGAGTTGAAACGGGCAAGGAAATAACACTCAAGATTTTCAAGGGAACTTGGTAACACAAAACCATTTCCTTTAAATAAGGACACCAGAGAGTCAGAATCCAAAACAAGTTTTTTTGCCAGTTCTAGAGCCCTTTGTCAATCTTTCTACCTGCCCTTTGTGACAATTATGCATTTCTGTAGGTAGAACTCAGCTGCTGAAACGCTTGAGGCAGGAGCATGTAGGAGAAAAACACGATCACATCCTATCTGTACTGTTTATTAGAAAAACAAACAGAATGAACATTGATGGACAGTGTTCCTCAGGGAAGGAGGGACAGCGGCTTCAGTTGCATGAAGTTGCCACATGGATAGAGGAATATAAGAAACCACTATTCTGTTTATGACCACAAAGCTACTGTATACAGTTTTTGTAAACTGCAGTGTACAGAGTAAGGGGACATTTCACCGTTGGCTTGCTGTAAGCAGGCTATTCAGGAGCTGTAAGAGACCTCCTCAGGTTGGCAGGAGAAAGCTATGCAAAGCACACATACAAACCTGAAGGACACTGCTGGTCAAAAAAGTCCAGTCTTAAACGCACAGCATACATACACACTACGAGCAAAACCACACAGGAATAATCTTCAAAGAGGAAAAGAAGAAATGGTTCAGGTGCTAGGAGAATTTACCTTTTCAATACCTTGATATAGATACTAAAAAACTACCATGAAACCAAATGTTGTAATAGTAAGTCCTCCAAAACAAGGACAAACACCAGTAAGTGAGAGAAGTTCGGCTAAGCCTTAAATGGAATTAAAACATTAGACATTTTTTAAATTAAATACCCTATGTAGTCACTCATAGTCCCCACAGAAGAACAAAACAATAAACGCCTATTCACATATTGTTGGTAAATACAGCCCCCTGCTGCGCAAAATGTAAAACCTGTAATGCAGTTACCTTTTGTCACTGTGCTTTATGATCCTTCTGTAAATTATTGCGTACTCTCTCATTTACACACAAAATCCTGATGGCAAGCGATAACAAAAGAAATTCAATTTCCTCACAACTCTCCTACTGCAGTGAACAGAAAATGAAGATTCTGAATGGACAGGTGGTAAGCAGCCTATCCATTGCAATATCTGAGAACCTTCCCTTTAAATTCCCCTCTCCCTGTGTTTAATTCTTTTTTTTTTAAAGTCAAGCTGTAAATGGTAAATACAAACACTTTATATATATATATATTTTTTTAAAACATCCTCCAAATATAATTAAATACAAATCAGAATGAGGAAAAGTTCATGATTCATTTCAAACCTCTGTTGAAATGAAATGCAAAAGAATCAATTAAGTACTCTATTACAGAATACGTGACCAGGCAAACGTTGGCTTGTGCCAGATGAGTTGCAGATTAAATAAGAAACATTAAGGAGGGAAAATTATTTTTAATCACAGAATACAAAGACCTTGAAAAGGAGCTATTACTTAATCTCTGGATTAACCATATGATGCCCAACAAATTTTAGGTAGCTTTATCTCCTACAAGAATCGATCAGGAAGATGCTGTAAAACAGGCATCGCCATACAAGTTTCACCAGATCATATTCTGACAGATTGGAAGGCAAGAGTTGGAGGGGTTTATTATCATTTTGTTATTTCAGGAATAATAAACCAGCAGATTAGCAAATATATGTCAATGTTTAGTGATAAACTAATTTAGCCTCCTAAATTCTAATTTTTCTTCCTGCTTCCTTCTTCATTTGTATGAAGATTGGTGGACATTTCCCACTATTTTCTGTTTCATTATGGAGTGCCCCCATGTCAACACAGCACAGGGGAGAAAGATGAAAGAGTTCCATAGGTCAGCTACCAGTTCATAAAAAGGAGGATATCTGGGGGAAGAAAAAAAAACCTTACGAAATTTGACAGATAGGACAGAAATGGCGCTATATACAAAGGTACAATAAAAGCGTATCATCCCTTTCCCCATCTGCACTTTGATACAAATCACTTATTGATCTGTAGCTGACTTACTGGGACTTCATTTACTGCTTTAAGTTAGACAAATAACAGACATGAGAGTGAGGGAACCATGCCTAAGCAGGCCCAGTTATGACTTGCCAGGTCTTCTGAGTTCTGCTGTAGTAATAAATAAGACAATGTAAAGTTTCGGATGTGAACGTATCTAATGAAACTGCAGCAATCAAATTGCTATAACAGTATAATAGACACCTTCATTTTTTAAAATTTGAGTGCAAGTTTGGGGGTTTTTTAATCTATCTGGTCACATACAACTTGCATTTTAATCTGTGGAACAGAAACACATTATATAGCTTTCAAAACTGAGCCATCTTTATCTTCCTTTCTGTACGGAGTGGGGTGGGGGAAGACACCAAGAAAGAAAACTTGAGAGCTCCTCCTTTTTGGTGTAATTTGCTACGATAAATGAGAGTATTTGAAACAAAATCTTCTCCACACTCAGGAGTATACTAGTAATTGAATTCACTTTTTTAAATACGGCTTCAGGATCCATTTTTTAAATTAAGACATAACTAACTGGACGGCTAGTAAAATACGGTTAGCTTCTGGCCTTCACCACTGAGTGCAAAACATGACAGAGAAGACGACAATACAGCAGGAAACAGAGTACCTATATATCAGGTTACTTTTTCTGAATTTTAATTTGTGCTTCTTACAATGATATTGAACTTCAAATTCAGGGAAACGGAAAAAAAACGTGTTCTTAATACTAACCAATATAAGTGGATATTCTGAAACATTTGCAGATATTTTTCAATACTTTGCAGTGCTTTTATTTTAGTCATGTATTCTTATTGAGTTTCTGTTAATAATGACCTTAATATGAGCTATTATTATTAGCCCAGGTTTTCTTCTCCACATCAGAAGAAACAAATCTACACATTTAGCAGGGGAATTTCCTTGTGTAGCTTTAAGGCAATGTAATAACACCTTACTACAGAAAAGCTATCTTTCATATCCGAGAGATTTGCAGGTGACCAAATGTATTCAGCTTGAAAGATACATATTCACATCATCTTCTCTTACAACACTTATGTATAGAAATTTTCAGCGCCCACAGGAAAATGCAGTTAATTTAACCAATTCATATATTCTCCAGCCTTCCTCCCAAAGGAAAGACCAAGTTAAAAATCAGCCTTTTGTTTCTGATCTTTTGTTTCCAAATACTACAACATTTCAATGTTCCCATAGAAACATCATGTTTGTTTGCCTTGAAAACTTTATCACCAGCTCCCTCTACAGTCAGAGAATTAGCTAAAAATGTATAATCATTTTTTACTTGGGGGGGGCAGGGAAAGTTTAAGTGTCTTATAATTTAGGGTATTAATCAGAAGCTCGACTGTACTACATGTTGAGCAAGTGTATAAAATAACAACAGACTGTTTACAAAAACAGATACTGCAGTCTTAGTGAAAAGGAATCCTGAACAAGGACAAGAATCTCCGAAAGAGAAGCAGGGTAAGCATACAGGAAACGGATGGTTGGCAATGGTGGGTCACTGGGATTTTCTTTTTACATTTAAAAAAAAAGTCACAGACACACTTCATATAGGCATGTGCATGTACATCCACTCAGAGAATCAAGATGTTTCAAAGTGGTTAGCAGAAATTCACACTATTCTACATTTTACTTATGTATTTTATTGCTATTTACTTTGAAGGCCTTTTTTTTAATTTAATTTTTAAGTTGCTTAGTGGGTTTAAGTTAAGAGTTATTGCTTTTTCTAAATCAGCCTACGAGTAAAACGTACTCCACCTGCAATGGAATGCAACAAAACCTGGCACGCTCCACTGAACATGGGTGCCTTTACTGCACCGGGAAAGGTACTGGCCGAGGGAGGAATGTAAACCCACGTTAACTGAGCAGAGAAGATTTTGTTAGAGCTCATCAGCCAAATATTGCTTGAAAACAAAACCAAAAAGTATTAAACTGATTCCTAGGTACAGATAATAAAAAACAAAACCAAAACAAAAGCCCACCACAAGACTGAGGAGATCGTGGCAACTAGATTTAATTCAAATATCAACTTTTGCCTTTGTAGACAACTTTTTCCACCCCCGTTAAAGAAGCAACAGAAAATCTTCACGGTCAAAAAGGTGATAGTGCTAATATAGCTATAATGAAGCCTGTAGGATACATAATTGCTACAAAGGCCTGGAAAATTTTAATTATCACAGAAATGGTGTGTTTTGAAACACACTGGCAGACTTAACTGCAGTAAGCGGTAAGTAAGCGGTAAGTAAGTAAGCTGCCCACAATGACTAAGGGTCCCTGGAGGGCTAATTGTTCCTGCCGTATTGATAGCAGTTAATGGAGATGGGGCTGATTAGCAGCAGAGGCATACTCTGGAAAGAACAGCCAACTTCACAGGTATTTGATGAAATCTCCCGTAAGTACTACCAGTATCATCTGTTTCATCTCGTATCCTGCAACCGCTCTAAACAGAAATAGGAAAACCTTGCCTTGTTCCTCTCGTAGCTTGCTCAAAAGACTTAACTTGCTCAGATGTCGTAACACTATACACAGTATTTAAAGATCAAATCCATCTGAGGGAGATCTTTAAATAATAGCATTTTTCCTACAAAACTCATAGTATGTGCATGAAATATGGTGATGTGCTAAAGCAGCTCTAACGGTGAGGTTTGGGGGAAGATTTTGGGGGACATTGATAATGAGTAACCCACCGACTCAGATGGTTAAAAGCTCTTCTACTACAATATGTTAGATTTTCTGTATATAATTAAGTGCTTATTGTTTACGATTCAAGTATCACATCATCGTATATTTAATTTAGCCAGAGTTAAACATTATTGGTAGAGAAATGGAAATTAAGGGAATTAAACCAACCTAAAAACATTACAACTCTCTTATCACTGTTAATTTGCTATTGCCCTAAGTTATTTTTACCATTATTGGAATAGACTATGAAGGGGGGAAGGAAATATTTACCTTTACTTTGCTTGTTAACATGCTTCATATTTTGCAAATAAATAGAAATTTTTACTATTTCGGCAACTTTTGTGTTTTTTTCATGAAGTAATAGAGAAGGAAAAGAAAATGCGGCAAGATGCAGTATATCTGAATGAGAAGATGAGGCTCTACAGCATGAAAAAAACCAACTAAGATGGATGACAAAATTCATCCTTGTTCTAAACTATGCAAATTCATTTATTCTGCGTTTGCAAGACTGCACGGAAGGAGAAGTTCTCATCCGCTATAATCATAACTTCAACCTGCAAATGACCAAAACACGAGTTAGGGATGCTGAGGCCTCCTTCCACAGTGTATCAGTTATTTACATTGGTGATCCAAGCCTAATCACCACGCCTGCGTTATTGATCACCCTGTCAGCAGGCACTTCTCTCATACACGGCGGGGGGGGGGGGAGGGATAATAATAATAATAAAAAAAAAATCTTAACATGCCAAAATGAGAAAGCCTGGTTTTTTAGATAAAGCTACAGAGATTCATTTTGTCAGTTCCAGTGATTCCTGTTCCAGCCAAGAGAGTGACTGCCACAGAAAGTCCCAAGTGACCTTCATTTTTATTAAATATCTTTTCTAGATTTCACCAATATTCCCCATCAGGAAGAAAGGAAGAAGAGACTTTCAATGACAGGTGGAATGATAGATTTTTATACTCCTTTCCTACATCAAAGTAACTAAAAATTATAGTTTTTAAACATTCTTCAGCTCTTTAAAAACCAAATATATTTCACTCTGTCTATACTCTCTTTGTGAACATTCCATTTACTTGTACGTCAGAGCATAAAAGCCACGTAGCCTGTTCACTAATACACATTCATAAACAAAATACCATTGAGGGCAGCTTAAAGATGGTGTTACCTTTTACTTGGATAAAAACTTCTTGACATTGAATTGAAACCAATTAGGTATATTTCAGAAACCTTTGTTCTAACTCCCTAGGCTAACTGCTGTAATAAAAGAGGGACATGTAACAGTGAAAAAGCACGTAGAATACAATAGTCATAAACAAGCATGTAGCAAATGTCTCAAGAGACAGACAATAGGCCAATAGAAATTATTTAAAGTATGACCTAGAGACAATATAATCACATGTACAAAATGCAGATGACAGCTTTATCCAGGAATCTAGGAAGTGATCTTCTTTCACCAAAAAAAGAAGAAATAAAGCCCTTGCAAAAAAAACCCAAAACAAACAAAAAAACAAAAACAAACAAAAAAAAAACCACAACAAAAAAACCCAACATTAAATATTACCCACAAGCAGCAGCCTTATCCCAGTAAGATGGCTTTTGAAACAAGCAATCAATAACTCTCACCTCTGCTTATATCTCGTTATGCAGTCCTAAAATAAAGCAAAGGGCGGGGTGGGAAGGGGGAAGGAGAACAAGCAGAAACCAGAGGGCCGCCAGCGAGTTCAACACCGAGTTCAACACCGAGAGCAACTCGTTCCTCTCCAGGTCTGAGAGAACAGCCTTTCTCAATTTCAGATCCAGCCTGCCATCTTGTGGGATTCAGAGTCAGGCCAGTGTGCGAGCTGAACGCTTGTCTTGCTTTCTTAAGGCAGCAGTCAAGATTTTTTTGATCCCATCCAGGGTGAGGAAATGCAATCCATACCAAGTTTTGCAAGATATGATGATTAAACGTATGTTTAAACTTGTATTTGCCTCTGGGGCATATTTTCTTCAGTTACAAAGCACATTTCATGTGTGCATGAGACTTGAGGCAGCAGCTGGCGACCGCTCCGGCTCTCACCGTTTCGGCACCCTCCCATCTCTCAGTATGTCTGGGTGCGCTACAGAAGCTGACATGAGTCATCCTCTCCACGTTCTACCTCGCTCTCCTGGACCTTCATCCACTCCCTTTAAGGGACTGGCTCAGGCTGCAAGTCCCAATGCAAATGACTCCTGCATAACAATTTTCAATTCTACTGCTCCTTTTACGGGCAGAGAAGTACGTTAAGTAAACTCGAATGTTAGGTTAGATAGACAAGAATTTTTTTATTCTATTTTGTAAATATTTATCTGCTTTATTAAAATAATCTGTCATAATTGTTAGGTTATGCTAACTACCCTGGATATTCTTCAGCTTTCCAAGAAGAGTATTTCCTGTCTTTGCAATAAGACATTACTAGAAAACAACTAATTAAAGGCCTCTTGCAAATAAGATTAATTTTATCTAGCTCTCTAAAGTGTTCATCTGCAATTCATGGGACTTCAAACACTGTAACCTTGTATTCTCCAAACATGTATGTGCCTTTTGTAATCACCAACATCTGCAGTTAAACTGCACTTGACTAGAGCCATTTTAAGTCAGTTCTTCAGGATGACTCATTTCTACTGATTGAGCAAGGACAGAGGAGAAACGGGGAAAGCTGTTAAACTTGTTTCTCTTCTCACTCTAATTCCAGACACATAATTCTTCCTTCATCAGTTAGCAGCTGGCAAAAGCTGCAACAGAATTATGATGATTTATGTCACGAAACCTTACTTCCCACACAAGTTAGGAGTCAGCTTGAATACTCGTCTGTCTTTGAGCTGCACTACGCAGCAATTTAGCTACCCTGTTCTGATCCTCATTAAGGAAGAAGGGTTGTGTGATTAAAACCACATGCATTAAGGTAAGTATCTACCATGTGGTATCTACATACTACGTCACCATGAAAATGCAGATTTTCAGCTGCTCACCACTGCTTTCCTATCTTACTTTTACTCACATTGCAGTCATGGGCATGTCAGTTCAAGCACCTTTTTAATCTCAGTTGACCCTGTTATTTCTATTTGTTTTTTAAATAGCAGATGAATTAAAAACAAACAAACAAAAAAACCCAACACCACCAAAAACTTAAAATACTGGTTGCACAATACCCCAGAATAACTACTTTTGCTATACCAAAGAGTTGCCAAATTTTAAAGCTCAGATAAAACAATAATCACAGACATTAACATGACCCATATGTTCAGGGAGTGATCTGACACCTAGCCACTGGGCAGAGCTTCACTGTAGAACCATTTTTCCTTACTAAATAAAATAACATTAAATCTAGCTGTGTAATTGTAAACCTGGTGGGTCCTAAATAAGTGAATGACTAAAAATAGGTTTAGCTCAGCAACAGCTGTTAAGAACCTAGAACTGAAAAAGTGAGAAAGTGCTTCACAATTGCGGTCAGAGCTCAGCCACAGTAAGGCCAGCCACTAGGGATCACACAGACTGTATTGCAACAGAAACGCTACATAACTACGTACAGGCACATAGTATGTTTTCTGGAAAGTGCGAGAGTGCAGCTAACAAACATTCAGGGCAGCCTGAGGCTTTCCCTCCTCCATCTACCTTCCTTTCCGCACCTTCCACCCTGCACACTTGTTTGTTTTAAATGCTAACCTGCATTTCTTGACTTTTTTGCCACCCAGTATTTTTATTTCTTTTCCCCTTGCTTTCTGTTTTCTTTTTTTCCATCATCTACGACATAAAACAAGGCCAGCCTCCCAAAGAAAATGCGCTGGTAGAAACAGACTAACAAAATTAGTGCCTTCAGCACCCTGGTCATCTTTTCAGTGGAAAAGCTTTTAAGTTTCGCTCATCTTAATAATTTACTCACAAGTTTATTTTACAGTGAATTAGTCCCAGTAAAATCAATAGACCTGCACGGTGTTTGTACTATTAAACAAACTGGGTATCTTCACTATATCAATTTTACCTTTTTTTGTGACATGTTGTATACAGTACTTAAGAACTGGCACGAGGGATTGGATTCCAAGAAGAAAAATGTCTTTAAAGTAGGCCTATATCGTTCCTGGGCTGGCTCTAGAAATTCTTCTAGCTTCACATTGCTCCGCTGAAGTCAGTACTTGCACAGCCAGGCCAATCTGACTCACTGCATGAGCCTACTTCCTTCCTTTGATCAGATAGCTACATACTGCATGTGTATTTTTGAAGCCAGAAATCTTTTTCCAATCATGTAAAATAATGTTCACTTATGAAGACCTTACAAATCCTAGAAAACAAGCATACCAGATACTGCATCTGGTTATGAAACAGCACCAAAAATAAAGATCAAAAAGAAATTTTTATTCATAAAGCTAATGTTTTAAAATAATGATTAATTATCTAAAGAAGCTAAGTATGAAATTTGGTCAGTTTATTTGAGATTACTTTTCCTTATATATAACTGTACTTTACCATCTTAGGATAAAAAACACTAGTTTTGGCAAAGAAGTCCTAGTAAAGTGATCAAACCCTGTGACCCCCCCACTTCCTTGGTCACTGTGTCCCACCCCATACTTAGGGCAGTTTTTCACCCTCTGAGTTGTACCAAACAACTATTTGTAGGGCTGTGCTACACATACAGTTACTGAAATAAAAATTAACCTCCCTTTGGGAAAGCTATTTTTAACCAAAATTATTTTCATCTAATTCACAGAATAGATCAATACAGTATTGGCACAACAGAGGTGGTGGCAAGTAACGGTGAAAATAGGAACAGGCACCTGAGAGGCTAAAGTGTTTTAAAGTAGCTTCACTGCAAAAGCCAGATTATTGTGAAGCATCACTCCCAAATGTTTTCCTGATTAAAAAAGAAAAAAAAAATCTGGTATGTTTCAATTAATTATTTCCTGTGTCCATTTACAATGTTCTATTTCACATCTCTAAGGTCATGATATTAAAAAAAAAAAAAAAAAAGACAACAACAGTAAAAGTAACAACTTTGCTGCTAATTATATTCCACAGTATACCACAGCCCTTGCCTTGGGAAAGGGACAGCCAAGCACCAAACAATAGGTGAGGCTTCAGTGAGGACTTCAAACCAGGACCTCTGTAAACAGCCCCAAACCAGGAAGAGTTCTACTGCCTTCATCGGGCACTTACGATATTAAGAAAAAAGTTTTTTCTTTTGCTGACAAAAAGTTGCATTTATTTTAACTTACGCAAGCTTTTCTGGGTAACCATCACTAAGTTAGCAAGTCATTACTAATTATTCGGATCGAAAATTCAAAATTAAAAAAAGCATAGGGAACTGGGATCCATGAAAGCAATTTTAAGAAGGTTTGGATTGTCAAGGTGGAGAATCAAAATTTTGGTTAAAATTACTAATTTGCTTCTTATTGATGGATGTTTTTCTCGCCTCTTCTGACAGGCTTTAGTGACTGAAAAAAGTTTCAAAAACTCATTCTAATGGTCAAATACAGCAAGTGCCATGTTTTCATACATAGTTAACCACACCACTTTAAAAAAACTACTGAAAGAAAAAAAAGAGAAAAGTAAATGCTTGGTGTAGTCTTGGGTGACCTACTCAAAAATCAGAGACAGCAGACTATTGTTGGGTTTTTTTTTTTCTTTTTTAAATAGAAAACTCAGGAAAGGTTAATAATAACTTGGACCATTTAAAAAAGGAAGTAGAAAACACCCAAAGTACATCTCTTTCTGGAACACAGAATGGTACACAGCTTTGTACTCCTTAATATTTGTTTCTGGTAAATATTTATGGCTTTCTTATCAGAGGTAACAGCACATACTTGACTAAAGAAATGAGTATTTTATTATATAGATAATAATGCTTGGGAACAAACCATAAATTCTGCTGCATTCAACATTCCTCCATTTAGAGCTGGTCCAGCTTTAAAAATTGCAGAAGCCAGACGTGTAAGAGCAAGTAGACAGCCCATATATCCCTGAATCTCTGGGTTTCCATATTGTACTTCTTTGCTACCTCAAAATCTCAACCACATTGAATTTACAGGATAAGCTTCTCAAATCCCGAGGACAGCCTCATGAAAGATGGTCATTTTTACTTCTGTGTCCCTTTTCTAGAATATCCCTTTAAGCGGGAGCAGTGCAATGTGTTGTAATGGTATCTAGCCCTCACAGTGTCAATGCTGAGCTGGAAGGACTGTTATGTCGATAATGAGCAAGAAAAGCAGGCTCTTCCAACTTTGGGAGAGAACACGGAGGCAGAGATTGTGTTTTAGGCACGAGGACACAGCCGTACGTAGGGCAGACGGCTGACCCAACCGCATCGGGAGGGCTGCACAGCCACAGCTGCGTGACAAGCAGCAGTGCCATGCATCCCACCAGCCACCGTCACGAGTAAGATCCTAACAATCTCCCTGCACCCTAGATACGTTCACACCAAGATACGACAGTAAGCTTTTTTCTTTCAGCGTATACAATTATGGAGCTGGTTTTGCAATTAAACCTAAGTTCAGTATCTAAGTTTGTCTTCCTTTTCGCTATACAGACTGGAGTTTCAATAGCTCCCCTTCCCCAAAACGTCACCAAAAATAATAGCTACGAATTGTCACTTTCTCTACAGTAAATTCATCAGAAAGCAAGTTATTCTTCTATTGAAGTTTAGTGCAGAAACATGACTGTAATTCCAGCCCCCAATGAAACACCTAACTCTTAAAAAATGACAGAGATTCCAAATTAAAGTTTTCACATAAGATACTTAACATTGTTATTTGCACGCCACTGCGCTCTCAGCCAAGATTAGCACCAGAACCCACATGCCTTTACAGATTACAAAAATACTTCCACCTCAGATTGGAAAGGAAAGCTGAAACAAAAACAACTTAGGTGTTAGAGCGGAAGGCAAAGAACAAACAAAAAAGATTTAAAGAAGTTTCTGTCCCCAAACTCAGTTTAAGTCAAGTCATAAATACAAAGACAATCAGAATGCACTGGAGTCCACATATAACAATGCTTGTTTGGTTAGTTTTAAAATTTATAGATTTATTTCTTCAGAGCCTCATGACGGAGGCAGTTTGCAGAGAGACTTGCTCTAGAAGTGATGGTGACCGTGACAGAAGTAGGAGAGCATTGCATACTCGGCAAGCAACATGACAGAGTATTTGGAGACAGAAATGGAAAGCCCAGGCACCACAAACTCAGTCACGGAAGAGATCCAGAACCCCAAATTTCAATTATTAGTTTTAAAAAGCTGAAATACTTTCTGACTTAATCCTATGTAAAAAGATAAAGAAGTGACTAGCAAGATTTCGTCCAGCCTAGAGGAAGCACATTGTAAATCCACACACAATAACAAAAACTGGAAAATTTCCAATTCCCCTGCACATTTGTTTTGAAAAACAACATGCCAGCCAGCTACTTCCATAGTAAGCGTAGATGAATTGACACGGTTCCCGCTTGCTCCCTTATCTTTAGTTCCTTTCTTGCCATTTTCAACATTAAGAAACAGAATCTGCCAAATCAGTAGCTTCTAGAATTTCAAGGCTCTCAAGCCTTTATTTGTTCAAGCGCTGTTCCATACTAGCTCAGATAGTGAATCCTCGTAACATCAATTAGCATCAGCTAAATTTCTCAGTATTCCTGCTTATCAAGAACAGCTTAATTTGGTTCACACATGAACTCTGCTGTGGTGCCCGCTATTATCAGACATTTACAGCAGTCACGCCAGTACTACTACTAGCATTTTTTGGCTGCTGTAGTCTTGATTATGTATGTTGGGGTAAAAAAGCAATAGAAGCAAGTGAAGCATTACACGTTTCAGAATTCAATTAACTTTATCTTGCAGAGGTACCAAACTACGCAGATACAGAACACTGATGAAACGGAATGGCAGAATTTGTAAATGGCTATACAACATAACTGGGAACAGAGAGTCCTGAAATTCAAACTTCCAATAGTAACTAAATTTCTTGTATTTTTGGTTGGTTTTTTTCAGAAGCTTTTTCATATCTTATCAGATTATATTATTTTCTGGTATTAGCTCTAGAGAAAGAAAGCAGATAAGGTTTCAGATGTCCTCTTCATAGTCAATAAAGTAGTTAAACCATAGAATTTCCAATATCCATTAGCATTTTTGGGAGATTGAAATTGAGTTCTTCCCTCTTGCACTCCTTTCCATGAACTTCAAAATTCTAGCTAGTTAGTACTGTAGGTACACTATCATCTTCTATAAATTACACTATCATCTTCTATAAAAGGGGAGAAAGTAATTTAGTGAACAATTTTTTATTTCCATTTGATAATTTATCCTCTAATCTATCCCCAATATAAAAATATATCATGCCAACAGTGTTTATTTATAAGGCCTTATGCAACATCAAAGCCTTTTACGTGCATCGCAAGTGATGTTTAAATGCTAGATAAGGTCTTGCTCAGGGCTTTTGCTCTGTTAAGACTTTTGACTTGATTGAATAATTTACACTGTTACTGCATACTTTGAACAGTATACATTCCTAATCTTGCTATGACTAACACTGGTCCTTACTAATAGTCACGTTTTCATGAAAATAAAACAACTGAGAACCCATCAGAATGTAAATCTTTCAAGAATCAATGAAAAAACAATAATAAATGCATGATGCAGTAACACAGTGCAACATTGTACTTTATTAGGCTGAGAAAAATAATGTTTATTCAGCTCTAGTACTCTTGAAACCCCACAATACCAAGAAAAAAAAATTTTGAAAACTTCAAATATATTCCACATAGATCTAAATGACGTTTTCACCATTGTATTTACTGCACCCACCAAGTAATAGCTGAGTCACAGATGGTAAAGAACTCAAGGCAGCCACATCTTGCATTCATTATACCAGACATGCATCAAACTGCTATTCAGCTTCTCAAATCCAAAACCCGACTAAAATTCCACAGATTGCAAACATGATGCCCTTTTTAACAAAAAAGATTTTGGTTTACAAGTAAGTTGCTAGCAAAAGTAAAAGTGATATTGTTGGTTGATATACAGGTTGAAACACATTTAAGAAGATACGAAGCACACCTAAAGTTAGGTTAAATATTTTTAGCTCCTTGTAATTCAGCACCAGCCCCACAATTTACACTAAGAGATAACCTGGCTCTTTATACCATTTCTGTAACCTAATACATGGTACTTAAATATAAAAGGATATCACAAAACCTATGGCAGCATATATTATTCTCTGCCCACAGAAGAGTTAAATCTCAATATATCCTTAACCACTGAAATGTTCATCAATTTATCTTTCAGTAATAAACACTTCAGCATCAAGAGAAGTCAGCCCAAGTTTCTACTGCCCCCAATTAGCACACTCATAAGCTGTCATGTACTTACTCATAGCCAAAGTCTACAAGGTGAGATTCTAATTTAAAATTTTCATTTCACATTTATCTTACTGATTGAAAATATTTATCAAGCACACATCCACATATACAGTGGTGACTATACAACCAGTCAGTGTAAATACTCCAGTGGTTATAGAAATCTTTATTTCCAAGTGCCATGTAAATTCCATTAAACTAATCCTACAATGTGAAACAATTCTCTACATCTCAGTGACACTAAGCTGACTAACTTGGTCTAGCACCGACAAAGATAAAGGGAGGGACTTTTAGAGTATGTGTGCTCCTGCAGATGAGCATTTGGAATTGTGGATATTTATTTAACCTCAAATCCCAACGTAATTTTACAATGTCTGAAAAAAGGAATCTGTTTTATCTCCTAATTAGAACTCCTAAGCATCCTAGGATATTAAATAAAAAGATGTATTTAATTCCTGAAGAAGAGAACAATCTCTGCTCTAACCTCTGACTAATGAAGAATTGCAGGAAGGCAATGATTAAAAATATTAGCAAGTATGACTGAAAGTATGTCAAAGAAATTGTAGATTAGTGTACACAAACAATATAAACAAGAATTTGGGGGAAGGGGTGGGGAGCAGGACAGACATGACCAAAGGCAAATCAAAGACAAGTAGACAAGTAAATTCTGCTATTTTCCACCACTTTCCCTAAAGTCAATTACACATTTGTAACAAACCATACCATTTATTCACGATACCCTAATACTTGATAACATAAATTGTACTCTCCCACTATTGTAGTCAACATTACCAAGAATTGCCATGAAGCATTACAAAGAAATGCCATGCAGAAAATGAAACTATATTGCTCAATATCACAAGCAGGATAAAAACCAATAAAAGAGATCAAACAAAGGAACAGTATGTGACAATTCCCCACCCCTCATTAGATTCGGGAGTCAGGAGGGAAGCTCACAAGTCTTCCTCATTCTGCCCCTTCATCCAAAGATTTTGTTTCTAGCTTTGAGGATGTTCCAGGAATAGTAGTAGAAGAGTGGGAGATATTTAAAAAGAAACTACTTTCCAGGTACCGTGATGCTGTTAATTTAATCCTACGTAAAAGCAAAACCAAAAAAAGGTTCTATATGATTTCCTGGCAAGCATCCAGCAGGAAATATAACATTCATTTGCTAATATGTCTTTAATTCTTTAGCTTTTCAAGGTTATGGCTCAGGCTACAAAAACCATGTCAGTTAGCTTTTTGTCCATATGGGTGCCATGCTTCCTGTTCTGAGTTTATTTGGTTGTTTTCTGCATGGTAAATAAACAATGTAACAAAACCCTAGCTAAACCCTAGTGAACAACAGCAAGTAAAAACCAGCAGGCTCTCAGTAAAAGGCTCTCATTAACACAGCTGAAATAGTCACAATGCCTCCTCAACACCCTGTTCCCTTCATGAAAACACCAAAGGAAGCACTGAAAATTGCATGGTCAGTGGCAGTTTTCACAGAAAAATTGCCCTACAGTGTAAGCATTTGTCCCCATCTACCATTGAACAGCATAATATTTTTTTTCTCTAGTACAGAGTAATTTTTTTTTTTTTTATAAAAAGTAGAAACGATCGACTTTGTAATGTCTCCCAGGGCACAAATTTCAGGACACCACAAGCCTGCACAGTACTGAAGGACACTAGTAACAGCATCAGAAGATTAAGACATTTGCCATATGTGAAAGATTCCATGAGTACAACTGGTGCGCTGTTGAAGCGAACAGGAGTTTTTCCATTGCCCATCCCCCATGACGCCCTGTCCCATGGTCACCTGCTAAAAACTCAAAACCAAAATAAAAAATTATTCCCCTTTTTCCTTCTCTGTTGTTAAATAATGCAAAATTAATGCAAACATTTATAACAAATAATTCTTTTACTTAATTTTAAAACTACATCTCCCAACATTGCTGTCTACTAACCTCTTAGAAAATGAGAAGTAAAGCTTACCAAACTTTTTCTTCTTCCATTGCTCCTCTGGCACACTGGTTTATTACAGCAGGGCTACTCATGGTAAGCGCTGAGCTTTCAGAATTCATTTTTTTTCTACAAAGGAACAACAGCACCAAAAATCATTAAAAATGCAATGTAAGTGAGGAATATGTTTACTAATTCACTAGAAAACCAAAACTTTTAAGACCAAATACAGTATGTTTTACTCACTTAAGTAAAAGTCCTAAATCAATGGGATTAATTGGATGAATACATTGAGAAAGATCTGGCAGTTTTGTGGACTTGCTAGTTACGCCAAACTCAACACTGATTGTCTTTTGTTTACTTTTTTGAATAAACGCCAAAAGAGTTGATGTCAGCAAGCCTGTGTCCAGGGCTATGCATAGTGTCAGCTATGTTAATTCAGAGCAGCAGTCACAGCTAGTGTTGCCATGGAATGATCCACACAACATTGGGGAGAAAATTTCAATTTCCGATATGTAAATATTTACAGAGCTTTTTAGCATATTTTAATAACTTAAGATCATACTTTGCTGATTTGCAGAAAATAACGATTCATTCATGGCTGAAGTCACTCTCAAAAACAGCACAGACATATTCAAATGCTGGCAACAGCAATTCCCAAGTTACAACGCTTCCGAAAGGTCTATGTGGCCAAAGGTGCTTCAAGTAAATGACTTGCACGGTAAGAACAAATGAAGTCTCTCGATAAGGCAAGTTAATTTCACCATGAAACACTATTATTTTTTGGTAACAGGGTCCACAATGTTAACATGGAACTTCTTACACCTATAGCTTCCCCCCCCGGCTCTTTTAAAAGAGAAAGAGGAAAAAAATATTTTTAGCCATCAGAGTCATCTTATTTGACTTGATTTGACAGCTGGTTTCTATTATGATCAGCACAAAGACCTAATTGATTAACAGAGAACAGGTTCAACTGTATATTAATTAATATCTACCAGAACATAATTAGAAAACAGGCTGTGCTTGTCAAGATAATTCCTTGCTTTTTGCAAGAAGGTATAAAGAACCACCAAAAAGCTGGTTTAACCTGTGTGAAACGTGGGTCAAAATCTGACTTGACACTCACAGACAACATGCAAAGCTGCGCACAATGGACGTGTCCCCTCAGATTGGCACATTAGGCCAATCTTCACAAAACAAGTACTTTGAGGAGAATGCTGATCTTTGTTTCAAAATTCTGTCCATGCAGGAGTAGATAAACAGCCTCAGCAAGCATGTTTATCGGACTGAAGTCCCAAAATCAGCAACCAAAATTTGGTCCTGACTGGAATTAATGTCTTCTTTTTCCCTGCCCTTTGCTGTGAACAGAGCACGCAGCACTGCCATTCCACAGAAAACAGAATGGACTTACAAGAACAGGTCCTGAATGTTCCATGTTTTTTACACCCCTCATAATAGAAAGGGATAAGAATTCTGCACAGTCTGTTTCTGAGCAAATTTGTTTCTTGAAATCTTGTTTTAAAGATCCAGAAAACTATTCTGAAAGGGAGAACAACAAAAGCCTCATCTCTGTGAGGGCAGGAACAGAGACTGTTAGCCATCTGACCTCTTTTTGGATCAGCGCCTCACCTCAAATTTACTCCTGATTCTGAAGTTGGATCACTTGGGGGAAAAAAAAAAATCAAAAATAAAAGAAAAAAGTCAAACCAAAACAACAACAACAAGAAAAACCCAAAGCCAAACCCACCTAAAAAACTAGTAATTCTAGAAGTGGCTATCAGAGGTGTTGAAAGTTAAATTATTACTTGCCTCTCTAGTCTATAATAACGCAGGAAGAGGGGAGTTGTTCTTAAACATATTTCGAAGCAACAATGCAAGAATCCATACTTAAACATATTCTGCAAAGTTCCCCTCTTTCAGGAAGCAATTTCCTGACAGGGCAAATCCGAACTTTTCTTTTGGTCGTGAATTTCTACCCTACATTGGGAAAGCCCAGATGCTTCAATGATCGTGCAAGTTATGCCAATGAGTTTTACCTCCTCTTACAGTCACTCGTACTAGTAAGATCAAAGGTTCAAGGGAAGGTTAAAAGCAGTCCATTAATCCTCAAAGTTGGAAGCTGAAAGATTAAAATTACAAAACTACAAGGTTGCCATTCCAGAGAAAGAAAAAAAACCAACAAAACAAACAAACCAAAACAAAACCAAAAACAACTTACACTATTTGCTAGTACTACAGCAGTACAAGTGTTCAATGTACGACTAAAAAAAAGTGGTTTTGGCACTCCCCTCCCCATCCTTGGAAACATCTAAGCAAACACTCCATACATATCTCTGCATTGAGATTTCCACACTGAAACTAGAGTAAAAGCAAAGGACAGAACAAGCGATGTTACTGTGTTACGAACTTTTCTATGAACAATTGACAATAAAGGTTGACATATATCTAACAGAAAACAAATGAAACATGGCATAAACCCAATTTATGTTCTCACATGTTCCACAAAGAAAACCA
Organism: Theristicus caerulescens; assembly: GCA_020745775.1. Classification (NCBI taxonomy): domain Eukaryota; kingdom Metazoa; phylum Chordata; class Aves; order Pelecaniformes; family Threskiornithidae; genus Theristicus; species Theristicus caerulescens. Next base: position 1,515,119 of record CM036566.1, read on the forward strand.
CATAAAGTAAGACAGAGAGGAATACATCTTGTCAAACTTCTCAACTCCCCCACATTCCCAGTCTAATATCTGAAATGTCAGTAACACATTGTCCTCCTTCCCCTCGAGCTCAGGATCTTATAAAAATCTGCTTCTGGTGTTTTCTGTAACATAAAAGGAGGGCATCAAGAGGCCAGCATTTATTCATTCTGATAGCAAGACCTCATCCACCACACCTTCAGAAAGATGTCTGTATGCTGGATAAGATAGCAGGCTTTTTGGACACCGAGAGTCATATTGTTTCAAGATACATGGTCATGGTCTTGCAGCCCCCACCACAGGGTTGCCAGTAATATGAGAGATCTGCCAAGTCACCCACTAACGAAACAAAGGCACTCTTCACTTACACATGTGGAGGAGGGAGGCGTAACAGCCAGTGATACAATGGTGGACAAGCATCCTTCCTCGGCTACCACTGACAAAAGGGGGTTGGGAAACACCACCGCGCCTGCCTGGCCCTCTCCTGCCCTCCGCGCTTCCTCCAGATGGGAGCGGGTAGCGCAGAGCATCCCGCTAACTTCCCACCCATGCCAAAGAACAATGCTCCAGCAATACCCACCACGTAATCCCTGTCCGCTGTAGCATAAACTCCTAGCATCCTGAATGACTTTTGTCTGTACCGGCCAGTTTCTTTCAAATCATACTCCTCCCTCCTTACTGTCTTCTGAGATGGAGGAGATTGTTCAAGTTTTGAGACCAAGTGTCTGTTCACACTTCGGAGGTTGGACAGCACTGAGTCAGGCAAGCTTCTGGAAAATCATCAGGGATACTCTTTTGTCATCCTATGCCTGACAACAGGTCTACACAGGTCCTAGTTCACTCTCTCCCAGGAGCAACAGGTAATTAAACAGCTGATCCCCACATTACTGACAAGTTTTATAGCCTTGTCAAAATACCAGAAGTTTTTTTAGTTTCTAAATGACAAATGTAAAATTGGTATGCATCTACACTTTCCAAAGCCATGGATACCAAACATTACCACTACTCTTCTTACTTGAAAGTCATTTCAATGAAAAATTCTCAGCCTGTAGATTCTATCCAGACTCACTGTTGTACCACAGACTGCTCTGAGACTCTTTCATCAGAATAAATAACTATTTTTAAAATAAAAACTTTTCTATTTTAAGATGTAGAAGAGCATATCGTTTTTCAAGCATTAAGAATATTTTGTGGAAGTATTTCTAGTGAATACAAGCTGCTTCAGTAGGTCTAAAATAAAACTGAATTGTTCTGTTGTAGAAAGAAAAGTTATTGTAAGGCTTGTACTCTGAAAACATTGTTTATATTGAAAGTGAACCACAAAAAATTAAAGCTAGAACTAGCAAAGTAAAATTTTGTTTGGAATATACTGGTTTAGGATTTATTCAACCAGAATACTAACACTACTCCCAGAAATCAGCCTCCAGTAATAACATCTTAGAAAATTAAATGCAATTCAAGAAGCAAAGGAACAATGTTCAGAAAAAATATGCTATTCACAGGTGCCTCTTTCTATATCACCATCCAACTCTTGTTTGGACTTGAACTTTATGGCATAGGCACTACACATGACGAAACTCGAAGGAGGAAAATAAATCATCTTCCCTCTTAATAACTCGAAGCCAGATGCCAAGGCAAGTCAATGGATATTAATTCAAGAGACTCTGCTTCAGACGCATTCTGTTCCTCATCCTCTGTTTGTACACTAAACCGTGACTGTTCCAGATAAGGAACCTGCGCTTCAATTAGGTGTTGTCCTAGAGATCTGCTGCGCTGTAATAGGGGGAAGCGGGCAAAAGGCAATTCCAGAACAAAAACACAGGAAAACAATGTCAAAGCCTTTATTTATAGCAGCTATGTTTAACAGTACTGTCACTATCTTATTGAGGGAACAGCCTTGAAGAAACATCCTTACTGGTTTTGAAGAGATATCGGAAATTTAGCATACTTAAGTCTTCTATGACCAAGTAAAGATTTTTAATACTAGAGTACCCAGAAGGAAGCACGCACCCCAAAATTCTCTTATCTTTATGCTTCCACTAAAATCATTAACTTTGATTTTCTGATGCATTATCAGTCCATCTGCCTTAGAGTAGATTCTTACACCCCATAAGGGCAGAGAAAAGCCTAGTTGTGGTAAGCCACTGGCTCAGGAACTGAAAAGTGTGTTATATTTAAGTGTATTTTATTCATTTATATTTAGATTTAATTCTGGAAGTTCTGCAATTACCCTTAAATGGACAAAAATAAAGGGGGGGGGAAGGATCTAGTGTAACACAGCACTCAAGCCTCCAAACACCTGCACAGAACAGCATTATAGGATCATTTGAACAGAAAAAATGAGAAGGTTCAAGAAAAGTGTTGAAGCCACCACACCTCACGGGCTCAAACCAGCCTATGATTTGTATCTAGCAGAATGGGGAAAGCATTAGCCAATCTTTTAAAAATCATGATTCCCTACACAAAGCTCATTTTCTCTTTTTTTTTTTTCCTTTTTGCTTGTGTTACAAAGTGTAGATACACTTTGATCCTCAGGCTAAAAATCTTTTTTGCCTTTCCCTCCACTCCCTATTTGTATTTCTAGACAAGTAAGATATTCACAGTAGCAGTAGTTAAAAAATAATGTATCATTCAACAGCTGTTCACTACAGTTAAAGTAAAAATAACCAATATCTTCTGATAAAACATGTTCCCACAGCTCCTTACCTTCACCAAAATGCTTTGCATTGTTGAAATAGTATCTTGCTACACTTGGTTGATAAGAGACCTGTGAGAAAAGCTTTACTGAACCCTAAGACCCCTCAATGCAGAAACTATTATTCCTTTTAATGAAAAAGAAGGCAGTAGCATCACTATAGTACTGTGCATCTACTACAAATAAAAAAAATTAGGAGTGTTACACATCGTCATTGTCTCAAGCAGAAGGCATTATGCTCACAAAACCTGAACAACAGATTACTAATTAGCAAACATGCACCATAACATCTTTAAAGAGCCAATTCTCCATTTCCTTACTAGCTGCACAAAAGTCTGTAATTTCTAGCGAACAAACACATTTACTCTTGTATCGTTTTCTGAAAAGTTACACTTCCACACACAAAGTTAGCAAGCACGTAGTATCTCACATCTTGATAGCACTCAGCTCCTAAGCAGCAACTGCCTTAGGCAAATAGCTTGCTGAAGGGCAGATTTAAACTTCAAAATGAACTTCATTATTTAACTGCATAACAACAAATACCAAAACCAATCTTTTATCCAAATTGTTTTTCTGAGGTTTTCAGATACTGCAGTTGTCAAACATCTTTATACCACTACAGCATACTTCAGTAAAATCAGAGTGAAAATTCAAGAAGCTCTTGAATATTTCTCCTGACTAACAACTCCAAGTAGCAGGCAGTGCTGAGAAATTTCACATTGCGTAATAACTTCAATCCAAGCCTAGCATACCATAAACTTTGTTTCACACACACACACTATGGTTATTTCACGTAAGTTTTGACATCAATGAACACGTGTGGCATACCATGACTTACCCCCTTGAAGTCTTTAAAAATGCACCTGATGCACTAAAGAATAAGGTTCTGGAGAACCTTTTCAAATACATATTTTTGAAAGGGTTTTTATTCCTGTCCTTGAGGCATCTCATTAAAAATAGTCACCTTCTGTCTGCTTAAGAACTGCAGATAAGTTTTATATAGGTACTTTATACCAGTGCATATACAAAGATATTTCGAGGAAGTAGTTCAGAGAACCACAGGCACTGCCCATAACTTTTCACTTCGTATTTGGTGATTCCATCAGAACTCTCCAAGATGACACAGAAGAAGCTTTAAAATAATATAATGATTCTGTCTCAGAGCAAGTATCAAGTTTGGCTCCCTCTCCCATACACACACTCTTGCTATAGACAGCGAGACAGTCTATCCAGCCATATATAAAAGACAAAGTTTATTTTTGAAATGGCATGAATGTTGTATTTATTCTCAGAACAAAGTAGATTAAAAGTAAAAGACAACAGTTAAATAAATAAATACAAGTTGATACCAGGCTGAAGCCAGAGCACTGATATGGAGCAGTGTTCCATGCTGGAGAAATATAGCCTACTATGAGACACTGTTCTCAATAGGACTAGTCCTTTAGTTTACCAAGACTTAGCTCTTTTCCCTAAAAAATGCCAAAAGAAAAGGAAGACAACCAATTACATTACAATTCACCTCACATTACCTTCATGAAAGCACATGGAGAAGTTTACCAGCATCGAAGAGAGGATGTGGTTACAACTCGGACATCTGTCAGAACCGTTTAAATGTGTTTATATAGTAAGATACCAACATCAGGGAAACCACAAGCAGGTACATGCACATGTTTTATTCCCAAAACACAAACATAGATTTTCCTGAGCTGGTTATTGCTGTGGAAAATAAAGAGTTATGAGAGAATTCAGACTGCTGGTTTAGTCTGTCCTGCATATCAGCATATTATATAATACCGTACATCACTGCGATAAAGAACAGAAGAGCAAGGACTCATCTGCACCGTCCAATCTGCAAAGTTATCAGGAGCTTGGAGTCTTTTAGTGGTTTCAACTCAGAAACTTTAGCAGTGTAGGGGAAATAGGGAATGTTTGTGAGCTTTGTTGTCACTTTCAGGGATGGTAGTTGATTGCCATATCAATTAAAAAAAAAAAAGGAATTTAACATTTCAGTACTCTGTGTCTTAGTAATAACACACAACTAAATCTCTCTTATCTGATTAGGAAAAAATCTAACATCATGAAACACTAGCAAAGACGTTGACAGAACATTTTAAACAGAAGGTTTAAAATGCAGAAGGTGCACACACAAAATTACATATACTGTTTAAGCACAATACAGAGAACACCAAGGACTATATTCTATTCAACGTAAATAGATATCAAGGAATTTTTTGTCACTGATGTTATAATTACATATATGTCATTCTGAGACAAATCTGTTTCTCCCTGGACTAACAGATCCAGATGTTCCTACTTCAAGTATCTGGCTTCAGCACCAGACAGTAAACAAAACAACCTATCCATTCTATCAGCGTGCAGGAAGAATTCTCCAGCACTGGCCGTTTCTCTACCCTTTCCCCCCACTTCAAGGTTTTAGTTCTTTTCAACAAAGCAAGCAAACAAAACGCAACAGTGTAATAATCTAACTTCTACTGCAGACTTAGCGCTAGCCTTTAGTCAGTTTGACAAGCAAAAAGGGGCAAAGAGTTATCTGATTTTTTTCATAAACTATGATTTCAAATGCAAATACAACTACTTTAAAGCTAAACATACTGTATTGTGTTTTGCAGTTGACACTATGCAGCAAAACAATGTCGAGAGGTTCTTTCCAAAGATTATGAGTATTTATGTTCCCAATTTAGTGACTCATACAGCTAGCAATTTCTGAGATTAATTTAACTCTATCCTCCTCAAACTTCTGAATTTGAAAGCAAGTACTAAGTTGTTATTCAAAAGTTGTAACAATGACAAACATGAAGATTTTATCTATGATTTTTTTAAATCTAGATTTTATCTAGGGGGAAACTATTTCCAGAAATAACTATGTGCTATTTCTGTAAAGAATATTAGAAGGGCTATACAAAGCTAAACCAATTTCAGGAACAATTTAATAAACAAAGAGGAGTTTTCTGAAACTAGCACTTAATTTAAGTCTTTTTCATGGTAATAGCAGACTCAGGAAAAAAAAAGAGACACACAGCATGCATGCCCACTGTAAAATTAATGGAACTGCTGCTACATTTTTTTCATATTCTTTTCATTTCAACATATTCCTGCCTCCCTCATGATAAAGGGGTTTATCCTCAACAAAAATACATCAAGAATAAATGAAAACCAAGAGAAATACTACCACAGTTGAGACAAACACAACCCATTTTCCCCTTTATCAGAATCATCACTGCCAGGGAACAGTAGCAGGTTTACAATTTTATCTGCCTGGAAGGGTGTCACATTTTCTCCTTAACATTAAAATTATGATCCTTTCAGCCTACTATCTTAATAATCATGATTAATTCATTCAGGATTGCCGCACAGTTTAATAAGTCATTGAAGTTTGTCAAGTTGGTTTTGCATTTATTTTTCTTGGTTCTTTAATAAATTTGAATGGCAGAAAACAAGGTGTATTGTCCTAAAATGATCTTCTTTTCAGATTTTACAGCTTTTCACCTGCAATTGCTAAGCACGGCCAGAACCCAAACCGACATGGGAAAGTTTGCAAGATCACCCCTCCACACAGCAATCGACTTGCTTGAGAGAATTTTCTCTAGGATATTAATTAGTTATCTGTGGAGCATCAACAAATGCTCTTTTTGACAGCATCTGTTTCTGTAGGCAAAGTATTTTACGGCTCATACTCACATGTGAGCCTCACTATCTACCGAGGGAAACACTCATCATAGCCTGTGTCAATACAAAGGTGGTAGCTTTAAGCACTGGACTGCGATTCATACATGCCTCCAACCGCTCCCAACCACCTGCTATCTGGATGCATCAGTTAAGGCCATATACAAGCAGAAGCAGTCAGCCACCCCCAACACACACACAGTCCAAACAGCTAGCTGCTGTCTTCAAGACAAAGGTGATGGTGAGACAGAACCTTCTGAGGGAACACTAAAAAAAAAAAATAAAATCAGTAGGATTCCTGATACAGACAGTGTAATGGACATCCTCTTCTCCCTGTTATAATCCCGAAAATTTATTTTGGAAAAATGCTGAAATGTTTAAAATAAACTAATGAAAGCTGTACTTCTATTGAACAACTAAAATGTTTGCAAGATGATACCAGCAGAGCAGCTGTTCTTGCTCTACAGAAACCACACAAGTCCAGATAACTCCTGCCAACTTTCCAAGTTTATGCAAGCTTCAGTGGTATAAAAGCCAGTAAACCTGTGTGAATGCAATTTGTACCACACATTGATTACACCTGCAGACTTTTGAGGGGAACTGCACGACGGTGAGGGTAATTAATCCTACATGGGCGGGGGGGAGAAACCAGTAACGGTATAGGGCACATTTCTAGTCACATAATGTTACCATTTCTGTTTGTATACATGAAAAGCAAAAAAAAAAAGCTCTTTTATTGTAAAGAACATAAAGCTTCTGCTTCTTGTCCGGTTTAATCAATTTTTTGGGAGGGGATTGCTGGATTTCTCTACTGGCCGTGCCTTCAAGTACCACCCCTCAGCAGCGGTCTAAGACAGATATTACTTTGAAGTAATTCATATACCTATGGCAGCACGTTTACTCAGATATGAAATCCTTAGACTACTCCTCAGCACATGATTAGGAAGACATAAATAAATATGCACCTACACGCGCCCTTGTGTTTAGATATTAACAGCCTGATCCATTAGCCTGCTAACCACTTCAGCTGGATTCTATACAGCGCGGAGCACCTGCAAGTTAATCATTGTTTACATTTCCATAATCGACAGCGTATCACTTCATGTTCAACCCTGGCTGACACTAGATGGGAAGATATTTTTTGTTTATTTGTGTTTATATCCTCCATGTTACATTTGGGGATGGAGGCCACCACAGTTACATGCTAGATAACTATTTCAGAATAGTTACTTTGCAGCTATTATAGTCAAAAGCAGAGCACAAGGTGTTTCTTAATCAGATTACCAGAACATATTTACCAAGTCCTTTATTTTCCAATTATTTACCTACTACACTACCCTAGTTCTACATGCTCTTGGAGACCTGTGCGAGACCATAGGCATTTGTTTATTCCAGATTTCATATGACTCGGACAACTGAAATCCTCAACACGCCCTCACAAGTTGAGAGGCACAATTTGGTTAAAAAAAAAAAAAATCAAAGGGACTTTTATAGGACCTAGAAAACATTAGATATGTGGAGATAACATTTTTTTTTTCAGCCAGTAAGTATAGATACAAACATGAAAATTTCAAGAGACTTTTCTTTGTCCAGCAAGTTCAAGTATTTTCATCTGTTTCCACCTTTCATTCCAATGCAATGCTGCTCTGCTCAGGCTTTTTCCAAGTCACAGATTAGAATTTATCTATAAAGTACTACATTTAGCTATAAGTACTAGAGTGTATCTGTAAAACCTATGTGACCTTGCAATGTATATATCCCCAAGATTTAATAAACAAATAAATAACATGAAGCGACTAATTAAACATTAAGAGACAATTAAGTTAAACAAAATAAATCAACAATATGATATATCGCACCCTGAGTCTTTTAGTCTTCCACTGAGCGTATCATTTGCCAGTTTCCCTACATATTACACAGAAAGACAATGGTAACTCTTAACAAATTACTTCTCAAAATGCACGTCGCATTTAACAGAGTATAAGGTGTCTGCAATATAATACACACACACAAAGCACTCCAAAAGGATTCAAAATGCATTTATTACAGCATTTAGAGCAGTGGGCAGATGCTTTCACAAAAAATACTCAGAAAAATTATGTTTCATCGAAACAGATTGTTCAAAAACCTAAAATACTGAAAACATACAAATAAAACTCTAGCATAAACAGAATTTAAGGGTTCAGGTTAATTTTCTTTAGCAGCTAAAGCAAAAGACTTGACACAGGAAAAACTAGCTCCTGAGTCAATATTAAGACATTACATACGAACTCCCGAGGAGAATCAGGTGTCACCCACTTCAATTCACCAACAGCAAAACAAAACAGATTTTTGTTTAAGGACATGTGGTCTCACCGGCCGCTTGCTGGAAGCAACTCCACGTAATACACCTCCAAATCGCGCGCACGTGAGACTCCCACAACCTGGAACCACGCCAGAACAACTGTCTACACAAAAGCGGCCCCGAGAAGAAGTGCGCTATTCAAAACAGAGCGGAGGTCTGAGAAAATGTGCGGGGAATGATACTGAATGTTACGGCGTCTTCACGGGTCACGAGGCCTTGTCACATCGCTACCAATATGCACGATTCTGATGGGAAATTAAAAGGGATTGCTGTTCAAAATTATATGGTATTTTGTTTACAAAAACTGGGTAATAAGTATTTACTGAGAACAGGTAGCAAGTCACGTATATAAAAATTTTAAATAGAAGGGCTAAATCCACTAAATGACAAGCCAAAGATAATCCTGTGCATTCCCTTACTTCACGTACACTGGGGCAGCTCCGTTTCACACCCTCCCCTACCTACATTCTGCAAGACCTATTCTTCCACAATAATTATTTTGACTCCATTTGTTTCCAAATCCCATGGCTTCCCCTATTCTGAACCCAAGTTCTGTACAGATACAGCACCCACCTCACAGCTGACTGCACTTAGCAGGCCTCCGCACAGGCTACGCAATTGAATACGGAACCAAATTAATTCTGTAACAAGTGTTTGAGGATGAAGGCATTTTCTCTGCCCTGTCACTATGAAAATGTAGCACACAAGGCGCTAAAGGATAACATTTAACTGTAAGTTACATTAATGTATGCATGCACACACAGAAAAGACATACAGGAACGTTTATATATTCACAAGACTTAAGAACTACATAGAAAAATAAAGATATCCCCTACCAAAGCCGGATTCCTGGCAGTAATGTAAACGGCTCCTTCGTAAACCCCAAACGCTGGCCACCGCCAACCCCTGTCACCGCGGCGCGACCCCCGCGCCCGCCACACAGCCCTGTCGCCCACACGGGTGGGCTTCCACTCGGGCGACGAGTTACTTGCCCTTGCCTCTCACACAGCCTGCTCAGAGCCGGTGGCGACCGGCCTCACAAGTGCCAGCAGTGACGGCCGGCGTTTGTTTTTTCCCCTTTTTCGCCTACAACCCTCCGCCACCTCCTCCCGCCACGGTGGAGGGAAGGGCTGGAAACCAGAGACCGGCGGAGCCGCGCTCCCGCCCGCCAAGCCAAACAAGCCGCTGGGGGAATAACTTATTTGTAATAACAATTGCGGTATTCAAAGGAGGCAACGAGCACCTGGGACTCCGGCCCTTCCTACGCGGGGTTCTCCTTCTAAACCGACACTCGTGGAAGATTTGCCGCTAAATCAGTGTAAAGAGTTGTTTAAAAGAATAAATAAACCGAACCAAGCGGCTGCCGAGCCCTGAGAGGGCGCGGGTCGAGCGCCCGCCGCCTCCAACCGCCGCCGGCCCGGCCCGCGCCCCCTCAGGGCCCCTCACAGGGCCGCCGGCGGCAAGCGGGGCCCGGGGGTCCCCGGGGCGGCGGCTCCCCCCTCCGGCTCGCCTCAGGCCGGCCCCGGCGGCGGGGTACCCCGCGCCTCCCCCTCCCGGGCACCGCCAGAGCGGGGCGAGGAGGGCGGCGTGAGGAGATGGAGGAGGGCGCCTGTCCCCCGCACCCACCGCAGCGGGCGGGAGCCCCTTTCCCCGCTGCCGCTCCGTGCCGAGTCCCGCAAGGGGCGGCGGGTCCCCCGGGAGGCACAACGCCACCTCTGCGGTCTGCCCCGCCGGAGCCGAGCCGCTCCAGCTCTGACAGCCTCCCGCCCAGCCCCAAGCAGAGCCCCGAGGCGAGGGACAGCGCCTTACCTTGCCCCCTCCCGCTCCTCCTCGGCCCCCGGCATGCGGCTGCCAGAGCTGCCGCCCCGGCGAGGCGAGAAGGGGCGCCGGGGGCTGGGCGGGGGGAGCCGCTGGCGGCGGGAGCGGGGAGGACGCGGGGGGTTGCAGGGCCGGCGCGGCGGCTGTCAGGGGAGGCGGAGGGAGGGGACGTCCGTGCGTGTGCCTGTGTCTGTGTGTCTGTGTGTCTGTGTGTCTGTGCCGCCTCCGCCCGCCCCGCCCGGCCCCGCCTCCCCCCTCCCATCCGCTCCTCGGCCGCGCGTCCTTCCCTCCGCGCCTCCCTCCGGGTCCCGCCGCGGCCCCCGCCTCTGCCCAGCGCCCCGGGCTTCGCTGCCCCGGGCTCCCCCCGCCGCCCGGGGGGGAGGCGGCAGGGCCCCCCGCGCTGTCCCCGCCCCGGGCCGCCAGGCAGCCCCGTCCCAGCGCCAGGCCGGCGGGGCGGACAGGGAGGGGGACCGGCCGACAAAGGCAAAGCGCACCGGTTCCGCGCCGAGAACCTCCGACGAGGTTAACTGCAAGCGACCAGGAGCGGGTCCCGTTGGGCCAACAACCTGGGGAAAGCAGGGACACGTAACGTACAGAGGGTAACAGGCGTGTCTGTGTGTATGGAAGTACACTAGGAAGCCCTATTGATCAGAAAAAATATAGGGCTGAGAAGATGGAAGCAAGTGGATCGTGAGCTCTTTAGGTGAGGGACTGTCCTTCTGGCACGCGTTTGTCCTGTGCCTGGTAAAGATAAGCTTGCTGTTTGTGACCAAAGTCTACAGGCACTAGTTTGGTACAATCATAAATATGAGCAATTGCATCACTTAACACATGCAAATTCAAATGAAATGTAGGTGGTGGGTCTGTTTTCAGCAGTAGTGTTGCCAACATAGAACAGCCAATGGAAAAACGGTAATACAGAGGAAAGCAGCTCACCACATTTTGTACCGCAGACACCAGAAGTATTTTAGAATAGAATAATTAATTGTGTTTCTCAGCTATGGTTATGCTTCCCATTTCAAACCTAACATCTTGCAGTGAGATTTAATCTTTCAGTTGTTTCAAATTGCTGAGGCTAGAAATGCGGTATAGACGTATGGTCATCAGGCCTTGCTTCTTTTTAAGTAAATGTCTTAAATGCCATTTAATTTCTTCAGTTTGGGATACTAAATTAATCTCTGAACTCCACTTTACACAGTGTGAAAACACTCTGGAATTAAAGTCACATTTAAAGAAACTGGTTCTTGAGGTAAAATAATCTTTTTAAACTAGGGACAATTCAACTGGCAAACAGCCATCAAGGTGCCCTAATAGCTTTACAACTGCTTTTTTCCTACTCCTAAAGCAGCAATTCACATAAATTAGACAGATAGATACGGACTTTTCTGGCCCTATGGCAAAGTTAGCTGCACAGGGATTTATATGTTTTAATCAACACTATGCTATGGGCAAAACCTAGGCTGCCAGCAGTATCAATATAATTAGCAGAACAGAGAAACCTTTGAGGCTGCTCAGGTCTTATTATTTCTGATGGATTCCTGAAACCTGGAGCCTTCATCATGGCTGCTGCCACGAAAACTGGAAAACAGAGGTCCCACCCCCAGCTCTGGCAGCGCCACTGAAGCGGTGCCCACTACAACAGCAGAGCTGCAACAGGCAGCAAGTGCCTGGCCATTTTTGATACAGGACTTTCCATGCCTGTAAAGGACAAGTGAGAGTTTTAGGCCCCTGTTTTAAAGCTTAATTTGGTATTCATTATCCGGAAATGGGAAGAGATGTTCTGTTTAGAGACCTTTAACTTTTAGTCTATTGTATGTGTCCTCAAAATTTCCACTTACTTATGTACACAGGGAACAAAGAATTACTTCATGTAAATTCTATAATTCTCCAACATACTGGGATCTGCTCAACCACATCAACTAAAAATGTTGTCCGGGGAGATTTAACACTTTTTAGTAATTACTAATTTGTAATTCCTGGTTTTTAAGATGATTATATTAACACAACTTGCAATTGCTGTTTGTTCAACATTTTTAAAGCTTAACAACCATAAAATTTTCTTTAGTATGCAAAATATAGAATGCAAGTGTTAAATGTGTTATTACTTCAGTCCCAAACATTATCTTAAAATACAGCGATATTTGACAGCTATACTTAAAAAGAAGTTTGTTTTTAACAAGCCAATTTAAGGGTAAGAGCAGGAATATTCAAATAAATATACCTGTATTTCTCAGGTCTAAAGGCAGTCTAAGCAAAGAGGGTAAAATGTAGAAATAAGAGTCCTGCCCTGCTTTCCTGGTGCACTGCAACTATTAATCTCGCTCCACCCTCAGTAGCTGAGCATTGTCCAACTATTCTGCAAAGAGATGCTGGTTTCCTTCCTAACACCTAAATCACACCTTGGCACGTTTGCAAAAGCTACAGTACAGAGCAGAGTTTCCTTTCTGTCGATGACTAATGACTTACGGGTACATCCCCTGTATTAGATGTTGCTAAAGACAAGTGGGTCTAATTCTATTCTCGCTTTTAATTATTTTGAAATAAGTATGGTGTAACTGACAGCAATGAAATCACTCCCGACTTTCATCAAAATTATAAAGGAGTGACTCCTGCAAACCAGGTTCCCGTCAAGCAATGCACTTCTAGAGAGCGGTACCAAGGAGTGCCATGGGGCTGCAACAGGCGCCTGCAGAGCCCGCCAACAGGGCGCCTCGCACCGCAGGGCCTCCGTGGGATGCTGCAGAGGAAATCAGACACACTGCTTAACATCTGCCCCCCATCCACCTCTTCCTTCTCCTGCGGTTCTTGCGGTGCCGCCCTGTTTCCCACCATGCTCCGTCAGCAGAGGACTTGTTGCGGTGGCGTCACAGAGCTTTGGAGCACAAAACAGCGCCCTGTTGATTGTTCTGTCACCCAGGCTATTGCAAAACAGCAAAAGCTGCAAGAGTAATACCTCTAACCAAACACACCGACTGGTGACAGACTGTTGAAAGCAGCACCATTACGGCTCAAGACTAAGACGTGAATCCCTGCATTCCGTCTTCAGCTGACACCAGCCTCATCTCTGTTCCGAAGTGGATCTATCTCCTATCTAGTTCCTATCCATTTCCCACGTAAAATGAGGATAGTAACACTGGCTTACGGCCTTTATATCCCCAGCCGTGCACTTGCGAGGACGAAAAATCTGACTTGTGACACACCGAACAACTCCTCCGGTGTATGTCCCACTCACATTGACAGTATCCGATTTCATAACCAGAGCCACTGAAATTGCTTGAATCACCTGAGAACTAAAGCATTACTAAAAAGGGTGTGGCCACAGCATTCATAAAAGGCTTAGAAAATGTTACTGCAAAAGACTTCTTTTGTGATTATCGTTCTGCAACTTGCACTGTAGATTACTTTCACCGGGCAGTAGCTAGCTGCAGTGAAAATATTCTTGGCACTCATTTCCTCGATGTAAAATCCTTCTGGGAACTTTCTTCTTTGAAACACAGTTTAGTTTGGTAACTATGCAAAAAATAAATAAAACATGTCCATTCCCTAAGTGTTTAATTTTTCCTTTTGCTATGCTAGGCATCCAGTCTTTTGACAAGTTTAATCCTCTGTAATTGGGTTAGATTTAAATTTTCTCAGCCATGGAAGAGGTGACTTCTATTTTTAGTTTTGATCTGTATTTTTAGTGTACTGTCAAAGGTAACAAAGAACTCTTGGTCTGCGGTTGTTGGCAATAGTCAATATTCCAATAAAGGCAGAGTGTAGCCTCCAAAGGTTGCTTTACTCTGATATGGGAAAAATACTGCATCGGTCTCCCAGGCCCTTTGTATGATCTCGGGTTCCATGTCTACTAGTAAGAAATGTCGTATTCCCTAGGAAATTATATTATGATTATCAATAGCCAAATACTTTGGCTGAGTAAAATCTCATCATAAACGTGGTTGGCTATTACAGAAATTCTGAGCAAGTTCTGTGAACAATGTGATGTCTATTTACAGTCAAAGGGTTAATAGAGAATTTGCACGGGGAGCATACGTGCGTTACAGCATTTACAATTACGTGAAACCGCAGATGCATACTTTCCCTGTGGAGAAAAAATACCAATTCTATAGACTATTGTGAAATAAATTTACCTGACTCGTAGAATCAACAAGACTGCCTCTCTCCAAGTAGATCTTTTTGCACACCAGTAGCAACTAAACAGTTAGAATTCCAGCTACCTCAGCAGCCCAACAGGACGGCATCCCGTACGCTCGCTCACGCTACTTCTATCTTCCATCTATTGTCAAGGCCTGTGAACCTACCAGCCGCATCTGGAAAAAAGGTAGTTTGATTTCTGTGGTAAATCTGCCTTAAATGTTACCGCTCCCTATCCATTAAAAATGAAGTTGTCTTATTAATTGATGAAGAAAATTCTCCAGATGTTAATTTCTTCTTGCACTGATGTTTACTATTGTAACTATTATGCCTATTAATAGTTTGCTATAAACTATTATATCTAACTATATATAACTAAACTCCACCCCCCCAGCATCTTTTTCACATTATTTTCAAACTCCCAGCCTTCCCAAAGTATCTGCATTGGAGTGAAATACCAAAGTCACTTTTAGCACTGAGGTAGGTATAGGCAAGCACTTCAATTTCTGGCCATCTAGGGGACATCTGACACCGAGGAAAGACCATTTCCTTTTCCTCTGGTTTTTGTGAACAGGACAGTATGACCAATCTCTACTTTTTCCATGGACTGCTATAAATATGAAGTCACTGTCAACAGTGCAGCTGCCCATAAAAATGAACATCATAGGTAAATCAGACTTTATTAAATCAGTTCTTTGAGAATAAAGAATGAAATTGTATCCCGTTATAAAAGACATAAATTGACCATTGTTCTGTTCTTTATGAGTCTAAGAAACAGCAACAGATGATAGCAAGTAAAATAAAATAATTTATAGCAGCTAGAAGGAAAAATTCCGTCAGCTGATCCATACCACAGCCTGTAACTTCTGACCTTTGAGAAATAATACGGGTCTGACCAGTTATAGTTTGAATGCACATATTGTGTGCAGTGCACGTTTTTCACTGTAACTCAAAGAGTGTTTGTTATTGTGTGGTTTTTTTTTTTTTCTTGTGGGGGATTTCAGTATCAAGTCACCACAATATTTAAATGCAAGATAAAAAAAGAAAAATGAGAGCTTACTTCCTTAAGTTTTTCAAGACATATTGTTGATATGCACCTCCTCCTATCAAGCCATACCTTTCCACATCCTCAAGGTGTAAGAACTTTGGCCAACAGTTCCCAAACATCAGGAAAGCATCCTGAGGGTTCTCATGTTTTAAACTGAAGGTATAAAAACTAAATCAACACCTTCTTTCCATTTTCTTTCAACTACGAAGTCCCTCGTGTACAGGGCTCCAAGGCAGAGGATAGAGGGATTAGGACTGCAGAATATACATATGGGTAACACATCTCAAAGAAGTCCCCTTCAGATACAGAGAAGTAACTTATCAAATTCTCTTTTGAATTACTAATTCAACTATTCACATGCTTAGTGACCCTTCAGAATGTCTGATTTACCTGGCGATAGAAGCAGAATTAGGAATTGTGGGATAGAGGCCCAAGGAAGACAACAGGTATAAACATCATAAACATCATCCTGTAAGTTCAACACAGCTAATGTGTATGCAAACTATCTGGTATTAATAAGCAGTTCAAGTCTTTAATAATGAGTCTTATAGACTCATTACAGATTTTTCTGTAGCATTCTAAGTTTGATTGTGCCAGACCGAAAGTCCATTATAAAAACCTTCATTTACCTGAGCAACATAAGGAATAGGAGTGGTTTCAAGGCTTACCCCTGAAATTACAGTTTGCAGGGTTCATTGACTGGAACAGGGCTTTGAAATCCACTTGGATGAAAACAAAAAGCATATAAATCTTAGGTAATTATCACATCTTCTTTGACAGAATTAATCCACGTTATTATAGTTTTGTAGTTGGTGTGGATAGGTTTCACTTGACATGCAGAACCATGTACTGCTAGGAGACCTTCAAGGAGGATATAGGAAAAATAATTACATAAAATCATATTAAGGCCGTTTTATTAAAAAGAAAAAAAAAAAGTCTGTCCAATACAGAATTTTTAGAAAATTAAATTTTCTTACAGTTGCTTGACTATATTAAACACCCATCAAAATATCTGCTTCACTTCCAGGTGTAGAGTACAAATAGCAGCTACAGAGTCTGCTTATTTGTGGTGTGTGCATAACTGCATGAGAAGTGTTCTGGATAAAACAATTGCACTCTTTAGCCAAGTCTTCTTATACTAAGAAAAGCCCGATGAAAGAAACTGAACAAAAAGGTTTTATTTTGGTATTTAACTTCTAAATTATAGTATCATAAAAATTTATTTCCGCAAATGTCAGCTGCATTCTATTTTCAACAGTTGATGTGTTTATGTACAGGTACAAATTATGGCAACGACTATACTTATCATTCAAAATGCTGAACACACTTCCATACCTTGAACCTTCAGCTTTCCAATGTTTCTTCCACCCTCCCAGAAAATACGTTTTAAAACATCCAAACAATGTCCACACACTTGAGTCTAGTAGAAATTAAAGGGATCCTTTCACCATTAACATTCTGTTTAGAGTTTACTAATGCTTGAAAGTAGTAGTAAGCTAACCTCCAATATGTGTGTTAACATATGTTTTTAAAATATTTTTTACAAGGATTTTTGCTCTTATTCTCGTTGGAGGGAAAATACAGAATTCAGTACTATGTCCTTCCAGCATCTCAATATACACCATATTTTTCTAATTTTTTAAAGCACTGTGGCTTTGTAAAAAAACTATGCTAATTCAGATTAAGTACTACTTTTCTCAGTTTTGTGTATTTTAAGTGTGCGCTGTCCTA
Source organism: Theristicus caerulescens (assembly GCA_020745775.1). Classification (NCBI taxonomy): domain Eukaryota; kingdom Metazoa; phylum Chordata; class Aves; order Pelecaniformes; family Threskiornithidae; genus Theristicus; species Theristicus caerulescens. Next base: position 1,532,591 of record CM036566.1, read on the forward strand.
CTCTAAATTTTCAAGTAATTATATTCTCTTTCTTCTGAGGACATATAATATGCTGTTTCCACCTTATGCTAAGAAGGAATGAAAGAATTCTCCCCCCCCCCCCCCCCTCCATTTTACTGGCATCTGCATAGACCTTATAATTGATAAAATAAGATTTGCAGGATTGTACAGCAAATTTTGAAGAAATAAAAATAAAAACATTAATGACAAATGATTCTTTGTGCAACTGCCTTCATCCATTTTCAAAACTGAGCCTTCTTAGAGCTCAAAATGAAAACCTAACTCCATTAAGTAAAACCAATTCTGCTACTGAATGGAACGGAACCAGGAACTCTTCCCAGTCTTTAGTCTAGCACAGATAGCAGTACCCGAGCTGGGACTGTCCACGGAGGAAAGCAGCATTACCTTCACCAGCTAACTGCTAACAAATTGCCTCCTCCTCATGTTTTGCAGCTTTGGCATTTCTATGCACAGCAGCTCTTCAGCACACCGATTTTGTAACCTTTCTGCCTGAGTCTTATCAATCCAAACTCTTTCTCTAGTAAAACGGCAAGAATTGCACTGAATCAAGATCCTTCATAGCTGGGTTTAGTGGAGGAGCATTCACCTCTACATTATTCTGCCTAGTTTGACCCGGGTATTTTTCAACTTCAAAGAACAGGAAAACACAAAGAATTTTGCTTTCAGTACAGCCCAAGGCACAGCATTAAAAAAAAATATCTATCATTGAAGGTGCAGATGAATCACGACATACGTAAAACTACCTAAACTTACTCAGGTATTGCGAGTTTGAGGTTTTCCAGTTAGTGTTCTTTCAAATTCAGAAAACAGGAAGAGTAAGGAAGATTACATTAATGGGCAGGGCCCTCCAAATCTGACACATACATCTAGTTGATCACAGAATTCCATATTACAACTGCAAAGCACGCTGGAGTTCCTCCATCGATGGTTACGTTCAAGTAATTGCTACAGCACTTTCTTACTCCATCTGTGACAACAATTTCAAGAGTCTTTTGTTTGGAAATTCAAATTATTAAATATAAACCAACACAAAAAAAGGAGCTTTAAAGCTACTCAGTTAGCCAAAATCATCACTCGTTTAATAGTTCTATCTCATGCTATTAAAATGGATAATACAATGTAACAGTTAGCAATGCCTAATTCTCATCTATCAAAATTGAGAGAACATTTGAGGTGTTTGAGTTCTCCCTTGATGTACTCCTAAAGTAACCTCCTGTTAGTGGAATGTGAAGACAGGTGAAACAAGACAGAATCTGACTCCATGAGCAAAATCAGCAAAGGCACATCGATAAGCTGTCCTTTACTATTTGCTGCTATGATCTTTATTATATAGTGCCTAGAATTGCAGTTACACAGATGGGTGGGTTTTACTTATGGAAAGTTGCTCTTTGGAAGCAGCAGGGATATTTTGGATGACGGTACACCTACCTGGTCACCGCAGAAGAAAGGACATGCATGCTCTGTGTCTTTAGATAAACACGTCCAGTTGCAGTTTTAGCATTTTTTGTTAATATAACACTAGTAATATTAGACTATCTTAATCATTAAGTAATGATAAGTAGTGTGAACTGCAAAATAACTCATAGGCTTCTGTTTACTGGTGGGCTCAAAACAAAGCAAAATATTCATGCCTGTTAACTGCTTGTCTTAGCTTGTTTTACCCCAGGTGATTTTGTAGCAGCATGTCCTTGAAGGATAATATGGAATCCCCCATAAAGCATACTCATCTCATGGCTGAACAAATCCAGAATGATGTCTTAAATACAAAATTTGGTTTTCCTTCCCCCATATCTCTTTAAAGCATTCCTTATATTAGCCCTTCCAGGAAGAAAACAGGAAGCTTTGTTTCCATGGTATCACTCAGCATATCCAGGATCTGTATTTTTGTCTATTATAAAAATGATGCTCCAGACTCGGTATGGTACTATTTGTGAGTCATCAGAGCCAGATTGTGGAGAAGAGATAGGAGAATCATACTGAAGAGGGAGACGTGGTTATCTGAAATTAAATACTGAGACACATTAACATTTGGGAAAGAGAGGAGACTGTGAGGAAAGGAGCTCAAGCATTTCTAAAAGAAAACTATTTCTTCTGATGGAGAATTTCTTGATCTCACCTTTGGCATTTTATCTTGCTTCTGAAAAGAATCCTGCTCTCATTCACTAGACCACTCCTGCCATCAAGTATGTCAGCACTTAAAACTAGAGGCTGGACTACAAAATTTACTAAGACTTAATGTTCCAAGCTATTTTATGTCCAGTTGCAAGATTATTTCTAGGAAAAAAAAAAGGTCACTTTTGATTATGGCATCTGTAAACAGTGTAATATCATGACACTTAAATTAGCAATAGGAATAATTTTGAAATGTATTCTCAGATATTTTTCCATGCTGCATTTTTTTCAACTCATGAAAGACTTTATATAAAGACCAACAGATTCAAGTTTACTGGCCATAAAAAAATCCCTTAGGAATAATAGATCTTCTTCAGGGAGTATTTGTTCCTTCAAGTAGATGTAGTGCTGAGGCAGCGTGGTAGTTAAAGCACAAACAGAGGCTGTTGATAAAGTGGCAATGCATAACAATGTTGTAATGTATTATAAAGGAGCAATTGCCTGCAGTTCGTCAGTATGGATATGGCAATGAAGTTCTGCTTTACATATTCCAGGCACTAAGAATTTTGTGGCAGTGATTACAGGAGGTTCTTCTTCCCCTATAAAAGGAAAAAAAGTTAGGTTCATTAATTGAAACATTGATTTTTTTATTTGGTTAACATTTTAGAAACAATGCAAAGAAAACCTATGAAACCCCTCTGCCTCATAACGCCATACGTTCATGAGGCTGAACTACCATGCTCAGTAGCCCCTTATCTAAAGAATTAATACAAATTTTTTCCCCAGGCAGGGCGTCTTAGAGAAGACCTTATTAGCGAATGGACCTAGTAAAGGTTTGGTTGTTGGTACTTCCTCAAAATTAGACCGGTTTGAACTTCAGTGGATGATGCCCAATATGATCTCTCTGAGAATCTTTTCTTTGCAGATCAGTAGTCTGCACATGAACTGCACTGAAAGATAGAAAGTATTACAAGGTATGTGACTTATGATTTTAACTCAAAAGATTAAATCAAACTGTTCTTTAAAGAAGAAAGGAAAGATCTACCTTGAGACATTAAATGTCAGCACTATTCACTTCTGTTCTGACCAAGTAATGGATAAAAAATAGGTAGCCAGAACAGAAATGGTACTGTGAGTTCAGAGTAATAATTTGGATATGTCCAACTCTTGGAACAAGAATAAAAGCTAAAAAGTTCTATCTACTCCTCTCATTATTAGGCATATACATATTAGGGCTATATTTTGTCTGCCTGGGACAGTAAAAGATGTAATGGGTTGCACTCCAACAGGCAGATGATGCCCAGTTCCAGGTACTGTCTCCTTTGTACCCCGTACCTCATCAGGACGGCGGTTTGGGTCAGGGTGGTGCATTTGGACAGGGACAGCGAACGGGACTATGGCAGAAGTTACTGTGGTTTCTTAAGATGTTGGGACATCGGTGCTAAGATCCAACTCCAGCAGCTAGTGCTATAATGTTTAACCTCTACAGCTGAAACATGTTAACAAGTAGGTATGTGACTTGAAAATTAATTCCTGGAAAGACTGCCTCTTTCTTCCAGCGACTCCGCGGCAGCTGGGGTACCCAGCTGACAGCTCCGTGCTTGAATCAGGAGGGGAATACTGGTACAGCATTCTCACAGAGAGGCCATGAATTTCAAACTAGCATCCTACTTTCATCCAACACTAGAACCGTTACAGACATCATCTGTAATTCTTCCCACAAATGTGAGACAAGGCTATGTTAGAAGATGGCGGGAAATTAAAGAATATAATATTAATTTTGAAACAATAACAGAGTATTTGTGGCTTATGTAATTAAATCAGTAAATCTGTTTTTTTCCACCTGAAAAGTTTTCAGGCTTTAGTTATTTTGTCCTATAGCCTATCTAGCCTATAGATACAGGTGGTGTATCTGTAAATCAACATCTATATTCTCCCTCCCCCAAGGTAATTCTGGCATCAAACCTTAGTTATGAATTATCTGAATAGTAATAAAAAAATAAATCCATTTAGCCAAGAGAAAAGTCTAACAAATTAGCTCGCTGTCAACACTCATTCAAGAAAGCGGAACAGCATACCGCTATCAAAATACAATATTCACCTGTTGTAGCTGCTTAAGGAAAATCCCAAACAGCAGTTTTATCCTATGAATACAATTGCTGGAACATTCCACACGGATGTAGTTGTGATGCCAGTTCAATGTACTGTAACTAGTAAGGTCAGATCAGCTTTTTATATAGCCTGAGGCAGTATTTACACCTTCTAACTGTAGGCATCTAAGCTGGGTATCTGTTTTGGAGAGTGTCTTCCGAGCATTTAAATTCCTCCACTGAAACCCGTTTGTTCATTCCTCCCAGCCCCGTATCTGGTGAGAAGCCTAATGTCATTCTGAAACTCGAGTTAACCACAGCACAGAGTAGATCCCTAAAGGTTCTAGCATGTGCTGGAGCCAAACAGGAGGTCAGTTTTAGATTTATGGCCCTTCTGTAAGAATGCTTCACCATATCACCCTCTTGCTTAAACCACACAGCTGTCAGCTGAGTATCCCAGCTGCCAGGGAGTCCCTGGAAGAAAGAAGCAGTCTCTCCAATAATAGGTCAATTAATAAGAAGTGACATTAATAGAATTTTAGTGAAATCTTACTTAGCTAAGAATCCCTCCCCAATAAGTTAAGAAAAAGATTAATTTTTCTAAAGTTACTGAAACCTATCTTTTTTACCATCTTTATACAATGCTTATCTTTCTCTGCAGCCTTCTATATGACTCCTTACATATTAAGTATTTTGAGATGGCAGAAATGGGCTCACAATACCTGAACAGCATTTTTGAAACACTGCTGTATCTTACCTAAACCTGATGATGAAGAAACACTTTCTGTAATGGAAGATGTTTCCATTTGGTCTGTCAATAGTCCTTCCATTAAAGGTAAAGATAATTCAGATGAAGGAACAGACGAATCATAGATTCCAGAATCTCGAGGCATATCTTTAAGATTTGAAGCTTTAACAACATGTAACAACGGCTGAAGAACAGAGCTGCCACTGCCTTGAATGTCCTGAGTTTCTATATCTTCTCCAAGGTTTAAGTGCTGAATTATACAGTGAGAGTCTGAATTCCCCGCTGAGATAATATTTACATCTGTTTTCAGGTAAAAATCGCCATCCATCACCTGTTTGTTCACTAAGTCATTTAAAACCAATCCCGAATCAAATTTTTCCATGACAGGCTCTGAGTAACGTAAAGAAGGTGGAGGGAAGGGAATAAATTGTTTCTCAAACCAGTCTGGTTCCTGATCAATAAACTGATGCATATTGCAAATGGCAACATAAAGAGACCTCCCAGATTTGCTCCTGAAATAATTCCTTTTACTAATGTTAACAGGAAGCACCTCTGAATCCTGTACACTGGGATCTCTGGAGTGTAAATGTGAATACAGCTGAGGGAGATTGTCCATGAGTTTGTATTTCGTACTTAGATCCAGAATACCAGGGATGTCTCCTTCACAGGAGTAATCAAAGTAGACCGCAATGAACTTGCAGAGGTCATTTGAATTCTGCTTTGCTTGACGAAGCTTCTCTGCAACAGTCAGCACAGCAAACAGAAAGAGTTCTCCTTTTCCTGCATCTTTTGTTACCCCCTTGTGTTTCCAGTTCTTTTTTTCAACGAAGTACTTCATTCCCTTGGAACACACAATGATGATAAACTGGGACTCATTTATTTTTTTAATAAGCCACTCTTTCTGACCTTCTTTACAAATTTTTAGGTCTTCCCACAAATCCAGAGCCACCTGGAAAAGAAAAGAACATCCTGGTTGATATTCATTATTAGATTATTAGACATATTTGCTAATAAAATTTAAATGAGTTATACTCAGTGAGTCGGCTTGTATTTATCCAACAATTGAGAATTAATGATGAGTTTAACTATAGCTTGTCCCTGATGCAAATACAAGCTGTTTTAAAAGACAAACAAGTCATAATTAGCATAGCATTGATAGTGGACAAACTGGAATCAGCGATACGAACTATGTCAGTAGCTATTCACCAAAATAAGCAAGGCCTCACATTCACTCTAAACTTTGCTTGTGGGCTGAGTATTTCACTGGGCGAAGGAAGTGGGTGAATTGCTACGGTAAAAAGGAAAAACCTTCCAGGCTTTTTTTTTAAAAAAACGAGAATGCTAGTTACTATAATATGAACCCATTTTGCTGCTTATTTATTACTTAAACATACCTAATTATACCTGTGTTACGTATAAATTTATGGAATCAACAAGTAACAGTGCAAAGCCAAGTAGCTGAATGTAAACTGGGTAGTTCCTTCAAAAATAAAACCACTATGGATTTGGTACATAGCAATATTTCTCAGGGAATAAAAAGAACATAGAAAATGTGGCTGGAACAAGTAAATTGCTATTTACTTATCTGATCAAATTAGATATCATCAATCCACAACAAACAATGTATTGTGCCTGCCTCAGACAATTTAACTGTTGTATACTTGGGTCCTTAATCTGCTGAATGTAATGGAAATCCATATTCATTTATCATCTTTTGCATATTAATGAAATCTGATGCCAAGAATTTTCCTATCTAGATAAAAACATAATTAGTGCCTATAACATCGAGTTCTTTCAGTTAGGATGCAAAACAGCAGCAGCTTATCTCTGATAAGAAAGCTCTGAAAATTTTATCAGACAAGTTGTTTTATTTTGTACTTTGTCAAATTTTCTGAACATTCTACATGGTCTGAAATGCCTGTGTACACCAAGACGAAGGACACAGTGCTTTATCTCATGAAAGAAAGAATGAGCAGTAGAATAACAGAAAAAAACAGATGCAAAAAACTTTCATAGTAGACACAAATCAAAACCATTTATAATCTTCTCTCAAGCATTCTTCCAGAGAACAAAGTATTTTTGCTCTGCTGTATCACCCATAACAGAGTGAAAAACTTTGCCATGTCAGAAGACAGGGCGTAGGTGGATGCCTAGGACACAAGGACTCGTGAAAACTGTTACCGCCCCGCCAGCTCCAGGAAGCGAGTGATCGTGCCTGAAGTGGTCAGGCAGTGGGACTCCATGATCACTGCAGGTCCCTTCCAACTGAAACAGTCTATGCTACGCACGGGGAAGAGAAGTCATCGTACAGCTGCTTGGGAGATACTCTGATAAAGGTACAATGCAGGTAGTTTTCCTTTTTTGTCTGTTTTTGTTGCTGTTCTTTAAAATACCATCTGATCTCCTATCTGTGAGAAAGGATTTTTAGTACGGTCAAGTTATTATTTTAAAGGGCTATTAAATGCCACTGCTTTTGTCCTTTATGAGAAAACATTCCAATTCCATATGAAAAATACTTGTGCAACTGTTCCATTATGCATTGAGCATCTATTTTTATATTAAACTCCAGACCTTTCATAACAAGATATATTATTTCTGTATGTATATGCTATCAATATTTTGTTATATAAATCTTAAATGATGCCTGATACCCTATGTTCCACGGTGTCCTGGGTTTGGCTGGGATAGAGTTAATTTTCTTCCTAGCAGCTGGTATAGCGCTGTGTTTTGGATTTAGTATGAGAATAAGTTGACAACACACTGGTGTTTTAGTTGTTGCTAAGCAGGGCTTATACTAAGTCAAGGACCTTTCAGCTTCCCGTGCTCTGCCCGGTGCACAGGGAGCTGGGAGGGGGCACAGCCAGGACGGCTGACCCCGGCTGGCCCCAGGGCTGTTCCATACCGTATGGCGTCATGCCCAGTATAGGAACTGGGGGAGCTGGCCGGGGGGCAGCGATCACTGCTGGGGGACGGGCTGGGCATCAGTCAGCAGGTGGTGAGCAATTGCATTGTGCATCACTTGCTTTGTATATTCTTTTATCATTATTGTTGTTATTATTTTTCTTCTCTGCTGTCCTATTAAACTGTCTCTATCTCAACCTGCGGGTTTTCTTTTTTCCCCGATTCTCCCCTCATCCCACCACGGGGGGGGCAGGGTGAGCATGCGGCTGGGTGGTGCCCAGTTGCCGGCTGGGGCTAAACCACGATAGATGGTGCATAGTTACAGCGGTAACAGCTCACCGTAACACTGTTCCAAAGACGTATGGTGTAGCAGGGCTAAAGTACATCTCTGAAAAGGGGAATCAAATAAGTTATTTATAAAACACCTTACCTGAACTATTGTAAACACATGAGTAAGTTGTGAACATCCCCAAACATGTGAGGCATCGGTTGTGTTCCTGTGTTTGGCCACTAGAGGCCAGACTTGCTGTACAGTTGAAAAACCAGTTCCAGATCATACATTTAAAATCACAGTGGCAGTATCAAAATGCAGCAAAAATAGACTAACAATTATCTTGCCTTTTTACAGTTGAAAAGTGAAAGACTGGCCACATATTGATTATATTTTAGAAAGTAGTCTGAGGTCCTAAGCCTAGTCGTTCAAAGTAACGAAGCTTTCTCATAGCTTCAAATCAAAACCAAGAAAAAGACATGCCGATTTTACAGCATTAATGGAACAGAAGTAAAAGAAATAAAACCCAATAAAAATTAATACGTGTCAACAATTAATCCTAATTACACAGACTTTGCTCTATGAGTAGGAGTTTTGATAGATTCAACTACTTCAAAGTTACAATATAAAACATATTTTAGGAATAGTGAAGTATATCATGTAGACACTAATACCTCTTTGTGGCTGCCAACCATAAAGATGCAAGACCTACTGAACAGAAAAAGCAGTTAATATGAAACAAGCTAAAACCAGCTGAATGAAGTCCCTGAATCAATGTGGTACACATTTTCCACTGTTCTGTTTTTTCATGTGGGCTATGACCTGTTCCTTTCCCTAAATAAGGAAAATTTATATAGCCAATATTTAGAAAAATAATGAAAGTTATCTCCTTGGAAAGGAGAGCCTGAAATACCCCGTTTTCAAGCACATATTATTATGTGTTTTGGGGGTGCTGTTTCAGTTAAGGAAACTGTGTTTACAGAAGAAAGTTGACTTTACCTCACAGCCACAAAAGTCCTGAAGAAAATAAGCAAAGCACTGGATGACGTTAACGTGTTTCTGGCAATCTTTACTGGAATAGCAGATGAACACTTTTGGCCGGGGACGAAGTCTTTCCACATGGAGACCTGCAGCATATGCTGAAGATTCTGAGCTCTCCTCATCAAGATGGGAATATATATTTTCTAAATTGGAAGAGAGAAAGAGTTCACACTATAAAGCTTGGGTTTGTTTTTTTAAAACTTTTGTAGGCTCATTACCAATACATACAGTAATGACTTTTTTCAAAAGATTTTTTCCTTTCCAGCCTGAAAAAGAAAGTTGCACATGCTCTATTTATCCAGCTGATGACTTGCTACATACGTGGAACACACTTCGAAAGTGAAATATGCAGTTATTGCTGTACAACTCAGTAAACTCAAGAAAGGTTTATTTTATAAATAGAATGAGGTTGTCTAACCTCCAGCTTCAACAGTCTTTACCTCTCTGTTCAAATATTATAAACCTTTAAGATGTATCATCATCAAGAGTTTCCTGTATAACAGTGTCTCTTGTTTTAAAAAAAACATGACACAAGCCAGGTAAGAATATTAAACTCCAGGAACACAAGATCCCTTCAGAGTATCGATATACAGTATCTCTCTGGTATATATACACACACACATGCTTGGACATTAATTTGACATTAATTTGAATGAAGATATGATTAATTTATTTCAAAATAGCTATTAGTGTTTCTTTCCTTGCATAGATGCTTTTATGCTGGAACATAAAAAGTCTGGTCTTACGCCAGACTAATTCAATCTAGTTCTACAGTTGATTAAGCTCATTTGGAATAAAGCATGAGTATTTCAAAATACAAATATCCATCTAGGGATTTCATTTAGAACAATTCATCAGGAATAACTATTCTGGAACAACTCTCTCTGTAGACAAATCCTGAGTGATTTGTCTGGGTTTTTTTGTTGGAACTGTGCTAGCTGTGAGCAAAGGGATAGCCACAGAAGTCCAGAAGGGAAAAGGATTTAGCCCAGATGGCATATAGCACTTGCAGTATACCTCAGTGCCAGAATTCAGATGGATAACACAGATATGTGAGGTTTGGGGAAGTAATCGCTTTTTCCATATTCATGAAACCACGATTCCCTAGATACTACAAAAAATGCCAATTGATTTTTAATATCTCAGTGTAACAAGTGTGTCTTGCCAGCTCCTGGACACGGAGGAGAGAGAAGTCAGCAAAGAGGGATGGAATCTAATTTGGAGAAACATCTGCAAGTAAGTCTTAGAAAGAGTAAATTTAGGAAGATGGCTTAGGATGAAGTATAAAGGCAACTTCCAGGAAAGTGAGCAAATCTGGAATAATAGATACAGGTAGCATTCCAGACAGTGCTGAGAATTGCATTGGTATCGCATGGCTTTACTTTCCTTCTGGTTTAAAATAAATATGAATTAGACATTTCTGAATGAAAGAAGGGAATGTTTAAAATTTATCCATTTACAGATCTGTTTGTATTCTACATGGTCATGCGGTATTTTCACAAATAAAAAGAAACCCGAAACAAAAAATATTTCCCCAACAGGTCTTTTGTTCTCTCCTTTCTACAGTGAAGTCTTGATTTGTGACACAATACTTTCTATGGCAACAAATTCCCATCAAGCACTGATTAAGAATTTGCTACAAGTTTCAACACACAAAAAAAGCTCTGGGGAGGAAGGAGAGAGAGGTAGAAAAGAAAAGAAAGCTCTTCAGATAAAAGTATTTCTGGAATAAACCTACCAGTTAAGACTTTTCTGGTTGCAAAAGTGCGTCTTTAAATGGAACTCTGTATTGAATAAACCCTCTTACCTTGCTGTTTCTTGCGGCACATCACCGTGAAAAGCGTTGCAAATGCTGAAATGACAACTAAAGGGACTGTAATGGCAATAGCTCTTATCGGTCCAGCCCACGGAGAATGTACTTTGAAAAATAAAGCAGAATTAGTCATATGCAAATAAGCTATACTATAATTATCTAACCAAATCTTCACACTGGGAATGTAAAACCGCTGCAGTACACTATTGTCAGGTAATTCTCAAATATACAGTAGAATCAAACATCATGTTCTGCTCCATTTTAAATAGGTTTTATGCTGATTGCCCCCATCACCACAGCATTAGAGCGACCACCATAAGTAACAAGCGCTGTATGCCAACTCATACCTCCCCCCGTGAGAAGAACTTTACATGAAGTGTAGTTTTGATAAGACATGCAGTGGTCATTTGGACCTGTCAGATTTTTGTTCCAGGGTGCTGAACTAGCCACTTAGAAAGAACTGTCTTCCTGCACAGATTACCTTTAGCACCGTGCATTAGGGTTCAGTCCATTTCACCTGTTGCCTTCGTCTGCAGCTACGTTTTGTGTCTGCAGTTACATTCTGCAATCCCTATTTAGCTTCTCCGTAACTGGTCTGAAACATAGACGTGCTAAGCATTCACCTGACAGGTTTTCCAGACTGCTTAACTTCATTTCGGGGCTGAAGTACACAGGCAGCTCTCACAGATTCATTACGTTGTTTCCACACTGCTGCATGCATCAGTTGCATGCAATTGAGATACAGGCTATGATTCTTCATATCCATATATACAACAAAAGTGACTTTCCAATGATATATTGATCTAAACTGTACTAAATATAAACGTACAGAGATGCAGATGTGTACGTACAAGTGTGCACGTCTACTCTTTTTTCATTAGGTCAAAAGATCACAGCACAATTGCCTCAGTAGTCTTGATTGTGGCAAACAGACACAATTAAAACCTAATTTAAATTAACAAGGTAAATACTGTATACTGTTTAAAAAGCAAAGTTCTTACCTGGTTTTAGCGCATAGTGCATCGTTTTCCTTGTTGTATTAGTGTCATCAACCAGCTTTGAAAAGTAAAAGTTGAATTTTATTTTGTGGAAATTTATTTATTTTCTGCAATATGTAAACAACTGTAACAGCTTTCATGACCAAATGTGAAGAAACTTACTGTTCAAAATTGAAAATTACAGAGTACCACAATCTGGTAATTAGTGAAATCGTTTGTCTTTGTTGGTACATAGTTTAATATTAACTTTCAGAGTTCACATACTGTCATCATCAAGAGAAATACCCACTTTTTAAGTATAGTAAAAATTGACCAAACTACAGAATTCCAATTAAAAAAAAGTCCAAGAATTATGCAGGCCCACAACTTTACTTGAAGGCACAATGGAACTGCCATGCACTCGGGGAAGCAAAGCTATGGAAAGGTGAAGAACAATCTGTTTAAGAACCTTGCCCAAGGTAATTCAGTAGGGATGCCTGAAGTCCAATTTTACCAAAAAGTGACTTGAAATACTTTAATTACAGTTAATTCCTCCATTAACATACTCATTTAGCTGTTGTACATGTGACTATTTATAAATATTACCTCAATTATATAATCCCCTGGAGATACGTTCTGAAGAACACAACTTGTAGTATCTGTGTTTTGCTCCTACATCAAAGAAAGAGAATACTTTGCAAGCCATTCACATACTTTTAAAACCTAATAAAACAATACATTTGCAGTGATTTAGAAATATACAGTGCCCTCCTGTATTAAGACACCTTAAACCAGCAAAACTTAAGTCTCTGCATTCAAATATGCAAGCACTATAATCCTCTGCCTGCAGAACTAAAATATGATTAGTTATCAAAAAAAAAAAATCTAACAGTTCGGTCTAATACATAAACTCTGCATTGTGCCCTGAAGCTCCCTAGCTTTCAGAGACTTAAGATGAAAGGCTGACCAGCGAGAACAATACTAACCAAAGGAAAATACTACAGCAAATTGCAGCTCCCATAAATAAGACTTAGGCACACAGCTGTACAAAATCACAGAGAACCTAATTCCATGCACATACTAAAACGGGAGTTATCTTGTGGTACCATCTCAGATGGGTCATCTATAACGTGGTCAAATTTGGTCCAAAGGTGAAATCAAAAAAGTAGGAAATATGTATAACAAACAATAAAACTACAGTTTGAAGTACTCATTAGTTGTAGGGTCTTCAAGAGAGACAACAGTCTCTTCCCATTTGCTTATACTATCCAGCTCCAATGGAGCCCTCGTGCCTGGTTTTGACTGATGAGTGCTATCACAATACAATTATTGTTTACATAAATAGTACCCAAATAGTTTAAAAATTTAAAAATTGATAGTATTCTATATTATATTACGTTTATAAAGTTTCTATAAAACCTTAGAACATCTAATATTAATAGGTTTTGTGCTTTTAAGAGTTGCAAACTCAGTGACGTACCTGTTTGCAGGTCTTTTGCTTAAATGGCCCTTCGTGCTTAAGTTTGTAGTGAAGAAAGTAATATCTAAACCCAAAGTTGTGAGGTGCATGATCAAAGGACACTTGCATGTTAAAACCCTGCTGGGTAACGTTCAGATTCCTTGGCTTCCAGTCTGTCAGAGGAGATATTCGTGCATTAGAAAAGAGTGACTCCAAGTACAGTAACTTTTTGTAAGATGAATATACAGAAAGTATTACATTTTACTTACAAGGTTTGCAGACAAGGTTTTCTGGCTGTAGCAACAATTCACATGCTACAAATACACACAAAAATTATTAATGATACAGTACCAAAATGCTACGCTATTTAAACAGAAAAAGAACAAGGGCAAAAGAAGGGAGCTCATCATTTTGCAGACAATACCCCCATTTCTTTCCCAGTCTCTAATATGCCTGGAGTAAATATATTTTGCAAACTTATCTTCTTTGTTATGATTTAAAGTCCCTTCTCATCTCTATATGAGAAACACAGGTTCATTAATTTGAAAATAGCATCCCTTAGTGAGACAAAAGGGATAGCACCAGGCACAGCACAGCAGGAGAGGAAGCTGAAACTAGCCTTAAAGACATTTACTCAGAGTAAATAAGTATGCTGAGCACTATTACAAAGACAAGTATTACTGCGGTTTGCAGCGACAGACAGACTTGAAAATACTTTAAGAAAGTTGTATAGGGGGAAAAAAAAACCCTAAGTAGGACAAATATCAACATTTCATCCCCAAGGGTACTTGCAGTTTCTCATCATACCATTTAAGTGCTGAGGAGCTTATTCAGGTTTCTTCTCTGTAACTCCAATGAGAATTGCTATGTGATTTTGAGAAATTCAACTTGATCTGTTGCTGTCTAATTTTATATGTACTCCTCTCTGTATCTATCTCTAGATAGCTGGTTTTGAAACTGTGACCTCAAAAACAACTTGAGCTTCTTCACAATGTCTAGAGAGGAGAAGGAGCAAACCATCTTCATGAGTAAATGTTCCTGAGAACCATGGGAGTAATCCTGCTATAGGCAAACCTGGGATAATCTCAGGCCTACCTGAGACACTTCTTCTGGTTGTGCCTAACATGTATTATCATACACTACAGATTTATCTGTGGCACCCAAATTCTTTCCACTTAACATCCAGAACTTCCTTCAAAGACTATGCCAGTACCCATCTTACCCCAGACCCATCTAACATCATCATCTACTACATTCCTTTACTGGGAAAACTACAAAGCCAGGGGGGTGGCACCCATTGGTGAAGAGATGATACGCAGTACTATATTGTATGCAATACTTACGTCTAGTTCGGAAGAAAAATGGGTGATAATTACTTTCATTTTTAATGGAAGGAAAAGGAACAATCTTTACAAAGTAATCTGTTTCAAACTTCAAATTTACAAAGGGCTGGGATTCCATTCCCTACAAAAAGACAAGATTGCAACATGCTTTAAAATCAGCTATTGTAACTGAAAGTATCTTTCAAAACAGGCCCACAGTTTTGCGAATATAAGCAGAAATTAATACATTAAGAATCCTTTATCTGCCCCTCCATTACAGACTGACATGAGGAATCTCGGTACAGAGCTGGATGTGGACTATTACAGATGTGCGCCCGTACTCCAGAGTCACCCAAATGACAGCTTCCAGCTTCAGGAAAGCTTCTGTAGAAGGCGAACAGATCTGCCTCTAGACCAACAACTATCATTAGTTTCAAGAATAATACTTTTAGGAAGCAACCTGCATCCTAGTAAACAGCACACTGTGTATATATTTAGACAGAGATATATTTAATTTATATGCAGCATATAAACACTTCCAAGACTACTCACACAATCAAGCAACAATGAAACTTTTCTTGAAACAAAGCACTTACTGTTCGTTTAAAACTGGGGCTGAGCTGCTTTGGATCTTTTAAAACCATCTGCTGGCATTGTCTTCCCTCTGATTTTAACTCCTCAAGTATTACTCGAAATCCTTTCAGGTACTCAATCCCTGCAAACAGCAGGGCATTTAAATAGAAGACTAATACTTCAAAATGCATAATGTGGTATTGTATGTCATTTGACTATGTTTCATTCGTCTTTAAAAAATAAAACTTACCATTCATATGAAATATGCTTGTGTTTCAATACCTGCTGTTGTATGTCAGTTCTTCCCACATTTTCTATCTTGCCTATTTAGAATTCAGTCTTGGCAGAGGCTGCAATTACTACATACTTGTGTAACGCTCAGAGCAGAGGGGCCCACATCGCAGCTGGGCCTTCCAAATTATCACCGCAATCGAAGTTATCATTACCTTCCTCACCCTCAGGAATACTTTATAGTAACTTTGCATTTCCATTATTAGCAATGAAATACAACATTTTGCTAGCAAATTATAGAAATACTCCCTTATAACATCTTCCCAGCATTTCTGAGACTACCAGATTAAAGTGATAGCGGTTGTTACAACTTCTTTAATTCTAGTATAGGATAATAGAAAACTTGACTTAAATGGAATGGAATTTATTCCAGTGAGCGCACACTTCCAGTTATTTATAACTGATGCCAGAACTACACCCATTTTTTTCAGGTCGCTCTAACACAACTAACTCTCAGCACAGTGTCTTCACATTTCTTTGCAATTTTGTCATTGTGGAATTACTTCACTACACGACTAAACTGAGTCGCGGTGATGCGAATGTCACGGGACAAGGGCAGAGTGTCACCCTGCCATAGTTCTGCGGCTCAGGTACCAAAGTCACTGCACATGTCTTCAAGACTAACTACCACTACGCCATCTAATTACGTATTTTCAACAGCATTACATATGGCAGAATACACATTTATCAAAGACACAGGCACAGCCTTTGTAAGCTAAATGCTACATAAATCAAATGGGATTAATTTGAGTTTATGCTATGCTTGTCAAATTAAAAAAAAAATCCCAAATGTATGATTTGCCATGGACCTCCTCTGTTTCACTAGTTTTCATGGTTTTGTAGGGGTTTTTTAATGTTTTATAATCCTTTAGAAGACAAAGACCATGAGTTGCCCAATGTGTTGTTAATATTGCATGGAACAAAAGCACTACTTGTGCTTACATGAAGACCATGAAAGAGAAAGTGTCCAGTCTCCGTGTTACCCGAGATGTTTCAACGGCAGTTCTGTCCTCACGCTTTCCGAAGGATTAACCTCTGATCATTACAAGAAAGAACACCAAGCTTTGTTTCCCATAGAGATTTGATTCACCCAGTCTGCAGCGGAAGATTACCAAATGCTTTCAACTGCACAGTTTTGCAGAATTAAGTGTAATTTTCATATAGCCTTTTAAACCCCAGAAATGCATTATTTTTTCATTTAAAAAAATATGAAAGCATTATTTAATACTGGGAGGCCACAAAAAATGACAATTTTTCTTATCTAAAAATGTTTGATTTAATAAATGCAGGTCTAGGCTAAAATTTTGTATTAAGTTTAATAAAGACACATCTGCATTATTAGCCATATCTCATCATTTAGGATGCAATCGTACCACATAAATGGGAACTTCCAGCTCTTACTAAATCATAAGAAAAACCTGATTAAAAAGCTTTTTCAGAGAGTATGAACCATGAAATACCAAGTTGAGACTCTGCTGTATAAGAACATGAAAAAAACCCCAAATTTCTGTTTTAATTTTGAAAACTGTATTGTGCTTAACTCTAATTATTTCATTGATATGGAAAAGCACCTTTGCAGTTAAAGTTCTTTAATGAAGTATTAAAAACATTCAAGAAGGAAACTCCCCCCCTTTCATTTGCTAAACACTTCTGACTAAAAAAAATGAATTTATATTAAGTTACTTTATTTAGGACCTTAGTTAGTGTGAAGAAAAAGAAATGATGAGCAGGTGTTGGTATGGAGAGAGTGCACTATAGCGCAGTGGTCTCCAAATTTTGTTGATCATGCACTCCTATCAACAAAAAAAAAATTGAGCACCAACCCCCAGTGTATTTATAAAATATACATATGTGCTACTGTGCTCTGTGCTAATATATTATGTACATTACAAAATATACACAAAAAAACTTAAAAAAGCATGAAATGAAGATTTAAAACTATTTTTAAAATAATTTTTATTCTATTAGTGATACAACAAACTTTTTTCTTCCCACTTTAAAATATTAATAATATTTTTGAGTGAGAGCTATGTGATTGAATATGCTTCATTGGTTTTTTTAAATCTTGGTTTAACACTCTGTGATATGGCAATTCGAAGGTCTGGTTCTAAGCTCAGTTTATTTTGTTACTTGGTTTTAATGGCTGTCATAGCTGAAAAAAATAACCTCACAAAGCTACATGGATCCAAATGGAGCAAGTGCATCATTGGCTGCATTTACTATATCATGATACTCGTTTTTCACTTCCATCCTCTAATTATGCAAAGGTTTTTCTTGAAATTTGGCTAGTAAATTTCTATCTTCCCTGATGTCAGTTGTTCTTGCAAACTAATCAGAATGCGTTGTGGTTTTATATTCTTAACAAATGGGTTCAAAACCCACTGAAACTCTGCATTCCAAAGATTTTTAAACAGGCTAGGAAATTCTGTTTCCTGATTTTTTAAGTGTAAAAATTAGGAGAGTTTTTATAGGTGAGAAGCTGGCATTATTTTCAGCAACAAAATCACATAACAAAGGAAGCATTTCCAAACATCCATTTTCAAAACCCTCTTTCCATAGCATGAGTTTCTTTTGGAAAGCAGTTACTTTCTCACTCATTGTCAAAATGTCACCTTTACCTTGAAGAGACACGTTAAGTGTGGTTTTGTTTTGGATTTTTAAATGTCTGCTAGGTAGCATACTACTGACAGCCACCTGTCATCACAGAAAAGGTCAGCGAATTTGGAACACTTGTCTTTTTGCGAAAGAAGAATGCTTAACTCAAATCTTTGAGTTTGACAACTCTTAAGCACTTTGCCACAAGATAAGCAGTAACCTCTGCGTGGCACAAAAGATCTTCACGGTCATTCCCCATTTCATTACAAAGTATTGTGAAGATTCTACTATTTAAATGACTTGTTTTTATAAAACTAACCACACTGATGACATCCTGTGCACTTCTGGCTCCAACTTCATTGCTGCAATAGTTTCCCTATGGATGATGCAATGACTGAATTTCACGCGTGGTGCTATGTCTGTAAACTGATGCCAGCATCCTTTTTTTCATTCCGATATTTCCCTGTATTATTTCAGCCAGTTTTACTGTAGCAGGAAGAACAAACGTTTCCCCAGCAGTATGTGGCTTTTTGTCTTTCACCATTGAGTAAGAAATCTCAAAGGAGATTTCGCAAAAAGAGGCTTCTAAAGATTTATCATTGTTTAGTGAAATTTTGTACTTTATTGAGTATTGCATGGCTTCAAGCATCACTGAAAAAATTGCAGACGTTTGTCATCCATGTTCCAAATGCTTAGTTTTCAAATGTCTTGCTACTCGTGAAGGCTTCACAGGATTAACTAATATCTCAAGGCACACTATACGCTTAGGGCAAGGTTCATCATTAACAATGGCAGGTGTAAATCTGTATTTCAAATAGTCCTGATAATTTTGGCCAACTTTTTATCAGAACTGATTAGATAGTGATCGTTTTTACCTTCTAATGTGGCTGATGAAGAGCCTGTACTAGGAACAGGGGAACTGTCAGCTCTACTATTTTCTTGTTCGCATGTCCTTGCATTATTAGTATTATCTTAAGCCACTTGTCCATTTCATCATGATGGTTAGTTTAGTTAAAATGAGGTAATATAATCAGTAAATCCACCTAACCTGGCACACACACGCTGCAATACGCCACAATATGCTGAAAGCAAATGGAAGCGAGGGTGCCGCTGGAACCCCTCCACGTTGTAGAACACCCACTCCTCCTTCCGGATACCTCACATACCACACGTGAAACACAAACATCTGACAAAGAGCTCAAGCAAGGGTGCCAGTGTCAATCCCTGTACTAAATATTAGTAAAGCTTAGTTTTTCTTTTCAAGATTTAAAACATATGTCAATAGAAGTTCTAAAATTTTCTTCACGTGCCCCAGTGGGTCATCTTGAGCACCCCCCACTTCGGAGACTCCTCCTCCAGTGGGCAACAAGGTACTTCCAGCAACATTTAAGTGATTGAGGAGTATTCTTAGGGGCCAGACCCGACAAGGAAACATGGTAAAGTTTGTAGCTATGATTAAATAATGTTTTCCACCTGTAAGACAATCTGCATCCTAAAGAATATTTAACTGTATTGGCAATTAAACTCAATCGATGCCACTGAAATGCACCAATGCCTTGGGGCAGAGAATGAAATCAGGGCTATTACACAGTTCTGAAGAGCAGGAAAAATGCAACGAACTGGAATAGTAAAAAGCAGCATATGGCTGCAGAGAGCATCCTAGTTTTAAGGATATTTCAGGTGAGCTAGTAAAAATAGCAGCTTTGCAAAGCTGTGAAGAATTTCTTTCTACTTAAGCAGTTTGCTTCAGTGATTCCGAGCATAATGTAATTACTTTACTTAATACTGATCAGCAAGAAGTTGCTACTGAAGACATGATGAACAAGTCCATTTCCCTCGACTACTTACCAATGGCGTTTGCTGTCCAAAGTATCGTCACTGCAACCTGTTCATAACATGCATACTGACTGATAGTTATATTCTGCACATCTCCAATGACGTGTTTTCCCACTGAATTCAGATAAGGCGTGCAGTCTAAAAATATGGAGAAATAAATGCTTTAAGAAAAACATTATAGCTGGCGTTCTTGTGCCATACCAGAGCAAGTAAATCATAATCTGCCAGCAGCACCTAATCTTAAAAGATCTATTCAAGCAACCAGTTTCCAACATGACCCGCATCTTTCCACATAAATAAAGAATTAAGTTAATTTCCTAACATTTCATAAGGATTGAGCAAAGTAAAAGTACATGTGCACTATTTATTCTATAAAAATAAGTACTGTATAGTAAATCTAGATGAAGCTTGTGTCTCAGGACACTGAAAAACACAAAACTTTATACACCATTGAGCACAACCACTTTCACCAGCTGCACAACCCTAGTTCACAGGACCCCAAAGGAAATTACCAGTTTATAATACCAGTATGGCCTGTACCACAGTAAGAGTAAAAATGACATGTGTTGGGACTCCCAAAGAGAACAACTTTTCCTCACTGATTACTCAAAAGCATATGAGGACTGACATTAATTTTGTGCATGTACAGTGCTTAGAGCAAGAGAACGTTGGTCGATGGTCAGGCACGTATGAGAACAATGAACAATGCGACGCTTTAGAACTGCTGCTCAAGAAGGGCTTTTTAACCACGATACTGCTTGATCCCAACCACAAAGAACCTACTGCCTAAATCCATCCCATCTCTGTCATCTATTCAGTAGCCACATCCCTGTAGATCATCTTCCTGCCACTGGATCCAGTCAGAACTGGTTTTGTCTTGTTATCCTCACAAAATACAGTGTATTCCCTAAAGTTACAGCTCCGCAAACGTGATTATAGAAAACCTCAGCTTTCATTAAGAAAATAAAATGTACGAGAAACATTCTTGACTTTGTTGTTGAACTTGACCGTGTTTTTATGCATTCAGAACATGAAAACAAATAACTCCAAATTTTATTACTTTTAAAGCGTCACAATGTTTAGGCTCGTATTTTGTGGCAGGAAGAGAAGTAGCAGCCAGAGGATTCAATAGTTCTGGAGCACGGTATGCATGAAGACGTATATGCACAAACATTCTGCTTTTGAACTAGTAAAGCTAACAAAATCCAGAAAAAGTTGACCAGTAGACTATATATGACTGACCAATGATTAGTTCTAAAAAAATAAGATAATCTATATGCTATGTATTTGTCTATACTGAGTTTGTAGAAACGGAACATGAAAAATCAAGTGTTATGATAAGCCAATGCAGGAAATTCAAATTTATTTCAGAGGTGTGATCTTAAAGGCAAGGAATGTAAAATTATTAACTGAAAAGCAGTTTTAGAAAATGGCTCTTTACTGCAAATAACAATGGTAAGGGGCCTTTTATGTAACTGCCACGCAAATAAGAATAGAACTGTTTGTACGACATTGCCTTTTACAAAAGCTGGGCGGTTGGTACTCACTCCGCTGTTTGCAGAATTCTGTTGCTACGAGTGAACTCAATGACAGCATGAACTTCCTCTTAGGAGAATAGAGTATCTCTTTCAATGGAAAGTTTGAAGTAACGGTTTTTTGCTCGGTCTGGTTCTAATTAATAGCAAGCCCAAGATTTTGGATCCTGGTTACTAAAATTTTATGGTCAAATGACAATTTGCCAAAATGGAATATAGCACAAATGTCTTAAGTTTGACTGTGAGTCACTGATTTACATTTTTAAAGAACAACAGATTTAGGAAGAAAACAG
The DNA here is from genome assembly GCA_020745775.1 of Theristicus caerulescens. Taxonomy (NCBI): domain Eukaryota; kingdom Metazoa; phylum Chordata; class Aves; order Pelecaniformes; family Threskiornithidae; genus Theristicus; species Theristicus caerulescens. Next base: position 1,554,469 of record CM036566.1, read on the forward strand.
CAGGGAAAAATTGCACTTTTCAGGAAACCACTTCTTTTACTTGAATACAAGTGAAATACTAAAACATACAAACATTTGGTTTTCACCTGAATAAATAACCTAACCAACTAATTTAACAACATAAAACACAGTTCGCTAGAGCTGCTGTGCAGCAAAATAAAAGCCTTTAAATCACAGCCAGCAAGCCAAATTCGCATTTGTGCTGGCTCATTCACAATAAGTATGTATTTCCATATTATATGAACTCTTTAGCCTTGATATCAGGGAACTCTTTTGCTAATACTGCAGAACTCAAACAACTCCTTTGTCCAGGAGGCATGCAGTGCCAGCAGAATTGTGAATTAACACTTGTCATTGGTTAAACACAGTTCCCGGTGTCAGAATTAACGGAAAAAACATGACAGATACTGGGACTTAAACAGACTCCATTGTGCTAACTAAATGTGGGGATCTCTGTTCTGACTGATATTATTTCCTGTTTTTCTTTATGCAGATAAAAAAATAATAACTCTTTTGTAGCGACCATTTACCTTTTGTACAATCTGACATACTTAAATTTTGCTCATTTTAAATATTAACATCAAATTAGATTAAAGAAATTCACAGCGAAGGATTGCAAATTCAGAAGTTAACATAAAAATAGAGGAACAAAAGGATGATCAGAATGAAACACCTGATACATGCTCTCGATGGAATTTTACCCACAGTCAGCATCCGAGGTAATTTCTTTGGGTAGGCAAAAAACCCCAATCTGCGACTTGCACTGGCATTACAACCAACATGACTGCTGTAAATTAGGACCTTCTCTTGACTGTACACTGAGTTTCTATCAATGATAGCCACTAACTGCCCAAATAAGGATAAATCCCCAATGTAGTCAATAGTCCTACTTTACTCACTAAACACAGACAACAAAAACCTTTAAAAAATGAACACAATAGCATACAGCCATTTAGCAGACACTTGAAGAGGTCTGAAGTATTATTGCTGCAACCTGCTTATTACTGTTATTATGCCAGAGATTACTTTCTTCTTAGTTTAGCTGCAAAACAGACCACATCTGCTAAACTAAAACCATCTGTCTTCACTGAAAACGTAGACAGCGGTTTTCCACTAACCGGGTCCTTTAACACTGGAGCTAATGAAAAGTTCCAACTACTTCAACTAGATGAAGAGATACTATTCATCTTCAATATTCATATTCAATATTAATCCTTGCAAAGACACATTTTTAATATATTCCCTGTATACAAATACAAACCACATGCTTTCTACTTTGAGACACACTTTACACCACTTTCCCCCAAAATCACACATCAGAGAAAAGATGTACAAAGCTTGAAATAATGCTTTCCTATGACTTTGTGTGTAGTGAACCTTTCAATGACTACTTTCTTTCACAGAATAAAATCATTCTCTACAATTTTCCAGCCAAATACTGGGCAGATGATGTAGGCCAATCTGGAAGTGAAACTACTACAAATTATTAGATTGTTTTATTATCAGTGAAACACAGGAAAGAGAAGATCCACCAGACCCAGCAGAAACAAATCTGGATTTTAAAATTATGTCAATACTAAGGAGTTCATGCTATTCTTAGAGCCATTTTTAAGAGACATATTGCTATATATTGACAACTGTGATGGAGTCCTTGATTTTTGTGAATACAGTGCAAAATTTCGACTTACTGTCATATTTAAAGGTGATATTGAGTAGTCCATTGTTCTTGGTGACTAATGACAGCCCCTGTAGAGAAATATCAAGAAAATAATTTGAATAAAGCAAGCTACTTTGAACTTATGCAGATTTTTATTTTGTAAATAGTTTGTTGAAGGATGATAAACTCATGATTTTTTTCCTTGTTTGGGCACACCATCCATCAGCCTGAACACAGGCAGTAACAGAACAGATTGCAGACACCTGCATGCACGCACCTGTCATCAACTTTCTAAATGTAGTACTCAAAGAAGTGGGAAAAAAAAAAGAAAGTCTGAATGTAATATTTGCACGAAAACATGAAATTGTGACTTAAGCAGTATGACTTGCCCAGTAGCTGTGAATCACAGAAGCTTATTTTTGAAAGAAAGTTATGTGATGCTCTCAACTATCACCACCTAGGCTAATCATGCCCACACAAAACACAAACCTTTAGAAGGTTTAATGACAACTCAAATTAGGTTCTCCAGGGCAGACACAACGGAAGAGAAGAGAGAATGTCAGCCTGACAAAGCTGACCTCAATTCCACAGTCATGAAAAAGAGTATCAGAAGTTCAAACAGAGAAGGAATGTCACTGCTAAGCACTGTGGTCATAGCACTTTAGCTCTATTTTCTTCGTGATTTTCAGGAAAGAAATTAAAGGTAGGAGCAAAACAGTGGAAGAACTGATCAGAGAGCACCCACCACATCCCAGACACTCCCCATCGCATTGACTACCTCAGAACAGGTGCCTGAAGGACTCTCTCATCTATTTGGCAAACTAACCACATTCTCAGCACACTCAGAATTCACCTATAACCAAGTCATCTTTTTTTCATAAGCCTAATATTATTCAATGCTCACAAGAACTACATAGAACTCAAAGCTTAACGTAAGCTGAGGTATGATAAGCCAGGACAAAAAACCCTATGGCTTGGTTCACCAGCGTGCCTGAATTGTAGATGGGATAAACTCTTACTACAGGGAGAGTATCAATGTCTGGTGTCTAGATATGTGCCCACAACTATCCTTCATTAAATTATTTTATACATATATATTTATATGTAATTTACGTTTCTGTGCCTGAGATCATTCTTGTGGAATTCGTATTTCCATGTGCTTTGAGTCTCACGTGGTTTATGCACTGGATTACTTTTTTCTGCTATTTATTTATGCAAGAGGCCCCCATATAGAGGCCCCAATCATTTTACCATGTATTGTAAATATTTTAAAGAAATTCTTGCTGAGAAGAGCTTAATTAGACAAAAACACAGATGGAAAATTTAAATTTCAATCTTCCCACTGATTATTGGCTAAAATCAGCAAATAGTTAAAGGAGAACAAATCAAACAGTGGATTTCCAACTGGAATAATTCAGATAATTATATCCCATAACGTTTCCAGTAGAAGTAGATATTGTAGAAATCTATTACGCTACATGAGACACCCTTTTCTATTCTCAAATACTATTAAAATAGATACAGCCATCCTTGCTGAGGGTCACAGAAACTGAGGATCAACCGGAGAACCATTCCGTTGCTCTCCCAGGGAGGAATCCAGACACACACACACAAGCTGGTCAGTCTGGTGTCTCTCCTATACCTATACAAAAGAACTTTGGCCTTCAGAGATAGCAGTACCTTACCCTTCGGAAAGCACTGAAATTGGTTTTGGAACACAAAATGTAGCATCACCCTCACCCTTACCAGACACAAAGTTGAAAACTGTAACACTGACTCTTAGGGAATAATATCATTCCCTGAAAGGCAAATAACATTAGATTTATCATTACCTTTAAAAAAAACACTGCCCATTTACAGGGAATTATATCTGGTTTTACAACTACAATGTAAAGGACAGACGTAATAGTATAAAAGGACTCCAACAGTAATTAGATGTTGTCAGGATCACGTGTAAACTTTCACTGCGTCTCACTTAATAGTCCAACAGGTGTTTAGAAAGAAAAACAAGGTATGAGTTAAGTTACCTTTAAAAAAAAAACAACCCTGTAAAATACTACCCAAAGAATGAAAGCAAAGCAGATCTTGATAGTACTGTTAGAAGTGAAATCTGTAATCTCACTTTCTTCTTAGGTGGCTTTTCATTTGTTTAACTTTGATTTAGTTTGGCATTAAACAAGCCGTTACACAAAAAGGTTTCCTGAAACAGGAAGGTGCCAATTTTTTTTTTTCAGTCTTAACTTTTCTATTAATACCTGTTCCATTCTGACTCATTTTCTCTTTCTCTTAAGCTATATAAAATCTCATTTAACTTACTACTACAGCAAAACAAAGGCATTATGTGTTTGATAAAAAATATGAAAAAAAAAACCCAAAAAAGAAACTCTTGACTTTTTACATTTATAAATAAAGGCAGATAAACCGTCAAATTAATTGTTACCCATCTTCCTTTTGTGTCCTAGAGCTTAAGTTTTCAGACAAAGCCCACAGAAAATCAGCACAAATATTTTAATTCTTCAGATATCCTATATTTAAAAAAATATATATAATATAGCAACACTTTCTACCGCACCTTTAATTGCATTTCTGCTGGTGACATCACAAAACATCTAACAGTAGAAATATAAATCAATATACCACAATCATTAATAGAGTAGATGCAAAAAGTAAATATAACATAAGCCAAACTCTGCTGAACTTCACTGGTTGTAACACTTTGCTCCCAAGTGTACAGAAGGTGCAAAAAGGCTGCAGTAATTTGGGAGAGAATTAGGGTCACCCCTTCAAGTGCTGAACAAGATAATTGTCATATGAGTTGTAACTGTAACATGTAAGTTAGACAATTTGATTGTGCTGAACTTTGGTATTAATCCTCCAAGTACTTACTGCTCTCAGTTTAAAAATATATTCTTCCAGGAAGCATTCCCTTCTATTTAAGCCATAAAGCAATTGTGCTATTTAAATAGCTTATAGCTAAGACAAGTTGTTTAGAACATCTTACTCTAAAACTATAAATACTAATGCTATGGCCTTAGGGCTCTACATTCTTAGTTAATTAACTACTAACATTTGTTGAATTTACATGCAGCTTTTAATTTATTCTGAACTTTACTAGAAAGCAAGTCTCCATTGCCTGGAGCTTTGTCTATCAGATCTCTTTGGTCCACCTATTTTTATACACACTGACTTAGAAGGAATACAGAGGAGGGAAAACAGCCAAAACATCTTTTATGAAAAACTTCAGACCACTGATCTTTAAACAGATAATCAAAGTCGAAACGCACACAGATTAAATTACAAATAATCTTGTTTGTCAAAAGTGTGTGTGTGTGGGGGTGTTATCCACAGCAAGATTAAATCTCACATTATGTGAGCTCAAAGCACAGAACTCCACAGAAAACATGATAAACTAAGATCCAAATCCTGCATCTACACTGGGTAAGCAAGCCGGAAAGAATTCCTATCATACCTCACATCACAGGGATCAATGTTGGATTGATCCTCAATCCACGTGAACAGCTCGGACAGTTCAGGTTAACATCCTAAGATATCTTAAATCAGCACAGTTCTGAATAACACTAACAGACATCATCTCCTGAGGAATGGATTACTCATTTGGATCTTCAAGGCATGTGCAGGCATTCCATTTTATTTACCTTTCAACATGAAAAAGCACAAGTATTAAAAAGAGTCAGACTAATACATCAAGTTAACCTGTATTTTTGTTTGTTTATATTTTTCTAATACCTACCCTTCATTTATGGTAACAACTTATTAATGAAATACACTTACGACAACTCTTTCTACCCATTACTATGCAGAGAGGGACAAAGTTAGGATTACATTTCCAGAAATAAAGCTTAAATGAAAGTTTAACCACAGAAACTAATTGTGCCTCCAAGAAAAGTTAAATTTAACTAATGTCTGCCGTCAGAAGCATAAATTAAATACCACAGAAAGAAATTTTAAAATATCTGCTTAATTTTTATTGTTGAACTTCTCCCTCTTCCTTTTAATCTGGAACATATAGTGTTTCATATTTGAAAGTAACATCTAGTTTTTCTATTTGACAATTCCTGCCAGAGATGGCATTGGCAATTTCAGAATTGTCCTATGAATAACCATTTTTACAAATAATATTGAAATATACTCCAACATTCAACTTTTGTTGAGCACTCTTTCACTCAATAAAGGCAATTTATGCGTGTGAATAGGCACTGTCAGGCAGGCACTTTAGCATCAAGACTAGGAAACAGAGATAGATGCTAGCACTAATTAGAGAGATCTGGTAAAGGAGGTAGGAAATCACTTCCCCGCAAGCATAGCCTTGTGCACCAGACCAAAACAGTAATCACGATTCATCTTTCATATGTTGTTAATCAACGCACACATGGTCCTAATTTCATGCTCCCATGAGGCAAACTGAAGGGACAATTGTTTTTGAACTCTAACATCAAGATGAATAATCAATGTTTATCATACTCGTTGCTCAGTAAACTAAAAGCTTTGTATTTGACATCTGCTCCTTTCATTTTAAAGCTTTCTTGATGCTTTAAACCAAGTTAAAATATTTTCTATTTCTACAGTCATCAGTAAAAAGATGAATTATCTGTACTATTTATACGTCTGTGTCTTGGATTGGTTCCAACAGAATACAACAAAATACATAATTCATGCTAATGTTGGCTATGTAAGTTGTGTGTACTCCACTGACTGCAGAATGACTTCTGAACACTGGCTGGGTGGGTCTGTGCTGGTATTGCTATATCCTTGGTGCAACTGACAATTCCAACCATAAATTTTGTTCAGATTTGCCTTTATTTATTTACATCTATATATATGTTCCTGCATTGAATGCACAAATTATGGGAATGACATTTAAAAAAACCTGAGTGACACTGGAGAAGTAAGTTTTATTAAAAGTGAATTCAAGGACCAATAGGCTTCTCGGTGCCTATTTGAAACAGGGACTTAGATTCTTCAAAACATTTTTTTTTAACTTCTTTTGATAAGTTGGCATCTTTTGTGTTTCTTCTTATGTATGCGAGATAATGATTTACAAGAAATTACCAGATTTTGGTTGGTTCTTTGTTGTTAGTTATTTACTGTTTCACTGCTTCATCTTTAGAGCCACTGCACCCCATTCAGCCACAGAGGAGCCGAGTATGTCTGCACAGCATGGCATCTTGATGTGGCCTGAGATATGAAAGGTAAAGAGTTGGTTTTCATTATAAACTATGTATTGGGGGAGGTAAACCATCATTTCTGAGCATGAAGGAACTTCGTGATCCATCCAACCCCTGACTACCCTCGTCACACAAGCTGGTTAGCTGGTTCTTCCCTCACACACCCCTGTCAAGAACAGCCTGTCATGTTCAAGGATCCCTGTTTTTCTTCCATGTTACTTGTGAAAATTCAGTGTTTGATCTCCAGGTGTTAACACATTGCTTTTACACAATTGTCCCTTTCAGACAGCGTATTAGGTTGCCTGGCAGGTCAGTGAGGCCCTTCCTTTGAGCTGGAAGAACCCTTGTTTCGTGCGAACATACTTACTGCTTGGACTTTCTCAGCACAGCTCAGCCTTCCCGGGAGTAGATGCCGGGTGACCCGAGGCAGGCGTAAAACACCTCCCTTTGTTTAAAGCTCTCAGGCATGTTCACCTTTAGCATACCCTTCTCCATCTCCCAGAATACAGTTTTTTACCCCAATTTAAGCTCTGTGACTTGGAAAAACATTATGAAGCACCCATACTAGCCTTTTTTAAAAAACGTTCTAACTTAACCAACAATCAAAATCCTCTAAGAAGTAAAAAATTCAAAACCAGGACTGTATAGATGGCCCAGACACCATGAGTTATAATCCAGGTATAACCATTAAAAAAAGCTACTTTACTTAAGAATCTGGGAGATCAAACTTTCTTAACAATAACAGGTAATACTTATTTTCCTAAACCAAACATAAGGAACTCATACTCCACTTGTATAAGAATTGTCCTGACCTTCTGTGATCATTAAATATCTCATTTTTCACCAAATGATGACATTATCCATGGTTTTATGGCCAAATTCCCACATAGGTAATTACATTTTGTCTGAACAAATTCTTCTGCCATTTCAACTAGATACGGTTTTCTCAAGTTCCTCCTATCATGAAAGGATATTGAATTTAACAGCTGCTGACTTAAGTCCTGTCAGAGAATGAGGTCGTCCCTACACGTACGCACGTATACTTGTATGCCAGCTAGCTTCATGGGGGTCTTTTAGGATTTTTGGGGTGAAACATGCTGATTGAAGATCATGAATTGCAGTGTATCCTAACAACAACAACAAAAAAAACCAACCCACAACACAAACAGTAGAAATGCCTTTTCATTATGCCTCTTTCCTGGCTATTTTAGTTTCTATTTAAACAAGGCAATGTGGAAGGTTACCTTCCACATTAGTCAGTCTGATAGAGAGGTAAGAAATCCTTGTAAGGAAGCAATACTACAGAAAGTATTTACAGCATGACTCTTAGTAGGCAACAGGGCTCCAGGCAGCTGTTCTCTGAACAGATGCCAACTGGTTTAGTTTAAGAAACAGACAATTCTTAAAGCCACAATTTAACAACAATAGAAGCAAGTTTAATCTATACTGTTTGCCGCCTACCGTGAAAATCTGAAATCTCCGAGTCAAGCCCAGGAATTCAATGCAGCAAAGCATGGCAGAAAAAGGGTACCAGCTCTTATTTCTCTCATGCAATTTGCAAGTCTGCCTAAGAAGTTTTCTATAGTTTGCCCTGTCACACTTAATTTTTTCCAACTTTCTTATGTGAATAATGTTTGGTAAATTAAAAGCCTTCTAAAAAAAACCCACCCCCCCAAAATCAACAGAATAAATGTTTTCAAACAATGCGCATTTCCCACAAACATTACTGAAATGTTCTAGTCTAAGGATATTTGGACAAAAGCCAGAAGTCTGTAGTTAAACCAGCGTTCCCTTAACTGTGGGACATGACCCCGGGCAGGAGAGTTGGGAGAGAAGAGGAGGTGTTTGGGAAGGGGGGGGAAAGCAATGCCAAGGCAGGTGCAGGAATGGTGGCTGTGACCGGGAAGGAAGGGGGGGGGCAAATGGTAACGTTGTGTTTACAGGGACCCAAGTCAAATCAGTTTGAGAAACAGACTTGTGCTATAAACAACAAATACATAGAATAACTCACATCTGAAATAATGGAGGAGGAGAAATTAATGAAGCCTGTTATGCATGCTTACTGCTTAACATACAACACAGCATACTATAAAATGAACAAGCTAGCTAATTGTTCCACTCAAAGAATATATTTCTTCTTACGATGGGAAGTCATCCACAACTTCAATAAGCCTGCAGGGTCCCTCACACTTAAAGGACCAATTACATAAGCACTGAATTTTAGCTTATGCCCAAGCACTTCTAAACTAACGTATCTAGGAAACAATTAAACAATGTATTTTCATTCATTTAATTGACTGCCCACTTAATGTGCAGACATGCAGAGCCATAAGCTGAGAGGCACAGTCTTTCTCTCCCAAAGAGGTTCAAAGAGAGAAGACAATCAAGAAAAGGTTTCAAGAGGTGACTGAAGCATGAGAACAATGGATATATATTAATATGGATATAATATATATGGATATGTTCATTCATTCACTTTGCTTACCACATTAAGAAATGATGTAGCTTTCAGAGGAGAGAACATCAGGGAAAAAGAAAAGCAAAGAAGAACAATACTTCAGAGCTACAAGTTGTATCTTTCAAGATTTATGCACATAAAGGTTTGCTGCTTCTCCTGAAGCAGTACGTACTTCCAAGCCAGCCAGATCCAAAAAGAAAGTTTTTTCTTTTAAAGCTGAGCGTATGCAATGGCATCTGGAGAACAACTAAAGGAACTTATTTCCAAGATCATAAATGGTTCACTAATAACGTTCTGCTGCCAGATTCCTACCTTTCAAATTGGAACTTCTAGCACGAGCTCTTTGTTTGATCCCAGCTTTCATCCAAAGAAACAGAAAATCTGGGAAAGTAACTAGGATTGACTTCGTAGGTACAGTTTTAAGCTTCAGCCAGAACACAATTCACAATTATGACTATTTCAGGGTGGTTTATTTTTGCTCTTTGCCTCTCAATCTAACGCCAAAGTGCACACCAAAACCCCTAACGATTCTGAGGAAACCTGTCATCAAATGTGGATTAACTGCTTTATTCGTAACTGTTCTACCTAAAAAATTCTAAGCTGAAATTTACTGCATTGTTGGAGATTTTCATTGCAAACAAACTTAGAGCCAGCAGACGGGAGATACTCCATTTGCAGTACAGGGTGAGTTTATCTGATTGGTAAATTTGAAAATGATAAGAACAGCTGCTTGCAAGGAAATCTTCAAAGCAGAACATGACATCAAGGCTGGAATGTGAAAAATTTGACATAGCGCATCTATTTTGTGTTGTGTGCGTTCACACAATGCCTTTCCCCAGTCCTAAGCCTTCTCCTGTATTATTTGAGAGAAAGTCACTGAAATTCTTTAAGAACTTTGCAGTCAGAAAATATGAAGTGCATATTCTTAGAAACTTAATTTTAATTCTTTCATGAATGAAACATACAGGCACAACTAAGGAAAGTATTACATATTCACAGGAGCTCATCACTGTAAAGAAAACTAATGCACACTGGTTTTGGAAGACCAACACATAAATAGACCAAAGTTTTGGTTCTGGGGGATATGGAGGCAAGGTAATTTAGCAACAACTCCACTTCACTGATTAGAGTGCCACAGAACTCGTAAAACTTTTAAAGTAGATAGGATTTGGGATTGTTCCATCTTAATCCCTCCCTTTGAAGTAATGCAATTATTTTGGACATAAAAACCTATTCTTAGGGATTTAGAAGCACACAACTGTACTCATCCATAAGATTTTAAAACTGAGAATTCATAAGCAGTATGGTTCAATTCCAGGAACAATCAATTATTTGCTTGCCAAAATCCCGTGTTCCAGCTTTAAAGAATCTTTCACCATTCCCCCAACAGTATTTTTAATACCTCACATGAAACTTGTTTTTGCAGGAGATGAAGTAAAAAGAAAACCAACTTTCTTTAAAATGATACAAGCATCTCTTCCCAAAGCTACCATCCTTGTGAGCTACATAACTTAAAAAGGCTCAGGCCATGAGAAGCTAGGACTTCAAATGTGATAAGCATCTACTCAATAGCAATGCAAATGTACCCTTGGCATTAAGTTCAATATCACGAGTGACATAAGGATAACAACATACCAAGAAGCACCACATTTATTCCATATACAGCCATGTCATACAATCCCCTCATCAAAAGTGAGGGGCAGATTGCTATAGTTTCAGAACAGACGGGCACGATGACTGTATCAGACTTTTCTAATCTGGATGGGGAAAAAAAAAAAACAAAACCAAACCAAAAACCAGCAAAAATGGAGGGACCATTATGTCAAACACAATGACTAAAAATACTTTTTGGTTAGAAGTTCTTGTACATCAACTATGCTAATACCTTTCCCTATAAACCTGCCCCTAGGAAGCAATCAAGTATTCCTCCCTTTCTTCCTTTCACAAAGTGAATGGACAAGCTGCATAAGCTGGCTTCCCGCAGAGTCAGAAACAAGCCTCAGTTATGCTGCCCTCCCTTCTAACCCTGTTAGGGGTAGGGGCTTTGGTTCCTCCACTGCTACGCGTTGCTACTCCCACCTCCCCGAGACAAGCATGCGAACAGAGATCAGTACTGCTGAACTATGCACTTCTAGCAAATAAATTTCTTCTTGGAGCCTCCGTCTAGTCCCGGTCCACAGAGAAGATGAAAATTACTCCCACAGCTTAAGCAGTAATACAGTCAGCAGTGAGGATTAGAAGGTTCAATGCTTACTATGTACTGATGATCCACATGGTTGAACTTGAGAGACGCAGGCAGATACATTTGGTGGCTGCAGATTTAAAGCTTCAGCTGCCAGGGAATTCATACACTCCTGGTTACCCTCTATGGACCACAGCCATCATATTTGCAGCCAAAAAAACTCCATTTGGAACGTGTCAGAAATATACACAAAGCTGCACAAACACTTCTGGTCCACCTGAAGGATACTTGGGAGAAATAGTAGTCAAATATTCCAACTATACCGGCTCCTCTCTGCAAGCAAACTGGAGCTTCCCCACTTACAGCCATTTAAGTAGGAAAAGCTCCGCCAAATGATGATCAACGCCAGGAATTTGAACACAACACAATAAAACCATCCAAAATACAGCTTTCTGAGTAGACATTCTTGAGAATGTTTCTGAGAACCGCCAGTCTTGAATAAAGTTTACCTCAGAATTCACCTGATCATTAAGGCTGGCTTTCTTCTCCTCGAGTTTTGATTTTCACGCTCTGCAAATCCATGTATTTTGTCCCTAATTGTGCTATTCAACCACCCCTTTACACAGAACAGCTTCTGCCATCAAGATTGTTGAGGCTTTTCACAATGAAAAAAAGGATGAAGAGAAGACAGAACACATTCAAATATTCCTGTGTGCTCATCTCTCTTCAGGACTTGCATTCGAAAAAGCATTAAATATTGCTAAATCTTACTGTTAGAAAAAAAACGAGGAAATGTGTGTGTTTTAAGTATATCTAAACTGGCAAACTCTTTAGGCATTATGTGCTATCAAGTCCCATGACGTTTTTAACTACTAAAAAAGGGAAACTAAATACAATTTTTTAAATAGAGATTTAATGTTTGAAATAGTATCGAAACTCCAGTCTGACTGCATTCAGTTTCCACTAATAAAAGTCACACCCTATGGATATCACACTTTATAATACACTTGAACAAGTAAAACAGTTTGAGAGATGCGTTTTTCCTACGTATTTCATGTTAAGTGCTTTTGAAAGTGGGCCAAAGCAAAGGTTACACGTTCTATCCGCACAGTACATGGCTAGTTCATAACTGCCATTTTCATACTAATTAATACACTACTTGACATGAAATGTGATATCTGCTAAAATACTGACACAACCTGTATCACAACCTGCTTGGGCTTTAAATTATTTCATTGGTGCCATTTGCTGAACTACTATTTAAGCTCTTGCAGTATTTTCATTCTACATCTTTTTCGTGAAGGACTGTTCCTACCCAGTTCCTAGAACCTTGGAGCACTTTTTGTTCCTGTATTATTGGTAAAAATTGGATTATCCAATTTAAAAAGAACTATGGTGAACAAAATCTACATCTTGATAACATTTAATTTTTCAGTCAAAGCAGCTTTCTTTTAAATGATAAATTTCCATACTCACTAATAAATAATAATAGGAAATAACACCTTGGGAAAAATAACAGGAACCCTAAAATCAAATGCCTGATGTACAAATGCAGCTTGGCATATGGGTCTACTCTCTCATGGCCTATTCTGACAAGATGCAGGAACGGTACACAGTGCATTTAGCCTCAGGAAAAATACCATTGCCCTGCTGCTCTAAAGAAATTCCTCTGGTTTCCACACAAGCAGCACCAATAAGATCCAGACTCATTCCACACCAAGTCCCTTCCAAGTGAAAGGAACTGGAAGAGAGGGTATCCTAAACGGTAATTTCACCTACTTTACTGAAATTGCCAGAAATAAAACATCATTTTAGAATACTATATCAAACACAAGCCGTTCAAGTGAAAAAAAAAATTCAGCGCAGACGTATTTTCTTACGCAGCACTTCTATTGCGGTAACACCTAAAAGGTCAAGCTAGGCGAGGTGCCAGCATGCAAGAGGCTGTAACTGATTATGACCACGGCATATTTTATAATGTCCAGTCATGGGCCAGCATGTTCCTGTGGTGTTCCACATATACGTAAGGAGGACGGTGACAATCCTAAAGCCTAAAGACTGAAAAAAGATTCTCAATCTCACTTTCCTTCTCACCTAATTCTCTCTGAAACGCCTTAGACATGAAGCAGTGACCATTAAAAAACAAACAGAAAATACTCAAACACCTTTTGCAGTGTACTTTGAACAGAAGAATCATCTTGTCATTTCTCCCTGCTCAGAGACTCGGGAAGCACGGACTCATTTCCCGCTTTATCCATACCCTATGCTGACAACTCTGAGGAAGTCACTTAATACCTTTTGTGCCTCAGCCTCTCATCTGTAAAATGGGAGAACAGAATTTCCTTTCCTCCAGCTGTCTATGAAATAATTTCAGCTAGCAAAGTACTCAGAGCAAGGACTTCCATTTATGCTATGTACATACACACACCACACACTCAGCATAATGAGATGCAGATTTCAGTTCATGTCCTTTGGTGATATTCATAGTAACTAACAAGTTTTACAAGAAATCCAGAGTTTAAACTTTTCTTCTCTTTAAAAGGGGAGTGCTTTGTTTTACCTACAGATTTAATTATTTTTTTAATCTACACCTCAAATAATAAAACTTTACCAAACTGCTCAAGTAAAGTAATAAATCTTGACCCTATTAAGGCTTGTTTTTCAGCTCTGCAGGAACACAAAACAGAAAAACTTCCATACACCTAAATAACTTACTTGATGCAGCGTTGATATACAGAAGCTAAGGTTTGACTATAAAAGAAAACAGACACACAGTTTTCCACATTATAATTTGTGGATTATTTGCTTGAGTTGTTTTGATTAGTAATAAGGTGTGAGGTTAAGTTATAATAGTATAATCAGGGTAACTGGTAATAAGTGCTGATATAAATTTGACAAGAACGATATGAAACCTAAATTATAATCTACTGAGGCTTAGGAAAAAAAAAAAACCTTACAAAGTTAATATGTAAAACACTTAAGGATGAACAAAGGTCACATTTACAGTGGCAATACGCTGAGCTTTCCACAGGGTGATGTTCAAGACATTGAATTACAATCCAGCAAAAACGGGGTGTCAAGTCAGGTAAAATAATCATCTGCTCTGATTTTAGTCACAGGGTAGGTTAACTTTGCTCTTGCCTTTTAAGTAAATAGTTAGCTTTGTGTAATAATTTTACCATGATTGGACAGAAACCAATCAAGCAAATACAGCAAGTATTATCTGAACCCTATTTAATCTGATGATCTTCATTACTCCAGCCCAGATCCTCCAAGGCATGAGACACCCTAAATTCACTGCTTACCCATGTTCTGTAAAATAATGAATAAAAAGCTTCAGAACTGATTTCTTTCTTTACAAAAACACCCATGCCATATCAAGGTATACACACTCCCGGAAGGAAAGCAATCATACTAGACTTCTATTATTTCCTTTTGAACACTACCATGAATTCCTTTGTCCTTCCACCTCTAACTTAGTCAAAGCATAAAATAAAATATAATTAATTAGTTGAAAGAGAAAGGACTTGAATGAAAATTATCGATCAGATTTAGTGTTCACATGGCCGCTACATGGCACTGTTTTCTTCTCATATGCTCGTCTCACATAATTTTCCTCAAAATAATGCCAGATAAGGTGGTTTGTACTGAAAAAGTTAAACTGACACCCATCTTTCAATAAATGAATTTTAATCAGTCTCATACAGTATCTGTAAAAAAAAAAAATGAACACTTCTGCCTCTGCTACATACCTTTTAAAGAAGGAAATACACATTTGGTTCCAAACTTTTATAACCACATATCAATGCGCAACAGTATGAAAATGGAAAAATTGAGTATTTCAGGATGTTAATACATGCTGAAGATAAAAATGTGAAACTTTCCCCCCCCCGGTTATAATGTCCCCTTGACAAACATATCCATTTAAAATGTATACTTATTTGAAATGCTTTAAATAATTTAAAGTGTAGAGCCGTTCAAGTACTACTTAACACACAAAAAATAGACAGAAACATCAATCTGACTGCTTGAAGCTCCCATTAATAAAGCTACAATCCATGGATCTCACACTTTGTAACACATTTGAAAAGGAGACAACTTGAAGAAATCCATTAAGCCGGAAGAACCTGATCACCACATACAAGTTCACACTCTTAAAAAAACCAACCCATTACAAATACAAAGGTCTGAGACTTTGAAGCAGTTCGGCCACTGTACAGTAACTCATCAAATTGCTGTTCACTTGGCATGGATAGATATTTACCTGAAAATACGTTACTACTATTCCTTCTGCCTTGCAAAGGTTAAGGGATCAATACTGAAATACAGGAAGTATGAGATTAATGAGTAGTATCTTTACATAAAATACTACAAGGCAAAAAGAAATATTTGAAAAAGATTATGCTCTTCTTAAATAAAATACTTCTATTACCTCGATAGTCACAGTGATTTTTCTGAAATCAGACACTTTCACCCTAGACCATAAGATTGAAGCGATTTGAAATGGAAATATTTCCTGTCCACTCACTGCCAGTTTCTGTTCCCAGAGTGATATAACAGATGACATCCAGTACAATAAATTCTTTTATTAACCATAAATTTGAGACTGCTTTAGGGATTTGAAGTGTTCAGTTTCATGCTGAAAAAATGTAATGTTATCCACAGACCATCAGCATGTGTAACAAAAACAGAGCCACAGGTTATGCGACTTTGATCAAATTATGAAAAAAATTCTTTTGAATTGAAAAATACTTGAAAAAGCATTTACAATAATTTTTTAACCTCTTATTTTTGAAGAGCCATGCAGACTAACTGATCTTTTTCTGTAGGAAACAATTACTTCTAACAAAAAAGTTTCTCTACAGAAAGTCAATACCATGGACAAGTTTCCTTCTAGCAGTCATCTTATTTAAGAAGCCAGAACTGCAACATGAGTTTTACGAGCTCAAGCATTTAAATACACAGATTAAAAAGTTAAATTGAACCTCTATTTCTCTCAAACTTTTACTTGACTTACTTTTATCAAAGTTAAACTGAGTATATAGACAGTTAATCCTAAAACATCAAACAGGAAGATAAATACAATACAGAATATAAAACCCTTTCAGTTTAAACCTTCACCTCTATTAAAATAAAAGATATTATTGTAGCAAATTGAGAAGTAGATCCAAAGACCAGCAAGCTTCACTTCCAATATAAATGATAACTTACAACAGGGATACTACTGGGATGTGGTTGTAAAATATAAGCATGGAAACAATTATTTTCTCTGTTGCAACAAAACCTAACCATATTGGGGGGAGAGGGGGGAAATCGTACCTATAATTACAAATCAACTTTCCACATACAAGCATGCAAATAAACTATTGGAGTTCACATATTGCTAACTTCTGCGGTTGAATGGAATGTAATAAACAATAACTAAAACGTATATGCCAAAGGGAACGTGGCTACACGGAACAATAATCATCCATATCTATCAGCGTTGTTAGATGATACCAGGCGCTATTCTATCGCTTATTTTGTGGCTTTGATTCCTACATTTACTGCCAGAATGTAATAAAAAGAAAGTTCTGTCCTTGCAGCTCATTCTTTAGTGAGCTGAATGTCCCATTTTCAAACCTCTGCATGACATTTCACGGCTAGTGGGCCTTATTGAAAGAGAACCCCAAAAGTGAATGGCATGATTAGTGAATTACTCTTACAAATGCAACTATATGGAGAAACCTAAGCTATCCCAACTCGCATTATTCCTAACTAATGAATAAAAGATAAAGGTTTTGTTTCCATTGATGTTCTGAAGAAGCATGGAAAAATAACTTTTCACCTGTTACGGGTCAGGCTGAGTTAGGTGTTTGTTTTGTCTTTTTGATTTTTATTTTAACTTTTTTTGTGGTTAACCTATTACTCCTGTCAGAAGGTAAACTAAGGTAATTATTAAACACCACCAACATAATTTGCTGAAAAAATGTAAACAATAAAGCAAAGCTGTAACTATTTTGGAATAGACCATGTTACTGATTCTTTGAAAAGTATCTGAGCTAAATATTTTGTATTATACAACAGAAAAAGCAAAACATTAGACATTGTAACAAAAGCATCAGGCTATACCTCTGGCCCTTTCTTCTTTTGGGGCTGTTAATACGTGCCTTGCGAAACAGTATCAGGCGGCCTCAGACAAAATTCTGACTCAGTAAATAAAATCAAAGCTCTTTATAAGGGGGAATAATCCTTAACTGCACTCCGTAACGACACAAATTTACTCATAGATACTGTACTAATAGGAGAGGCTGTCTTCAGAGCAAGATAAGAAACAGAGAGATTTACGTAAGACCTAGCGGGTCATTCTGTAATTTCAGTGGTAATCTGCCCAAATTCCATTCACAAACTAGAGGCTGCGTAGTGAAGTCCCCCTCGGGTTACAAATGAATGCGCTACTCTTCATTTCCTGGCAGGAAGGGCTGTATAGCGTTACCGTGCTCTCTCTATTCCACCAGAGTTGGCTGCATTTCAACAGACGCTGAAGTGATTTCTGAAACATTATCATCTTCCCGCTTGTGAAAAATACACTGTTTAAAAAATGCTCACATGAAGAATCATGTATAATTTAAAATTTCACATATGCTCAGTATACTACCCTCAAAATCTTTTGATGAGATATTTTTTTAAAGGTATCTAAATTAACACACCTGAAGGGTGAGAATTTTAAAAGTATCTGAATAGTTACACAGAACATTGACTTAATCACAAAATTAGCTTAGGGATTTCCTGACTCCCCTGTCCAGTCCTTGGCTCTTCCTTCATGCCATAGTTCACCACTTCTGAACATACACTTAACATAACTGCATGGGGACCTCATTTTATCCATGTCATTGAAATGACCCCAGCTGTGAAAAGGAAAAAAAAAAAAAAAAAACAACCAAGCAAACCAAAAAACCAGGGATACTTTCAATTCAAACTGTTTTAATAACATGATTTACAATGCAGCTCACAAACAGGTGCATTAAAACAGGTGGGGAGGGAAGGGCAAACAGCAACACCAACAAGGGAGGAAGCAGACAGGAGTGAAAATTTCCCTGACCAGCCTCACTGCTGAGTCAATATGAGATGTAACTACACCCCAGGCCACAAAAGAGAACAAATCCCATTGAAAGTTAATGGGAGTTAGGGCACTCCATTCTTTTTCAGAATCCCACTCCAAGCTTCTAAGGATCTGCTCACACTTACAGGGTGAAGCTTAAATCACCCATTTATACCCTGTATCTCTAAGACTTGAAGGTGAAGCCCAGCACAAGCTTGAAAACTTTGCTAAAAACATTTGCGATTCAGCAACGCGCCCTTCCCACACCGTATTTAAAGCTCATCCAGACAGAGCAGTCGTTATGCTCAGAGTAAATTGCACAACTTACCGGTTCCAACTTCCGTCCTCATTTTGTTGCTACTGCCTGTAATTAGGGGCAAGCCCAGACAGGGAGATAACACTGATCCCCACAGAGACTGGCGGAATAGGAAGCCGCGCATGCAGGCTTTACACGGGCTTTGAGACAAGATACAGACTGGCACCTGAATAGCTCAGACAGGGGAAAGGGATGGAATTCTTCATTGTCTGGGCAGCTGTACCCAAAGTTACTCTGGTACGTTTTTTAAAAAAAACAAATCTATCCCTAAGGGCCTGTTTGTAAAGGAAGTTATTACTATGTGATAAACTAAGGTGTAACTTTACAGCACACTACCTACTCTATGACAACACGCTCTATGGGTTGCGCCAGGACACACCTATGCAACGCTGAGGTTGAAGACAGCTACTAGCAAGAAACCCTAAGCATCAGAATTGCCACGCTAGCGAGCTGCTCTGCTTTGGGTCCGCCGTGAACAGCGGTAGGACGCCCCGCTAACACAGCCGTCCTGCTCCGGCCGTGCAGCTCCCCGGCCCTGCGCTACTCCGGCTGTCGGCAGCACGGCCCCGTGTGAGGAGACGCACCCAGCCGCTCTCCCGCGGGACATTACTGTGGAAGCGAGCTGCGTTCTGAACCTGCACCCTAGTTCAGTGGGCAGTAATGCTCCCACAGACCCGAAGAAGCAGCCAGGTAAGAGGCTTGTTTTGCACGTGTGCAACGCACCCAGCTTTTGCACGGGAGTCAGTCACAGCTCTTCAGTGCTGGGCGATCACGAAGCATCAACCCACTTCAGGTACAGGAGACAAAATCCCATCGAAACGCAAGTCAGAGTTTTGCCGCTGATTTTAACAGGTAGGATTTCAGCTGTTTAAACAAAACAAAAAACCCAGCAAACAACAGAAACAAAACCACTCAACAAACCCCTTAGTTTTCTGTGTTTAAAAGGAAAACAGACTGGGGTGTTGTTTCCACAGGTAGATGACAAAGAGAGGCCTGCATATATTTTGTTTAAATCATTGTATAAAATAAAAAGATAATGTGACTATTAAAAGTCTCTCAAGTTGTATTTTTTTTATGCTTTCTGATTCCAGGCCAGTCACACCTGGAATACATATGTTTAACTGAGCAGCTGATACCTTTAGTTTTAACAATTTAGAAGATTTACTGTTTGGACCTAAACATTCTCACATTATGCCTTCCTGCTAGCTAAACTAAATTCACACATAAATTTAACCTGTGTTATTTTAAAAAAAAAAAAAATCATTCTCTTTTAGCCTGTAAAATTAAAATTATAAAAAGGGGACTTTTTATACAAATCAGGTTACTCTTTGCAAATAGATGAAACTGAACTTCACTATGGATATGCAAACACAAAAAAAAAATTTGCTTTCACGAATCCCAGAATCCAACCCAATAGCTTGTTTTAATCTTGGAGTTCTATAACTTTAAAGGAAAATATTAGAAACATACATAAATATTTTTATGTTATAAACACAAAAATCAAGAAAATAAGTTTATTTTATAAAGGCAGGGTGTATTTTAAGTGACAATATTATGAGTTTGGGATTCCCATGGAGGACTAAAACCCTCCATTTGAAAATACAAAGCAAAATTAATTAGAAAACACAGTTTGAGTGAAAAGTATTCTTGCAAAGAGTTCTTAGAAAGGATCACCTTGAATGTGTTTGATGCTGAGGAGACGCCATAACTTTTCTTCACACAAAAGCAGTCATCAACAGAGCACAACCAGATGTTAGGTTTTCTTTTCTTAGTTTCTGTAAACCTCTGTGACCTCCCTCAAATTAAAAAAGGGAATAGCATTTTTAAAGCCACAGGAGCTATCATTAGTGAAGCATTCTAAGGATTTTCATTAATTCATAGCCAGCCAACCAGGAATTTTCCCACAGCCGTATACAAAAAAAGTCAGAGAAGTCACTGATTGCTTGGTTGGATTTGAATGTAGTCAGAAGTAAGATCAGAAATATCTAGTCCCTCCCACTGATAGAAGAGCGAAGAACATAGGGAAGGTCAGAAATTAAAATCCAAGTCTGCCCACCAACCACGAGGAAAATCCAGCATTGCCATATTACAGTGGGTATAGAAACGGTTATTACATACAATTTGGTGAGGTAAGAGAATCCTATAGATAGATCAATAGAAATCAATTATTTGGAAACCTCTAAGCACAGAACGTGCAGTCCCAAGCAGAACTGCATGCCTATCCTCTCCACATAGCAGCCTCAAGACTTAGATTGATGCTAATTGTTAGTGCAATACCGACTGTTTACAGCAACTTATGACCTGATGCACACACTTAGTTGGAGCCCTTTGAACTCTGCACGCTCCTCATTTGTCCCTCCTAGTTTCTGCCAGCCCAGGGTTCCAGCACAGAAGGAGCCTGTACTTCCAATGTTAGATCATCAGAACACAAAGGTTACAGAAAACAGAAGAATGCATTTCAGCAGCACTTCCCTTGAAGACATCACAATGACCTCTGCATCGCTGTGACACGTTACGCTCTGCGCAGCATTTGTAAAGGAAAAGGAAAAGGAAAAGGCCAGGTACAGGCTCAAAGACTGCTGGCTTGCGGACTCCATGCTGCCACTGAGAAGGTGCATCTGTCAACGCAGAGGCCATTTCACAGTCACCTCTGTACTCAGATCACCAAGAGGCGCAAATCTGATCCAGATCAGTCATGGACACACAACTCTAATTCTGCTGAATTAACCAGAACATACATTTCAGAGTTTATGCTTTCAGGACTGCAAGAAGAGATATGATACCTGATCTAGCATGCAATCTCCTAGGACCTCTCACGTTTATTTGGGCACATTAAAATAAGCAGCATGAGCGATGTGCCCCAAAACCAGATTTACTGTCTCACTGAATAACAGGCCAAGGCCAGATCCATAAGAATAAGAAAAATAAAGGGTGCTCATGCACCTACAACCTCAAACTTAAGAGGCAACATGAAGAAAGATCATAACATGCATTTAACAGATTGCTATGACATATATTCCATATGTTCAATATCCATTTATGTACTAGTGATAGATTTTGACACTTTCTTGAAAACGTTGCTCCCTTGTCTCGTAGCCAGCACCAATGTGTTTTCATGCAGTAGGTGAGCTATCTGTCTTTTTCTTCCTACCTGCCCTAGAAGTGCACGGCCCTCTCCCAAACAGTCTTGATGGCTATTCAGCAGTACAGTGTCCTACCAGTGAAATGAAAGAGCAAGGATTCTTTGGTCATCTAAAAGAAAGCAGTCCCTACTCCTTACATGCTGCATCACGCACACCTGCAGGTTGATACTTAAATTAATCTTGTTGTACTCCTCATTTCATCTCTACATAGACCTATTCAAAAGGTTTTGCTAGCCACAATTCCAGCCCTAATTATTGATAACATACTTTGAAAAGGATTTCATACTTGACTCTTTTAACCTGGTCATTACAGACTAAGGAACTCATCTAGGGTCAGTAACGGATTAACTCAGGTTGAAGAAGGAACAGAGGAGTTTAATGTACTGGATACCTCTGGCAGGAGCAGACAACTACTTTTCTAAGCTAACAGCAGGAATTCATCCACCTGTTTGAAGACATTCATCACCTACTGCCTGAAGAGCCCACCAAGGAATGAAGGAGGCTTAAAAAGTACAGAAACAGCCACTTAGCATGTGTCCTTCACTAGAATCTAACAGAGCATTTTGAGTTTCAAACGTGGGAAAAATCCTCATCAACAGCCAAGAGATGAGGAAAAATGTGGGTGACTATTGAACAGGACACCAAATTAGGATGCAGACACTTCCCAGCCACAGAATCAGCTTCCTTTTGCTACCCCCTTACTACCCGAATGATGCGCCAAGAACAGAGTACCAAGAGGCAGTGTTCTGGCATACCCAGGGGACTTTTGCACCATTATAGCGCAAGGAATAATAAAACAGGATGTCTGGAACAATTCTTCAAAGCCAATAGTGATATAACACTGTAACAGCCTTCAAGTGAGACAGAATTCCAAAGAGTACAATATCTCCTGAAACACCTGCTGATGCTTGCTACACCTCTAATCCAAGCTTTAATTATTTTTAATAATCAGTTCAAACTTTGAGAGAACAAATCCCTGCCTGCACATTTAATTTCCCTCACGCTCTTGGAATCCATCCATACAGCAGTGAGAGGTGAGGTGACAGGAGGACTAGAGCAATGATGTGACTTGTATATGGGGCTTCATGTACTGTTGCTTATACTACCTTTTAAAATATTGTCATTAACATGTCCGGATCTGCTTATGTGAGGCTGCCTCAGTGGGTTCCTGAAGTTTGTTGGTTTGGGGTTTTTTTTGTTTTGGGTTTTGGTTTTTTGTTTGTTTGTTTTTTTAAATATCTGAAATTTGTTCTTAGAACATGCTCTAGTTGACCTGTCCAGGTGACTTGTTTTAGAACTTATTTCAGAATCATCAGCTGCGCCTCACCTTGTTCTGTGTTTACCATGACAGGCTCCTCTGGTGCTGCTTCCATCTCTTCTGCCTCCAACTCTGCTCTGTTTGGAAGTCTAAAGACTGTACTTTGGGCAGGGATGAGAATTTAGTCAAACTGTCCAGTATGACTGATAGTTACTGCTGGGCTGGCAGCTGCTCTAACTTGCCTTGTCCTAAGTATTTCACTTTTTAGGGCTCTTTCTATTAGATGGGCTCTAGCTTAATCAACTTCCAACAATTTCCCTGAGGTGCTGTTAAATCACCCTAAGTCTGTTTCCTCAGAATCCTGTTGTTCTTTGCAGTCATACCATAAATTAACCAGAAGCCCACCGCTATTCTTCAGTCAAGAAACAGTGCATTTGGGCAGTATCTCCTAGGGGTGTTTCACTGACACAACCAACAGAACAGGCGCCAGGAACAGAGGGGTTAACACACCGGGTATCAGCTAGCCTTCTGAGTCTTGGTGGCAAGCAAGGCAATTTGTAAGACAGAAAGCTTGGCAAGCAGAGACCCACTGAAAGCTGGTGTTACCAGAAGACTTGGGAGAAACTCAAACACCGATAGTCATCAGATGCATCTTCACTGTGAAGCAGGTTACTCCAAGCCCTCTTCAAAAACGAAACTCAGGCCCTTGTCTACACACATGGCCAACCAAGAAAGTCTGTGTTCGAAGTGGTTTTAAGCCAGGTGTAAACACATTGCTGATGGGCTAAAACCAAAACCAGTTAAGAACCTGCAGTTATAAAGTATTGATGAACTTTAGAAAATACAACATTAAGAATGTATGTATTTATTAGAAATAGCTTTACTGATAGTTTTCTGAGTTTTGGTGGCAAACAAGAAGTAATTTGTAAGATAGAACACTTGATGTATATAGACCGAGAGAAAACTGGACATCCACTGCAGTTTATTAAGAAACATTCCTTAACTGTACTTTCCTCTGTTCCTTAATATTTATTGTCTACGCAGTTTGACTCGCTTCCAAAAATTACACCCGTTTGTTTTATACCAGTACACCCATTTGATAAGGGACATCATCTCTGATCCACTGAGGTCACCAATGCTTTTTTTATAAATCCAGAAATTATACCTTAGATATGATCTTGAAAGTGCAATTTATTAAGTAAAATAGGTTTAAGCATGTTAAAATACCCATTTATACCCTGGCTTGGCTGGCAGAATTTGGGATAATCAAAGTGATAATAGATATGTTTCTGTCAAATAAGTATTGCAGTAAAACTACCGAAATGAGTCTATCCGTTACTGGCATAAGCCTGTATTCACCGCTTTAGTCAGCATCCATCTGGTTAAAGTCTCAGAGAACCACATGGAAGCTTTGGGTGTCAAGATGGGTGACTCCTATTGAGGAGAGCTGGAAAAGACAAATATCTGGACAATGTAACAATTGTAAAATACTATATGCATAAAAGGATAAAATCCTTTTTGAAGTTTGCACTTAAATTTTGATCCTTAAAGTCTTACATTACCATAACCTAAAATTAAGTACTTAATATGTACTGTATTCTAGCCATAGTCCCTTATTTTAAGTTACTGTAACTTGCACTTCCATAAAATAATTTTTCATAATTAATATAGGGAGAAGGATATAACAAACATCCATGTATTTGATATAACTTTGATGTGTTTTTCTAGGTGCGATGTATTTATGCATAATGTTCATTTTTAAACATAAAAACAACACATGGTATAGAAACATCAGCATTAACCTGAAGTTTCAGGAAAAAAAAATGTATTTCAAACACATTCACTATACTGGTAGCAGTTTATATAAAAACAAAGCAATATACTTGAAAAAAAAATATTTTTTCTTTTGAAAATTAAAGATGGTACTCAAGCTTAACAGTTCTCCAGTAATACTTCACACTCCTCTGATCTTGTTTGGTTCCAAAAAACATGCTAGATCTATGGGTAAAATTCAGCCTTTGAGCAGAATTAAGCAGGCAAGTTCACATCAAAGCTTTGTTTCATCGTCTTTAGACTGATCTGTTGGAAAAGACAGCTGGTCCTTATTAAACACCCTTTAAATGTTGCAGTTTTAATTAAGTAACATCCATGTTATATTAACATTACCAAATAATTAACTAAAGAAAAGCTAGTACCATCTAATCATGACTGCTTAACATCTTTTCACCAGTGGACTATAAAGTATTAATCTATTAAAGCAGAACTTGTTCTTAAATAAGCGTCTCAAGATTTTAAATTAACAAGTCTGATAAAGTATTTACGAGACTTCTGCTTACTCAAAAGCAGATTTTGGGAGGAAGTAAGGCAGGGAGTGGAGTTCGACATCTAAACTAAGGGACATGATCTAGAGAGGAAATTAATCAAACCTGTAACAGTCCTGAGAGACTTCAGCTGCAGAAATCTTGTTAGGTCAACAGCTTATGAATTAGCACCATATTCAAATTTCCTAATTTCACACCAACATACAAGGAGATATACACTTTCGTTGTTTATACAGAGTTAATTTCTATTACATGAGCAGGTTTATGTTTCCATAATTTGGTCTCTAGGTTATGTGTTTGAATGCTCATTCTGAAAACACAGCATTTAAACGGTATAGCCTCATAGTTCCTGAAGAAACATCTATCTGCTTATTTAAACATTAACATATTTAGGCTACTTTGTGCATTTTTAAATTAACTTAAATAGGCAGACTGTCACCAACACTTTTTGACACTAGAGTAAAAACGGGGTCACATTCTCTGCTACATTACTTGCTATGTGAAACTCAAAAAAACCCAACCCTGGAGTGATCTTGAAGCCAAATTCTGACCAAAACAGAAGTAATACAGATGCCTACCTGCATGACTGACCACGCTTGCAAAGCCTTGCGCTCAACATGTTGCATTATATCTAACCAGAGAAACACACTAAGCTTCAAATGACACATCTAATAATTCTAAAATGCTAACATTGTTCTATATGCCAGTGGAGAGAAATCTATTGATTCTAAAAATTCAGAAAAAACGGAGGCTACAGAACTGCCGGCATCTGGTCTGCACAGCTTTCAACTGCTCTGGAACTGCCTACAGATTAAAGAACCCCCTGATGGCAAACATTAACACCTTCCAGCATGCTTCATCTCAGGTCTTCATCTTCTGCCTTCTGCCCAATACCCTTAAAATTTTTTAAATACCCTGCAAGAGAAAATCTGATTTTTTAACTGTTAGGAAAAAAAAAAATCAAGGGAGGAATTTAAACTCCAGTAAATTATTTCTTATCATTTTACAAGGTATTCTTCATCCTAAATGAAGTTCCCAAAACATATATTTAGCTGGGAAAATTATTTCAATATGGCTTAGCTCTCTGCTTAGAAAAATCCTATCTGTAGAGAAGAATAAGCATGTGTTGGGAGGGATGCTTGAGGAGATAAATGTAGGGACATAGCAGCATGAGCCTGAAGAATAATGAGACAGGCAGAGTTCCTGATAGTGGAACAGTAGGAAATGGGGATCTTCGGAGTCTCTGCTATGAAAGAGGAAAGGAAATAGAAAGCTCCTTAAATAAAGAGCATAGAAGATGACACAGGGAGAGTTTCAGGGGAGAATGCGCGGGAACAGAGACCCCGAGTATGCCTGACAAGCTTTGCGTAGCAGAGCAAAGGAACATACAACTCTCTGCTAACAAGGAGCGGGGGGAAGGTCTGCTAAAATGCTGTATTATTTATTCTTTCTCATCATACAGTCTCCTTAAATTCAAGCTTTATACTCCACATGGTTCTGTGCCAGGAACTTCAGAGGATTTAAACATATGAAAAAAATTACTCATGTGTGTAGTCCCATTAGAATCTACAAAACAACTTGAGAGTAAAGTTGCTCATGTGTTTAACACCGAATAAATGAATCTGAAATATATTCAAATCATCATCAGGGCCCAAGTCTGTCTTCTCTGTACACCTCATGGCTTGTTTATAAGACGAAAAAAATTCAGACTACTTTTCCAGAATAGCTCCCCATGTGGACATACTTATTCTAGATTAAAAGAGGCCCTTCCCTGATTTATTTTTTCTGGATAAAGGTATGCATATGATGCAGTAAGACCATCCATATGGAAAGACCATCCATATGGAAAGTTACTTTGCAATACTATTCTCCTTTAAGAAAACGTTCTACCTTAATCTGAAATAACATTAAGTGTAGGAATACACTAAAATTTCTGTTAAATGTCAATGAAAGAAATCCTAGACTTAGCAAAGTCAATCCAAATTCTAAAATGCTGGATCCACTGAAATGACTGATAATTCCTAGCAACAGTAATGTTAAGTTACTCATCCTGATGTTAACTGCTTTCCTGCTGCAGACATATGTTGAGCATGCAAGGCAAATGCTGAAGTATTACTAGATAAGGCGATTAATACAGGCATATATTTTGCAATGGAAGTTGTAAAAAAAAAAAAAACAAAAAACAAAAACCAATCAAACAAAAAAACAACCATCAAATACTTCCTCATCCCATTCTTTTAACCATAGTCCAGTAATATGCTCTCATCAAGTCAAGCTTTTACTGCCACGAAATATTGAGGAAACTTAAAACTGTGTTTTGTAGAGTGAAAGGAAAATGAGCATTACTTGGAAAAAAATACCGAGATGGAACACAGATTTTCAAAAACACCACTCAAACAATAAAAAGATTCATCGGGGTGGGAAGTGCACCACACATTCACAGTTTTAGCAGAGGAAAATATCCACCGTGTATCTAAATGTACATACAAACAACAAGCTATCTACATTTTATTTCTCCTTAAACAACCATTAAAGGTTAACTGATATTTTTCTAGATTGTTTATTTATGCCATTGAGAATTACCTCAATTCAACAACTTCATTTAATGCAATCTAGACATTTTTACTTTCTGTATATAGAATGTTAAGATTTATTCATGCCCTTAGCATACATTAATTAGACACTACTTATAAATAACCTGCAATAAGAATATCTATTTGAATAGGATACAATTACTTCAGGGCTTGTGTCTTTTCAATCAGTCAGTGTCCCTGCAGTGTTTAGAGTGGCAGAGGGGAAGTGGCCTGTGGTTAAACAGAGGAAATACCAAGGAATTTTAATAGAGCAAATAGTCTCTTTACTTCCTACAGGGTACTACTTCAAAGGCAACCCTGCTCCAGAGCAGACAATGTGTTAGAGGGGCCATCAGTCATTTAATAGTATGTCAAGTCTACTCAAAACTTACACGCAGACCAAGATAAATACCACATAACTGAGACAATGGGTACCATCCTGCAGTCGTTACTCTAATAAATCCCTGCCTGGATTATGCAAGCAATCATAAGCAAGACTGGTATTACAAAATCAGACTATGAAATTATAACTAAACAATCAGACAAGATATCTAATAAATTGGCTAGGGAAGTCTGCACTTGAAGCTGGAAATATAATAAAACCAGAAACTAGTTCAAATATTTAATAAGCTAAAATGTTACATTTGTTGTGAGCAACAAAGACAAAGGGAGTTTTATGCTAATCGGAAAGAGTGTAATTTTTACTGATCTGAAAGCCAATCAAAATAATTATATTGAAAGAATTATATTGTGGTACATTCAGGTTTAATACACGCAATGACATTAACTATGTAAGGAAAAATAAATCCAATACAAAGTGCATCTGCGTATTTCTATAAACGTCAAACTACACTGATCAAGTGTTATGACCTTCAATAGTGATAATTTACTTAATAGCTGATGCAAAACTTGACAGAAATATACGTAGTGGTCCTTATGAGCATGTGGAGTATCCTGCCTATGTCTGGTGAAACATACGACATAGTGAGCCAAACTATTTTATTCCTAATGCTCAGTTAAAAAGACCTAATAGGGGAGTCTAAACCTTCAACAGTTCCATCCAACACAAAGATGTAGGTCGTAAGCTGTATCAGGGTTTGAAGTTTGTTTTTCCACACTCCTCTTTTACGCATTTTCCAATGCTTTTGCCTTTCCAAACCATGCCCTACAAACTTCTGCACTGTGCGTTGCAGTAACGTTCTCAAAGGATCTGATCTGAAACCAAGAAAATCCTTAGTGACAGCCTAACAAAAAGGAAAAGCAATGAAAGTCAGTTGTGTTCCCTCCGGTGTTCCTGGATCACCACGCTTCAACTAAATTTGTAACTAGACATCAGGAGAAAGGGGAAAAACACAACCCAAAACCAAAACAAAACACAGAACTCAAAAGTTATTTAAAAATATATAAAAAAAGGAAAAGCAATCAAAAAAGTCTGACAGCAAAACACAGCAGAAAGAGGAACAAAAGGCAAAGACCAGAAACAAAATGTTTATCACCTTCCTCCCTCCCCCTTCCCCCTCCCGTAAATTTCCTACATCCTCTGTATAATGATCAGGCCTGAAGCTAAGACCCCGAGCCGGCCTCGGATCATTAAAATAACAAAGCCCAAGCGATCGCTTTTATCCTCCTCGCCGCGCAGGTCGACTTAAGGAAGGGAGAGCGCTGGTGGTACAAGACCTGTTGAGTGACTTCTTCACACTCGCTGCTTACAAGATGCCTCCCTCCCTCCCCCGGGCGAGAAACCAATAAATACCCCTCCCCGGGAAATGCCACCCTCTCCCCCGGCCGCAAATTACCTACCAGATGCAGAGCCCTGGGGCAGCTTTATGAGCTGCAGAAGAGGCTGCTCCCCGCAACGGCAGCCCGCCCCCCCCCCCCGCACGGCCGGGGAAGCGCCCGTCACACCTGCACCGCTCGCCGGGCCACTCGCCCGCGGGACAGCCCCCAGCCCCGGGGCTGGCAAACTCCCACACCGCCCCTTGCAAAAAGCCCCGCTCCAGGCAGCGCCGCCAGCGAGGGGAAGGGAGCAGCAGAGCCCCGCGGTACTCACCCTCCCTCCGCAAGCATCGGCCGCCGGCCCCCTCCTGCCGCCGGCCCCGCCGGCCGCCCCCGCCAGCTGGCGAGCACCGAAACAGGCGAGGAGGGCCAGGAGGCAGGAGGCGAGCTTCAGCCCGGGTGCCATGGTCTGCGGCAAGCCCGGCAGCGGCACCGCGGGCGGAGGGCTGGGGCTGCTCCCGCCGCCCTGCGGACGGCTGCGTGTGCGGCTGGCTGTGTGCGCCGATGGTTGCGTGTGTGTGTGCGGACGGCTGCGTGTGCGGCTGGCTCTGTGTGCCGATGGTTGCGTGTGTGTGTGCGGACGGCTGCGTGTGCGGACGGCTGTATGGCTGCGTGTGCGGACGGCTGTATGGCTGTGTGCGCCGCTGGCTGTGTGCATGCGCGGCGGCGGCCCGGGCGCAGGGGGCTCCCCCGCCCCGCCCCGCTCTGCCCCTCCCCGGCCGCCGCGGGGCCGCTCTCCGCCCCCGCGCTGCTTTGCAAGATCGGGGCCAAAACCCAATCACAGACCTTCGACAATTAGAGAGTAATGCATGAAATACTGCGACAGGCTGGAGGAATACACTGTCACAGCACTTCAGTTGCAGAAAGGCAATAGAAGTCGTATGTGGCAATAAATGGCAATAAATAGCAATAAATTCAGCTTTTCCAACTGGAGTCCCTACAGGTAATGTTGGTATTGCATGCTGTGACCAAAACAGTTCTCTTTAAAAGACATCACATTTCTAATAAATTTCAAACGCAAGCTGCTCTGACATATCAGTGAATTCTATCAATACAAACCCCTTGCCTGAAATTCTCAAAATCCTCCCAGAGACAGGGAAGCCCAAGGCTCCTCCGAAGCACGGCATCACAGTATAATTTAGCTCAGAAGGGACCTCAGGGGTCATTAGGCCTAACTGCCTGCTCCAAGTAGTCCTAACATCAGCTTTGGATCAGGTAGCTCAGGGCCTCGTCATACGTCACTTTCACACATCACAGAACTCCAATTATTTTTGAAAACTTTGATTTTAGTGCATTCTGTTGTTATGATTAATATCGGACAAAAACATAATCCTAATGGAACAGACAAACCCATCAGCATGATAAAAGACACTATGGTTTGGATTAAAATAGTATGCAAAACCACCACTAAGCCCATCAGTTGAAAGGAAACATGACCAGTTGGTAATTTTTAAACTAGTACTGGTTTACACCTATCATAGGGTTTTCCATCCTTCATGACTACTGGCAAAAATAATATAATAAAACTCTCTTGAACTGCTTGTTTAAGTTGATGAATCACAGTTCTCACACTCACAGTTACCTTTGAAAACAGGTTTGTGACTTCAGGATGGTCACAGCCCCTTGTTGTGAGATGAACAGAAATGAGATGTTTGCCATTAAACACTTCCTACCACAAACTGGAGATCAGGCCATAGTCCTTCGGGGGCTCCGGGAACAAATGATGCTTACGTTTGATCTCCATTTCCTCTGCAGGCTGGAATTCTGAAAAAGGGAATATTAAAACTACTCCTTCTATAGGTGGAATTTCACTGATTTTATGATGAGATGTTTTCTAAGGTCAAGTATATCCCAGACCAGAATTGAAGTTTAGCACGTTTTTTTCACTGCACATCATACACTTCTATCTGGGTATTCTTGCTTTACTTTCTCCTTGCATTACTCAGAAGTGACCAAACAGGCTTGAAAACTAGATAAGCTTTTTTTTTTTTTAAATCAAGTCAGGCTATATAAAAACTGTAAATAACTAGTCCTTTTATGTTTTCATGCATTATAGAGGACATAAAGCA
The DNA here is from genome assembly GCA_020745775.1 of Theristicus caerulescens. Classification (NCBI taxonomy): domain Eukaryota; kingdom Metazoa; phylum Chordata; class Aves; order Pelecaniformes; family Threskiornithidae; genus Theristicus; species Theristicus caerulescens. The sequence goes on from CM036566.1 coordinate 1,586,489, forward strand.
ACACAGTATCATGGCTAAAGAAAGGAAGACATATGTACAATTTATTTACAGGACAATAATGTCTCTGCTGCCCACATAACCACCTACAACAAGCAATGACTCCCTGGTGAACACATCTCCGTTGATCTGCAAACAGATCTCCTCCTAACTATGGGGAAATCCATTTGGCACTTTCTGTTAACAGAGTTCTAGACTGCTGGAGAAGCTGAAATTTTTAAGTGAGAACCAAGAGGAAAATTAGCGTTACCTGTGCTATTGATGCATTAGCCTACAATAATTTTAATATAAACAAAGATACAGAATGAATGGTGACATTTCCTAGGCAGCAGAATAACTGGAGAACTCTCAGCTACCACTGACTACACTGGCAGTACCCAGAAAGCAGCAAAATGATCGGTCTTATTTACTAAGACCTCAAACTTAGCAGCACAAAGCAAAGATGCCACCTGATAAAATCAGCATTGATGTCCCCTTCCCAGTAGCTCAGCTTAAGCTAATAACAAAATGACACATCTGAAAAAAATTACCTCCATACCCCACCATGCCCAACTTACTAACGTGAACGAACTGGCTGAATACAGAAGTATTTCATTGCTTTGTATGCATTTAGAGTAACTTCCACTGAAATCTTTCATGGAAAAGGGTAGGGGAGAGGTGGGAATCAAATGACAGCAGTTAACATTTTTAGCTAGATTCTCCAAAATGCTGCTAGCTAATGTAAGGGCAAAAGTGGCTGTGGGGACTCTGCTGTTCTGTAGGCTCTTTTGTCCTTTTTACAACAGTCTCTTGTTTCCAAATAGTGTAGAAGGCATAATATCCAAAAGTCATGGGTATCAGTATCATGCATTCTACAGCTGGTTTTGCTTGCCACTCTACCTTCTTGCTTCAAGCTAAAAACCATTTTTTTTTTCCTTCTCCTTTCTGAGCAGCTGTTCCCAGATGGAGGGGACAGTGAGAACTCAGCAGTTCCTATAAAAACATGAAAACTCTATGTAGTAAAAACTTCTGATACCATGGTTAAAAGTTCCCTACTGAATTTCTCTATCGCTCAGCAAAAATTCCTTCTTAGACTTGGAAGTTGTATGCTCCATCCATACTTTGTATTGCTAGCACTGAAATCTCTCCCAAGAGAGACTGACCTTGCCTGCAAAAGGAGGTAGGAAAACAGCTCACTTTGGGGCCAGAAAGCACATATCATGCTTGTAGAAGTATTTAGCTGAGTCAATCATGACTATTGAAATATCACACTTATGTTATAGATAAACACCACTCACTGTTAAAAAATGAGGAGCTACGGTGAACCAAGCAGCCAGTATGCTAAAAGATCAGCAGCATCTCAGAAACCTCTTACAGGTCTGGAATCACAAAGTATCATCTCACCCTCCATAAAGGCACAAATACAATGCCAGAACAGAAAATCCACAATGCAAGGGTCTTCTGGAACTTCATCTGGCAGATACTGGAAAGCAAAAAACCAGATCTTTTGATAATAACCACTTACACTAAAGTGTCCCACTTACACTAAAGTGTCCCACTTACACTAAAGTGTCCCACTTACACGGGAATGCTTTACCTAAGGAATGAACATCTAGTATAAAAAGGAGGAAGGTCTTCCAGTATCAAACCTTAAGAACAAAATTAGAAAGAAAGTGTGAAATTGATGTGGACACTCTCAGCAAGGGCATGAACATTCCCACCAGTGTCAAGGGTCCTAAAAATCGAGTCTTCCATATTGTAACATGCCACAGTTTCAAAAGATCTGGCTAAGCTCAAGTGAAAGATTATCAGCTGATAAGACAGTGACTCCAGCCCATAAAATTGAATTGAAATTTGAATCAAATCTATCAAATGTTATGAATACTTACCTTGTTCAAGGCAACTTTTAAATCACTAGGCCTTGAGATATGTGTGAATTCATGAAAAACACTGACTTCTCAAAGGAAAATCTGTATCACTATTCCCATGTTATAGATGGGGCAACTTAAGCACAGAGTCATAAAGATGCGTGCTTTTATGTCTTGCACACATGCTCAAGGCTAAACCAATAATTAGATTTGGAGTCAGGAAAGACTCTGCCCCCTAGTAAGACAGGAAGAGAGTCCCGGGGGTAGTGTTTTTTGTTTTTAATTTGTTTCTTTCTATAGAGACACACTCTACTTCCTAAGGTCATCCAGACATTACCAGTGGGTGCTTAAAATAGTGTGGGCTGTGGAGCCCAGATCCAGCCTCCAAAACAATTTCATCCAACTGGCTGCTTGTATCTTGTGAGTGGCAAAGAGCACAGCATGCTGTCCTGGCAGCCAGCTGCCTCCTGCTGTGTCCAAACATTTATTGGCACTCCTAGATTAGCTGCTGCTGTGTCCAGATGGGACTTGAAAGTGGAATTAGATGCATGAATTCTGCTTTGACACTGGCAGCCACCGCTTCTATAGCCAGATGCTTTGCAACAAGTCCTTGAAATGAAGCATCCAGTCCTTAATGCTGAATAAGCTAGACCTTACGGAATCCCTTGTAGCGCACAGGCAGTAATATTTCCTTCCTGCTCACTTTATATATGTCACACTGTTATGTTTGAGCTTTTTTTCTTAAAAATCTCAAGTCTATCTTCAGGTATTTGGGGGCGTTTTGAGGCTTGCAGAGTTCAGAGAGTAGGGAGTGAATGGTCTTGTGACCTTTCTGGATGACTTAATGTCTTCTACAGGAAATTGCACTTAATGACCAAGGAAGTTTCAGTCCCATATTCCTAAAGGCTCAAGTCAGCATCAGATGTAAGAGTAAGTTACGGTGAAAAGGAACTGACTGCAATAAACCAAACAGTCATTATATGAAAATTACCTCTGATCAGCATCAAATTAACAATTTATCAATGATCCATGGATGCGAAGCTTCGTATAATACCACCATTCCCCAGACCTCACAGTTCTCTGTATTGCATACAGGCCAACTTGTTCTGCTGGCAGAGAATGTTTGCAGCCAAAGGGCAAGTCTCTGTATTTCTGTTTAGTTTTTCATCTGTTTATTCATATGAATATAATAAAGGAACACACAGCTCAGTTCTCTGAGATGATTCAACTTACTGACGTGCCACCAAATACCCTCCTCCCTGCTCCAAAAGCCTGCTGAATTGACTCACTCTGGGGCCACATGTCGTGTCGTCTCTGAGAAAAGAGGGAGCAGGGCAGGACCGCATCTTTCAGCAGCAGTCTTCTGTTACACTGGATTAGGTGTAACATGAAACTGCACTTTTAGAGAAAAGTAGATTTGTGATGCAAAGAAAATTAAAAATTGCACGGAAGAGTCATTTTTCAATAAAAATTCTGTTGAACTATAAATATTCCAAACCAACAACTGTATCCCCAAAGTTATGTACGTTTTATTCTTTAGCAATAATTGAATAATTATTGTTTGATTTTAAAACAATATTTTTCTGCAATATGGGCATTTCATCTCAATCAACTATTAAAAATGCAAATCGAGATCCCCACAATGCAGTTTGAATAAATGCTAGAAATGTTAATAAAGTAGCGTTTTTACAAAAGTTTCTCAGTTTTACTTCTAATCTCAACCCTTTCTTATTACAGCACAATACCTTCCATCCAGACAGCTTGTCACTTTCCTTCTGCAGGGAAACACGGGGGGGGGAACAACCCTAACCTGATTTAACAGTCTATTCTGAAATTCAACAGCATCCTGTGGCAATGTCTGCAAAATTAATCCCAGCACACTAAGGGACCCCTCACTGAGCATAACCTGCCTTAAACCCTTTCCCATTTAACTGAGGGAGAGCTATTTGCTCAAGCACTTCAGGATGACATCATTTGTTATTTGAGGCCAAAAGCTAAGGGTAATTAAGGCTAAAGAAAACGTTTTGAAGATTTTTGTAATTAAAATGCATAGAGACACTAGTAACAGATACTGTTTCAGAACAATAAGAACATGGCCAGAAGAATTTAAAAAAAATCTTACTATTGTGTAACCATTATGGAAGAAGACTGGAAAGCACTTTGTCAATAGCACCTCATTCTACTCCCACTAAGGGGAATATACAAATAAAATACGAAGGCTGGAAGCATATGGAAATTGCAATCCTTGTTTATACGGTACATAACAGTATTTCAGAGAAGAATTTTTAAACATTTTGTAGTAAATTTACAAAACAATCCACAGCAAGACTGGGCTAAAAATAAAAAGAGGAAGGGCCCTGTTAGGAACAACAATTGTTGCTGGCAGCCCTACCTCTCAAACAAACAAACTCAAGGTCCTTTTTATCTACAGCCTGGCACATTCTTTTAAAACAAAAATTTGAAGCAGTTGGATATCAGGATTGAGTTAGCTGCTGATTTTTTTCAAGAGTAAGATAAATATGCAGATAATAATAAACTGATCAAACACAATGAGCAAGATTTGTTATTACTTACATAGAAAGTTAATGCATGTTAATATGATAAGTTACAATAGATGATTATTATTTGTTTCTAATTAGATTATAATAGTAACAATCACTGAAAACACCACTCCTACTAAACTGTAATTTTGATCAAACTCATTGCCCAGGACCATATGTTTAAAAAGGAAATATTGGATCGGTTTTCTCTTTTAAACAAGAATGTCCACAAAAAAAGGAGTTTTCCAGATAACTTACGTGTCACAAAAATATCTAGCCATAGCCAACTGCATTCTAAGGGCAATGCTGATGCCTCATTAGAACGCTTCCCTATGACTTCCCTTCTCTGTCAACGCGAATTAGAGCAATTTGCAATTATATTGTCAGATAGCCACATCCTGTGGCATAGAATAAGATGCTGTTCCAACTCTGAAGTGAGAGAATTGCATTTCACTGTATGCCTCGTATCCAAATATCTATCTGGTAACTTACAAATATTTGAATCAGGATAGAAAGTAAAGTGGATACTATCACATTTTTTAATATTTTACCCTGACTGAACATTTTGAAATGCAAGACAAACTGTTAAGAAATGCACGTTATTTAAACAGCACAAAGTCACTTCTTATCCTTCTAATGTGATAAAACAATGACAAATGAAAAGTAATAAGTGTTTCTGCATGGCAAACCTTTGCATTGTCAACATTGTATTTATTACCACAGAAGAATTCTGTTAGTAGATATTGTACCAAAAGTCATTCTAAGTTTTACACTCTAAGGGGTGGGATTTTTTTTTTTTTTTTTTTTTTTTTTTACAATTACTGTCAAATGCTTTCTGGAATGCAAAAAGATTCTGCTACTATAAATTGATCATGTTGGGCAGTCTTATAAACATGTACTCATGAAAGCAGCCTAAATTTAGAGGCAAGATTTTAAAAGGCTGGCTGCCCAAAACTGAATTCTTAAGGTAATAGCTAATTATTAATAAATGTTCAGACTATCAAAAATATTAAGCACCCACCAATTTTCACTAGGTTCAGTTCAATATTGACCATTCAGAACTTTTGAAAATCAGGCCCAACGTCAAGCATTTGTATGCACGTGCAATATAAATTTGGTCACAAATTTTGTACAATTAAAACAGGTAGTCACCTGCTGGCATTCAGTCTACCCACAGCCGAACTCACGACTGCAGATTTTACTCAAAATATAATTTAACATGTAAGGACTGTAATTATAATATCTAGCCACAAGAGGGCAAAAGCAGCCCAGCATTTTTATAGGCATTTCAAATACAGACTGTTACCACTGTTTCAAGAGTTATGAATTTAAAGTCTGAGTCTGAAAAAGCAAAGTGTTTAAGATGCAGCTAGTATATAGCCAACAATCTTTAATGCAGAATATTTGATCTGCTGTCTTCTTAATTTCCTTACTATGGCATCATTCATAGAAACTGAATCCCAAGATATTTTGGAGTATAACTATGATTGATGCAATACAATTGTAAATATTAAGAGTGTAAAATCTATCATTAAAAGATATATATTCATTTTCATTTAATATGTAAAGCATAATTTGATTATACATAGACAAAAGACTGCCCCAGAATCTAGAAATTGTGGACAGGCACTTACCACCTTAGAAGTGGTAAAATGAGATGGACTAGTAAAATAAAAATTTGGCGTTAAAAGTGCAAGAAAGGATTAGAGAAAAAACAGTAGAATAATTAAGTTGGTGCAAGGTTACAGATTATTTTTTTTTTAAAAGGTCACAATGAGAGAATGAGTTTGAAACATATGCTTACATATGCAATTTAAAAATGGCAAATTCCCAAAATTTTGTAGTGATTAAGAACAAGACTAATAACATAGATAACTTTTAATGAAGGGGACTATCTTATACCACCAGCTAACTTTTGTCCATTTTGCTCCAAATTGCACAAGGGTAAGGAAAAGAGCGATAGACTATACTCATTGGGTTCTCCAGCAGTCACAGTGGCAGAGGAAAACCTGGTTTAGGAGCTAGGAAAAACAAAACATTGGACTGCAAATCCCAAAAGAAGGAATATGTATTTTCTCCCAATCCAGGTATGGCATCATGTTTACAGGCCACACACACAGATCCTTACAACATCCCAAGCCAGACGACCACGCTCGAAAATTTCTATCAAAAGCATTATTTGCGCCATGTTTGAATCGACAAACAGATATTCTGTTTGCTAAAGGCACAGGACTTTACACCAACTGATTCACAACATGGATCAAAACACACTTGAAAAATCTATTATTTCACTGCTTTTTTGTTCTACTTTGGTTTGGTTTTTTTTTTTAATTAAGGCCCAGGCAATGCACCACTTGTTCTATCACTCTAGCACCGTACCACATTCATATGATCGAATATAAAACATACATGGTAGTATGAAAGTCATCGGCAATTATACTACAACTACACCAAATCCTGTATATCCCTAAGCATTTTTGATCATGTTCTTACCTCCTCAGCATCCTGCAAAACCAGAGATTAGAAGAAATTCAGTTTATTGCCTCTTCTAAACTCAACAAATATATGGTTAGTTTTCTATTTTGCTAGTCAATCTAAAAAAGCACAACTGCAATGCTACTAATGTGCCATGCTAACACAGCACTTCATATTTTCTGAGATTCTCCTGATTTGGTCAAAGAAAATACTGCTGACCCATGCCAATATCGGCTTTGAGTGCCCAAAATAGAAAGACTGTTCTTCCACATTTTCCATCTAACCCTTCCCTCGTGTCATGCAAGGCACTATTCCCCCAGAAAGGAATCTAGAACTGATGGCTCTTCAACAGCCCTAGATTCCTCTCCCTCACTAACAATCCAACAATCCCTTTGCCCATTATGACATGAACTTCCTTTGTAATGCAATCAGATGGGATCCTCCCACCCCCCCCCAAGATGCTGAACAGCCCCAGCTCCCCCTCACATAATGATCACTACTACTTTGTCTTTTTACTGTTCTATTATCAAATAAGTATATGAGATACTCTACATAGCTCTCATAAAAGTAACAGAATATGATTTCAAGTCAAGATGCATCCATGACATGAATAGCGGGACATGAAATAATAGTTTAGGTCAATCACCATTGTTCAAAAGTATTTTTGAAAATAAAATACCTTGTATTTCCCATCCAATTATGTCCATCCTTCAAAATTAAGGGACAAAGAGCATCAACCTAACAACTGATAGGGAAACTAAGTCAATCCAAGGAATCAAAACAAAATTATTTTACAACCATTTTCTAAAAAGCTTTGATTTTGTGATTACTAGTCAACCCTGAGAGTTAACCTCAACTGTTTAAAGTTAGCTTAATTTCATGTTAGGTAAACTGGAGGTGTTTGCAAATGATTTTACGCTATTTTTGTGCAAGTCTTTTGTTAAATCCAGTCACATAAATGCTGGGTGATTTTTGAAGCCACATTTCCTTTTAATAATGTTATGAACACAGTGTTAATCTTCTTACATACAACTATAAAAGTCCTGGGTTTCGTTGCTTTAGAAGTCTTTTCAATACAAAACCTTGAACAACTAGAAAAATGTAGATGTACCCACGCACACCAGGACAATTATAACATACAGTTTGCCAGTGTGCTAGCTTGCTATCTATAAGTATAGACTTGATAAACTAAATAATTGCAAATTCAAAATTTTAAATGACAATTTAATGAATGGTGTTCTAAATCTGGGCTTTCAATGCTAACATTGGTAATTTAAAGAATAAGTTTCAAACTATGCTTTTATATATGCTGCAAGTAATAGTATTACAATGGAACTTTGGAAGCGTTGGTTCTTTGGTATAAATTAATTTGAATCTGCATTTAGACCATGAGCATAGTTCATCTCTTTTGGACAGCACTGAGCATTGCTGAAGTTTGTGGTTAGAAAAACCTTTTAAGATAGAGACCCTAATTAAGTGAGGAACATCAATTTAAAACAAATCATTATGCAGCCCGGCATCCTGATTAGGGTCACAGGCACTGGACCTATTTCAGGAAAGCACTACTAGAACATTTAAGTGCCATTACAGTCAATGATAGAAGTCCATTATCAACCTGACCCTAGCCTAAATTGTAGCTGTTGATGGATGTTGACGTAACAGCTTGCCAATATTAAGAGTGAGAAGTCTTACAACTAGCCAGGTTTTTTTTTTTCTAGAACAGTTTTTCACCATCCTAGTAAATTTATCAGCTTATCACAGGGTCAAATGATCACTGGAGCCAATGCCAGGCAACATGGCTGGAAGTAAAGGAGGTTGTGGCTTCACAAAGCTTAAGTCAGAACGGGAACCAAGAAGATTGAGACTTTTCTGATCGTAGTTCTGAAGGGTTGATAAACAAACAAACACTGCAAGGCAAACTATGAAATCTGGTCCCGCTCCAGTTTTGCAGCATGCGTGGCAGCCCACTGTCGTTATTCGGACTGGCTGTGCCTAGACAGATAACATCGTGTATTGCATGTATTGCCAAGGTAGCCCGGAAAGCTGCATAGTATCAGGAAGTACAAGATTAGAAAATCCTGCGAAGTCCAGACTAGTATTTTTTAAGGTGGAAAAAAATTCAGCTTTATTTGAGAAAGTGATGGCCACGACTTAAACCCATGCTGGTCAAAGTAGGTATAAATGTAACGTTAGAGGTTCTCCTTTAACTTGTTGATGCATTTACTTTGGGAAGAACTAGCTAAGCCAAGATGAAGCAAATAATGCAATTATGCTATTAAACTTTTTGCCCCTCAGCCCTATGTGGGACACTACCTTACACCAATCATCCTTCTGGTAACATTTGCTAATTGAGAGCTGGCTACCAGGGCTGATGCTATTATTATTCTGCTATTATTCTACTCCTTCTCTTAAATTGCTTTGTCAGACTTCCGTCACTTGAGACAAGTTCCATTATAAGAGACATTAGGTGTATTTAGGTATTTGCCAGATAATAGAGTAAGGTTCTTAGGCATCAATCTGTACAGATTAGTCTAATCTGTTGCTGCTGGAAACCTTGTTTCCAGCAGTAAAGTAGACAATAGTTTCAAATTACCTGCAATAAGGTTAAGCTATGGGCAATATATGTTTTGAGGTGAGAAGAAAAACAAAATAGAACTCATGCATTCCCAATATTGTCTTTACCTTTACCAGATCAGGTAGGTATCTGAATTGAGATTCCAGTTTCTCTAAAAACTACTCCTAATGGATTTGGCTCCATTTAAATTGCTTTATTTGTGAATGTTCTCTTACGTATTTTTGAATGCAGGATACAACAGAAGTTCAGTTAGTAATGTTATTTCCTAAATCTAACAAAGCATGTATAATTAACATTTCAACATTGGATAAAAGTTTGTTATTTTCACACTAAAATAGGATTTGCAGGAGAAAAATGAAACAATTCAAGATTTTAGAGATTCTATAAAAACGAAGGCAATGAGCCCATGAAGTTAAGACACAAAATGGCAAATACCTGTAGTCTGGTTCTAAAGTAATGCAGCTTTTCAGTAATGTTTTTCAGAAAATATAGAAACGGTTTTTATTTAAACTCTTATATCTCAACCTATCATCCACAATATCAGCTAAGGACTGAAGTGAGATCATCCTTCCCTTTAGCTTTTCCTTATATGAGACGACAGAACAAACAGATTTTTGTCACCCCCTTTCTCAAACTTACCTTTCATTCAATAGGACAGCAGATATCATGGATACAAGCATCAAAAAAGGAAGAGCAATACTTGGTTTGTTCATAACAGGTACAATGTTATCTTGTAAAATCCTAAACTAACTGCATTTTGCAATACCTTGCAAACATTCAGCAAAGCTACCGTAAATCATCCATTATAACAACTGAAATGTATAGAGATGTCGTAAGAAAGAACACAAACCGAAGGAACAGCAGGGTATGTTAGAAGAGAGATACGAATCAAAAACTGTCTGAAAGCAGTAGAGACAGGTCTTTAAAATTTTAACACCTACCTCTTCTAGAAACTATACTACATAGAAAGTAACATGCCAGAAAAAAAAAATCTGTTGTCATTTTATTATTATTAAGCAAGAAAGTGCAAGTAAAGAACAATCTAACTGGAATTGCACTACTAAATACGACAAGAATCTCTGGATTTTTTTCCCTTTTTTGCTATTTACGTTTAGCCTATATTAACAATGATACGCTGACTTCTGTGTCCTCGGTGTCCTGACTTCAGAGAAGCCAAGTGTCAGACTGTGAATGACTCAGCCTGGTGGCTAAGGTGGGTAGATTGAAGACTTTGGGTCAAATTCTTCCTCCAGTGAATATCAAAGTACGTTGTATAAAGCCAAACTGTTTCCACAAGAAATCTGGAAACCAACATCATAACACATAATAGCTCAGTGGCTAGGCATTCCTTCAATGTGGGATAGTTAGCCTGAGATTTAGACTCTGAATTAAATAAAAGCAATCTGAATGCCACAAGCACTCACATCATTTCTTCTCCCTAGTTTTCAGAATTTTTCCCTGTGTTTTTTTAAATCAGATAAAGTGATTCGGTTCAATTTTTTGACTACTGTAAATATAGTTGGGGTTCAAAATAAAACTTATTTTTCAAGTCAGCCAAATGGGAAAAAGCAATTAACAAAGATCTATGTCTAAATTCTTTGGGATTTACTGGTTCTTTCAGATTTACAGATTGAAATATCATTTAAAGTCTGTGCTTCTGCTGAACCATGAGCCTAACACAAAATGATCTTTTGCATGTACAGCTGGGGCCATGTAGGATGTATCTCTAGTAAGTAACACAGGCTGAAGTCTCAGTGAAGGACACCAGCGCTTCAAGCAAGTGCTTAAAGCTCTGCTGAACAAGGAACAGCGTAAACCCATACTTACAATGTTTTCCTACATCATGCTTGTGAAGGGTTGGTTTTTTTGCATAAGGCTCTCCTTATGCATATTGACTTCAGGCTGAATATCAAATATGAGGATAAGTAACTTTTATGTACTGTTTGATGAAAATGAATTCAACACCCTAAGATTAATGGCAATGATCTGGATATCTGGTCTGGTCCCAACTGATTTGATCCTGTGAAATACTGCATTCTGTCATTAAAAGATAATGAGGGCAACTTCCATAACTGGAACACTTACACTGACAAGAGAGGAGATATCCAAGGTGAAGCATTAAATAGGCAAATATCCTAAATTAATTAAACTATGATATAAAAAAAGATTATAGTTGGCAGCTTCTTTTAACCAAACAATTGTTCAAACTGAACAGTCAGTTGAATACTAGCCCTTCCATTTGAGATACCTTTTTCTAAAAATTATGTTCTTTATGAAAACTATCCTACTCTTTATAAATAAGCTATTGGAACTCCAATGGAATGCACAATCTGTTTCAGGTAGCAAAATCTATTTTGCATATTCCAGACTTTAAACAGACTATTTTTAAAACCACGAAGCTTTGTTAAGTCGCCTTCAGTTAAGCTGCAGTAATTCGTACTAGCTGAAAATCTTGTGCAACCTAGGGTTTGATTTTTTTTTTAACTGCAAAAATATCTAAACTTTTCTGAAAATACTTGTTAAAATATATATGAAAAGTTCGCTTTTCCCACAAAAAGCAGATTATAATAATACTTCAAGTATATACAGTTTATTTGAATGAAAATTATGATAATCTTTCAAATCTGGGGATAAAACCAGGATTAATATATCATCATTACTTAATACAAGTTATGAAAATTCCAGTAATTCATGTTCTAGTGTAGTACCGTAACAGTAAACCATCCTTCTTTCTACTCTAGCAGGCTGGAGGTGAAAGTATTTTTCACCATTAGAAACTGAGATTCTCGATGTGATCTTTTCAGCTTTGCACGACGGTTCTGGAACCAGATCTAAAATTGAAAGAAAAGGCATGCCTTTCAGAAATATAGCACTGTAAGCAGAATAAGCTTTGAAACTTAAAAATATTCACGTAACTTTACAGTATTTTGTATAACCGCAGTAGTTCAGAAGTTCAATACAAATTTAAGGTCTGCAGGTGATGGCATATTTTATTGCAGATTATTGCTACCTGCAATAATTTTACCACCACAGACGAAGAAAATAATACCCCCAGCTTAACTGGAAAGCGAGGACCAGCTTCACTGTAATTAATATAAAAACTAATATGAACTTCAGTGACACTGAATCAGACCCTGGAAGATCCTGAGCATCTGGAATTCATACACAAGACTTAAGGTGTTATTTCTTCAGCTGCTTAATTGATCTCAGCATCAAGCTTCCCATCAACCCCAATGTGAGACTTGCATCAAAAGCTTAATAAACATCAAGGTAAGGCCCAAATTCTGATGTTTCTGGTATGCTTCTTATCACATTGGACTACCTGGAAATCAATAATTAAAATCCCCGAGTAGATTTTGCTCTTGGCCAGATGAAGACATAGGCTCAAACACTGGTTTAACACACATATGCTCTACCGACAGTCTCACAAAATACCTAGACATTCATGCAAATTATTTCAATATTTGTTTCAAATTTGTTTTTCAAATGTGGTGACAAGCATATAAACATGATTTTAAAATGTGGAAGCAAATGATCGATTTCTGCACATGCTAACTAGAGATTAACAGAGCAGATATCATGGAAATATAGGGATGAATACCTCATCAACGCTATGGAAGAAAGTTTAAGGTTTCAGAAGGAATTCAATGGCTTCCATTTCACAAATCATTGAAGGCATACCACATGTATAAATGTACATTATTTTACACTGAGATTATTAAAATTACTGCTACTGCTGTCAAACTACTCATTTATATAACCAGAGAGTACATAGAGATGGAATTACAGAAAAGTTCAAATAAATTTTTAATTACCTGGATCCTGTCTTCATCTAAATCTAATTTGCGAGCTAGCTCTTCTCTAATATCAATGCCAGGGTAGGAGTTCATTTTAAAAACATTTTCCAAGATGTCAATCTGAGGAGATTAAAACACACTTGTTGAATAGTTATCACTACCTTCATAGGAGTAAGAAAAAGTAAATACAAAAAACAGTTTAGTTTGTTCAACAGAAGACTTCCCAGCAGCGTTTGCACAATTCTGATTCCAGGCAGAAACACAGGTCTGCTGAAATTAGCAACATTACCGTTAATTTACACTAGTTCCTGATTATATTTCTCTCTGCAGAGGTACATCATACTGAATTAGTCAGCTGTTGTAGGCTTCTACCAACATTTTACTAAACTACATTGTTATTAATTTATTAAATACTAAGAAAATCCCTACCTGGTTTCTAGTGAATGCAGTTCTTGGTCTTCTGCCCCTGTACCAGCTCAGTTCTCGTTTGAAAGATAGCCTTTCAGTGACTGAAAAATATTTTTCACATTTCAAAACTCTTTCCTCTTGCACTGGATTACTGTTAGCATGAAATAATGGATTTTCATAGCAAACAACAGGGATTTGCAGATGAGGATTACTGTCATCACCTAAAACTAGAAAAAGCAAGCAAACGAGAGCTTCAATTTACTGGTTTTCAGTACAAACATGAAAATATACACATTTTTAAAGGAGTAAAAGCTTGAAAGGTTATAAAGCAGACTGCTGACTTACCCAAATTGGTGCATGCATCCATCCACGGTCTGTGAGGTTTCACAGCTGGAATGCCATCTTTTTTCTGCTCCAGTCCCAAAATACTTTCAATGGAAAACGAGCACTGTGTGGTTTTATTTTCTACAAAACCAGACACTTTCTGAAGATTCTGAGACGCTGATGAATTAGCAGCACATAGCGATGTACTTGCCATGCTTTCACCTTCAGCCAGCATACATCTATACTGTACTTGCATTTCTCCACAAGTCCTCCTTATAGCTATGTTGACAAGGGGGTTGGATTTGCAACGTCATTAATTAAAATCTTTTATTAGAAAGTTTTAGCATGTCAATGAAAACTCTCCCACCAAGAGGCACGAGGAGTTAATTGTTTATTTGTTTGCAAGTAATTAGCAACTAATGGTGACACTAGGGGGGCCACCAAGAGGGACAAAAAGTGTTATCTCTCCTAACCAGAACATCGACTTAACTTTCTCAAAAGAAGCTGTGCACAAATATAGTACTTCTCTTTTATTTGAAATCATTAATGTATAAAATCAGGTTTTTTAAAAACTTTATACTCTAATGGACTCCACTTACCTAAACATAGCAGCATGATAGGAAACCAGTCAAGTAATAAGTAATCTCATTTAAGTGAATTTCCTTCCAAGGAAATTTAAAAAATAATCTCTTAATGCTATTAGGGTAATCCCGATGAAAATGCCTCTGTTTTTTCATATGCATATGTAATGGTGAACGTGGTCAATAAAACAACAATAGCTTTTGGCATAAGGCGCTGTGCAGTGGGTTGGCAATGTTGTCAAAGCTCAGTGTAATTGCCTTCCAAGTGCCTGGATTAGTTAACAGGAACAGTTGCACCAACTATTTTAAATAATTCATGCATTCACTTTTCTTATTAAAATAACTTTGTTGCAGCTGTTTTGAAACACACCATATGTGAAATTTCCTGATCATTCTGTACAACATAAAAACAAAACTTAAATAGACGCAGTACACTCAAATTTACTGGTTTAAAAACATCCTTTTACTGCTAGATTTTCCTCCATTCTTGCAGGTTTATAACCAATAGAAATTTATTTAAATCCTACAGAGCGAACACTTAAAATGACCAAATATCATGAGTAATGGGGAGAAAGGAGGTAAACGTTTTGTAACAAAGTTCAAAGTTTGAAAAGAGAATTCTGATTTCACTCATTACAAAGAAAGAACCAACTATAAGATCATTATATTCAAGATCATCTGTCAGCCACATAGCAGTTTACATGTTACATGTTCAAAACCAGCTTTTGGTTCAGGATAACCTCTCTACAGAGATTCCTCCTCTTCTTACTTTGGACATAGCTTTATTTTAGAACATGCAAAAAATAAGAACAATATTTTAATTTCCGAATGCAAAAGTTACCCCTCTTAAATAAAACTTTTAATTTGGAGACATAATGTAGGAGCACATGCGCACGTAGGACTGTGTGCTTTTAGAGGAAAAATCTGGCCCTCTTTTTTCTTGTTTTACCATTTTTTCTCAGAGTAGTTTATTCTGTGTAATCAATCCCATTCACATGGCTAACAACTAATACTAAGGAAATAAACTACCTCCACTTTGATTTTCTGTACATTTGTAAACAACCCAAGACTAATCTTCAGGAATAGACAGAACCAGGAAAACTGCTAAGGAAATGGCACAGTCTAGAATTGACAATACTGTGCTGAGGGAGGTTCTACGGAGAAAAATGGAATCCATATGTGGCTTTATATCAGAAAGACGGTCAGCTGAAGAATGTTGACTTACTGGACTGACTTTGTGTTGTGCAATGAGATTGCTGTCAAACCAAACTATCAAAAAGAGTGACAGTTCGAGAAGTGATCTTAGCAAGGACACCTTATCAGCACATATCAATGGATCCTGAAGTGGCATCAATCTAACTGCAGTGACCACCTGCAAGCTAAGCTCCAGCCATCATTTAACAGCCTCAGCAACCACGGAGTGTAGACATATAAAAAAGCCGTAAGGACCTATGTATGAAACCACTGCTTGCTGGAATATTTGGTGAACTAGAGGTCAGTGGGAAGCAGTTGTTAAGCAAGGGCCTTACAGCCCTTTATGTTTCAGTACAACTGTTCCCAACAAGGCAACCTGTGACCTTATCAAAGCAACAGGACTCCTTTTCTTGACTGCAGGCAGTTATTTTGAGTATTCAGACTGCAAACCAGGTCCAGAGGTTACTAAAGATATAACGCAAAGCCTCTTATATAGCAGTGATCGGTAGGTCAGTTTTCTGCCTCTACAGTCTCTACATGGAACACCAGTTTTTTTTAAAAAAACAAATTTTAAAAAACTTCCCACAAAACACATTGAGTCAAAAAGAAAACAATACACCTCCTTCAGTACTGAACTTGGAGCTGCTTACCCATTTCTCTATCCCAAAGAGGTGAAAAGCATGATCACTGATAGAGAGACAGCCTCTTGAATCCAGAAACTAATGCAGACTTTAATAATACAAAACAACCTCTTAATGATTATAATATAAATAGCTAGTTTCCAAATACAGCCCACTATTTTTTTTTTTAAAGAACTTAAAAATACCAACACAAGCACTGATACAAAACACATTTCGGAAGATATTTATTTCTCCTGGATGAATATGAATGAAATTAACCTAAGCCACACAGTTGAGACTCAGATTACCACATGCTTCAAGTCCCAAAGGGGTAAATACCTTCACAGGTGTTTTCTTCAGAACTATCAATAAAGACAGGCATATGTGGTGGTAAGAGAGACATTTATAAGAGGCACGTCTCTTCCCAAAGCTAACCATTAAGTTAACCAAGTAATTATAACTTATTTTGGTCTCTCTGAGATTGTGGAAACTTTTTCAGGGTAGTCTGCTTTTAACTCCCAGTTGGAAACACTCATTCTTTCAGGGTTTTTTAATGACTTTTCAGGGAAAAGAGATTTTGGTAGCTCTCAAAAAGAATTTTCATAAAATAGGCCAAAACCAGTCAACGCATTTGCTAGGCACAGGTCAGTAGCTCATCAAATACTGCCATCTGGTGTTGAGGCTTGCCAGGCTGTTAAGTTGATTCAGCAATGTTATCTGAGTAAGAAACTGTGTTATCATTAAAATAATCATATTACATTCATTTGCTCAATGTTGAATTGACTCAGACCTGGAGACTGCAATGCAGTCACTGAAACATATCAACATACTTGTTTTTAAACAGAGTTCATGGCTGCAACTGCTCATAGGACCAGGACGTACCAATTCAGAAGTTCACAAGGTAGATGCTCACGCTATGCTCTCTACTTTCTGAGAAATTCAGTGAAATTGAAGCACCATATATCTAAGAGACCTTTATAAAGCTAATGCAGCTCCATATAACTGTTTATAAAATTTTCACAAGAAAAGAGAACTTATTCTAATAAGATAGAAATCTGCATTATACAAAAAATTCTGTTCTATCCCTGGATGTGTTAGAGGTCAGGTTGGATGGGCTTTGAGCAACCGCATCCAGTGAAAGGGGCATTCCAACTAGATGATCTTTAAAGGGCCCCTCCAACCCAAACCATGATTCTAAAACAACATATATGTAGAGATAAATCTTCTGGAATGTTTGGCTGAAGGTCTAGCATTCAAATGTTGCTAGATTTCTTTGAACAGAAGCTTGCTTCATTGTAGAAGAAAGCTATTTGTTATCAAGGTAAACAGTCAACAAACCTTTCCATAAGAAATGAGGATGAAAATATGTTTTCCACAGGGCAGAAAACAGAGTTTTAGATTCAAGAATACCTGATAGTAAAGAACCAGATTAAATTTCTAGGAATTCCCACTGAAAGTGTAAATAGACCTTGAGCCTTCACTCAAAAACTATACATCATTATTTTGGCCCATTAGAAATGATCCATACTTCCCTTGCAACCCATATGAAATTACCTATAGAGTTTTAGCTTAATACTGTTGTAGGGGCAATTAGAGAACACAACAAACATTAAGTTGGAAATCCTAAGTAATCAATAATAGCAGAAATCAGTGCTCCTTGGATATGCAAATCCAATCCTCTTAAAGCATCCCATACTTGATGAGGCAGCAAACTAATCTCCCTTTCAGATTTTGCACCACTGTTTTTTGCCCAGGGCCAGTAGAGTTCATCTGTTTAGTAGATGAAGCTCTTGTTCTTTAGAGATGTGAAGCCTCTAAGGACTCTGTTTATACCAGCTGAAGAGACCACACCAAGAGTTCTTGGTGGCTTTGGTCTGAAACCCCAACGCTTACAGTTGCTACCTTTTACCATTGTCACCCATTGCTACTCCACTGCCAGGTCACCTTTCACAATAGCCTAGGCGATATTTTCAGCTTTTCAAAAAGGCATAAATGGTATATGTAATCTTTCTTGATTACTTATCACACTCACAAAAATTGCCTTTCATCTCACCTTTACCACAGCTTCTTTACCCAGCTGCACCAGTATTTCACCACCTCAGATATTCTGCTGCATGTAGCTCCCTTTCAAAAATGTTTTGAACATGAATAACAAAGATTATATTCAAAGTCAACTTCAAAATGCAAGGTTGGGTTTTTTTTAGGCAAGAATGCCTCAAAACTGTTAACACCAATTTTTGCGAAACATGACTAAAAGCAGTTAGCTATTTCTTGGCTGAAGTAAAAGCTATTTTGACCCAGGGACGTTAAGTGAACACACATAAATTCAAGGTAAATCCAAGGGTGGCACTAGGAAAAGTCTGAGAAACAGTGTGTTAAAGTGCGTAATATGCAAATAAAGCCTACCTTATCCAGACAGCTGCTTTCACCCTCCAGCAGAGGCACAATGTTCTCTCCATTAGGGGACACATCTGGAATCCTGTAAAGACCTATCGGCTGCTCTTCTCCCTGTTTACATAGTGCCAAGTGTTAGTTCCCCACATTTTTAAGGCACCTTAGTAAGAATTTTGCAGAAAGAACAACAAAAAAAAAAACACCACACAAATCCAAAACCCCAAACAAGCAAAGAAATAAATCGCACACTAACAAAAAGCCTACAATGCTGAAAAAAAGTGTAACACTAAAAACACACTTATTAGAGGGTTCAGAGGGATTCTTCAATTCATTACTATCAAATCTCATCTGTTGCTGTCAAATTTGTACCTCAAATAAAACTTTTGGATGCCTTTTAACATTTGTAAAAAATGTACACAAAAGGTAAGAATAAGACTAGCAAGATCTTACAGAGTGCTTCAACATAAGGCATCTATTTTAAAAGCTGACTACTAATTCAAAGAAGCCCTGGTATACTACAAAATTATTAGAAAGGCCCTCCTCTTGCTACTAAACTGAATCGCTAAGATCAACAGAAACAAGACACATTTTTATGCTACATGCCAGCTGAAATCCAAAAGCACATTTCTACATATTAAAGATATATTTGTTAGTGTTTTGGTTTTTCTTCTAGAAAACATGTAATTCTCAAAGACCTGTTCTCTATTCATAGCAGCTCAAGAAATGGGTTTTTTTTTTCCTCTGCCACTTACAGCTGTAAATATACAAAGCCAACTAAACCCAATTCCATTTAAAGTTACTACCTTCCTGAATTCTGCTAGGGAAATGCATCTTATAGTACAAAACAGAGAACATTTTGTACAGAAGACCTCTGTAAAACTCAAGTTAACTGATTTCAAAACCAGAAAACTATGCACACATACGTAGGTCATGAACCAATGCTAGTGTTCTGTCATATAATAATTACAGATACAAGACTTAGTCTTTAAAATCCCTTGTAATATAGATAACTCTATATTATTACCATCACATGATGGGGAAAGAGAGAAGTGGTGTGACAGGTGAGTCACCAGCTGAGCTGGATGAACTGACTGAACCGAGCTGCAACTTTGAAATTTCCTCACTGCTCCCTACAAAAAAAAACCCAAACCAAACAAACCCCCCCCCACCTCAAAAATCTTTCATTGTTTGTAATTTAATACCAGCCTTTTCCTTTATCTGCTTTTAAAGGTAAAACGTGACCTGATAAAACATAAAGAAAGGTCTCCTTAGCAAGACTGCACAATAGTTAATCATTTGTTCTGCTGGATGACTTCGTGTACTTTCTAATCTGGTTTTATATTAAGTTCACCTGGCCTCAAAAAGGCAAAACCAAAAGGAACAGCCTCTTTTTTTTTTAGCTGTAATAATAAATGTATCTAAAAAGTTACTGATCATCTATTAAAATGCAGAAATGAAATATCATCAAGTAATTTCAGAGTTGAACCAGTTTGCAAATTCAAATATGCTGTACAATTTGGTTTTGCTTTTGTTAGTTTTAAGAGTGAGAATTTTATGCAGCCTCTTGTTTGACACACAGTATATTTTAATCTGTTTTTAAAGGAATGGAAATTTAGATGGATATTCTTGATTAGCAGTCTGTACATACTCAATGCCTCCTAAGAGGCCTACTCTTACAATATGAATTGTACCTGCAGGAATAGTTTCAAGTATAACTTTGGTAAAAACATACTAAACACAGAGGGCAATTCAAGAATATGCTTTTTTTTAAACAGTGCACAATGATCTGGTTCTATTCCAGCGAGCCCTCACAGTAGTTTTAAGCATTTAAATTAGTCACCAATCTATAGCACCAAGCTTATCCAGTCTAAGAAAGTAGGGGGTCCATTAGGACTGGTTATACTCTTGCTTCTGAAGGGGAAAAACTGCGGTCAGCAAAGTTTTTGGTTTTTTAAGACACAAGCAGGAACAGCAGGTCCTCAGCTGAAGCAATCACTTGGTAACAAAAACCACTAGGTAGTTAGGGATGGAAATACTTTTTTGGTAAAAGCCCCGGTGGACATGGACATGACAGGGATAAAAGGAGACTCCTCAAAAGGGAGGCTCCAGGTAACATCAAGAGAGCGCAAAAGATGCTTCCATCATGACAGGGTCACAACAGCATTAGTCCCGCTGTGGTTCTGCCCCCAAGAGCATTGTCCGTCTGTTCTGAGAAGGCACCAACAGCCAGAACAAACAGGGCTAGGAAGACATACTGATTTGTAACGCGGAGCATGTGTTTCTGCAAAAATAAAAGGAAAAAAAGTTTTCTTGCTTTTTTCTCAGTAACTTCGCTTGGCAACCATCACCTGTGCGCGGCACCGCCGGCAGCCGCCTCAGGTGGAAACGTCCCTTCTGCCTCCGCCCCCACTCACCTCCCCGAGCCGGGGGCGGCCCGCCGCAGCGGGTGAGGGGGCGCCCTCCCGAGGAGCGGGAGCCGATCCGAGCGCCGAGGCCCCTCTCCTCCGCTCGCTGACGGGGGGAGGAGGCCGCCGCCGCCTCGGCGGGACGCGCCCTGCCTCGCCCTCCCCTGAGGGGCGGCAGCGCGAGCCTCCCAGCGAGGGGCGGGAACAGCGTCGCGCGCCCGCGCAGAGGCGCGACGCCACCTCAGGGAGCCAACGGCCCCGCGCGCGCCCGTAGGCAAACAGATGGACCCGCTCACCAATAAGAAGCTGGGCGGGCGGTTTGGAGAACCAATAGGAAGGCCAAGCGGGCTGCGGGGGCGGGACATCCGGCGCGAAGCGGGGCGGGGGCGGCCGTGTTGTGACTGGAGGGGGGGGGGCGGGGGGGGCAGTCAGCTGGGCGCGCTGCGGGGAGCGGGAGCTGCAGCGGCGCAGAGTCAGCCCCGGCCGCCGCCATGCCCGGCATCGACAAGCTCCCCATCGAGGAGACGCTGGAAGACAGCCCCCAGGTGAGAGAGGCGGGACGCAGACCGCTGGGTGGAGGGCAGGCCGGGCCCGGCCGCTGGGCGCCGGGCCTAGCGCTTACCCCCTCTCGCTCCCTCCCGCCGTGTTCCCTCGGGGAGGCGGTGGAGCGCCTCGGCGGCGGCCGGGAGGGAGGGGGAAACCCTCCCCGGCAGCGGGGCAGGGACGCTGCCTGCATGGCCAGGGGCCTTCCCGTCCCCCTCGCCCGTGTGGCGTGGCAGGGGCTTGGGGCCAGGAGCCGCGGCGCTCGGGCTGTCAACTTCGGCAGCGCCCGCTGCCAGGGGTCGCCCCGCTCTCCGCGGCGCCCTCTTCCCGCCTGCGGCACCGCCTCCCCTCAGGGGTCCTGCGGGCTGGTGAGCTGCTTGTAAAGCAGCGAGCTCGGGGGCGATTCTCCAGAGGTCCTGTGCTTCGGCGTCGGGGTGGTGGCTTGCATCGACTCCCTTACTTCCCCGCCCCCGCCTTTACATTCATGACTTATTTTGGAGACCTCGTGTTGACAAAACCCGTCTTCACTTCTCAAGACAATTTTTCTTATCTTCGTGTTTTACTAAAACGCATTAAGGTGTAATAGATAGGTATGAAAAGCCGTTATTGGATGAGGTTATCGCGGCGGTTGTTAAATGCTGTGAGTAGGTGGGAAGCGCATGGTGCTGAGAGGCCTTTAGTTACTCTGATGTCTTTACTTCCATTCCTGCTGCTTGACCTTTGTCAGTGATGCCATATATTGCATTGGCATTTCTTTCATGTTGCAATTAAGCAGGAAATGCTTTATTCAGTTGCACTGGTTTCTTTTGTTGGCAGCAACAACAGCAAGTACTTTGTACTGCTCTTCCTAGACATGAAAAAAAGTATATTTTATTGCAGCCTTTTGAATTAAGATCTTTGTTTTGCTGCATTGTTTATGTAGATGAGCAAGACTTTCTATATTGTGATAGCATATGTATTGGTAGTTTTGATTCTTCAACCATAGGAAGATAAACTTTCACTTGCTTAATAGAGAAGTTTAACCTCTAAAATGACAGCCATTTTAACAAATCTATGTCAAGTGGAGGGACAGCTTAGAAAAAGCGACAGAAGAAGGCCATGCAGAAAGTGTATCGTTGCTTGCCAAAGGACAGTGCCCCATGTACCTCAAATACTAGATGTTAGATGAGATCTAGCTTGGAGTATGGTCTAAAACACAGGCTAAACCTGATGGACTCTCATGAAGAGGAAAAATTTTTGGAAGTGTTATAATAATAGTAATTTAACAAAATTATCTCTTGAAGGTCTGTTCTCAGCATATGGAGGTCATAACTATTCATATTTATAGGAAGTGTCAAATGTGAGATAGACTTAGGATCCCCAGAAAGTGGGATGTAGGGGTTTTTTTCCCAAGCACTTAAGACTGGAATGTCATTTGGGAAGCACATGCAAAGAAGTTACGTATTGGAAAATAATTATGAATTCTAGAATCTTTCATTTGAGATTATTTGTGATACAGACTAGCAAAGCCTAACTCAGCCCAATCAGTTTGATGTGCTTAAACTATTAGATTTGCCGATATCTTCTTCTATTTTAGGTACAAAATTTTACATCTTTCAGTCAACCTAATATTTCCAGTGAATTCTGGTTAACCACCTCTTAGAATAACATAACTAGGACTGTAGTTTTCTATTACATCAGTTAATTTCTGTTATTTTGAAATCAGTGCAATGAAAATGGCAGGAAATGTTGCTTGAAGAAAGAAGAAACCTTGCTTTCCTTAGGAGTTGCCGTGACTTTCTGATTGATGCGTTCATGCTGTAATACTGAAAAAGATCATCAGCGTAGGTTGTTGGTTAGTGCTGAACTATGGGCTGGAGTTTTGCACCTTTAGACGTGTTTCAGACACTAACTGTAGGTATATAAACATCATATCAAACTTATTCTGCATCTGAGGGAAGGAAAGGCTTTTCTAAAATGGCAAAACCCATTCATTTCCTCTTGTCGCAGGATAAAAATCTAACCACTGTGCTTTTAGGTGTAAACCAAATGCCGAGTCTTTTGCTGTGCAAAGCAGTGCAATTTAAATACTTCAGACATATATTACACATATACTCAGTGTTTATATATATATATGTTTAGAGACAGTTTCTGCTCAGACTTATTTGCATTCCCGAAGCATTGCACAATAAAAAAGCCAAGAGACTTGATAGTATAGGCTCTATCTCATGTCACTTAGGCCATACATATGAGGACATAAAATGCTTAACAATTCACTGACTTCTAACTAGGTGATTTCATTGTGCAGCTTATCACTGGTAGTTTCTAGTGTACTTGCTCATATATATGGGATGAAAGCATCTTAAAGAACATGCAAAATGATGCAGAGTTTTACTAGAAACATGAGTAAACAATTCCTCCAATTTTTTGCTAAGCAGTGGTCTGCTATAACTTGTTCACAGTTTCAGGTTATTTTCTTTCCATCAATATCATACAATGTCAGTTTGAAGTCCGGACATCAACAACTGATATTCTTACAATAAAACATAGAAATGCTTTTATTCTACAGTGTTCCATTTTAAAGAGTAAGCATAATCCAGAAATCTTACATTATATTGCTTTAAAATTATATGTTCAGGTGTATTTATGTTCAGAGTTATTTATGTTCAGGTTTATTAACGTTCAGATTTAAAGGTCATGAGTATATAATTCAGTGGTTATGGTACTATGTAATTTTTTCTTTTGCATTCTTTCAGGTATGTCTCCTTTAATGGGAGAGTCACAGCTATTAGGATGACACAACATGTTGCCACACCTGGCAAACATTTGAGTTCCCCTCCAACTCCTTCCTCCTCCACCCCCCTTTTCCACTTGTTTTATAAACTAGAACCACCATTAAAGTGATTTATTGTGTTGATGATGCTGTTTGATTATATTTTTTTATTAAAGTATCTTGTAGGCATTATATTGTATGATCATATTTGTGAGACAACCAGGCATCTAATTCAAGTTAAATAAAAGAACTTCATGTCAAAAGAAAGGTCAAATAATATACTTCATACAGGCTTAATAAGTTTCCAGGTCCCATAAGTTCCTTCCCTTCCTCTTTGAGGAAACTACAATTATTTAGCCTAGGGAAGACAAAGAAAGAGAATTTCCAATTTCAAGTGTTGTAACAACCATAATTTTGGGGGAAAAAAACAGTTATATACTTACAATTCTTTCCATTTTCTGTCTGGACGTAAATTTTACTGTAAACCTGAAAACAAAGCATAGTCCTCTTGCTAAAACGTTACTAAAGGGTTTATTTTGTGGGTCTTGCAAGCGAGACTCCTGTTTCCAAGCACCCCAACCAATATTTTAGATTAGGAAAAGCAAATGTAGCCTGTGCAGAGTTATAGATACATTCTCTGCTCTTCCCCCTTTTGGGTTTTTGTCTTGGTGGAAGGAAGCTATTCGATATCCTCATGGTGAGGAGTAACATTGCTTTCCAGTGCAAAAAGGATGCAAGAACACTTGAGTCAGCATCTCAGTTAAGCTTAAGGACAAATTATGCCTGAGCAACCTGATTGCCTTCTCATTCAGAGTCAGTCGTTTCATCACAGGGAAGAGCAGTGGATGTCATTTATCTTGACTTAAGCAAGCATTCTGACACGGTCTCTGGTAACGTCCTTCTGGCCAAAATGGAGAGGTATGGACGGCAACCTGGGTGGAAGAACTGGCTGGATAGTTGGGCTTGAAGAGTAGTGATCGGTGTTTTGAAGTCTAATAGGTGGACAGTGATAAGGAGGTTGATTTTGAGGTGGATGCTGTTAAGCACCTTCATCAGTGATGTGCGCAGTGCAATAGGATGCATAGTCAGCGAGCTTGTGGGTGACCCCAGCTAAGGAACAGACTGACTGACAAGCTGGGGCAAGGACAGAAGGACAGATCTTTTCATTCCCTTTCACCGTGGAGTGGTGAGGAGGAGAAACATGTTTAGGAATGACAAGGTGTAGGCTGTACTATTGTGGTTTGGTTTGGCTTTTAGTTCCTCAGGCTTTTGATCACAGAATTGACTGTGATTGCACAGGTGAATTATAGGTCCACGCACAGCCAGAAACTGTCTTCGTGCAGGATGGCTAGGATCAGCATGCCACAGCCTTTGTTTTGATCTCACTGCAGAAGAAATGTGTATAGCTGGCATGCTATTTAATACCGGTCATCTTTACCTTTTTCCTTAGGGAGGTACCCTAGTGAGTCCAGTAGTTGCCCACAGTTCCAACTTTTTTATGCCCTTATCCATCTCCCTTGGTCCTTTCCTTTCTGAAAATGTACTTGTATTAGCCTGGAGGGAGGCTGACAGCAGGCATGAGGCTGAGCTTGGATATCTTTTAAGATTCTCTGGCATGCAAGGTGTATCGTTCCTGTAAACAGTGTTGGAGGGTGTATGAACTTTTCAGTAATGAAACCTGAAGCAATGCTATTTAACTTTGAAATTCTGTTACATTTAAATACTACTTTGCTAACTTGACATGTTAGCGTTTTGGCTGTTTCATTTTTGCAGACCCGGTCTTTGCTGGGAGTATTTGAAGAAGATGCTGCTGCGATTTCCAATTACATCAATCAGTTATTTCAAGCCATGCACAGAATATATGATGCACAGGTAGTGTTAATGAAATTCTTGAATGCATTATAAAGCTTTTGAACCACATTTCACATCTCTTGCTTTTTTTGAAATTATTATAAGCAATATTTTTTTTAAACTTCCACATTTTTAAAATGTGGAAGTAAAATAAAAGAAGAATTAAATGATTGTTTTTCTGTATGTTAGGGAGTGGTAAAGACTAAATTCTTGTGATTTCTTTTGCAACAGAATTTCTTACTACAAGTAAAAAGATTTTCTGGTCTTCTAGTAATTTTACTGTATTTCCCAAGTGTTTCTAAAATATTTCTCATCGTGATCTCCGTGTGTATAATAGTATGTACCAAGTGGGAGATTATTTTTTACCCACAATATATTCATGTTTCACTCATCATCTATAAGTAAGTGCACTTTTATGCCAAAGGCAGAATCTATTTTGTGTGTTTTTCTGAACAATTGAGTTTATGGCTGTATTTTTAATTTGTATATACTTGAACTGTTTGGCTTTTTTACTGATTTGTTGCTCTTGCTTTTCATATTTTTATTTTACTGTGTTTTTTACTTTAATGGCTAGTGTATTTATTGTAGGTTTGCTGCTGTGCAGTTTTATTTTACTGCCTCTCTATTTAGCTTTTAATTTCTGTACTTTCTCCTTCAACTGCCTCATGAAAGATGAAGTTGTTCCATACCATGAAGCTGCTAATTAGGTCCTGTCTGTGTACAAGTACAAAACAGTTTGTAACCAGGTAGTACTGGGATTCATTTTAATCTTTTCTTTCCTTTACAGATAACAAATTCCTAATACTCAGTAACTAGGGCAGCTAATTTGAAATAATTAAATGCAAACATGCACTGCATAACATGAAAAATACAGAAATCACTGTACATAGTACAGGCTGTGAACTTGCTATTTGTAAACACTGATTACCTGTAACTCTCAATAATGTTAGAGAAATGGAAGGGCAGGATGCTTATGTTTTCTGGAAATCTGTAGTCAGATTTTCAGTTCCATGTCTGTAATAGTTTCCTCTTCAAATATGTGATTTTTTGATATTAATTTAAATCAAAATAACAACCTTGGGGTTTCTTTGTTTGCTTTTTAAATCAGAATGAATTAAGTGCAGCAACTCATCTGACTTCAAAGCTTCTGAAGGAATATGAGAAACAGGTACTGTGTAAATCGTGGTTGTCTGTGTGTGGTCAGGACTGTGTATTTTTGTAGTCTTTTCTCCCAGAGCACAACGTAGAATGTATTTAGGTTTGGCCCAGATAAAATGAGCTTCTCTATTTGGTGGCTCGAATCTTTGCCAAAAGAATCTACTGTCTTCATATTAGTTCTTCCAACTAAAACAGAATGAAATTCCTCTTACCATGATGAATATTATTAAGTTATGGAGTATTTTACTTTTGGATCAGTGTTTTGGGGGTTGCTTAGGGTGGTAGTGGGGTTCTGTTTTTGTTTCATAAACCTGCTTACTGTTAAGTGCTTTAATTTGACTAGTCACAAAGAGAAGAGATTGCATAGCAGTCTCCATTTAACAACCATAATTTACTCTTATTGTGAGAATAATTCCATCTCTGAAAGCGCAGATTGTGGAATCTGTAACTTTCCCCACTGTAGCCTCTGCTGTGAAGGGTTTCCTATTTGTAGCTATGCTGCTGGGACCCCTTTTCTGAGATGCGTGTTAAAAGCAAAAAAGTCGCTCCTTTTAAGGCGGCTGGCACTCCCTATCCTCATTCTTCACCTAATGAGGTGAACTGTAAAAGGTACTATTTATGAATTATTTTGGTTTGGTGAGTCTTTCTAGAGGGGTGAGATGGCACGTTATTTTTCCTTCAGTAATTGTTACTAATGAATAAGCGTAAAGCAGATAGGATCAAAACCACAATGGTGCTGGTCCAAAAGAATAGTGAGTATTCATACCTACAGTAGTCCCATTAGGAAGAGATGGAGAAACAGATTTAGAGTGTCTGTTTAAAAAAAACAGTCTTAATTCCTAATGACAGACTGGAAATGCTGCTTAAGATGTCTGCACAGTCCGAATTGTAGCAGGAATTAAGTTATTTCTGCTTTTTTTTTTTAAGAAGTGGCTGCAGTACTGTCATTTGAATTGTTTTAGCATTGCTGCTACAATACCAAATTGACTTTAGTGACACAGCTGTGTAATGAATTGCACTGTTTCTGCCATTATCTAGCAAAAACATAGTTTTTGCAAAATCAAAATGAAAAGAACTAGCTTCAGATTAGAAGAACCAATTAGGGCATGATGTTCTTAGTCATTAGCAGTTACGGATACCAAAATATACACCAAATACCGTTATTTCAGTTACAGTTTGTTGCATTCATTGAGAAGAAGGAGGGGGGAACCTAACAAGATGGAAGGAGGTGCTCAGAATTTTTAACAAAGTTGGGGTTTTTTATATTTCCAAGTGTTTTATGTATGGCTGCTGTGAATTAAAAGAAGAATTAAATTAGCATTGGACCTTTTCTGATTTATCTGCTTTGGACTGCTTTTTTCCCCAGTCAGGAGATTAGCTTAAAAATACACAAAGAATGTTTTAACTGGATTATTTCTTTTTTCACTTGTGACCATTTTGGTCATACTTTTGCCTCCATCAAGGCATTATAGAAGAAAATTCTTTTGGATGGTTTAAAAATTTCACATCATCAGAAGTTTAAGATGAACACCAAATATTGCTTAATTTTTGATAATTTTGAAATAATTTGCAAAGCTGGATAAAATTCTTCATAGATGTCAAGTTGCATATTTCCTGATTTTTTCAATAAAATTATGAATTAACTTATAAAATCTATTAATTAGATCAATTAATGTATTTTAAATGTTTTAAAATGAGAATTATTTATTAACACCCCCCCCCCCATATTCCTCCTTTACAGGACAATAAAGAAGTGCTCCAGTGTATCTTAACTGTATAATATTTTAAAATAATGGAATACCCAGTGCATTCATAGGTATGATTAATATAGTTTTGTGAATGGCAGAAGATGCTGCAAACAACATGCCTCCTTTTATTTTCTTTTAGCGTTTTCCACTAGGGGGAGATGATGAAGTCATGACTTCTACTTTACAGCAATTCGCAAAAGTGATAGACGAGGCAAGTACTTGTGTTTGTTCCACTTACTCTGCTAATGTTGTCATGTATGGACTTGAATTATTCCAGCCTTTTTTAACATAGGAGGTACAGAAATGGCTTTCATTTGTCAATAAGGTAACACTTAATTGTGTATTGCAGCATATATTTAAAGTTATATAACCTGTAGATAAGGAATCAATTCAGCAAAATGAGGATACATTGTTGAGAAAGAATGTAGTTTAACTTACCGTAGATACAGCCAAAAAACATTACAGAATGGCAGCTAGAAACTGTTTTTCATGAGAGTATTTGTATTGCCTGATTTCGGGTACCTGACTGACAAAGGAACCTCCTGCTGTCTGTATGAGAGACGGAGGCTCTTCTGAGGGACAGCTTAGCACCATTAACGGCTGAATCGGGATTTTTCTGTGATCCTGCTCCCCACTTTTAACGCTACTTAAAGAGTCTTTTGGGAGGAAGAACACCTTTGTTCTACCTCTGTAAGCTGTGAAAGATGGGCTGTGATGTAGCTGGAGGGAAACTGGAGAAATAAATTGACTAGTCTTCAGTATGTATGAGGCCATCTTCTGACATCATCCAGTAACTTGGAATAAGTTGGAAAAGCGGGGACAAACACTAAACTCTAAAGGTCTTCTGTAAAGAGCTAGTGATGAGATCAGGAACCTAGGAAAGAATTGCTGCAAAAAAATGCATGAGCAAAATTATGTTTGAGTTGTACATGTCATCTTTGAGTGAAATTGATGTCAACCTATTTATTTTATTTTATTTTATTTTATTTTATTTTATTTTATTTTATTTTATTTTATTTTATTTATCTTAGCACTGTTCTCCTAAAATTTCCTTCTTTCTCTTGTCTTTTACAGCTCAGCTCTTGCCACGCAGTACTTTCAACTCAGCTCGCGGATGCAATGATGTTTCCTATTACCCAGTTTAAAGAAAGGGATCTAAAAGGTAGAGTGCTCAAACAAATACTGTTTTTATCAACAGCAGCAATAACAAAAATGTAGCATTTAATCTCCATAGCTCTTGTTTTGCTAAATAGAATACGCCACTTATTTTTCAGTTCTCAAAAGTATGCACCTCCCAATTTAAAAAAAAATGTAAGTTATTTCTATTCATGAGAGTATTATCATTGAAGAACTTAACACTATTACTGTTTCAACAGAAGTATTACTTATATTATGGAAGCACTTCTATTCAAGATTAAAATTTTGCAGTTACTGTAAACATTAGGAAAGAATAATTTTCCGAGAATTTGCACGTTCAGGAAATATTTGTATATATTATAATACCATGACATCCATATAATGGCTGGACTAAACTCCAAAGGCAAAGTGCCAAAGTTGTAGTACTTATGAAGATTTAGTAAGGTGGTTCTTCTGCCCTGCTGGTAATACAGGTGGCTTCTTACGTGCAGGCATAAGATGCTTGCAACTTCTTACTTTTGTAACAGTTGTATCTTATTCTGCCTGGTCTAAAATAATATGTAATGTGTCTGATTATGACAGATTTTACTCAAGGTGCTAAAGTGAATAGACTGGTGTGGCAAATGGGCTTCAAATATAAATTATAAGAGTTAAAATCGAAATAATTTAAATCCCTAATGTGAACATCCTAGAGTGGGTATACCTAACATAGGAACGTTTTAAGTCTAAATTGAAATAAAAATCACAACTCTTCTATAAGTCTTCTAGCTCTTTATGAATCTTGGAAAATACTTCTTTGGCACTAGTTTGTTGGAAAATTATGGGTTAAATAGATTATTCTTTTTGAGCAAGGGAACATGAGTATCTCAAGGCTTAGATTACTTCTCAGAACCTGGAAAAATCTCCCGTTAATATTTACTGAAGAAAAATCCCTGAGGCAATAATCGCAAATTACATTTTCCCACTGGAAGTTTTTAACCACCAGCTGATGTAGTATGTAGTGACACCATACTTCATGGACTTCATGGGCACTTTCTGCAAAGCTTTTCCATGCTTTTTTGTCTCTGCTTTACCAGAAAGTTGAACATAGCTCTCCACTTGTCTATGTTACAATATGACACAAAACCACAATCAAGATCAGAACGAGTGCTAAGTGTTGTACTGTTTTCTGTTCCCTGACACAGTGAGACTAAATAACCATCTAGACCATGACTAATTTTAGGTAGGAGGAATCACAATGCGTTTGGGGCTTTCCTTCGGTCCGGTGGTACTTCCCTGTCTCCTCTGCTTCCGCTTCCCCAACTCAGACCAGAACTCTGACCAGAAATATAGGTGATGCATTTGCATTGACGATCTCTTTCAAAGTCTTTTGAAAAGAAGTTCCTCCTTAACGTAGTACAGTACAGCATCTTTTTTGGTAAGCCGGATAGCCACATAAACGATACTCAGGCCCTAAGTAGGAGCAGACTTTTCTGGCCTCACAGTGCCTGTGCTGGTCATTTGGTCTGGTGCAAGGTGTGAACTACAACTGTTCAGTAGTGAAACGTTGCATGAGAAACCTTAACATGTAAACGTTATGTTAATAACAACTTGCTTAAATTGTGATATGTTGTTTTGTAGAGATATTAACTCTAAAAGAAGTTTTCCAAATTGCAAGCAATGGTAAGTGTAAAATACTTGATGTTCTAGATATTACAAAATGACAGTATTATTGTAGATTATTTACTCAGGAAACTGGTGAAGATATTTGCACAGCTTAAAGTGACTAATTAAGGTGTAAGTTTTTTTAGTGATACTTAGGCACCCAGCTTTCCTTGGTTCACTTGTAAATCCCTGCTTTGCGTACCAAAGTGTTAAGGCAAATTGACAGTATTAGTCTTTTTTTACAATACTTTAAATATATATATAATTATTAAATAATTTAGGATTATGCTACCAAAATTACTAAAAATGGTAAGCTCTCTTCTTAAAGTCAGGACTGGATTAATAAACAAATTTTACCTCCCTAAAATTAGTTTGATAGTTCTCTTCCTTATTGTCAGAAGTTACTTTTTTAGCTAGCTCTACTATATCCTTGTAGAGAATGTATTCTTTAAGTAAGAGTTAAGTAAGGATTCTGCTTCTCTTAATGTAAATGGCTTGATTGCTTTAGAAGCAAGAAAGATTAGGTACAGGTTTTCATAACAGTTGGACTCAATGATCTTGAAGGTCTTTTCCAACTTAAATGATTCTATGATTCTGTGATAATGAAAAGTTGTCTCTACTTATAGAAAGTTTCTGGCTTTGAAGAATACTAGATGTTTAGGGAAATTTGTAACAATTTGGCCATGTTTGTGTCTGGTTAGAATTTTTCTTCAGCCCAAGTATTTGTGGCAGTGAAGTAATTATAAACAGGAAAGAACAATTCTTAAAGGTTTTGATATGACAGAACTTTGCATTCAGCTGGTTGTGCAACACACAGTGATATAAAAGTTTTCTGCTCTGTTTCGTAAGTCATTAATTTATCAAAATGATCATAAATTCTCTCTTGATTGCTTAGACCACGATGCTGCCATTACCAGATACAGTCGGTTGTCAAAAAGAAGGGAAAATGAAAAGGTTCGTAAACCAAAATACTTGATATCAAGATTTTTAGAGGAGATAAGAAATAATTTTTATCTAATATATATCTATTTACGATGGAAGACAATGTATGGCAGGTTCCACCTGAAGGTTGATAGTTTGTTTTAGCGGGCTAGACAGTTTGGTTCAGACCAGAAAAGCACGTTTCCCCAATACATGCCTGTCTTGTAACACTGAAAATGTTCTAAGGTGAAGGTTGTGATACTATATTCAATTTGTTGTTGTAAAATAACCACACTTTCCAGGGAGAAAAGAATGCTGTATTTGTTTTTCATGTCTCTCTCATGTGTAAGTTAGAGAAGCGGAATTGCAGGGTAAAATCTGCAATTGCTGATGATAGAGGGTAGAACATTACTGTGTTGTTTTTTCCATGCTGGCTATAAAGCTGTCCAGGAGGCGTGTGATGAATACCGAGTCTCAAACATTCCTTTTTCCCCCTCCCCCTGTCTGTGTCTCTTTAGATCAAGGCTGAAGTTACAGAAGATGTATATACTTCCAGGAAAAAACAGCATCAGACTATGATGCATTATTTCTGTGCGTTAAATACTCTTCAGTACAAAAAGAAAATTGCTATGCTAGAACCCTTGCTAGGATACATGCAAGCTCAGGTAATTTCAGATTCTGAAAGCTGTAGGTCTGAAAGAAGATGTGAAAGTACTTCGTGAAGGTTGATGTACTGAAATCCATTGCAAGACCCCTTCTGCAGTCCAAGGAAGCGAATGGAGGAAAAGACGTACCCCATCCTCATCCCGTAGCTGTCATAGCTGCTGCCGTGAGCACTGTCATTAGCTACAGCTAGGCATTTCCCACTCAGTGGGTGAATCTCATCATGACGTGCCCTCACTCCCATCGGAGAATCTTTTAAGAAAGTCTGGGTGACGAATATAAAGGTCTAATTCTCCCCCAAAACCCAGATGGCTAAATTTAATGCGCTGCCTGAATTTTCATTGCTGGGTACTTTTTTCCACTGGATCGCTAATGGGAATAGCTGGTTAAAGCTTTCATGCATGCAAGTCCACATGGAAGTGTACCTTCTTAGAAGGTAACGTGGAGACTGTTAAACTCCTTCCTGTGGCAGCTATTCTGAGGTGAGATAATCATCAAATTCACATCACTGCTGTTTTCAATCAAGGGTGTGGAATAACTGGAATGCTAAAAATCATTCTGGCTTGTGTTTGTTTAATATAAATGAGTTCATGATTGGTTTATTTGAGGATGGGTGCAATAGGAAATACAACTATAAAAAAAGTTCTTTGAAGAGACTTAATTTGTATTTTCAGAAGTGTGTTGTCAGTATGGGTTTTTTTAAAAAAAAAAAAAAAAAAGTGCCAAACTTCCCAGCATCTGGCAGTGCCACAGTGTCCCGAGTAGAAGTTACCTTGAACATACTGTCTGAAAGCTTTCCCAGTCCAAGAAGAACTCTTGCTTCTTTTTGAAACTTTGCAGCTTGTATTTAGGAACTAAGCTCTAAATATTTTCTGTAACAAAGTAGGTAGCGCAGACTGGTGTTCGGGTGCAGGTTTTTGCTGAAGCTAAGAATGGGAAGGACGGGGCCATGCCCTGTGGCTTCCCGTTCTGAGATTTCATATGGGCTAAACTCAGTTTAGGTGTGGCAGTTTTTCTGGACCAATATGGAGTGCGCTGTCTGCAAGATACACATTGTCCGTTCCCCTTGGCAGGGTCCGCAGCTAGAGGATGGCCCCAGACGAGTTCTCACGGGTTTCCCCTCTCCTGTGCCCCCCAAATAACTCCACCCGTAACACAACAGTCAGCAAAGTGGGGGGCTTGAAAAAGTAGAGAGAGACCTTGGGATCACCAGGGTCAAACCTTGTTTCTTTTCCCGGGCAGTTTTTGCGTATTTCTGCATTCCCTCCAGGTGACCGCACTTCCTCCTGTCGCAGTGAAATCCTGCTGCAATGTCAGCGTCAACCTTCACTTGCAGACAAAACCATGCATTCTGCTCCTTTGGTGGGAATGAGGGACAAAAACGGATTTCTCTGAGAAACTTTGACCTCCTATGGTTTAATCTGTTAATTGTTACTGTAGTTTTATTGATGACTAAATTATCTCTTTTCCTCTTTTTTTTTTAAAGATAAGTTTTTTTAAAATGGGTTCAGAAAATCTTACTGAGCAATTGGAAGATTTTTTGACCAATATTGGCACAAGTGTACAGAAGTAAGTTTTTGTTGAATTTTGAACTATGATCAAGACAATTCTTTTTTCTGTTTCTACTTTTAATAAATTATCTGTGTTCATAACCCATTATTTACCTTAGTGTTCGCAGGGAAATGGAGTGCGAAGTAGAAAACATGCAACAAACTATAGAGGACTTGGAAGTAGCTAGTGATCCACTGTATTTGCCTGATCCTGATACTATGAAATTTCCTGTTCATAGAAATCTGACACGGAAAGCTGGCTATCTCAATGCAAGAAAGTAAGACTAACTCGTTACTTAAAAATGCCAGAATATTTGAGAAAGGAAAGCTAAAAAAGTATGCAATATTTTTTTGAAGTTAGCTAGGCTGATTTTATGTACTTAGTTGAGTAAGTCCCATAGGAGCTATTCTCTTTCTTTCTTTGGACTCCTTCACTTAATTAGTATTAATTTCATTGTTACACTGACAGCGTCATTCAGGTGCAAAGCATAGTTATCCTAATTTTAGTCTAATTTTGCCTGAATTTTCACATCAAAAAGAAAAATTAAAGTTTAGGAGAGTGTAACTTCACTGGATTGTAATTGGAAAACAACAAGATTGCAGCTATCAGGACTGTTACACAAGTGTCTGTTAAAGCGTTGGGATTCAAGTTACCAATAACATATGACAAGCTTGAGAGATTCAAGGCAAAACGTTCTCTGTAACTGAAATATGCTTTCAACAGCCTTCTCAATTTCATAGTCTTTTGTCCACTGGAGGGAGCTGTTACTATTAAAAGTCTAGCAGCTGATTTTTATAGTTATTAAAAATAAGTTGTAACACTCAGATTTTTTTTCTGTAATTTCTATCATAAGCTCCAAGGAGTTTTTTTAAAAATGTAGATTACAACAACAGTTGTAAACAACGGGCATGAATTTCTGTAGTAGAACACAATTGCAGCAATTAATATTGAAGAGAGTATCGGAACAAAAAGGGAGGCTAAACTGCAAGTGTTACTGACTTTTTGGTTTCAGATTGTTCCTCTTCTGTTATTCTGGGGGGCGAGGAACAACAACAAAACCCCAGCAACATGCTCTAAGCAAAATTTTGGTACAAAATACTTGGAATATTGAGGTATCTTACGTGACTAAGCTAATGCTTAACACAAAGTTCTTCAAAACTTAGTCGGAACAATGTAAGTGCAGAGTTCAGAGGTCTTATCAGTTATATTGATAATACATATAATTGGAATATGCATATTGTGTAAAGCAATACTGTAAAAGCTGATCATCAAAACTGAAGTACTTACACCTTTTTATTCTAAATTAAGGTTCACATAATCTAAGAAAGCAACCATTTCATGTATTCTTTGCCCAGCAATAGGTTTAGAATGAAAAAACCAACAGATGGAAAGAGACTAATTTAGTTGAAGAGCTAACCTAAAGCATTAAACGGGGAGAAAAGTTTTCTTAAGGGCCCAGATGGTTTGTTCCAAGTAATTTTATTTTTTTTCTGATTTATACAGCTCAGCTGGACTCCTAATCTGCTAACTAAGAACCTCTTTTTATCTTTTAGTAAGACAGGGCTGGTATCTTCCAGTTGGGACCGACAGTTTTACTTCACTCAAGGCGGAAATCTGATGAGCCAGGCAAGAGGCGACGTAGCTGGGGGACTCGTCATGGACATAGACAATTGTTCTGTAATGGCTGTGGACTGTGAAGACAGACGGTACTGTTTTCAGATCACATCTTTTGATGGTAAAAAGTAAGTATTCTGACATTGCTGTTACCTGTAAGTAATGCTGGCCTCACTAATTAAGAAAAGAAAGATGGTCTACCTTTGGCCAGATGATAGCTCGATAGATTTTGGGAGTATTCAGAAGCAAAATCTGGGATGTCTTTTTAACTTCGTAAGGTCTGGGGTTTTTTAGTTTATCAGCTCTATAATGTAGCTGAGTGGTATTTCAGAATAAAATTACCATAATCATTTACAATGATTGTAATACTTGTACTAATACAAGTGGTGTATTAGTATATTTTGTGAGTGCTTAAGTATTACATGGGCACAATTAGAATTTTGTTCCTTTTCTATTTTCAGCTGAAATGAAAACATAAATTTTTTTCCCCCTCAATTAAATTCGACTGCACTTGGCATGTACACAGAATCTTCAGCCTTTCTTAATTAGTTGTGCAATGTACAAACATGAAAATGGAGTTTCCTGTCTGAATGTACTTGTGAGGCATTTTAAATAGACAAAATTGTCTTTTCCATTCTCCTCTTTCAGGTCTTCAATCTTACAGGCAGAGAGTAAAAAAGATTATGAAGAGGTAAGCTTATAGGAGGTTCGCATGGAGTCCAGTGATTTTCTGTTGCACAGAAGGAATACATTGGTAACAATGGTTGGAATTCTCATTTTATGTTCTCTAGGTGGTAAGCAGTGAACTTTTAACTCATTCTAACATAAGGAAATATAGAAAATACGGTACTGTCAGCCTGGATTCAAATTCCTCTGCTATCTTCAATGTTACATTGATATACAATGACCTTTTGGGCTATTTCTAAGGTTTTTAGCTGGGCTGTGTCAGGTTGGCCCTGGTTTGTTTGTTCGGTTGAGATTGTCCCGTAGCCTAACTCTGACACGTTTGCCCTCCGATGCCTCTCCGGAGGAAGGGAGTTCATAGTCAGCTTTAGCAGCTCAAATTTGTGATTTTTCTGGGCTGCAGCTGCTGTGCTGTCTTTTAGATGGCTCAGGTGAGAACCCTAACAAGCAGCTGCGGTTCAGTGGGACAGCACCGATAGTTTGCAGATAATCCAGTTAGTTTTCTCCTTTGGAGAAAAGTGAAGAAGCACGGAGCAGGAGCAGATGGTTTTCCATCGCAGAGGGAGAAAATAGATTCTAGCTTACAGATGCAAGAAATGGGCAAATTCCATAAAAGGCAGATGGAATCTTTATAACGCCTTGAGGAAGCAATGCCATCTGCAGTCACAGAATAACGGAGCACAGAGAATCCTGATTTTTTTTTTTTTTTTTAATTCCTTATAGTCGTGATTTAAGCTTGCTTTACTTTTCATCTTCAGTGTGACTAATATAACATTTCTAAGTAAAAATCTGATATTGTAAGGTGCAGTATGCAGATAATAGTGAATTTAATGACACGCTGGGTGTGCAGAATGCTGGCTTGGCTTCCTGAAGTTACAAAGAAAGTAGAAGTGCTGAAGCCAGCCAACTCAGGTATTTAATCAAGTTTGTTAAAAAACTATGAAAAAATAATTTTTTTCTTTTTCTCTCTTTTTCAGTGGATATGCACCATAAACAACATATCTAAACAGATATACCTAAGTGAAAATCCTGAGGTAACTTTTATAATTTATAGTATCAGTAGCATCTTAAGATGTAGATACGCACAAAATGAAAAAGAGATGAACTGGATCTACTTGGGTAGCACAGAATTAAGCTGAGTACTGCCTACATGTCTAATGATAAGCTTTTTGTGGTATGAAAGCATACGGTCCGTTGTCTCCGTCATCCAAGTGGTTATACAGAAAGCATTAAAAATATGTGACTTTTGCATTTGGTATAGTTTTCTGACATCTTCAAGATCCTGTATTTGTACTTGTATATGATACTTTGTTACAAATTAACGTGACAAATATATGGATGGATGCATTTAATTTCTCCTAGAGGGAACTGACAATCTTAGGAATTAGATGAGCATAGCAATTTTGTAGGAAAAACATATTTTCACTTCATTAAAGAGTTATTTGCATTTTGAAGAGTTAGAAATTGATTGTTTCATGTAAAGAATTTGGGTAAGTAAACTAATGTCAGTTATATGGTTTTCATGTATATTTATACAGTAAATTCATATCGATAGAGACTTGCATAGTGATTTTTACTTGCTAAATTAGGGGAATTGGTCCAACAAAATCTGTTGTTTTATAACAGAGCATTTATCTATATATCATGTGTGTTGAAAGTGAAACTGTGCTCCTTGATGTCCCTGCTGAGGCCTGAAACAGGTTATTGGAAAGGAAGCTTTCCAGTGACCACCAGAGGTGAGCACTGTAGCTCCAGCAGGCAGCAGGCAGCCCGTTGAATAATACGGGAATCCGTCATTCAACTATGTAACACAAGGCTCCTGACAAATGATCTGAAGATCAAGATGAAATGGAAAGTGTGTCATGGCAGTTTTTGGTTTAGGAACTAAATATAACTTTGGAGATAACACAGGTACCTGGCTGACTGCCTAAGTTAACTATACAGAGGGGAAACAAAGTGGTTTTAGTGCAAAGCTGAGTTACCTAAAGCACGTGTGCTGATGAATATACAGCTGAGCTTCTGTTTAATCCTGGCATAGCCAGGTGCAGCTCCTTTACATCAGTGAAGGGGTGTGCGTTTATGCCTGGAGCTCAGTGCCTTCTCCTCACTTCCCAATGGCTTTACGGTCATTCTCATTTTCTGAGTCACACGCTCACACAAAATGTTTTGTCTGCTGCACCTTCCATCTCCAAAAATCCTCGTTCCTCAAGAACTTTCGCTATTGGCTTTACCCCGTGAAGTGAAGCCATCAACATTAAACACCGATACTTCAGAATCAGTGATTTCAATGAAAGGTTAAAATGGAATTCTTCAACTGCAACCGGGCCATTATTTGCTGGAGTAACATTGTTATGCAGTCCTTACGTGGTAGCTGTTCATGTCTTGGTTTTTCAGAAACATTTAAGTGTTCCCAAATCTCAGGTGCAGACTTTTGAATCTTCTTGGTTTTTAGTCAGTAGTTGAGGACTGCCTTTCTCAAATGAGATTTTTTTTTTCCTTCCTGGCTACGTTTGCTTATTTTGTCAGACTTGACTTACCATTGGGACTTTTCTCTATTGCTGGCTTTTATTAACATTTGCAGTATTATAAAGCAAGTGCATTCGTTTAAATTTAGAAAGTGAACAGCAGGAAATGTGTTACAAGTTAGAAGACAATACTACAGCTATGTTAGTGAAAACTTAGTCATGTAAGATTCTCACAAAGGGTTGAGCTTATAACTTCTGTCAATTGCATATAAATAAAACTAAAATCTTAAAGCTTATTTTGAGGAAAAGGTTTTCAGTTATTTTTTTCCCATCTCTCTATTGCAGGAAATTGCCGCACGTGTAAATCAGTCAGCTCTGGAGGCTGTTACTCCGTCTCCTTCCTTTCAGCAGAGGCATGAGAGCATGCGGCCAGCTGTGTAAGTTAATGAACTGTAGGTCACTTGAAGAGCACATCTCTAAAGGGAATCCTGGATAAAGTTCCAGGGGAAAAAAACCAACCAAACAAACAACAAAACTTTCTATGTTCAGAACTAAATCTTCGATAGGCTAGAGGAAAACTTCTTGAACCCACCTTTTTAGCATTGTGTAGCATCCATTGTTGTGAGTAATCCAGATCTCCAGCTGACTAGACAGTTTTGTTGGTTGCATCATATGTCTGGTTTGCTGTATGAATTCAAAATGAGATTTTTCTTAATGCATCCAGCTCCTGGAAGCAGACCTCGGATTGTTTTAACATCAATATATAATCGCATATGAAATACAATACAATCTGATGCAATTATTAATGCAGGTAGTAACTTCAACTTATTTAAATTTGACTAGGAACGTAGACTCCATTTTTGTTTACTATACCCTGATCATCTTCAGGTTTTTAGTTTTTGTTTTGTTTTATATCCAAGTTTTGGAATATTGTATTGGTCTCCCATGTGGTTTAATTTATTATCAACAAACCTGAACCTAAGGTATCTTAATTTTTATTTTTTGTTTTGTTTTAGACAATCTCGGCCTCCTGCAGCTCGTACTAGCAGCACAGGGTCACTGGGATCTGAATCAGCGACTTTATCGGCACTTTCCTTGGATTCCCTTGTTGCCCCAGACACTCCTATACAATTCGACATAATCTCTCCAGTTAGCGAAGATCTGCCTGGGCAAGCAAAATCTTCCGGGCAGTCAGGCAGGTAGGAAATGGAGAGAGAAGGAAAAAAATCCCTAAAGTTAATGTTACTAATTTAAAACCAACCAAGCAAACGAGAAAACCATGTTTAGGCTGCAGCTCCAAATACACATTGCCTTTGCCCTGACTCCTGTCACAAAATTTGCAGTGGCCAGCAAAGCAAAACAATGTTTTTAATGGTTAAACGGAGTTGTAAAAAAATGGCTTAATTACATGCACTAGATTCAGGGTGTAGTTTTCTATTTAGCAGCAGCTTTTCTTGCTTTAACAGCTAATGCTTTTAATTCTTGATTTATTTTAATCCTTTGGTTTCACAAAGTATTTTCCTTTCCTATTGCTTGCTCACCCAGCAGCTTGGGTTATTTCCTCTTGGAAACTCAAGAGAAATTTGGTAGCCCTGCCTCCAGGTGATGATGGCATACGATGACACTCTTCTTAACCTGAAAGGTGAGTGAAAATGATCTAGGCTTCTAGAGTAATCTCATATACAGACAAGTTCAAATTGTCTAAGAGCTCTTCCCAAAAGATAAAAACATTTTCTCCTACATGTTTTTTTGTAAACTTCCCATTCAAAAAGAATAATAAAAACCTGTAAATCTGCACTGCATTTCTGGAACTACATGTACAGAACTCAGATATTAAGAACACATATTTGCAGATCCAGCTGCTCTTAACAACAACAAAAAACCCCCAAAAGCTGAAAACTGATGTACGTGACTCTAGTCACAATAATGTGTTGTATCCCCCTGCCCTGTAGAAAAGTATTTGAACTTTCAGTTGCACCTCACAGATACCTAAGAGTTAAAATTATATATATTCAACTATTTTGGACAGATTTTTTTGTTGTTGTTTGGTATAGCGGGATAATCAGTTGGCTAACTAGATCCTTAAGAACATACTGATTGAAAACAGACTTGAACTGTACTGCAGGAAGTGGAAGGGTTAATACTTCAGCTAAATTCATGTCATCAGTTATAATTCCATCCTAGAAAATTGTATTTTTCATAGCAGAAATGATAGAGAGTTGTGCTCAGTGTTTTCAGTTAACCATCGCTGTCAATAAAGAACTGCAGTGTTTGTGCAGAGGCAACATGCTACTTTAGAAGTATTGATTATTTTAAAAAAAGACTTTCCTTAATTTCTGATACTGATGACATATATTTAAATTTTATTTTTGCCTTTTGAGAGATCCTGTGAGATTTTGCATTTACTGTTCCAGTCTAATCTTAAGTGACAAGGAAAGTTTGAGCAATAAAGGATGCTAATAGAAAGAACTTCCCTTTAGCGTATTTGCACAGGTCAGCATGTAGTGGGACGATTCTTGATGGAGTCCGTGTTGTGTAAACATTGTAGCGCTGCAGTCTTGACTTCCCAGTTCAATCTAGAGCAGTTTTATCACTTTAAACTAGACAGCTCTTAGTTAAAAGATTTCCCTGATACAATAAAACTGGCAGTCAGGGTGACATGTAACGGAACAAGAGATTGACTTTTTTCCTCTTAGTTTTGAAATTTGCTTTTAGAGCACTGTTGAGAGGTGCCACCTTCATTACTCCCCTATAAAACCTAATTTGAAGTTCATTGAACCCTTGACAATAGTTTTTCAGCTACCGGTTAGCCAAAGAGAAAGGGTTTTTTTCCTCTTTAGAAGTTTTAAATAAAATTTTCCCATTTCCCATACTCTTTTCAGCATTGCTTTCCTGCTTTTGAAAAATGTAGACTTGGAAGCCTAGAGTATTTTCACTGTTGGTTGTAACCGATAGCAACTCTGTCTTTGAGAGCCAGAAATAGCCACATTTCTCTTGACCCTCTAGGAGTAAAACCCCAGTGATGTTTTCAGAAAGCTGCATTTGAAACAAAACCAGTGACTTCTCTTCAGTAAGTAATTCAATGACTTGAGACAGTGACGAGAAGTGTGGTGCTCCTACGGAGTACTGAAAGGACTAGCTTGTGGCTGTGCTTCCTGAAGCTGGTCTGTGACATTTCACCCTCTAAAACTACACCTTTTCCAATATTAACAAGGTCTTGTCTTGGGCTTAATTCAGATATAAAAAAATACCGTGTGAGCAAAACTCTTGGGCAGCAATAATCTTTCTCCCATCATTTGAGCCCTCAAGCCTAGCAATTTATGTCTAACTCCTGATTAAATTGCTTGTCCTTATGATCCTCCAGATTACAAGTCTGTGAAATCATTACGTGTTCTTATTTGATGCAGCATGAGACTACTACGTTACTCATTAGTGGTTCTTCTGATCTGACTCCTGGTTTAATGTTTTCATTTTTTAATAGACGCACAAATCCTTTTGGTGAATCTGGAGGCTCAAAATCTGAAACAGAAGGTAAAGTTTTATTTCAATGCAAAATAAAAAATAGAATTTGAAAATTGTTTTTCTGTTTTCATCTGTAGCTTCTCTCTTCTAATTTAACACCAGTTTTAGAACGCTTAGTCACATTAGCAATGTGTAAGCCAAGTTGAGTTAAATCAGGCTGCTGCCTGAAAGTCTGTTTTAAAAATAATTGATTGCATCTCCTGTATTCATTAAAGCAAATGATGTGTGACTCGCTGTTTAGTAATTTACCTCTAATTCTTAAGTAGGAGCTTTCTCATTCCAAGTTCCTAGAAGTTTGGGGGTTTCCTGACTGCAGTCCCTCTTTGGTTTTGAATGGAAACCCCAAAACGGAGTTCACTTTTTCCA
The DNA here is from genome assembly GCA_020745775.1 of Theristicus caerulescens. Taxonomy (NCBI): domain Eukaryota; kingdom Metazoa; phylum Chordata; class Aves; order Pelecaniformes; family Threskiornithidae; genus Theristicus; species Theristicus caerulescens. Next base: position 1,630,265 of record CM036566.1, read on the forward strand.
ATACTTTTCTTTGTCTTAGATTCGATTCTTCATCAGTTATTTATTGTGAGATTTCTTGGCTCTATGGAGGTGAAGTCTGATGAAAGTCCAGATGTCGTTTATGAAACGATGCGTCAAATACTAGCGGCTCGCGCCATCCATAACATTTTCAGGATGACAGAATCACATTTATTGGTCACTTGTGACTGTTTAAAGTAAGTTTGCTTCCTGACTTCTGCTGATGTTAATTTACAGAATGATCTTCTTTCATTTTGGTAAAATTTACTTTCTGGTTTGTTTTTAAAAACAATTTTTTAGGTTAATTGATCCACAGACACAAGTTACAAGACTACGAGTAAGTAACTTTACATTTTAAGATAAATACCCAGCAATGTAATAATTCTACTTTAATATTATTAGATGTTAGCAAAAATCACTGATGGCATGAGATTTTCAGAGAAATTTCTGCTGAAATTAGGCGACCAGTGCATACATTTCCAATCAGACAGACAGACATTAGCGAAGCAGGCGTAAGGGGAGTGATTTCAGTAGGTCAGACGGGCCTTTGAAACTCCCGCCACCACCAAGCTGACAGGGTAAAATCTTAGGAAAACAGAATATTGCATTTTAACGTGTTTGATTATAAGCATTTATAGTGTTAGTAGAGAGGTAACGTTAAGGTTGGAGTCAGATTAGTTCTGAAGTCCCAAAGGGTTTGCTTGGTGTTTTGGTTTTTTGTTTTGTTTGGGTTTTTGGTTTTTAATGCATAATTGCATTGAGAGGGTTGTGCAGTTTCTGGGTTTGTTTTGTTGTTGTTTTTTTTTTTCCCCAAATTCTTTATAAAAAAATGCACTTGAAAGAAATAAGTGGAATTCTTCTTTGGATATCGAATAAGGGCAGCTTAATTCTTCAGTAACAGCAGTCTTTATTTTTCGTATTTCAAAACTGTGTCCCCCCCCGCCCTTGTCTTTATGCACTATTTATGGTCTGTCATTTAATTTGGGTCACCTTTTAAAAACATTCAGTTTTTCAGGGACTCTGAATTGCTTTCTTTTGCACACAAGGAAAGCCTAAGCATGTGAAAATGTCTTGCTATTTCAAGTAGTGCTTTTTACTTCCTTTACCTTGGTGGCATTAAGTTGAAAGCTGCCCCCAAGCTGTAAGCTTCTGCAGGTGCCATTTCTCAGCCGAGCGCCTGTCCAGTGTTCTAAAGGTGTACAGGGAGGGCTAGGGGAAAAGCCGCTCAGTTTGTAACAGTTGCAGTAGGGGCCCTCAGAGTTTAAAACCTGACCCTTTGGTACGTCTCAAAAAGGTACGCTGGAGATTTCCAAGTCCACCCTCTTTTAGGAATGAGAATGCAAAATAGTTTTGTTGTAACGAAATAATGCGGGTAGGTGGGTTGTTCGTTTTGTGGGGGTTTTGGTTTGGTTGGTTTTTTGGTGTTTTTTTTTTTCTTTTCCTGCTTATATAATTCAGGAGAGCTGAACTTCCTGCAGTAAAGATTTTGGAGAAGTAGTGCCTTTACCTGGGACCAAATATTGAACTCTTAGTCACAAATGTCATTGCATGAGTGATGTCTCTCTAAAGAAAATAAAAAAGAAAAGGAGCGTATTCACATTTAGAAAGATGACTGAACCGCACTGCAGCTGTGGTCCCCTTTTCTTACATGGAGCGTGGTTTTAGAAGTTTTCCTATCTTTTGACTAATTGAATCCGTGCCTTCTAACCTACTGGTTGTGTTTCGTAATGACGTGTTTGGTCAGGCTGTAACTTCTGGTGTGGTTGTGCATTTATGATAGTGAAGTAATGAATGTGCAGCATGTTGAAACCTGATACAGAAAAGACTCGGAACCAGTTTTAACGTCTCCGTATCTGATCCTTTTTGGCAGTTCCCTTTGCCCAATGTAGTCTTGTACGCTACGCACCAGGAGAACAAGCGCCTCTTTGGATTTGTGCTTAGAACTGCCGGAGGGAGAGTTGAGAGCCGCCAAACTTCCGTCTGCTATATATTTGAATCAAATAACGAAGGGGAAAAGGTATCGGTGATGGTTCTACTTGTACCAGTTTGGAACCTGACGTGGGTTCCGAGACGTTAGATCCATTGAAGCTGCCTGAGGGATTTCTCTGGGAGAGTATTATTTTGTTTATGTACTGCAAAACAGTTCAGCCTGACAGTCTAAGTGCCTGCAAGTGCTTTGATACGCTATCGTAGCTAATTTGGGAATCTGGCTTAATTGGGAAGGCGTTTTTATTAGAGTCGTCTTGATTATTTCCAATCTGTTTTGTGTTTAGATTTGTGACTCTGTTGGACTGGCAAAACAGATAGCTTTCCACGCAGAACTGGTAAGAATCTTTCTGGGGCGAGGGGTACTTGCGAACGGAAGGGAGAGTATATTTGTGTACCAGACTATATTCTGCAAGATGCCTATAGGTGCAGTACTACTGTGTAAGGGATTCGTTTTCTAGCATTTAAACCCGAGATAAAAAGACTTTGACCAATGTCTACTGTGGAACAATATTCAGGATGGGATTCGGCTGGCGACCTTTACCAAACAGACCAGTCCTTTAAAAGAAGAATAACCAAACCAGGGGTGTAACAGTTTTGAGCAAGCTCACGTAAATCGGTAGCATATCAAACATCTCAGGCTGTTGTTACTTACTTTATTTACATTTTTGCCCTTTAGGATCGAAAAGCATCAGAAAAGCAAAAAGAAATAGATAGAGTCAAAGAGAAACAACAAAAAGAACTGAATAAACAAAAACAAATTGAAAAGGTACGTTTCATCATTATTTCTTAATATTCTTTTTCCTTTCTACTTACTTTTGTACTCCAACCTCCACTGTCGCATTCTTTAGTACCAGTTCATAGAAGATAATGGAATTAAGTTAATTATTACAAGTATTTCCTGTGCAGATTGTGTATAATTTTGTATAGCAGTTTTTAAAAAGAGCTCTTGCAAGGAGATGATAAACCACAAACCTCGTTGCAGGAATAGTTAAGAGCAGCACTTGCAGGCCCAGAACGATTGCATTTGCTGAGGAGGGGCCAGCGCCACAGCGGGGAAGCGGCTGCGGGGAGCGGGGCTGCAGGCGCTGCGTTGGTGGGTTACGGGTACAAGCGTGTTAACGCCTCGGCTGTTCTGGTAACGCCAGCGGCTGAAACGGAAGCGTTTTGGTCTCCTAGTCCAGCCTTTGCTTCCCCCCGTACAGAAAGCTGTCCGTGGACAGCATTGAAGATAGTTTATAAATCATAGCGTTCTGTTTCAATTGTAGACGGCTTTAAAGTGAACATCCTTTTTCTGCTTTCCCAACCCCCCTTCTACATTAGGACTTAGAGGAGCAAAGCCGGTTGATAGCTGCTTCCAGCAGATCAAACCAGAGCAGCGGAGAAGGACAATTCGTAGTCCTGAGCAGCAGCCAGTCGGAAGACAGCGATTTAGGAGAAGAGGGGAAGAAGAAGAGAGAATCTGAAGCCTAAGGTTGCCTGCTTCAGTAAACGCGGAATCATGGCTGTACCTGGTGAAACGGCACAAGTTCTGCAAGAAGGGAAATGTAGGTGGAGGGTCTGTTGTATTCTATAAAAGGCTTCACAATATGTAGACCCTATTATGCCTTGATTTTTCTCTCTCAATTAAGCGATTTCCATTTTCATGTCAGTATAGTTTCTCTTCTGTCCGCCAGATGAAGCATGGTGATGCTACCATGTTTAGTACAAAATCATGTTTTCTCAAGGCTTCTCTGCAGTATGGAAAAAACCGCGGGGTTTTTCCCCACTCACTCCTCTGTGCAATTGACTGCTCTTGAAGCAAAACGTAAAACTCTCACTGGACGTCAGCAGAACACCGAAATCTGTTCTGTACACTGCAGTAGGGAGAGCACCTTGCTGGAAATAAAAGTGCATGTCCAAGTGAGGCGGGGCTGAGCTTTACCTGATTTGTTGTTAGATTTAGAGAGAAAAATCCTCATTTAACACCAGTGAGATGTGCAAGAGTTCTAGACAGAAAGATCGGTTTTGTTTCATATTGCACTGTATGATACCGTCTTGATTTTTTTGGTGAATATAACGCTGAAAGACTTCTTTCAACAGGAGGAAAAAAAATACTGTCAGACCTAGGTAAGAGCTGATGAGACGCAGTTGCACTTTGCTGCATGAGGAATGTATAAAGCATTCCTTAGCGAGTGATAAGAATAATGTACATATTCTGGTAGCACAAGTGCCACGTTCTTGGTTTTTCCCCAGTACGTGTAATAAAAAGCTGTAAGCCCTTGAGGTCACTTTTTATAAAACATGTTTAGAGTTGCAGGAACATCTTGAATCCATCATTTGAAAAAGCTTTGGAATATGTAAATGCCTTGCCACCAGTACACTACATTTACTGAAAATGAGCTGAGGCTCTTTAAGTCTTTTTATGGAAATTGATTTTGCAAGCAGAATTTACTAGCTCTGAAGTAAGGGGCTATGCGAATCCTACAGCCTAGAGTCAACCCCCTAAAGCGTTTTTCAAAGCAGTGCCTGTTTACAGCTTGTAATCTGAACTCCGTGTTCCATACCCTGTGTAATATTTATTTTGTATAGTACTAAACGTGCATTCACCTTTTGATCCAGAAAACTTGTTTGAAGAGAAATATTTATTTTTGCACTAATTACTATAAATAGTAAAATCCAGTGGAACAGAAGCTATCATCTCTCTAATAGCAGCATGAAAATGACGGGAAATGTAGAAAGGAGAACATGCTTATACTTCAAGGTATAACGTAATGGTTACGAGTGCTTTACAGTTCATTGCGGGGCATTTCTGGTGGTCAGGAATGGAAGCAGTGCTCAGCATCTCCCCCCCTCAGCTGGCGACGGCCCAGCCCTTCGTAGCTGGAGCGGCTCCGTGCCGATAGGTAAGCGAGGAGCGGCGATAGGTAAGCGAGGAGCGGTGGGCCCTCTCTGCCAGGTGGCTGCCGCTGGAGCAGGGGCTGGAGCAGCCCCGGGCCTCGGGAGGGGAGAGGAGCAGCAGGGAGCCTCCGGGTTCCCTTCCCGAGCTGGTTAGCAGCTCCTGTTCCAGGACACTCCCCATCCCAGAGCAGCCAGTCACTTGCAGAAATACCTGCTTTTGCTGGCGCCCAGTCAGGCCAAACGGCATTGCCCTGCGGCCAGATTTGGCTAGCACGCTGTCACGTGGACCATGCAAAGCTGAGGCTTTTTTCTAAAAGAGGGTGGCATTTTTATTTCATGTATAGGCTTCTGCGCTCATCTCTCATCCTCAAGAGACCTTTTTATTCTTGCCAACAAAAATGTACAGAGAGGCAGCAAATCCAATTTTTTTTCCTTTTTGTGCCTAAATCGAGGCTTACAGACAGTTGCGCGGCAGCCAGTTTGTCTCTGCAAATCCTTCCGGTTCATGTTCCTTTCTCTTGGTTTTCTGTTTGTTTTTACTTACTGATAGTTCTGTTTTCTGTCAAATAATATGAGAGCATAGCTCAAGGCTGCTGTGCCTCACCGTATCTTCCTCGAGTACGTGCTGAAGATGAAGTCGTTTTGAAACGGCACAGGAAGAAGATGAGATCAGTGGTCTCCAGTTGCTAGCGTCTCGTCCCCAGCCTGTCAGAGTAGGGCTGATGATTAACCCGTTAGCTGCTTCAGCTGCGACAGCCCTGGCTCCCTACGGACCAGTTCACACCTCAGCCACCTCATCAAACAGCAGCGCTGATTGTACCTGTTCTGCGTTAGCCTTAGGGAAGAAATGGCAGAAAATTGAACTGCCCTATTTTTTCCTTGAAACCTGCCATTACTGTTATAGACATAACTCGGCAAAGATGAGGAGGAAAGCAGGAGAAAAAGTTGGCAGATGAATTTACTGTCGTAGGGGAGTTCTCAGATTTAAGAATACGTGATTGGAATTACTCCAGTTGCTTTTCAGGCCATCTCTGCCATTAAAGGTAGTTTTCTAAAACGGACAGCATGGGAGTGAAGTGCATTTCTTTTGCTAAAGAAAAGACTAAAAAACCACTAAAAAAAGGGAAAATGAATTAAGAGAGTGGTTAAAGAAAACAGATTGCCATGCATGAAGGAAATGAGGGGGGTTTTGCTTGTTTAGGAGAGTTTCACTGGTGTAAAATGAGCAAAAAAAGATGTAAGAGCATCTGGGAGAGTGCTGAAAGCTGCAGGAGCAAGTGGCAGGCAGAAGAGAGGAGGAAGTTAAACTGGAATGGCGCGGTGAGTGAGCAGCGGGGGAGGATTGCCGAGTTCTGCTTAAGGGGAGCAGCACCCGGCTCTGTAATGAGAACCCCCTCAAGGCAAAACCCAGCTGCTGAGGTTTTATCCATGCCCTCCTCCCCAGAATAAAAACTCGTTGGTACCCTTTTTCCTATCAGGTTTAGAACCACTTCATTGGAAAACATTTTTGTTAATTATAAAAAAATAAGAGTGCTTAGTATTTTCCTTGAGAGCCTGACTTTAATATGAACACCTCGTGTTCTCCTGGGAACTACTGCGGTAGGATTTCACCACCTGAGCATTTTATTATTCTAAGTAAATTGCGGGCTGGTTTCCTCCCCTGTAATTTATTTCTCCCGTTTAATATTTCCTATTGCCGTTTACTCACAGACCGATCTTTCAAGCGCTTCCAGCTGAAGCTGTAGCTTGCTTCAGACACTCCTGAAAATATCCGTTCCAGTACATGATTTTAAAGTGACTTTGCGTAGGTACTGGCTCGGCGGCGTTGCTGAGGACTCGCTCTTCACGCTGCTGATCGCAGCCCCATAGTTACTTTTCCCCTTTGGTAGGGGACGTGAAGTTTGTTACGGTGCGTAGGTTTACACGCTGCAGACCAAGCCTTGCTGTCAGCTGCTCCAGGCTACACACAGTCTTTATGTATGTGATGGCATGAGTATCAAAATACATAAAGTGTGCTTATGCGTATGCATTTTATTGCATTACAGATAAGACCCAGCGCTCCTCTATGGCCACTGTAGATTTCTCCGAGTCTAAATCAGAGGACAAGTTAGGAGTCACAAACCAGGTAGCCATAGAGAAGCGGTTATGAGCGGGTAGCGTGCACTGATTTGCATTCGATAGTCTGTTACTTCCTCAATCTCCTTAGGTTTGAAATGGTATCAAGACAATTTACTGTCTAACAGTAAAGGAATACTAAGTTAAGGAACGTTCCCCCTCTACAACGCTGGCAGAGTTCATCTTTGTATGGATGTAAACCCAGAGCTGAAAATCCTGAAACAGCTGAAGCTGTTTATGAAGATACAATGGACGGGCATCGATATAAAGAGGCAAATGTGACTGCGCATGTTAAGGTAAATTCTGATGAATTAGTTTAGGAGAAGCCAATGGAGAAAATGAAGTTATGATGTAGTCTCTCGTTATTTCAGAAATAACCCAGAGAAAGCAAACCTGCCTCTGCTTAGTGAAGTTAGTAGTGAGATTGTCTAGTCTAACAGCAAGAGCTGATCTTTTATATTCTTTCTGTTGCTCTATTTTACAGAATTTCTTGCAAGTCAAGTAGTCTCCAAGGCTTTTCTTTTTAACCGAGCAGTGAGTTGTTTTTCCCCCTGCCGCAGTGGTACCTAAGTTGTCATGGCAAGCGTAGGGCAGCGTCATTGTGAATGCACTTGTATTCCTAATGAAGTTTCTATTGCAAGCCAAGGATTTTGTACAATCTGTCAGGTCATTTTTATACTGGAGTGGTCAAATTCTTAGGATGATGTTCTGGATTGGTCCTGTTCTAGTGAAGCGTAAGTGGGTTTTGCAGTGTTTGAGACTGCCTTGCACATTTTCCCTGAATAGCTGTATTAAAAACTGCCAGTGGCATCCTTCCCTCAGCTTTGGTTGTTGTGTCTTAATCTTGGAAACACGGATAGTAAACATACTATGCCAGGGCTTCGGTCAGCATTTTGTAGATTAAGTAAAAGCTTAACTATCGTAACTTTCTGGGTGGGATTTGTACTGATGCAAAAACCTGTGTTTTTCATAACACTGACTCCCAGGAAGTGGAGTTACTGGTGGCAGGATGCGTTCCCTTCCATTAACAAAGCTTTAGCGTGCAGTTAGATCCCTCTGTTATCAAAGTCTATCTCAGTTCTCTTAATTCTCATCATCTTAGCCCCATCACCTCAGAGGAGGTTACTGTGCTTGGGAATGCTGGTAACTTATTTTTGCAACAATCAAAGACTGACCGGTAGAAGCAGCTGATCCCAGCCCTGGGAGCTGGCGGTTCAGTGCGCGTGGCTGGGCTCCCGTGACAACGGGCAGCGCTCCGCAGAGCTGTGGTTGTGCTAAGGATCAGAACTGACGTGGGCAGAGGCTATACCAGCACAACCAGTAACCTGGGTACCGATCCATGTCTTCACAGGCTTCGTTAGTTCATTATATGATAAACACCGTGTAAAAAGCAATGGGTCATAGCTACATTATGGTTAAATTTGTATTTTATAAGGTTTGTAGATTTTTTTCTGGGGAAAAGCAGACTTTTGAATTATGTAACTTCCGTGATAAAGATGCATGTATAACTAGGGAAAAAAAAAAAAATCTATGCTTACTTGATAATGAAGGAATAAATACTACTAATGCCAAATGTGTTGATGAACTTTTTTGTTTTCTTTCTAAAATATGGACCGAGATCTGCCTATTTTTAGAAAGAACAGGCATGCTGTGGCCTGCCTGTACCAGGTGAGACTTCCTAAGACAACTGTGACTGCTGGCAGATCGCGCTCCAACTCTGTGAAGAGAACCCCCAAAACTGCAAGCATGCCTTCGGACAGCACTGGGAAAGGAAAACCCAGCCCTAGAGAGAGCACTCAGAACACGTAATGGATGAGACACAGCGATACCTGCGAATGAGAAGCAGAACTAAGACGTCTTCCAGAAATAGCGCCTTCTCGTTGAAACATCGGTATTTCACACTAGCTGCTGTGAGAAGCAGAGGCTTCTCTAGCTGTTAATCCCATTTCACTGCTTAGAATGTGGGACTGCTGAATTGGGTGAAAAAAACAGATCTACTTGGGCTGCTCTTCAGAGCTTCCATGCAGGACTTCACAAACAAAAACTCCGCTTCTTGGCAAGAGAAGGGGAGGTGCGGGAGGAAAAAAGAACTATGATGTCCCTTCCCGGCGTTAGTTAAATCCCTGACCTTGAGTTTAACCCTGCAATGGAGGCAGCGTTACCTGTTGTGACAGGCTTTAACTTAGCAGTAACACAGGGTTTGCAGCCCTAGATTTTACAGTTCCTTAACTTTTCACACTAAGCATTTAAAATGCTACTGCCGTAACTTTCAGATAGCTTATATTGCAGCAGACACGTAGAAGGGGATCACCAGTACTTACATTCTGGGCTTCTCCCCCCTTTCTTCGGGGGGAATGCTGGCATTCCTTAACATACATAGGGGAGAAAATCCCAAAAGAAAAAGCAGGTGCGTAAGGCCGTCTTATCCACGTCAACATCCCCTTCGAAACACAGAGCTCAGAATTATGCACAGTTGAGGCCGTAGGTTCCTGTGAAGTTTTCCTGTCCGTAAAGATCGTATTCCTTGTATAGTACGTAGTCTTTCAAGCAGTTTGGCAGCGGAAGGAAGGTCATGAAGACGGGACAACGGAGACGCAACCGGCCCATGCATTCCCGTATCTTGAGACGGCAAAGATGCTTCAGAGTGCGAGGATTTGCTAGAAATGAGAAGGCGAGATTGACATTAGTACGTCATTCATTAAATTTTGTTCAATTTATTTATTCAACGCTCTGCTACCTGGAAAGGACCTAGCCTTTTTACCTCAGCCCATACAGCTCTCGGTTATATTTGTAATCATTGGCAGCTCAATCAACAGATTTTGTTTCTGTCAAGTTGGCTAAATGTCAGTTAACGCAAGTTTAAGTAGCAGAGTTTGGGGAATGGTACTTTAACCCCAAATAATTTGTGCCAGTTTTCTGTCAGCCTGAAGAAGCTACTAAAAGTAGAACTACGAATCACTACTTCTTAATCTTTGTACAAACAAAAAGGACATAGAATTAATCACTCAATTAAAAATAGTAATTTAATTATTAGATTTGTTCCATCAACTTGAGGCAGGGGAAAAGCTTTTCTCCCCTTGAAGAGGACTGTGTTGTCCGCATTGTAATTGAAGTTCCCAAGTGCTTACATGAACTGTGCAGTTACTGCCTTTCAGGCTTCTGGGAGAAACTTCTTAGTTTAAATCCTACACAGACTGATTTTTGAGAGGTCTCTTACTGTCAGAGCATAACTTTTGGCCTAACAAGGGTCAAGAGAAGCACCGGTCTGAGGTCAAGAAAATGAAAACTAAAATACCACCAACAAAAAAGGCCCCAGTCCCAGAACAGCTGGTTTGTCACTTCAAATGGAAACATCAGCTACTCTACTTACTTAGAATCGAATTGATGTCTGGCCAGAGTTCCTGCTCTTTGAGAACCGCTTCCAGCTTCCAGCAGATATTAACGTGATCGACGTAATCCAACATTACTCGCACTACTTTCCCAGACAGATGCTTCAGCCATGACAAGGTTATTACTTCACAGAACTGATGGAAACAAAAGGTTTAACAGGACAATATTCAATACTCCTGCCAGCGACTTCCGCCTCTGCAGGTCAAGAGCAATAAATAACGTCAGCAGAAGGCCAGGAAGAAGGAGTGCCCTGTCAGTCAGGGGAGCGTTACAGGTTGTCACAGCTTGCATTAAGCCTCGCTAGTGGAATCTGAAAACCTGAGAGACAGTTATTTTGTACTAGATCCAAAAAGGAACTTAAGCAGGTGTGTATTTGGTAACTAAGTGCTTAAAAAGAAGTGCTACCACTCCCTAAGTGGAATTTCGCAATTCTGTACTGCTCATTAGCACATCGTTAGCTATATTTTCACAATTCAAAAATACCGTTTATGATAATTTGCTGTCATGAACCAGGCCTCATGGCAACATCTATTTATTTTTAAAGCCTTCTCTACTCCTGTCTTACATTTCAAAACTTCCTTTTCTGGCACCGCATTAAGTACGTTTTCAGTTAGTTTTAGGAAGGATACTGGCAGCAGAACAACACATGAAGCCATCTGATGTCCTTACCATTGTATCTTTGATAACAGTAGAAGTCCATCCATCAGTCACGTACTGGGAATGCGAGCTGTTTCCCTGAGGGCAATCAAAGCAGCGGTGCACATCATAGCCGTAGTTCATCAGCATTCTTAACATGACTTCGTCTTTCAGAGCGTACTGTAGAGCTGACGGAAAGTGCGTTGTATTCACGCGGCAGAAGTAATTGACGTTAGCCCCGTGTCGGAGCAGCAGATTCATTAACTCATAGTTGCCCATTCTCAAGGCTATTTGGAGACAGTTGATAGGATCTTGGTTTGGCAGGGCTCCAGCATTCAACAGCAACTCCGTTGAACAGATATCCCCGTTGGAGACAGCGAAGTACAGAGCCGATTTCCGGTGGTCATCGTAGCCTTTGCGAACTCTTTGAGCCAGCATGAAATTGGCATCAAACCCAGATTTGAGGAGAAACTCAAGGCACTGAGGATGTGCTCCTGCTGCTGCTGAGTGAACCGGACTTATCCCACTTTCTTTAATGGCATCAAAATTAGTAACTGGAACTAGATTTTTTAGGGCTCTGAAGAATTAAAAAAAGAATCTCAGAATCTTAAACATATTGGTTCACCTTGCTCAATCTTGGAGTTTCTCTGTGTTGCTGGGCTTCAGAATTCATCATGACTGTATACAGTTGTCTTAATCTACCAAATCAGTACCATGGCACGAGGTCAGGGGTCTGCATTGACTTTAGTTGCTAACAATTAAATTGTTAGCCAGCAATGGATACTGACTTTACACCTACTACGCATTATTCTATTATAGTATTATTCATGAACAACCCCATTCCTTGCTAGAGGAATAACGATTCCTTCTCAATAGAAGCGTTTCCTGAATGTCAAGAGCACAGTGTTATTGCTTAACCTATAGGAATTAGGGAATTAATAGAATAAAATATATTAAAATATGAATGCATAGAATATACAGTTTAATATATACAATACATTTAAATTTAAATATAATTTATTTAATATATATCTTAAAAAATATTAACATAGCAATTAAGAATTCCCAGGTTCTTAACCACAATGCAACATTCCTAGTATTGAAGAGTTGGTTCTCACTTCTTGGTTGTGATTTTAGCATAAATATCTTCCAGTGACCTTCCTGCCTTTAAAATAGGGATAACTCCTAACCCCTACGCCTACCTGATTATTTAGTACGTTTACCTTCCTGTGAGGGGTGGAGATGAGGCATACCCAAAGAGAGTGGGGATGTCCCAAGAACCTCAGCGTCAGACTGGACAGTGCTACTGTTTGTGACAAGTGGGGAAACGCTGTAGGAATTGGTATGTTCACCCTAAAATGACGAAGACTTTATCCTGACTGGCCTCTTACATTCAGACACAGAAAACTCCTATTTACACAGTCAAAAAGAATTCCTTCTGCAAAGCTACAGATGTGCTTTGCTGCCTGCTTGGGATAAGGTAGAATTAGCAGAAGTAATATTTCTGGTGTCACCATTACTTGGTTTTTAAGCACATTAACTCACAGGAAGTGTCCTCTATATGCAGCTCTGTGGATTGGCAAATGACCCGAGTGCTTTGGCACGTTGGCATCAGCCCCATATTCTAGTAGAAGACTCAGAGAATCTGGATTTCCTCCTCCTGCTGCCTCAAATAATACAGAAGCACAATCCCTTGCCTGTGAAAGAACATCCGCACCTGGAAAAAAGCATCGAGGATTTTCACAGTAGTCACTGTAAATACCCAGCAGTAATTAATACCTCCAGCCCTCCAGTGGCACGGTGCTGTGGAGACTATTCTTCACCAAGTAACACCACTACGGGCATAAACCTTCATGCTGGATCTTTGATCCTGGGAACAAGCTCCAGACTGCTTTGGACACAATCACGCAGTAAGACTTGACGCTAGAACTGGGCAAGCAAGGGCTTTGGTTCTTATTCATGCAAATCATTGGGTTTTGGCTTACGTAGAATGTATTTCAGTTGTTCTACTTTACAAAGACCAGACAGACATAACTGTAAATATGAGAGAAGCCAGTATCAAAACAGTTCATACAATCCAGTTCCAGCGCTGCTGAGCCATCATATAAAATTCCCCACCGTAAATGTCAGGCCTTCCCTAAGGTGACCTGTCTACATGAGAAAACAATATTGCATTTAAAAACAATTACAGCTACTCACTAAAATATTGATACGTTATTTGAATATTATGAAAACGTAGTCCTTATCAGGCCTTTACTTAACTACATCACAACAACCCTCTTGGTGCAGATAGCATTTCATTTTCTTTAGTAAGGAAAGTTAACTTCTGCTGCTATTTCTGAAGACGTTATCTTACAATAACTAGTTTTAATCCAATCACAGAACTTTCAGAAGACTAATAAAAATGTGTGTAAATAGACTAACTGCTTTAGAGGGAATACATATGTGTGTGCGCGCGCACGTGTGTGTATATATCTATAACACACATATACGTATCTCTCTCTTATAACAGGAAATTTAGATACTAGGAATTCTTTAGACGGACTACAACTCACGTGATTTGGGAGTCAAATTCTTCAAATAAATTAAGATGCCATCCAAAAATGCAAACAGAATATCTCCTGCAATGTGTCAGATTTACTTGCAGTTTTGCAAAGCGTTCACTGATGACTGCTACAGTCTGCTACAAGCAAGTAATCTCTGAAAATACATTTGTGCGTGTTTGGCTCTATTAACCCTACAAGCTGTATCCTCAGTAACATGGTAACAGTTCGTTCCCTTTCACTTCAGTAATGCAAAGTTTTACTGGCTACTAAGCTAGGAACAAGTTTTTGCCTCTGCATTTAGGAATAATTTGCTCTGTGGGAAAGAGGATTCACTTTGTCCCATTTGGGCTTCAAACACTTCAGTACTAGCACACGTGGCTTACGGTTTCCACTCGCTTGAACAGCACCACTGAACCTACATGTCACTGACTCAGTCTACAAAGTTGTCAAACAAGCAGAGAATAGCTGCGGTTGGAAAGGGCAGGAGATCAGCCAGCCCAACCCTGTGCTCAGGCAGGGTCGGCTACAGCAGCTTGCCCAGGACAGCGTCCGCTCGGGTTTTTAGTCTCTCCAAGGATGGAGACTCCACGACTTCTCCGAGTGACCTGCTCCAGTGTTCAACCACCCTCACAAAAACAAGTGTTTTCTTATGTTCAGACAGAATTTGCTAGGTTTCAATTGGCGCCCATTGCCTCTCGTCCTGTTACTGGGCACCACTGAGAAGAATCTGGCTGTCGTCTTTATGCCATCCCATCAGATATTTATAACAAGACAGACCCCACCCCGAGCCTTCTCTTCTGTAACATCCTATATAATAAAGTCTCACCTTTTTGCAGTAAGAGCTCCATAATTTCTGTATGTCCGATCTGTGCAGCCAGTGCTAGAGGTGTGAGCCCGTATCCACTGCGAGGGTCAGGATCTGCTCCAGAACGAAGGAGAAGCTTCACCAGATCCTTCCTGCCTAGTCTGGCTGCCTCATGTAAAGCAGTCCTCTCGTGGACGCACCGCAAATTCACTTTTGCGCCAAAACTTATCAACAAGGAGGCAATCTCATACGAGTCATGTTTAATTGCTGCAAGACAATAAGTGAAGTATCAGCCCGAATGTTATTCGACACTGTTCTAGGCACTATGGCTTCTGTTATGTGGCAGCCCAGGAAAGCTTGAGCTGTTCCTGGCAGTGCTATTTATACACTGAGAAATGTCACACTACACTGAAAGGTTTAACTTGTCAACAAGTCTCTTCTTTGTTTCCAGGATAACATTAACTATACAAATGAATAATTTTGTGGTAATCTCTTTTTTTTATCTCTGTAATCCTCTGTTGCGTTTGGTAATGCAACAGAATGCAGCTTTCCTTGCCACTAGATGGAGATCATATACAGGGACTTGCTGCAGTCAGGAGCTGGCCTGCTCTTTCATCTTCACAAGCAGTTACCATAATACGAATCAAAGTTTAAAATGCCTGTGTCATATGCCTTCTTAGCTTAATAAGCCTGATCTGTTAAGTCAGTAAGGATCTTAAAAGAGTAATTGGCATGGGCTCCAGTGAATGGAATGAACAGGCAACACCTTTCCCTCCTCTCTCTTTGATCTTCCAGGCTCTGCGGGGTAGAACAGTGCGTGCCCTGCACCCAGACAGATTAGGCAGAGAAGCTTCATGTGCCACAGCTGCTTGAAGCACCACTGACAGCACACTACAGCCTGTAACATCCCGTTATCTGTAACCTACCCGGCCGCTTCAGATAAACCCCACACATCCCCTCCTTGGGGGACGGTGCATTTCCATACAGCGCACTTCACAAGTATCCAGGAACTCTCTGCATCTTTGCTAAGCAGCTGGCCCTGACCAAAACGAAGCTTTAGTCATTTCAAAACGATGGACTGGGGGTCCTACAGATAAGGTAAGCTTTGTCCTCTTCCTCTAACAACAGTTTTGGAAAAAACCACCCTTCCAATATGGAAAAACTTACAGGTTCATCCAAGACACTTACAGTGCTCCTTCAGAGCTCAGATAATGAGAACGTGCTTTCCTTTTTTTGGCTAGGACTCCGTAAGAATAATAGCATCATAGCCCAAATTGGGGGAAGCAAACAAAATGAACATAGAACAATTTTGCAAAACATCTTGGGAAAAATATTAGATCTAGTTCTTTACAAGTCAAGAATTACAGTTGTTCTGCATGATCAGATTAAAATGGCATTCACACTAAGAGTGATACTAGGTATGGGACCCTCTTCTTCAACCAAAAAAATTCAAAGAGAAGTGAACCGAGAATTTAGGCCTGGCTAGCTTCTTCACTTGTCACACTTGGATTAATTCCAACAGTGCCTGAATAGGGACAAGCACTGTTTTACGCTTTAGGTAATACAGATAAATCAGGCTGGTTGCTATAATTTTTGAAAATCAAAACCAATTACCACGGGTTTTGGAGAAAGAGAAGCGGATGCAATGAAAGAGATACCACGTAAGCAGAGATGACGGATGTTTTATGCCTGCAGGCATGAACAACAGTGACAGCGTGAAGAAGCAGGAGGACCTGGTTATCTGGCACCACTGCATAAATGATGCCAAGGAAAGCAGAGGAAGACACTGGCACTTCATGGAGAAAGCTATTTGGTTCTTTCAGGAAAAAGATGTATGTTCAACCTGAACCTCAAACTCTTTGCAGCTGAGGGATGGAAAATGGTAGGCATCTGGAGCTCCCTGTATTGGATCAGACTTTGGGGAAAGGTTTTTAGCTTCTCCTAGTTCTGTTTCCCGTACTTCAGTAGACCAATAAGAATAATACTTTAATTAACAAATAATACTAAGAACTTTGTGGTGACAGTGCCTAACTAGGAATTGTCAGCTCATTTAAAGCCTTGATGTCACCTAAGAAAAACAGACAGGGACAGACACATTCAATACTGAGATTAACATTTTTTGCTTCTTATGGCAAAATATTTTAGATATTTATTTGAAGTCAAATATGTCAAATTGAAACCTAAAACGTGTAACTGTAACCTCACCTCATTCCCTCACCTCTCCACCCCTAGATAAGGTATTCACCTATAACTAAAGGAGAATCTCCCTCTTCATTCTTAACATTGGGATTGCAGCCATTGAGCAGGAGAAAGCGGACATTGTCTATAAAGCAATTTCTTACTGCCACCAAGAGAGGTGTTTCCCCTTTGAGAGTTGTCTGTTCCCACGTAATGGCACGGGAGGCTGAAAGAGAGAAAAGCAGCACACATTTGAAGCTGGATCATTCATCAAACCTGACTTTGCAAAACTTTTTGGTGGAAAACCACAAGGACTCCGTACCTTTCAAAGTTATTTCAAGGATGTTCTTATTTAGCTGTGCTGCAGCTTCATGCACAGGAAGCCAGCCTTGCTGATCTGCTTCTTCAAAAGCAGAACTGTGCCTCACCAACTTCATCAAGGCCTCTTCTTGGCCTGTGATATTTTCAGACAGACACATATCCCATTACTCATCATAAAACAAAATTCAGACAACTAATATACTGAGTGCCATTTATCCCATCAGTGTATCTAGAATAAACAACTTGCTTTGTCAAAGCAAGGTTTTCCTCACAGGGTGGTCTACATGATGAACAATCAATGGTTGACATTGACTTGCAAAGCATTTTGACTTATATGTTGAAAAAACTTACTTATAATTAATATGACTAAAATATTTCAAATACAATCCTCTCTTATGAGCAATAGTGCATCTAAGTTCAATGCATGAAACAAACAGGTGTCCTAGTGAAACTGTAGGAAAAATATTTAGGCTGGCAAAAGTAAAATGAAGCTGACTTAACAGGACGAGACCTATCATCAACACAGATGATTATGTTTTCAATTTCATATCTCATCAAGAAACAGCAAAACTTTCTTGGCTGCAGAGCCTGTTTAAGTAGAAGCCCGGTTTCTGCTCATGTTTTTTCTCCCACCATTCCTGGGAGAAGGCAGTCTGCCCTCCTGTTACAACTCTAGGGTGAGGGGACAGACCACTCTCAGTCTCTGCTGCTGAAGTTCTCCTGTATATGGAAGAATTACATATTCATAAGGCCAAAAAGCAAGTGTAACTAGAGTTTAGGCACATTCTTCATAGTGTATGGAACATATATAGCCTCTGCCTTTCCAGAAAAGACTTGGTTTCTTGATTCCTACTCCACTAAATATCTCTATAACTACTTACTATGACATGTATAAAGACTGGACTGAAGGTTTCCCACTGCCAGACAACTGTCCTAACAACTGTACTACTTATGCTCATTGTTTACTTATCTCTGTGACTCAGTATATAAATTGATTACAGCACAAAAAGTAGAAGTTTCGGAAAAGCAGACTAAGAGCATCTCATATAGGAATACACTAAATTTTGGCAGTTAAGGAACAATTCTGGAACACTCTTCAGGTAGAGAAGGGATTTTAATCTGGGTATCCCACAAAGTTAAATGCTTTTAGGCAGCATTAATTGGCTGGGGGCCTTGCCATCCTGTTGTTTATTTTACAAGAAAGGCCTGGCATTGTCCCCTAATTCCAGGAGATGAAGCACTGGAATCTGAGAGGAGTGACATTTGAACCCATCCCATTACCATGTTCCTATCTAAGAAGTTAGCTTTCAGGTGTCCCATTTTTAGTTGCCTTACTTCTCCCAAAACTATATAAAGAAAAACTGCACTTAAAACAGGTAATCAAACACCTAAAATGTAGGCATTGCTCAGCAGTGCAATACCCAAGTGATTCCTAGGCGTATAGCCTTAGT
The DNA here is from genome assembly GCA_020745775.1 of Theristicus caerulescens. Taxonomy (NCBI): domain Eukaryota; kingdom Metazoa; phylum Chordata; class Aves; order Pelecaniformes; family Threskiornithidae; genus Theristicus; species Theristicus caerulescens. Next base: position 1,648,570 of record CM036566.1, read on the forward strand.
GTGGTGTATTTGTACTTAACTGTCCGAATTGCTGCAATTATCTTCCCATGTTCTTTACTTGCAATATACCGGAAACTGCATAAACAGAACAAAAATAAAGTGAGAGGTAAAAATTACTGTGAAGTTCAAGATATGATTACACCTTAATTTAAATACTGAAGTCTAGACTACATGTTAGATTTCTGTAAGTTACGTAGGTTTTGTCAGGGTTTAACACATTAAAACACGTTTTTTGTTGGTTTTCCCCTGCCACTATAAATATTGGATTTTTCACACAAAGGCCAACAATTAAATACTGAAATGAGGGAAAGCTACCATTACAATCTATTTTTACATCACATACTTCTCTTCTTCATACAGCCTTGTACCCATTTAGATATTGATGTAAAACGTCACCTGAAAGTTTCATACATGCCATATTTTCAAGGAAATGGGCATACTCTGTTTCAGGGAGAACTCAGAACAAGTGATCTACCTGTGGTTTCCAGTATCCGTGAGACAAGGTCAGAGCAATACAACACATGGAGTCACAAAGGAAAACAAGGTTACTAAGTGCTTATAATAATGCCAAGAAAACACCCAAAATAGAAGCAGTAACTCATTACCTTTCATCCTCTGTTGCACTGCCACTTGTTTCGATTTTATGCCTATCTTGTAAGCTTTCCTGAATAGCTTGTTGGGTAGGGAGTTCATCGTCAGAATCACCATCAAACATACATATAGAATTATACATGGCAAATCAGCACAACCTGGATCACTCTCCGTAGGGAAACACTGCTTTTTAATTGGAAGCAGATGTTAAATCTTCAGGTAGTAACTGGAGTAACAGAAATAACAATTGCTGGTTAAGTATCAAGAGAAATGAAACACAGTTTAAAATAAATGAATCGGAACTTCTCCATCTCAAGCTCCAGCCTTCTCCCAAGTGTTTAAGTTTGCGGTGCAAAGAGTTATTCTATTTAGAACAGAGTAAAGGTTTTCTATTCCAATAGCGTGTGCTAGCTTTTATCTCTGTTCCTCAGACTGAGCATACGGAATAGCTACTTTTTCTGGCATTACTTATTAGAAAGCAACAAAAATAAGTAAACCTTAGTTTTCAGACAAATAGTCATTCCCTCTTAAGTCTTTTAGACACTCAAATGTCATCACAGTCGTGCTCGGATGTTTCCTTAGTAGAAAAACAGATGTGCAATAAGACTTGGAAGGTTTTTTCAGTTTGTTCACAGAGGGCCTGGAAGTGAAGGGCAAGTGAAGGACGTGAAATTTTTTAATCATAGCTTTTGTTCAAACTGTTTCAGCAAAGATATTGTTAGGGTCGTATCTCGTACTCAGGAAAGTACTGTAGATTTGTGCTAATACGTGCATCAGCCTTCCAACTGAAACAACATCAAACTCCACGCTTGAAAGAAGACCAACTTTACCACCTTATGTACGTAAGCTACAGCCACTTAGAACGGATAAACTTACAATTCTGCATTCTTCATCAATGCATGGCTGGTTTTTTTCTAATACTTGTAAGGGATATATATAAAATACGGCAAAAATCTATATCCAAATACAGGCAGAAATAGAAGACACCGGTGTAACCACAACGGAGTTAATTTAAAAAAAAAAAAAAAAGCAGCTTAAGAATTGCTTTAGTTTAAAAAAAAAAGTTTGCCAAATTGAAAAGGTTCAATTAAAAATATTTTTACCCTTTTAAGATTGTGGAGCATAGAAATGAATCCCATTGATACTATTTGTTAAGTCTAATTGTTAAAATTTAAGAAGAAAAAATAAAAAATTACTAACAAATCAATCATTAAATAGTGTAGACGTGTGCACACACATTAAATGTGTGTAGACATACACTGTTAAATGCATAAGCAGTCACAGTGTTCTTTTGTATATTCGGCTATATGCTATTATAGATAAAAGTCACACATGTCCTGTTAGGCTCAAACCTCTCATCTGTTTTACCTCATCAAAACTTCCACTTCTGTCTTTCAAGAAAGTTGGCCTGAAAAAAACAACCAAAAATACAGGGTAAAGTAACATAAAATGAATAAGTAAAACTGAAAGCAAATAAATAAATTAGCAAAATGAACGAGCACAGCAAAATGAGGGAAGTTGTCAGCATGCCACTTAGAAAGTTCAGAATAATTCTAGAAACATCTGAAAGTTGAGCAGCCGTAATTCATAGCAAACCTGCATCATTTAATTTGTTACCTGACCCACCTAATGTGTGACTGCAAGGCCTTGCTCTGTAATTGCACATGTAGCAAAAAAGAGAAATATATTACAAAATATACAGACAAGTAACTGTTAGTATTCGATTATACCTATAGTACAATAAGTATATAAACATTTTAAATCCAGACTATTTCTTTTTTGTAAAAAGACTACTAATTTTCCTATGAATTGAGAAAATATAGACTGTTTTTCCTCACCTTCTGAAAGAGGGAAGACCTCGCACTTTGAAGAAGTGATTATTAAGTTGAAAGTGATATTTTCAGGATTGAAAATGATCTCAGTAGAGCCTATGTCCATTAATAGCTCACTATAAATACCCGATCATAAGATACTCTGGGACTTTCTCCATGTTTCTTTCATACAGGTTAGTTATGTCTAATAATCTGACCTGACAAATGGTGTCAGCAAAAGAAGGAATTAAAAGTCCAGTTTCTTTGTAAAAATACTCGTTAGAAGTTTTTGGAGTGAGAATTTGAGAACTCTAAGTAGTAACTATTGCATTATGGAAAGAAAATTCTTTAGTGCTTTCCTAAGAGAGTAAACTGAAGATACTGTTAGGAACTTACTTAAAAGAGTAAGACAGTGTAAAAAGAAAAACTAAAAACAACAATAAAAGTGAACAGAAACAAGCAAATAAAAATCAAGCAAGAACACTATTAAAAATTACTATGTGTTTCTGATTGCTTAATCACAATTCACATATTGATATAAATAGAAAAGCAAACAAAAGATAAAACATATAGAGTCTTGAAAGGGAAAAGCACAGTTTCAGAAAGACAGACCTATGCTGAAAACTTACGCTGGTGTAACACACAATAAGCGGGGAAATGAAGGACGTAGATGCTTAGTTATAATAGTGAAGGTGGGATAGAGTGAGACTTTCACATGCTTAATTTATTCCTACTGTATTTTACAGAGGGATCCTTAAAAAGAAGTGATGATGGCTGTGTCTGAATGCAAGGAGGAAATAGTTCTTTGCTAGAGGAGATCTAGGAAGAATGCTTGAGTGAAGGAACCGAAACTGGACTGCCTCTCTGGAGCAACAGGGAAACAGATAACATTTTATGGCAGGCAGTCATAAGGGAGGTTTTATAATTTATTCTTCACAGAAACTATTTGGAAAAAACCTCTTACAAAAATCAGAATATCCGAATTAAATCCTGAAAAGATGAATTTGCTGAGGAAGGAAGGCATCAGAAGTACCTACCGTAGATCGTTAAACGATTTCTCATACTGTAATCTTCGCTGTTGCTATGACAGAACATAGGCTATATATAAATCCAGACTGAAATCCCAAAACTTGCTACCTACTAGCTTTCCATTCACATGATTCAGCACTCTTAATGCTTCAAGTTCATTAACTGTAATGTTTCTCTCAGAAAGTGCAGACTATTTTCATTTTCCATTAAGATACATTTTGTGATATTCAAGTAAGGCACAAAATTGATGTTTACACATTAATAATATTACCAAAGGCTAAAATCCTAGCCGTATCTTTTAGATTGTAAAGACGCTAATAATAATACATACTTATTTAAGACAAAATATTGAGGATTGGAAAATATTTGCATGCCCTCTTTTAATATAAAAAAGTCCAGATATTGCTTTTACACAGTATGTTCCACTTCCTCTGTAAGCCAACAAAAAGAATGGGATCTTGTGATGTCTGTATCTGAACTGTCCAAAATTAGTCATCCAGCTGGCAGAGCAACGCAACGCCTCGCTTGATCCAGTGTTGAACTGGTTTATCTGTGTTAAGCGTCAAAGCGATGACGAAGTTAGTAGAATGTCCAGTAGTAGATAAGATTCCTTTACGCTCGCTTGTCTTGTAGAGTGGGCAAACATATGCATTAGATTTCTTTACGTCCAATTTTACAGCTTCAAAAAAAAACCCCAAAATAATATATTACATTCAGCAGATCTATTGATAGAAACGTAATCTACATACAAATATTACGTATTTACAGTAACATCCTTAAAGCTCAATAAAAATGCAAAATTGTTTTGTGAGTAACATAAAATCATCTGGCTTTTTTTTGTGTTTCCTTGTGTGGTTTGTTTTGTTTTTAAACCCAACTAATTTAACTAATTTGTTTTTAGAACTTGATGCCTTTCTGTGATTCTACCAACTTTGTAATCATTCAAAGACATATTAAAAATCTGAATAGGTACATAGTTAAAGCATAGTTTATGCACGAGCTTTTAACAGCTCCACAGGAATTCTGGTCCAGCAGCCACAGAACCTAACTGCAGTTTAAGTCACCTGAGATCCAACAGCACAACTCTGCAGGAACTCTTTGTATGCCTAGACTGCTTACGTGCAACTTGTGCGAAGTCTAAAGTCATGCACGTCTGTACAGATTCATCCAACCTCAAGAGAAAGCACAAGCAGAAGAAGTGGAAACTTTCTAAGACGGCCTATTAGCTAATAACATCTAAGCTGCAACACTTGCAGTAGAAAATCCTGCTTAAGTGAATAAATAAAACCAGGGATTTACCGCTCCTGATCAAAGAAAACGAGTTATGGAAAAACATCTTACTAGTATGACAGACTACTAGCACAGCAGCTAAAAATAACCTGACCAACCCTCGCTAAATCATGTGAGGTAAAACACTGAGTCTCTGTAAGTCCATTAAAAGTTCTCCTCAACATGAGTAGAGCCAGGAATTCAAGCACCATGTGCTTTTCTACCCAAATGAACTTTTTGGTTGAAAAATAGATTGCGCAGCACCTAAACATATTTATAGAAATTCATTTAACTAGTCCTTTCATCTAATCCATAATCATAAACATCTGTGGGGAGAGGGACAGGCCTATTGCTCAGGTGAGATGAGACTGAGTCAAGCTAGCAGGCCCAGTTTTTAATGTAAAAGTCACAGGTCAGATGCACATGAATTCTGTGCACATTTGGGTACTTCGGTGAGGGTAGGAGCATTGATGTTCTGTAAAAAAGGAATTCACTGTTGCAATTTCTTGTTGAATAGCTCACACTTCAGCGAAATTATACTCACTTGGCTTTATCCAAATGATTGGCATCATATCAAAGAGCAATTTGGGATACTGCTCAGCTAACATTCCCCTGGTGAGAGAAAGCAACAAAGTCATCATTTGTGGCTTGGTGTTAAACCAAAGAGGGTTTTGATGTGTGTGTTTTTGGTTGTCGCTTGTTTGGTTGGGGCTTTTTTTCTTCCCCATTTTCCATGCATGAAAGAGTATTTCATTTGGTGTGTTATTTCAATAATATGAAAAGTATCACTTAAAATATTTAAACAAATCTTGTTTGACCACCTAAGAAAGCTTTCCCCAACCATAGTAAAACACTCTGTCACTGACTTGGTCCTGTCCCAGCGAGCTCCGTCTAAAAATAATCCATGGATATAAACACCATCTTCTGGTGCAGTATCAGCAGTATCCTGAGGAATAACCTACAAGAAGTAAGTGTTCTATGTTATTACACTTTCACAGCTGTTTGCTTTTTGAGGCATTATGCCAACAGCCAATTTTCAGAAGATCAATCCAAAATGAGAATAATACAGTAATACCTTCCTTTTAGTACTACTTTATACAAAACTATAAAGAGAGCAGATTTCTGTAGGTTTCTTAATTACCTTTATCGTAGGTTATAAAATAAGGCTTTAATCACACAGACAAATATGTACTCTATAGGCTGTTTTCTTGAGTGGAGGTCCAGGTCCAATGATACAACTCCTTTTAATATCTCTCTGTTACGTATGTTATTTAACATACCTAGCTTACCAAAGAATTAAATGTGTGTCTTCAAATTGCAGTGAGTTGCAAAACAAACTTTCCAGTCAGGATTTACTTACTACATCTCACTGCAACATCAGAACTCAGTTTAATAAAATATGCATTTATAATTCATCACTACCTGAAATTCATATCCCAGAAGGTCAATAGGGATCCTGTGCTTCCTAGCATAGTTTTGCATTGCTCCAGTTAAGAAAGCTTGAGTAAAATAGAATCCCGACAGCCAAAATACCGTGGGCTTCCCTAATTCGTACCAATCCTGGAAAGAGGAAAATGACACATTGAACAATTGGAAAGACAAATCCCATATTGTTTGACCATTTTCTGCATAACGGTACTCAGAAAATCTAAGTGAAGTCTATCACTCCTTTCCCAATACTCCTTTAATGTAAAGGACAAGAACCCCATGCAATGCTACGGGCTTGGAGCGGCTGGAGAGCTGCCTGGCAGGAAAGGACCTGGGGTGCTGGTCAACAGCCGGCTGAATACGAGCCAGCAGTGTGCCCAGGTGGCCAAGAGGGCCAATATATCCTGGCTTGTATCAGGAATAGTGTGGCCAGCAGGGCTAGGGCAGGGATCGTCCCCCTGTGCTGGGCACTGGTGAGGCCGCCCCTCGAATCCTGTGCTCAGCGCTGGGCCCCTCACCCCCAGAAGGAGCTGGAGGGGCTGGAGCGTGGGCAGAGCAGGGCAGCGAGGCTGGGGAAGGGGCTGGAGCACAAGGGTGGGGAGGGGCGGCTGGGGGAGCTGGGGGTGCTCAGCCTGGAGAAGAGGAGGCTGAGGGGAGCCCTCATCGCTCTCTGCAACTGCCTGAAAGGAGGCTGGAGCCGGGGGGGGTCGGTCTCTTCTCCCCAGGAACAAGCGATGGGACGAGAGGGAACGGCCTCAAGCTGCGCCAGGGCAGGGTTAGGTTGGGGATTGGGAAAAACTCCTTCCCCAACGGGCTGTCAGGGCCTGGCCCAGGCTGCCCAGGGCAGGGGCGGAGTCCCCATCCCTGGGGGGATTTAAAAGCTGGGGAGATGTGGTGCTTGGGGACATGGGTTAGTGGTGGCCTTGGCGGTGGTAGGTTAACGGTTGGACTTGATGATCTTAAGGGTCTTTTCCAACCTAAACGATTCTATGATTCTATGACAAATTATATGAAGAAGTAGATTAAATAATTGGTAGTACTGCCTCTTGTACATTACCTGTAAAAATTTCAGTCTTTCTAGAAAATCTAGAATATAGCTCCCTAATGGTTTTAGACTTGGGTATGAACGTTTAGCCCAGTTCTCAGGAACTTTTCCAATAAGTAGACTGCCACACACAGCCTCCAGTTCAGCATCCATAACAACCAGTCCTTTAATGGCTTTCTTCAGGTTAATTAGTGTAATACGAATAGTTCGGATTAAACTAGAATTAAAATATAAAACAGAATTTTCACATATTTTGTGTAATTTGTAAAACGCGACATCCTCACTGGAAAAAAAGAAAAAAAACAGGATTATGGAACCATCTATAGAGCTTGTATAGCTGCTACATAACTGCATAATTAGCTATATCTGTAAAGTCATGGATTTATGCATTTGTGCTGATTTACTTAAGACTAGGAACAGTTTAATAAATTATTTTGTTATCTGTGATATACTCTGTATTGTTTGGTAAGAGGATAAATTTGGAACTCCAAATGTATACACCGTATACTAAATGAAGGAAAAAGGTTTAGATTACAAAAGAAGAGGTGGGTAGGATCTCCAACAAAGGAAAACTTGGAGACTGAAGGCCAGAGGGCATTATTGAAAGTCTGGGAGAAAAGGAAGTGGGGATGTGAAGAGACAAATAGAAAAGACAGAAGACAGAGAAAAACAGGGAAGAAAGATTGGAGAAGCAGGCGAAGATAAGAAAGAAAATTAGGAAACAGCCAAAAGAGAGACTGGGGACCCAAACTGAAAAATAAAAGTGATTACAGGTTTGTAATCCTACGAGAATAAATGTGAAAATGAGGTATAGGAAGAAAGACATCAAGAAAGGGGGAAAAAAAGGAAAAATTTAGAACAGAAGCATATGAGACAATAAAGAAATAAGCAGAAATATTTCCAACTATCTAGGAAAATGTTTCGTAAACAATAACCGTGCCTGTATTACACACCCTTTACCCTACGGGTCAGAAATATGAAGAAAATAAAATACAATCCGAGATAAAGAAAGAGAAAGTCAAGGAAAAAAAAAAAAGGAAAATAAAGATATTGTTCACATTCGCTTTCGAAGTGCCTTCTCAGACTCCCTTCTTCTATCATGTATTTTTCTCTTTCATTTCATTTTGCCACTATATCATTTTTCCTGACATCCGTCCTACATTCTGACTTTCCACAAGGAATAATGGTGCTTGGACTGCAGATATCACTGCAGTCAATTAGAAGGGAACAAAATAAATAAATATTTCACAGAACATAGAGTTTACAGTGTATGATTCGCATGAAAACAACTTCTGCAACTGGAATGATATGGGTTACATTTAATAAAATATGACACTCTTACTTGTTAAATCTTTCCATTTCTTGCACCAACACAGTGTTCATACTTTCTTCGTATCTCACAGGATATTTATTTAGGCAGCCTTCAATGTCAAAATCATTTGGAAGCTGTAAATGACAACATATTTGGAAATCATTCCATATATCATTATGCATCGGTATTATGTTAAAAGTATGTAGATGTGAAAAATTGCAGAGTAATAGATACCATTAAACTTTCTGATGAGTACCTCATCAATGCAGTATTTAGTAGTTTAATCCAAATAAAAATTGTGGGTTTTTTAAGTGATGTTTATGTTTTAAAAAACACCTACAATTTTTCATACCATGAAAAGTTATGAATATGTTTCAATTTTAGTAATTTTAAACTTGTTCACATGAATTAATGAACTGTTCTTCCAAGCTGTGTTTGCTCTGTTTTCTCTCTCTGTCTCCTATCTCCTACCTATTTAAAACTTCTTTCAACCAAAATATAGCTGTGGTCTGTTACAGCCACACAAGTTCTTACTTTCATATTGCACTAAATTCCTCCCAGTAGGTTTTTCCTCCAACACGAAATCAGGTTGACACTGAAGATTCTAGTTAAAGAATTTCTGCTTTGTAAAAAGCTAAACTGGAGTCATTGGTATAATACAATACCTTGCTGAGAATATCATCTGCAATTTCATAAAGAGTGCTGTCACCACCTCCAGAAATTCCCTGAGTGCCTCCTCCTTGTGTTAAAAGCAGAGATTCAAAGAGGATCTTCGTTTGCTGAAGATCTTTTGAAATATCCACATTTTCATGCAAACCAAATACCTCTGGTTGCTGACTAAAGGGAAGACTCTAAGACAAAATAAACAATAAAGATCTGCATGAGATAAAGCAGCATGCTAGGAATTAGCTCCAAGTCTTCTTTAAGAAGCTGAGTGAAAAACTACCACTGACTTCAACTGAAGGTGGATAAGGACCTTAATGGTGGGTATTTGCAGACAGTATCACTGGTGATAGAGCCATCACCTCACTTACAGAAAGCCATTTCCAAGGAATTCTTGATTATCTACGCTAGGTCCTCCTGTCTGCTTACTGATTCCCTCTCGCTCTCAGAAACGTTCTAGATCATGGCAAGGATCATACATGGATGTTAGGCAAGAAGCCAAGCACACAGTTTAATGTGCTGCAAAACTACCTTTTTAACACAGAGAAGCCTTTAAGGATTGCTTTTCTAGTGCATCATTATTATAACACTTCAAAATCTTGTTGCTACTTTTTACCTTAATAAACTCAAGGTAGTCCTCGTATGTGCCTTTTGGTGGAGCATAATAGTTGCCACTGGGAGAAAAAGCGTAACGAGGATTTGCAATTATGTCTGGATTATAGAAGTCATCCAGCATTGTCAGCAGTAAGCGTCTGTCCCAGTCATCTGTCACTCGACCTCCGTAGTTGCACTCACCAGTTAGGTAAGATATAGCTTCAAAAGGAACATGGCTATATTCATTTACGAATAACTGAAACAGAAGACATGAGTAATTCTAGAGACTTGAAATATCTGCAGAACAACACTGTGACCTACAGACTAAAGGGCTAGAAGCTATGCTGCATGCAAAACTGCAGTTTATGGAGTTTGCTCCCTAAGTGTTGGAAATTCGAATTCTGAAATCTTTTTTCAGGTAAAATGACTGTTTAAAATAAAGAGGAGTTAGTAGTAAAGTTTGATGTAACTTAAGTGTATCGCTCCTTTTTGACTATCAGCTCATTTCTATGGTTCGCAAGATCAGAGTTAAAGGTAGCAACAGACGATTTTACCTGCAGCTGTCTGATACTGATTCGCAAGTCCGATTCATTAAATCCATAGGGTATATTCCAACCAAGAGGTCCAAATTTTCTTCTCTCCTGAACAAGAGCATGGAAAAAACAAACTCCAAAGAGCAGTTTCTCCCATACCTTTGAGAAAAACAAACCAAAAAAATACTATTAACTAGCCTACACGCTCATGCTAGCCTGTAACTTATGCAGAGAAGGCACCATTTGATTACCACTCTCCACCTAGGGTACAATACAGGCAACTATTAAGTACGCTGTGGTTATTTGACTTGGGAACAAATACCCACATAGTTGCCACATATGCAAGCACATTTAGCTAGCTCCTCAAGTACCGTTACACAAGGTTTTTCTCTTCTTCCATGTAAAGGGCAGCTGACTTCGTAAGAATTCAAATAGCACCAGATATTTATTTTTTAAGGCTCATTAGACAAACATAAAATACAGATGCATTGTTTAATGTAAGTCCTTAGATGCACCCACTTATACCTATGTATACTGATTACCTACTCATGTCTCTAAGTAATCCCACTGTTTTTTCACTTCCTTCACAGGTAATGATTAGCTAAGTGGTTCACCACTCACCAGTAAGACATATGGGCACCTCCATACTGGTGCCTGGCAGCACGAAAAGATCTTCTCAGTGCTTACCATCTCAATAATGATAGGTATGCCCTACTAATGTACATTCAGAGTTTACATACATCATGTAATGTGTGTGTAATATGTATGTAATATGTATGTAATTTAATAAAGCCTAAGAAACCATTTTAAATTCTGCCACATGAAATTACCTGGCAGAGTAATTATCAACTAATCATCCTTATCATTGCAAAACCTAAACTTAAACCATGGTAAAAATTTTAGCTTATAACAGAAATCAGTAATAGAAAAAAAAAAGAAAGAATAAAACTGTCAAGAGACAGGCACATTACCAGCTCCTTTTCAGGGCATCCAGAGAAGAATGCAGGATCAGAAATAGGATCAGAAAGAAACGACTGCAGCAGGTTTAACCGGAGACCAGTAGGAGGTTCATTTGTCACCTTCACTCCATTCTGCAGAATGGTAACTGGAAACTAGAAATAAAAACCAGGAAAACTGCATTCAGAAAGTGTGGAATAGATGCTATCTTGTTATATGAAACAAAACCTTGGTGACAGCATAAAAACTTCTTAATTATATATGCGGGCAAAATGCAGTTCCATCCACTAGTACACAAAATATCACACATCACAATATCAAAATATTACAATGGAAGCCTAGCATTACTATGGTTATAATTATTTTTTTAAATGTCCTTTCTTAATTAAATTATCTCTTCAACAGCCTCACTGTATTTCAGGGAAGTTCCATATTATCAGCTCATTCAGGGATATGAATATTTCCTAAAAATGTCATCAAACTTTCCTTTCCCCAAATACAGAATATTTGGCAATGCAGGTACCTTTGGTGAAGGGTAACTAGTAAGCCAAAGTCTGAAGAGTGGGTGACATTTTTCGCTTTTAAACTCCTCACATATTTTCTCCAGCATCGGCATCCAGGAGACAGCTAAATGACAATTTTGTAAACAAACCCAGGTTCCTTCTTCCATTCCTTTTTGAATCATTTTTGTAGCTATAGGTCCTTGTCCTTGTCCTAATGAGATGGACTGAAACTTATTTCCAACCATCTCTCTGTCATTTGCAAATTTCAGGAGGCCTTGAACAGAAAGCATAAGATTTTAGCATTTCTCCATTAAAAAGAAGTTATGTCAGGGGAGGAAAAAAAAAATTTTAAAATGTCTATTACTATTTTGTTAAAATGTACATACAATAAGATGGTATAGCTTTGATGCAGAGTGTAAAATTTATTTAGTTTAAAATATCATGCCCATTTTTAGGGAGCACTGAATTTTACCAGTGTGACATGATATACTCAAATCTACTTGCACGAAGTGCAAAATAATCCTCATTGTGTACTGAAGGGGAAATTCAGATGCCTCGTCTGAAAAGCTGTACTACGCTTTTGTTTTCTCTTTCTGTGTATACTTACTAGACATGGGATCTGCTCCTGGAGATAGCACAAATATTAAAGGGACTGTAGAATTTGAATCTAAGTAACTTTTTGTTAGATCAAATGGTGGTGGCTCTACAAATTTCTTCCCCAGTTTATCAGTTACAAATGTTGTAATAGCTGGACCAATCTGGTAAAAAAAAAAGTAAATAACAAATCATTAACATAAATTAAACATAACTGCGTATTTGACAGCATCTTTTATGTACCATGTATTAGTTAAATTCCTGAGCCTACAGACACCTCTCCGCTTTGCATGGATTTGAGACTGGTCTTGCAGAATGCTTCAGAAGCAAAGCTGTCACCTTGTTGACACCCCTCCTTTTCTTTTTTTTTCCCTTACAAGAGGAATAATAATGTTTTTAGAAAATAAAAACAACATACCCCACATAAACAATATTAAATGACATTAAGACTTTAATTCAGGCTTTACCTGATGTGGAGAACCATCACATTCCCCCTTAGTAAATATTAATGTAATTATTTTTAATTAATTCTAAGGAGCAATTGCAATATGTACTTTAAATCCTAACATTGATTGTTCCTAAAGTACATACAATACAATTTGCTAAGTGCACCAAAGGCAGAATGTATTAAAAGTTTGCCTTGGCTGTTCAAATAAACACACTTGATCTCTTTGCCTTGGAACTCTGTATGAAAGCACATGGTACTGGATACTCTGTGTATTTGTTCAGGCTAACATATCCTGCTCTCGAGTATATAACAGACTAAACACGGACAAGCACTTGAAGAAAACTAGAACAATGAGTATACTCTGAAAGATGCATTAAATCATGTCAGACAAAAGATCTCAGCTGATGCTTGTGGTGTTTGTATTCTCAATTGAAAAATAAGAAAATAATTTATTTTCTTAATAAAATACGATGAAGAGCAGATTAGTTATTTTAACAACCAGTGTAAACTATGTTACAAGACATGAAACAGCCTACAAACACATGATAACAGATCATTTTACCTTGTCAGGTCTTAAGCACCGAAGAATTATCATCTTTTGTAACTCATTTAATGTATTATTCAATTGTTCTGGCAATGGGAAGCTTTGTGGCTCTTTGCTGTCATAAATTTTTTGCCATTCGCTTGTATTTTCAGAGACATGACTCCTAGAGGAAAAAAAAGCACTTACAATTACTGTAAATACCTGGAGTCTGTTTCTGACGTTTATCAAAAGCCAAATACATTGTATTGTCATACAAGCCACTCCACATCTCCATGAGCAAATAATCCTACAGTAGAGATTCTCCATGCTGAAGAGTGAAAAATCTTTTCCCACCACGCTGTTGCAGACATACAAACCTCCACCTGAAACGTTCCGAGTTGACAATAAGTTCTCCCTATTCCTCCAGCCAGCACTGCTTGGACCTTCGTAGGCCTGGGTGAATTTTCTGCCTCTCCCATTTCAGGAAAACTCCGCTCTTTAACTGAAGAAAATTACCAGGAAATTCAACCAGAGAAAAAAATTTCTTTTCCTTCACGCAACAAGCAGAGTACATTCTCTGCAATGGGACGACTCCCAGAGTATTTAAAGGCTGGATCATCGTCCACATTGCTACTAAAACTCCTAACGGGGAGAAACACAAAACAGCCCCAAGCAATTGATTCTAACAGAGCAGTGTTTCTGCAGTCAGATCCAAATCCTCCAAATATTCAGGCTCTGTCAGCTATTTATATGCAAGAGTTGTACAGCCATGCTGGCTCCAGAATTTAGGGTTAAATTCTATTTAAATCCAGTGTGAAATTCTCCTGATTTGAGGAGACTAGATTTTACCAGAAAAATTCCTTCCCCAGCACTGCAGTGGAATTTTGCTACATATACTTCCTTTGCCTCCACTGACCCCCTCGAAACACTTGCTTCTCTACCATGGAGACATTCCAAAAGAAAAGTTTCTTTAGAGAATGCCTCAAATAATTTAGGAAAATAGTTTCATTAAATAATATTGTAATTAACGATCTGACTGTAAGTGAAGCAAACCCAATGACGAAAAAAGGGGCTGGTTTTACCACGTCAGCGTTCTGGCACTGGTTTGGAAAACGTATAGGAAATATTTCTTTTAGCATGTTACACATGCTTTGGTCAAAAACAATTAAGGCTAACTCACATCAACATTTTACTATACCTCAGTCCTTTCAAAGCTGGGATTTCACTTGCACGACATAATTCATCCCAGCTCTTCTCTGGTAGCCAAGAGGGATCTGGATTCTTGTACTTATTCTTGAGACCCACACCCCCAGTCAGTAAGAACATAAACTCTTGATGTTCTATTTCATTTTTAGCCCTATATTAAAAAAGATGGATAATATTCAGTTATTAAGACACAATTTTACATAATATAAAGAGTTGTTTAAAATTAATTACACTTCACTGCTATTTAGTAATACTTCTACTGTGGTAACAGCTGAGATCAGATCTCAGTATTCTATATAGCTAAAAAACTGTATGGTAAAAATGACTGAGTAAGACTATAGCAAGGGTTTCAAGAGGTAAATGGTGTGTATATATATATATGCTTATTTGTTTTTAAAAAGCGCAATTATTCCTGATTTTTAAAGGCTTTATGGAAAATAATTGGTTCTGGGAATACAGTAGCCTTACAAATGGGTCCAGGAAAAATGGTCCATATACAGAAGTGTACCCATTGTAAATAAGTAAGTATGCACATTATGGTCGTGATTGTGCAATTTTCAACTTATCTTTCCTTTCACAATGTATTCACCCAAAATTACAAAAAAACAGGAAGATGAAACTAAAAAGCCAGTGGAAGAGAGAAGCCTGCAAGGAGATCTCATGTGTGCAAAAGGATAAAAAAGAAAGAAGAGAGAAAATGACAAACAAAGATAAAAGCCTAGAAGTTGTTGTGATGGCACATTTCTGTCTTAGATTTATTTCTAAAACGTGTCGTGGTTTAATCCCAGTCAGCAACTAAGCACCACACAGCTGCTCACTCACCCTCCCCTGGCCCAGTGGGATGCGGGAGAGAATTGGGGGGGGAAAAAGAAAGTAGTAAAACCCATGGGTTGAGATAAAACCAACTTAATAGGACAGCAGAGGAAGAAAAAAAAAATAATGATAAAAGAATATACAAAGCAAGTGATGCACACTGCAATTGCTCACCACCTGCTGACTGATGCCCAGCCCGTCCCCCAGCAGCGATCGCTGCCCCCCGGCCAGCTCCCCCAGTTCCTATACTGGGCATGACGCCATACGGTATGGAACAGCCCTGGGGCCAGCCGGGGTCAGCCGTCCTGGCTGTGCCCCCTCCCAGCTCCCTGTGCACCGGGCAGAGCACGGGAAGCTGAAAGGTCCTTGACTTAGTATAAGCCCTGCTTAGCAACAAGTAAAACATCGGTGTGTTGTCAACTTATTCTCATACTAAATCCAAAACACAGCGCTATACCAGCTGCTAGGAAGAAAATTAACTCTATCCCAGCCAAAACCAGGACAAACATTTTCTTCAATAGCAGCAATTGTTCTTGACATAAGGATGCTATGTAGCACTACCTAGGTCCTTTAAAGTGAGTCAGAGTTATATCGTTGACAAAACCACTGATTTAAATGAGCATAGGAACATTCTTTTCATAACATGTCCAGTAGTAGTGATACATGCACTCACATACTCCTTCACTTGTAAATGTTACCAGTATTAGAAAACCCAAAACGTTCATGACCTTACTCCAAAGGCATTATTATCAACATGCATAAGAACATGCTATCTCATCAATACCTTTTTCCGTGATAAGAAAATCATTAGTTTCTGTTATTAAGAGAGTGCACAAAAATGAGCTTACATGAGAAGATTACAACATAGCAAAAATGAGAAGAGCAGCTTGTCCTTTTCAAACAGTGAACGACACACATTGCAATACAAATTGTATGTGAAGTGATCATTTAGATATCGAAGTCGCTTCTCCAAAATTTTGGATTTGTTACTAAAAAGAAAAGAAGTGAGAAACTGAGACTTCAAATTGAGTAACTTAGGCAATCTAAAGTAATCTAAATCTATTTAAGGTTGTGGAAGAATTATATTAGACGCACATGCTCCATAAGGGACTGAGCTGCCCATTTTCCCAGAGTTTCAATTACACTCAATGTTTTACTGCTCTTTTGAAAGTCCCAAGCGAAATAATGAGCTGAAATCTATTTGCCACAGTTAGGTGGTGGTACTCAGTGTTCATAATGGAGCCTAGTTCAGAATCAGACTTTACCCTTTCTATAAGTCACATTCTTAAAAATACATAAATAAAGCACATGCTTACAGCTCATGATTTGCTCAAACATTAACTAAAAAGAGCATTTACTTCATTAACAAATCATATTTTGTTTCAAAAGCTTGCATTTAAGGAGGGATAAGAGGTAAATGGTTTCAACATGGAGAGAACTGTTCATAAGAAGAGAATGAAAAGACTTTATTTTACATCAGAAAGACTGTATTTACCTATCATGAATAGAGCTGATGAAGAGGTTAACAAACCAACTAAGGGAGTACTGGTACATGGGATCAATGTTTGCCAGGTCTGCAATACTAAAGAACAGCACCGATGAATGCTTTGCAATAGGTCGATAGCCTTCTCGAGATTCAGCTATTTTAAGTTCTGTTTTCTCTGCAATCTAAATATCAACAGTAGTGGGTAAAGAAAAGGTTTCAATATTCTTTGTACAAAAATATTACTAGTTAATAACATTATTAAAATAGTTCTGTACAGCACTTTATAACGCCAGAGTAAGACAACTTTGATGTTCCGGAAGGTAATGACTACACTAGGTAAAATGAGTGCTTGCCCCTAACACAGTACTGCCCGATCTATTTACCTATACTACAGGATGCAATAGTCAAAACAAAGGACAAAGGAGGCACAACGGTTTTGCTGTATCACTTAGCATCAAAAGTATCAGTCTCTCTCTGCAATATTCAAAAATATGACTAATTTCAGACTGGTTATGTATTTAAGCTCTACTTATTCTACTGTAAATCAGCTTTATACAAAACAATACTTGACTATTAAAAGGTTTTTCAAAATTTGACCATCAGACAAATTCTGAGATTACATTTGATAGGCATTAACAAATAGCAGTAAGGCCAACATCAGCTTAAAGAAAACACTAATATTTGGTTTCTGTTAAGTCTATAGTAATTAAAAAGAATGCAAAAAAAAATTTATTCTCCTACCAATGTTATTTAGCTCTCATTGACTTCAGCTGGTATTTTATGCATTAAGTATAACAAAAGAATCTGCGCTTGCGTACCTATATTAGTTACCCAGATTATTAATGTCTCCCTGAAGATTTTTATTGTTTAAAAAATTAGTTCCTTCCTTTCAGTTAACAGGTTACCTTAACTTCAGAATTTATTACTTTTCACTCAGTCCTTATAGATAGATACACATTCTTTAAAACGTTTTAAATTAAAGACTGAATAAACGAACAATAAAGATCCTAGAATGGATCCAATTTTATTTCTCTTCACATTTCACAAGCACAGAATTTCCTCCTTATGCTTTGCATCTAATTCCCAGTCCTTCTGCTAGCTGCAAATTTTAACTTTTAACTTCTCTGTATTGTTAAGGAAAGCACACATGCACATTCCTTACCTGCTGTTTTTTCGTGATCTCATTAGCCATTATTTTAGCAGAATCCAAGACCTTGATAGCAGTCTCGTCTTCCAGAATATTCCCTTCAGATGAATGCAAGGTTTCTAAAATTTTCTTCTCAATTTCTTTTAGATGCTTTTTATTGGCTGCAGATTGAAGGATGAGAGCATTTCTTTCCTCTTCTAATTCTGGTCTAAGGAAGAAAAACACATAAAACCAGTTGATACTCATCTTCCACTGACTGTAAAGGAAGCCCACGAAGATGACTCCCTCTTCCTACAATAAATATTTGTGAATATTCTCTTCACTTCAAATAGGTTGTTACTGTTCAGCATATATTTATAATTCTGAGCATAGATTTCTTTGCATAACTTCAGTTCAGTATGTGGAAACATGGTCTAAACTTTAACACCTTAGCATTTTGCAAATGTCAGCGCATCCTGCTTTTCCTTTATTATATCCCTGCTGCCTAAAAAACCACCCTGTGATAAGCGGAATAAGTTTACTGGTGGAAACATTTTTTTAGCAAACAGAGTTTAGACCAAATGCATAGACATTTCCGTACAACCCAGATACTACTTCTCTGTATCTCTGTGAGGGTTCAGATAAGACCCATATTCAGTTTTGGAGGTACGGTGCATTTGTTTCATGCTAAATTAAAATTAAATCCTCATAATTCTGCATCCTTGTCTGGCAGCTCAGTCACACTGCAAAAATCACAATAATGATTTAAACTTCAAATAATATTTACATAGTTTTCTAGCATTCAAGGAATATTTTAGGAGAAAATTGCCGTGAAAAAACAATGATTTTACATCTGCTATTTTAATTAACTTGTGGACGCTTACCCCACAGTAAACATGACAATCTGTTTCCCTAACAAACTTCTTAGATATGAAAACCAGAAAAAACAACTACTTTTTTTTTTTTTTTTAAAGCTGCTACTGAGCAATATTTACACCATGTAACATTCATTTTGCTTTACAATAAATTCATCTCTCATTTCCCTGGAATTACGCCATGAAAAATTTTAATGGCTATTTGCCATAAAGAGAGACTTACCTCTCTTTCGCTACGACAATACCTAGCAATTGGTCTTCAAGTCCCTCTGGTGTTATCATAAAATTGAGCAGAGAAACTTTTGTAGCAAGTTCAGGCATATAATGTGGATTTCTCAGTTTTGTGGTAATAAAAAACTTGAAATCACTGGAATACTCAATAATGGTCTCACCAAGCCTGATACACTCCATGCCTCCTAAAGTTAAGATGAGAGATGTTAAGAAAACAGTTGTCTACTTCAATTACTTACAGGAAAAAACCCCTACTTTTGTGATTAAATAGAAGCAAATTTCTTGTCAATGACAAATTTCCTGAAAAGTATAAATAAATAAATCTGATACTCTGAAAAATTCTCACAGACTTCAGTGAGGCCACATTTTACTCTCAGCAGATGAAATTGAGTCAATCCAATTACTACCGCACTTTCAACGTGCACATCCAATACTGGAGATGGTTACAGAGACCTGTGGAAATATTCTCAAATAGGATATTCTTACAGACTACTCTTTCCTTGAATTACCTATCTGAAATAGGAAACTCAAAAAAAAAAAAAAAAGGAAAAAAGCGTTTGAGCATTTTGTCTTTTTTTTTTTAAGTATGAATGTGAAAACCAGTACAGATAAACTATGTAAAAAAGGAAGTAAAACATATTTGTGCTTATCTGCATTTTTCTGTCTTTTTCCAGGAGGAAAAGAAAGAAAAGTTGATAACCAAATTCATAGCTACTTAGCAAGTTTCAGAGAAACACAGGAAAATTGTGCCTTAAGCAAAATGCCTTCATAGCTTTTCTTGATTTGTGCAAAATTTAATAAATATTAGCATCAGACTAAAACATATGAAAATGAACAAGCAAAACAATTTCATTGACAATTTTTCCCTTGCAGAGTCAAGTGTCTTTTTAGTCTCCTATAGTGACATGGTGAAGGTTTTCACATAAAACCGCTATCATGTGATATATGAATGATCTTTATCAAAAATAAAAGAAAAATTCAGGCTGCTGTGAAATTACACTCCTCTTACCACAGGCAGCAGTAAACCAGAGGGTAGTAAGAAAAATATCAGACAGTACCATAGACTGTAAGATGAACATTAATGTAATCTACTTCAGGGTTCAAAATTAATTTTGCTGTACCTTGTTTAAAAGTCTGTTTAAGTAGCAGAGGTTCAAGTGATGGGTCCAGTTCTTCTCCAACATTTTCTAGCAGAAGTGGAGTTCCAAACTGAATGCAGTTCTCCACAGTTCTCATATAATCCGTGTCACTGACCTTGATAACATTCAGGCGGTTTTCCTTCTCAAAATTCTTGATCCACTTATTTGCTTGACCTTGAGGATCAATCATTAATGGCCTGGAACATACAAGACAGTTTTCTCAGTGCTTGCAGGAGTTTTTGAAAATTTTAAACTATTTTAAAATGTTTCTGTGCCAGGCTGTCACGGAAGAAGTGATGCAATTTTGATTCTGTTATTTTAAGAGATCAGTGAAAAACGGATGCATAGGTGTTTTATCATAATTTGAAAAAAATACTAAAAACAATTTTAAGAGTTGCAAAAAAAATGTTCTTAACATTTTTCATAAAATATACCAGAATGCAGAATTCTTGTAAAATCTTGTTCTGCTTCTCCCCTGGAATTCTCAGTATTTAGAATTTATTTATTTTTACAAATTTTGTAAAATTAGATAAATAAATATATTTAAATATATTATATCTCATATAAATATATATAAATAATATATATTTTTATATATAATTTTTTCACTTAAAAAAATAAAAATCAACAATTAGTTGCAATTTAGATCTGAGATGTTGGTATATCAGCAAGTATAAGACTGGAAACATAAGCAGGACAGGGAAAGGTGACAATATTTTAATTTTGTTCAACAGATTTGTCCCCTTTGCACTTGCTGATGTGTATGTATTTTAATAAGAGAGGCATGAATGATATCAAACATCTCCTCTAACTGCACCCTCAGAGAACTAAGCAACATTCTAAAAATGGAATTACACACTGTAATCTGAATCTATCATGAAGACTAATTCTTAAGAGAACACAGATCACAAGAACATCACTAGAAAGTTTTATAATCCTGTATTTCTACTGAATGCAGATGATTTGCAGCTATCACAAGTTTTCATATAACGTAATAGGTATCATCCTTGAGGTAAAATTTCAGTTGGAATAAAAAAAAAAATTGTTAAAGGTCCTAAAAAAATCCTTCATATAGATGTGAATTTCACACACAATAAATGTCTATAAAACATAAAAATGTCATCTGATATCCTTATAACTGTAAGAACTTGAAGTGGACTGTGGTATCTGGTCCCTGCAATTTACACAACCTGAGCTGGATATAAAGATTCTACTCCTGCTTTCAATTACGTTGTCTCTACAGAAGCTACATTGCCTATAGATATTTAATTTGCCTTTTTTTTTTAAAAAGTGAAAACTTGTTTGGATTTGAAAATTAAACCTTTTTGTCACCTACCAACGTCTTGAATTGTCAACAATGACCCCATTGTCTACAGAAAACGTGTCAGTTGGCAAACCAGCAATATTCCAGGCTCTTATTTTTATTGGGTCACCAAGAGTCTTACTCAAAGAGAAATTTTCAGAACAAGGGATATTTTTCTCCTGGGAATAAAAAAGAAAAAAGAAAACCCCATTTATCTTTTTTCTGTGTTTCTTTACATCTTTTATTAAATGCCACTTCAATCCAAAGTGACAATGTGCATTTCCTTTTAAGAGTTTGACATAGGTCAAGTATAAGTAAAAATCCTGGGAAAAATAAAATCATAGTTTCAATAGCTAACTGTATTTCCCCACTGAATATTTACTCTCTCTCCAAATTTTGTAGGATTTTTCCAGTTTTTTGTATATTCTAAATGTGGGGGTTTTTGTTACATAAAGTTATGACAATGCATTACCTTAAGAAACTCACACACAGCTGGAAATCATCTAATGACTCTATCTTCCATTAACTCAGTACAGTAACCCAATGCTGATTTGTTATTGTTTAATGTCAGCCACAAT
This sequence comes from Theristicus caerulescens, assembly GCA_020745775.1. Lineage (NCBI taxonomy): Eukaryota > Metazoa > Chordata > Aves > Pelecaniformes > Threskiornithidae > Theristicus > Theristicus caerulescens. The sequence goes on from CM036566.1 coordinate 1,670,627, forward strand.
CAGTGACTTCAAATCACTTGATTTATGAATTATGGCGTTAGTAGAAGTATGTTGGAACTGTCCCTTTGCAAATGGCATAATCAAACATTTAATTAACATATAAATGTGACAGTGTAAGTTATTATAGAAATTTTTTTACATTACACAACTGCATTTTAAAGTTAATTATTTCATTTAAAGGCAAAATAGAGAAAATTCTGAGGTTTTATTTAAGTAATAATCAAGCCTTACAAAGTCATTGATGTGGTCTCGTTTCTGCTACGCAACTTTAAGTCAAGAGTAAATTCAGTGATTTAATTAAATTCAAATTTACAGAATATTGGATCAGCAGAATTTATCCCATTCATCTTACTGAGTTTTACTAGGTTATTATTAAAGAAATGACAAGGAATTTTTGAAGCCTTTTGCAGTAGTCTGAAAAAAAGCAAACACTTAGATTTAAATCTAAGATAACCTTCTGACCTTGCACAGTTTGCTCCAATCTTTGGTACATTCTTGTCGAAATCCAGCAGTAAAAGCTCCCAGATATGCTATCACACCAGCTGATATCAGAACATCTCCTGTCAAATTATCATATGTGTCTTGAAGATCATTTGCAGCATTATTCCATCTATGACAAGCAGAAAATACAGAAAAAAAAGGTAATAAAAAAATCACATTAATGATATTGACGATAAAAATCCACCTTTGTTGTTGTTGTTTATCTTAACTTCAGGCAGAGAATAAGGACATTGCGTTTATGTATTTCAGTCTCATTTCGAAGACTTTCTCTACAATTCTCCCAGTGTTGCTGCCCATATTTTTACATTGCAAACAATCAGGAATCTTTCAAGGGCGCAGACTGTTACGCTCCTCAGCAGTACAGCCCTCGGACAGAGATACAGCTCAGAGCACTCAAGTTCAAATTCTGTTTCTACAGTGGCTATTATATCTGACATTTGAACTGTAACCTGACCTTGATTTCTCTCCACCAAGGCCTCCAATCAACTTCTCTGCTCGTTCTAGTTTTTTAGCACACAGATCAACCTGGAATTCTAATCGAGCCTTTTCTTCAGTTTTCTCAGTGAAGGTTCGTTCCAAAGCAGCCAAACGATTTTCAACTGCTGCAAGTTCTTCTCTCTTCTGATTCAAGAGTGTCAGTGTCTCTGCTAAGGACTGCTGCGCCTCTCTCAAACGCTCTTTCTTGGGTGCAACCACCTATTCAATTACAACCAATACACAAATGCTTAAAGCACATTTTTATAACTTTATTATTTAATGCAATGCTGAGGGTGAATATACCAAGGAAAGATTTCACAGCGCTGAGGGACTAGGATCAAAAACGCACCTTTGCAACCCTGTCATATACCTCCATTGCCATAATCCATTTGCATAAACCCTCTGCTGCTGAGGAAGCTTTAGCCACCTTTTGTGGATCAAACTCAGGATTAGTCAAGTATTCAGCGCGAATCTTCTGCATGACAGCTGCCTGGATAGCAAAAGAATTATATCTCATCAAAGTCTTGTGGCTGACACTTTAAAATTACACTGATTGATTGCCGTTTTTCTACACAACAAAATAGGAAAGAACTACTTAGTATTAATTCTAGTAGAAACCACTGCTCATTTGTTTGTTTTGATTTTCCTATCACGCTTTGTGGTCTTTTCCTGTTTTCATCCTAATCCTATCCTTATCCTTTATAATCGTGCATTTGGTATGTCTTCCATGTGGCAGCTACCGAAGTGCTAAGAGCATTACAGTCACATAGAAGCCTTACTTTATGCTGTCCCTTGTGCAAAACATGCTAATTTCGTTATTTGCTATCTTTTCTCAAGACACAGCTGTTGGGGATCTTTATAAAAACTTATTTCTACCAACGTACAACAAAATCTAAACGAATTACATTGCTTGTGCCTGCTTTTGGGGACCAGTTTTATAAAAGGCAAAGCATATTTAATTTCCACTGAATTGGGCAAACGGCAAGAATCACACTCTTGGATAGTAAGATCTTTAGGGGAGATGGTAATATTTTAAATAAAGTTATATAGCTAGTACATTTCTGCACTTATTATATATCTTCTAGTATGCTTAACAAAATATTTCCTGTTTCGTCAGTGTTCATTCAATCAAAATAATACAATTAGAAACAGCCATTAAGAAGAGCACCAATGTGGACAGTTATTTAAAAATAGAAAAAAGTTTATAACGCCAGAGTAATTGATTTAGAGAAACTAGTACAAAAAAAGGCATATAAAAGTTGGACAGGGATCAAATTTTCCCTGGTTCCACAAAAAATCCCAACCAAAACCCAAAACAGAATACATGAAATGACGCTAAAAGGACCCAGGTTCAGAAGAAACAGAAGAAGATAGCTCTTCATACCACTTAAAGTAGACTTCTGGAATGCTTTATAAAAAGATCTTGTAGATAGAGAAAATTTACGTGGGCTTAAGGGGACCAGAGAAATTACAGAAAAGACATCCACTGAAAGCTACTAAACACACAGAAACTACATCTGGCTTTGGAAGTCCTTCCTTTAGCGTGCCGGAGGCTGGAAGAATATTTGGAGAGATTATCATATATACTGCTCCTACTCCTTCCAAGGCACCTGCTGATGGCCGGTTTTGGACACAGGATAATGAACAGGACAGACTATTTACTCTGACATGGTTTTTTCATTATGTGTTATTCTTACCTTTTGATGAGATACTACTGCAAAGTTAGAAACATCTGTGCACCGAAGGACATTTCATTCAAATAGAAGACAGGCTGTATAGAAGCCTTAGAAACTCCCAAAGGGAATTCTAAAGCCTTCTGAAACACCACTTAGAAGGCTCACCTCGAGGAATTTTGACTTACTTGCCATGACCATACTCATCCTATAGAGATACCCTATCATACTATAAGGATCTTTGGTCATAACAGAAGTTGACTAACTTTGGACAAGTGGGGCCTCTGATATACTATTTTCTGATCCCCTCTGCCAGAAAGTGTCTACTTGGTAAAAATCACTGAAAAATTAGCCAGAATTCTTACTGGAATATTGTCCTTGTCATACTCTTTCAAATCCTTTAAGAAATTCATGTCACCAAGCAGTTTCTTGCTTGGAGCCCAGTAATCCAAAATCTACAAAACACAATAGGAAATATCTTTTCAAGCTTTAAAACAAACACATAAACAATAAATGACAAATCTCTTTTTAATTAAAACTCATGCATATTTAATACTGATGACCTTGTATCTCCCTGAGACATCGATAATCAGATCAAACATTTCCCCCAAACCATACCTAAAGCCAAAACCTGAACGGTGTCTCAGGGAAGAGTTACATATTATCTACATACAAGTCAAGCAAATTAAATGTGTTCTCTTTGCACATTACGAAACTTCGAAAATTTGGAATTCTGGAAGTTTTCAGTAAAATAACAGATGGAGGCTGTAAGCGCTTGCCTACTTTAGGGGACCTTGGGTGACATTGTTTATTGAACAAGTGCTCTGTGTCGAGAAGAACATCAATTACACTTTTATTTGAAACAGTTGTCTGCCATTTTACCTTGCCTCCAGTCCCTGAAGGATCTGCAATTTTTTCAGGTTTTATGTCTTTCATGACACAGACAGCAGCCATGACAAGTTTGACACCAGACGGAGGATTTTTCATTGATTTGACAATTGATATATCAGAAGGCTAAAATAAAAATCACATTTAAAAAAATTATGACAAATGTTATGCCTTTCTTACCACTAAGATAACAGGAAAAAAAGGGGAATTATAACACCATTACCAATTAACATAATTATAGAGGACATTTAGAAGGGATCATACAGTGTCAGCAAGACAATTAACAATATCCATCAATGTATCCTATGCAAGGGAAATAAAAATGAAATAAATGCTAGTAATTGTAAAATATTAATTAAAATCATGTTTTAAAAAGTCCAGGTGAGAATATTTTTTGATACACTTCCAGAAGTGTCACCTAAGACATCTCATACACTTCATTTCTCCTACTAAACTACCTCCTACTATACTGAATTCCTGCAGGACTTTCTCAACAATACTGCTTTCAGATCACGTGTAAGTCATGACAAGCACAAAACTTTTAAACCAAAGATCCAGATAATTCTTAGCCATAAACAAATGCCATGTTACACACTGGTGGTCAACATTAACTTAGCTGAAAGAGGAAATTCAGCTGATACCACTGCTGGTAACTTCAGGTTTTGGTTACTTTTCCCACAAGTGGGCTTTCTTGCAAATAAACAATTATTTTAAATGCACTCCCCCCCCTTTGTATTCTGAATACACAAAGAGGAAATATACTGAACAATGACTGTACAGGGCCTCTCCTTTGCCAAAACCAAGGAAACGTAACACTTTTCAAGTTCTTTTCATCTTAGTGCATTCTTTACCAAATAAATGGAAGGAGTTTCATCATGTTAAATAACTCTTTCAAGTGCTGAAGTTTAGATCAGCTTGCCTTCAAAGTGTCAAGAGCATCAAGTGCGGCCTCCAGGGCTGGAATCGCCTCTGCCAGGTCACTCTCACACTCATTTTTCAATGCCTGAGCTTCTTCAGCTTTTTCTGTAGCAATTTCTTCATCTACTTTTACAGTTTTCCTTTTTTGTTCTACTTCTGCAGATTCTATTTCTATAGTCTAAAGAAAAACACATGGGTGAGCTTCCTATTGAGCAGTGAATAATTAAACAAACTGAAATTACCTAGTATAGCACTTATGGAATACTGTAAAACACAAAGAGAAAATTGAAGTATTTCAATATTTTCATATATTTTCAATTTATGTTAAGGGAATAATTCAGTATTTAGCATAACACAACATCATCATGGAGCTTTAACAGTAGGTAAACTGCATTAAATCAGATTACTGTCAATAAAAGATATTTTAAATATGTTTGAAGCTCAGGAGACAAGAAACTCCTCATGTTTGTGCATCAGGCTGTACCTAAAAAATGACTAGCTTTTATAGTGAGTTTTCATAGCTTCATAGGCTATAACATTGACTACTGAAATTTATTTTCTTTTCAGTGATGAGTCAAGCCCCCATCCAAGTACTCCCTTTTCAGTTCTCCATAAGCGACATCTAGTTTCCTTAGAAATTTGTAAGAGTAGATAGAAGAGATATCACCGTATCTGTAAGAACACTTACAAATCAGGAGTGCATAAAAATGTCAACCAAATCCTGCTTTTTTGTGATGCAACAGTAACATACTAGATAAATGTATTTTCTCAAGTCAGAATTTTCAAAAACACTTAAGAGATTGGTTCCTACATCCCACTAAATTTCTATGAAGTTAATCCTTTTCAGGATCCTCTAAAAAATCAAGCATATAATCCTTGTGCATGCAAAGACAGACTGTGCAAAACGGCTCTTGTTTATTTTGTATGCTGAAGAACTATTTGTGGTGGTTTTTGCAATGTTTGTGAATGATCTTGGGAAATCCAGTCTAACCACTATTAGCATGAAAGTTCCTCTAACGTCCTTCAGCATGGAGCTTAGGCAAGGACTGCATATCCAGAGTCTGTATCTTACGTAAGGAACACAATTTTCTTCCAGTTCTAGGGATATAAGCGTAAATAGTGGCAAGTTTCACAATACTGCAAACCCCAGTAGACAAGAAGTGAGCTCAAAAACCTGAACTCAAATCTTATTTTCTGAATGTCACATGTCAGCAACCTTATACAGGCATATACTTTAGAACCTGTCTAGAATCAGCTGAGATATTGAAGTAGAAGTACATTGTATGATTAACATTCCTCATTCAAAGCCAATTATTATAAAGGTGAAATTATGGATCCCAAGTACACACATGCTCACATTAAAACCCACAAAGTTGCGTTTGTATAACTCTACCTTCATCATGTTTGCATTATCCAATTTAGCCTCTTCCAGTTTGGGCTGCAGCTGAACTAGTTCTTGTTTCATCTCACCAACCTATACACATGCAAAAGAATCAGGTAGGATTAAGAAGTGCCAAGTACAATTTCCAACAATTGGTATAAGACTTAGATTTTACCTAATGACTAAATTTATTGATAGAAGGAAATAACACTCAGTTTCAAATCAGAACACTTCAGAGACTTATTTTTATCTCATATATACAATCTCTAATTTTAAGAACTACGTTCACTCATAGTCACCTGTTATTCATTTAGGAAAGGGAAGCCCTGTTCATATACTGTTTAGCAACACATGCTTAGAGGGCTGTGGCCTCTAGCACAACTGCTATGCTTGTAGGAAAAAAAAAGGCAAAATACATTTCTTATAGTTTTACTGCTGAAGATGGAGCTAAACAAAATCTGAAGTGATGCTTTTGACTGACTTCTCCAGGAGAAGACCTGCTTTTGCCAAACATTTTGTATTTCAGTTCCATATTTGTCCTCACTCACTTGTGATTCAGCAAAGGCTAGTTTATCTAGTCCATTCACATATTTCTTCTTGGCTTTCATTACAGTTTCTCTTTTCTGAGTAAGAAGTTTCTGAAATGCAGCAATAAGCTCAAGATAAGAAGTAGCAGTAACATAATTATGGCGTCCCAGACTTTGCAGGAACCTATTAAAAAAAAAAAAAAAAAAAAGAGTACCTTTAAGTTTTCTTTTCTTTTTTTGGTTTAACTATTGTTAGCAAACTTACGTAACTGTTTGACAAATAATAGGAGTAAACAATTTCAACAGTTTTATATAATATTTTTATGCAGGCAGATAGTATACATTAACTTTTAAGAAGAAATTAGTAGTAATGAAACTCAATCACCTGTTTTGTTGTTTCTTACTTCTAAAAATTTAACTTTTGAGTTCTCTGTTGCTCAATTTACTACTTTCAACAGCATCATCTTTTCCCTCTTAATATTTCTATAAATTAACGAGTTGTTTTCAAAAGAAACAGGCTGACCTTACGGAGAGTGACAAAACTGAAGTATGAAAGTATTTACAGATGGGCACAACTTCCTGACGCTCACTGTCTGTGAGCTGAAGTGTTTCTAAGAACTTATTAGCCACACGTTCAAGGGCATCTTCAGGCCACGGCTGAGGGAGAAGTGAGGAGAGAAGCATTTGTAAAATTCAGCTGTTAGCAGTCTTCATACTTTAAAAACAGTTTTCACCATTCAAAACACCAGAATGAGACACGCTAGTCCCAACTATGTCTCAAGAACAATGAACTGATATAAGGGTCAGATCAGACAGCAATCTTTTCTGGCAACTCCTGGCTGATCTTCTAGTTAAAAGCTACATGTTGCCATTCTATCCAAACATTTCATGTCTATGTCATCCTTTGGCAGAAAAAATAATGGACATCAGCGCCAGGCCAAGCTATAGAGCTAACTGGACTTTATTGAGAGTAACAGCGCTTGTATTAAGCACTGCTAACTACAGTAATTTTCCAAGTTTTATTCTGCTATAAAAGGTCTACTGATAAACAACAGGACTTGTATTTGCTAGTCATTCCCATGATGCATGATCTGCTTAACAGGCAGCAGCAGTTATGATCGTTTTACAATCACATTGAAATGGTTTCTCTAGTCCTTTAAAAACATACACGTTATGCGATAAAACAAGTTACCATCACCGAACTGAGACTATTCACTACTTCAGAAACGTAAAATTTGTAGCAACAAAATTTAAGTTTGTGTAGTTGTAGAAATACTGAGATTGTGCACCAAAGAGCTCCCAAAATATTACAAAAAGTGCCTATGCTATTTCAAAATTTTGAAAAACGTGGAGTACTACTATACAGAAAATAGAAGAAAATCTAATGGGACGTGAAAATATAGATTGTTAGAAAACTGAATTAGTTTGTTGAAGAAACCATATAAGTATTTTCACATACCTGGAACCAATCAATAGTACAGCAGTTGATGAGTGAGGGAAACTGTCTCAGACGATTGCGGAAAGCATCTCCAATCGGGCTGAATGCTACCACAATATGGAGATTTTCTTTGCAGCTGTTCACAAAAAATGCAAACAAGGCCAAGGGACTCAGTTCTTCATGTTTATTGCCAGCCTGAACTATAGCACGAACACCCTGAGGAATAATGCATAGGGTAAAAACCGTTACATATTTCTCATTAAGCACTTCTGAAGTCCTATAGCAATCCTGTTAATGATAGCATCACCGTGAAATAAAATTTTTTATTGCTAAATGAAACAGGTAGAATAAACTAGAAAAACAGAACAAGTAGTAAATACTATTTGAGAATAGGATTACGGTATTTATCTGTGACCCTGAGAACTCATTCTAGAAATGACCATCTGGTGCTTTGAGCGACTGTGAGTACATCAGAACAAAACCTAAAAATCCATCCCAAGATGAGTTCCAGATGGATAATACACAGTAAGATGAGACAGAGGTTTAAGACATTCTGAAAAAATCAGAATTCATAATCAGCCCCCTCAAGAAATGAAGAACCAAAGCCTTCTAATGATAAATACAATTATTAGGCTTAATTACAGTCAACCTTCAGTCACTCAAAGATTTAGGAGATACAAACAGATGAGGCAAATTACTACTGTCATTACACAAAACCAAATATTCTTCTCATCACCTACACTTTCAGTGCCATATAAGTCCCCTAAGCAACATTTCAAGACATTAATTTACTAAGAACTCTTTTAGCTTTAATATAAAAATATGCTGTATTTACCTAATTGGAGAGGAAGATTTAAGTTTCAAACATCAAAACATATTCCATTCATTCATTTACCAGAAACAATAATCTCTCAAAACAATAAGAAATCTCTAGATTCGAAACTAAAGACTACTTCATGAAAGTATTATTATCCTCAATTAATTAACAATCCATGAAACACTAACTATAAACCCCTAAAACTCAAATTATTCTCCCACAAAAGCATGTATACATTACATAATCCTGCAATTAAATTAAATGACAAAATATAGTTTAGTAGTAATAGATTAAAAGTGGAAATATTTTGATGGAGCATATTTAAATGAGTAAAAACCAGCTTTGCTCCAGTTAGCATATTATGGATAGCCACCAAGTTCTAGCATACACCAACTGAATATATTCGTAAAACAAAATTGTAAAAGAGCCACGTTATCTTAATATTGTTAGATAGCTGGCAAGAATGGAACAGTAATAGAGAAAGATGATTAGAATTATAATTAACTTCTGTGCAAAATACATGGAATGCAGGCATCAACATGCTACATAACTTGAGCGCAAGAAAAAACAATCCAGTAACATGTATCAAGGGATATAGCTATGAAGACAGCACAGCATACAGTTCCAAATATTGTTAGCTAACACGAAGTTTCCAACTTGATGTATACAAAGATTGATGCCCCTCCCTCCCAGCTGGTGACTATCATTTTGAAAATCCAAGCCTGATTTTAGTTAGAAATTTTTAAAAAATTGCCTGAGTACATTGCATCCTTAATTCTGAGCCTGAATTCATGGAGCACTCTTCCCCAACTTCTCTCTGAGTAGAAATGTCAAGACTATAAAATTCTGTCTAACAATGCCCCAGTGCCCTAGACAGCAAGAGTCTATTGACAAAGGCAGGCTGTTTTCCTCAAAAAATGTCTTTGTCCTTAACTGATCAATGAAAGCGTTATGATGTACATTCTTCTTCTGCGCAACAGACTGCAAAAAATAACTATGGCCATGCAGGATTTGTGAGCAAATGCCCAACTTAATGTGCTTATGGAACAGAATACCAGGTCAGAATTAAAGCTAGTAGTAGGCATAAGTGACTCCATAAGTTTACTAATAACCGGCTGATTTATCTACGGTCTCCAAAAAAGTCACAGAAGTAAGGGTATATATCCAAAAGCCACACTTCACACTGAACTGACAAAAGAGCTTAAAAGGCAGGTGACATTAAAGAGAATTTCTACAGATACCTCTATAATTTCTTGTTTTTCATCTGCTGCAAAAAGATTGGGTACCTCCCCAGTGTTGAGGACACTGTCAACATCTTCTAAAAAGCTTTCTTCTTTAATTTGTGCATCTGTGATTATAAATACAGTTTTCAAGCCTTTTACACCTGCATTCTTCAGAAGGCTCTAAAAATGCAAGACAGTTAAAATATTGTACATTCCAAAACATCCTTCCTCAAAATTAAGTCAAAATGCAGACAGGTTACTAATACTCACTTTCAGATCTTCTCTCCACTCATTTGTGCCATAGGTCTTCGAAATCTCTGGTTGAAAAACACACACTTTTGCCATGAATGCTGCTAGACGAGTCAAAGACTGACGTCCACTTCCTCCCATTCCAACCAACAAAGCATTACCCCCTGGCTGCTTCAGAATACGGCTTATACGGGACAAATGTTCCAACACATACCTGTATTTGAAATGTGCTGATTACCAGAATGGCAGAAATACATATACATTTGCGCACCTATAAATCTGGGAAACAAGGATAGAAGTAGCATCTCCAACACAAATTTCCGAAGGCAGGGTGGGGTAGTGGGGTGGGGAGGAAGAGGAAGAAAGGGAATGGGTATGCACCACAAAATAAAATAAAACTCACAACTCTTCCGTTATACAAATATCAGTATTTAGCTAAATTACAAATGACTACAAATTACTGAAGGGAATGGGCAGTGGTGAGAACAGGAGCACTATATGGATAAAGGTGTCAAAGGAAAAGAAAACCAACAGAAATTCTCTACTTCTAAATCCTAATGGCATTATCAGTTTTAACTTTCTTGAAGTAGACACAGTTTAAATACTCTTTAAAGGAACAACTGGGGAAAATGAGTTATATCAACAAACCTCTTCCTTCCCTCTGCCTCTGACAGTGGTTTATAACTTACATGTGAAATAGATATTGGCACAACATCTTCAGAAAGCAGTATCTGCACATTACTGAGAGTCCTATCTATTGTGAAAACACAAGCATAGTTTATCTTGCCATATGCAGCAAGGTCTACAGGAGATGGCCTGTTCAAGCACAGGGCACGGGGTAGTTAAAGTAAGCTGAGCAGCAGTTAAAAGTGGTCTCAAAAAAAGGTTAAAGCATTTCAAAGAAGATTAATTCTTGTTTATTTTGATTGGTTCAAAAAATAAAGGAGTCAAATCCAGATGTTACCCATGAGATTGGACTCTAAGGCCACAGTGCCACATGCTCTCAGTGAGGTAACTGGCATATTGCTTCTGCACTCAGGAAGTGGCCTCTGATCAAACTCCCAGCATAGTTGTATATACAGGTACTCACAAATCCAGCTTGTCAAAATGTCCTAGACTGAAATAAACTGCTATTAGAAGTGTTTAAGCTAACCCTAGTCACCTTCACAAAGCGTCTACGTGTCAAGTTACACTGGCAAATACGGAGAAGCAGTAATCTCTAGCAATAGGGAGGAGCAATCTGTCTCAGTTGTAGCTCTGCCTGATCACACGTTAAGGTAACAATAGCAGCCCGCAGCATCTAAAATTTCACAGGACTAGTTGCAGCACCAGGCTGGGTACATGCCCCAAAGTGGGGCATGGCTGTGCTGCACAGTAACAGAGCAGACGGCTACGATTGTGCTATATCTCACTCTGCACCTCACAACCTTAGAATGCTCGTCCTTGATGAAATGGAAGTCCAGCGGCTGCAGGCAAAACTGACATCCATCTTCACCAGTAACAGAGGCCTGGCAGAAGTAGGGCACCCACCTGATTTGGGGCACAATGTTTCCTTAACAACCAAAGAACATATTCAAAGCCCCTTAGGAGAAAAACTTCCCATTATTTACTTTTGAATAGATAAAGCAGGGGTATAAGAGAAAAATCAGTTCACTTCCATCCAGAAAGGTGTAACGCCACAAACACTTTTGTGGATGCATAAATGGGAGAAGACATAAGAAAACCACAGCCCACAAAATTAGATACACTGAATTATCAGCTACTGCTGAAAGCTCTTAATAATACAGATCGTATGCACCTGAAAATGACAAGGTTCATTCTTGTTTTGTGGGTTTGATTATATTCATTCAGACACTGCTCCACAACATCACCAAACAGCTGAATGCTTGGAATTTCAACATAAAGTCTTTCATCTCCCTCAAGTTCTGGAACCATGTAGTCACCGAAAAACAAGCTTCTCATGTTTTCTTCCGTTACCTATGGTAAATATTCAACAAATTATAAAGTCAAGTTTAACATTTAATCAATATATTCCTCATTGGAATTTTAGAAAACAAAGAAGAATTTAGACAAATACTCAAGACATGAGAACAAGCACTCTCAAATATTTTGACTCACAGACAACATCCACCTCAAAGTTCTCTATTTCCCCGTATTAAATAATATACTTATTCTTAATTTGTTCTTGGAACACAATTGGCTCAAATAGCCATTAACCGTCACATAATCATGACCTTCAGATTGCACCAAATTTATACAGATGTACAGTGAGCAATTTTCAATATATTATGAAATGGATAACTAAGACCACAAAGTTATTTCTTCTACGTATCAATGAAGAAAAGAAAAACAGAAAAAAGGAAGACAAGGCATACAGTATAACATGATCACACAACATTTTAAATACTAAAATTTCATAACAATTACAGAATGCTGTTTACCACACAGTAGCTCAGTCACAGGCTAAATTTAAAAGGGAATGTTTATCCTGTAAATCAGGTCTCTGGAAGTCCATTTAAGGGTATTCATACTTGTATTTCTCCTTGCAGGCACAGTACTATGTGCAGATCCCAGCAACTTTTGTGGCAGTGATTTATAAATTACTCTGGTTGTTTCTGTTATCTCCCATTGCCCAAAGATTCAGTACGTGCTGCTACGTCTCCAAGAAAAGATGTAACAGAATTTTTTTTGAAGAGTTGCTCTGCTGACCTACTGATTCATTGGATGCTTTATTTCTATGTGCAGACATCTAGGAGCTTAATAAAATGCTACGCTTGATAAATTAAATTTCTAAGATATAAATACCCAGGGGTTTTTGGGTAAATCTGAAAAAATGTTACACTATTTTTTGAATTGAATAAGAAACAAGTTTTTGTTTCACTATCAGATACACAAGATTCTTTTATGGAAAAGTAATAAGTTTACCCACATTTTAAATGAAATACTTTTTGAAAAGGATGTATATGTACAACAGTTAAACCCTTCCAAACACTTTTACTCTTTTTTTTTCCCCCAAAGAAGCCACTTTGCCAAATTCAACTCAAATTTTCAAGCACATTTGATCCAAAATTTCACCTGTGATGAAGAAACTTTCTAGTCCTAAATTTATAATGAAAGCGATAGTTTTGCTATAGGTTAAACGTGATACTCACAGGTGTGTTTCCTTGCTTCAAGTGTGCAAAAACTGAATCAAATGGTTCTTTGAAATGTTCTTTCACAATATCTTTCATTAAATTGAACAACCAGGCTCTATCATTGTCTTCCACTAGACGGTCATAGAAGACACGAAATACCTCGTGTACAAACAGCCGAATCATTCCATGTTTGCTTTCAACTGATCTTCTCTTAATGAGCAAGCAGCCATGGATAACGCGTGAAAAGTCACGCAGGTTGAACGTGTAATGAGATTTGGCTGGTGTGGGCAAAAGATTTTTGATGGCTTTCTTATACACCTTAAGATAACAACAACAACAAAAGAACAAAATCAACAAAACAGTAACAGTGACTATATTATTACAATAAATCTTAAATGTCTTCTGAAATTGTGTTTCTCCAAGAAAAACACTTTACATTTAATAAATCCTAATAACGTTTAAAGATCTCAAAGTCCTCTGAATATATTAGATGCACGTCATGCAGTTCTGGAACATACATGTACTACTAACCTAATTGCAAATGGGAAAAGTAATTGCAGCAAGTGTAAAGAAATCTGTTGTAGGACCAGGAATACCACTCAGATCTCTTGACTTCCTTTAATTATATGATATGCTCCTTCAAGTGAAGGACTGAATGATATGTAATGGTAATTTCCTAGATTTTCAGTTTAAATCTATTTATTTGCTTATCTACAAATTACTCAAAAATAAAAAGTCAATAAAAAAATGCTGAAGGATTAGGCAGACCAAGAAAAGTGTCTTTTGACTATGTTTTGCTCTAATCTGGAATGCATCAGCTGTTGTTAGCTCATGCTGTTGTGACAGAAATAGTGGCATTTCTCATTACATTGAGCATAAATAACATGCTGAAATGAATGCTAACAGAGGAAACTTTTAATCTGTCTCTGTATACTCATAGGTGAAGACAATTATCAAACATCAACCTGCTAAAAAAAAAAAGTGTACAGTAAAATCAAGTGTTACAGGCTTGCCTATATCCATGGTACTGAGTACACATTTCATCTGTTGTCCCATGTCCAAAGCCAATTCCAAAGCCCAGTTCTTCTATTATACTTTAATCCTAGGAGCTGGAGGGTATTGCTTACCAGGATGAAAATTCATGTTAGAACAAATTCTCTAGCAGGCAAATGTGCAAGAGTCTAATAGTATAAACAAAATTTGATGCAGTCTGATGAGAAATACCTGCATGACTGTACTAAAAGACAACACTCTGAAATTGGTCTAAGATGTAGCCTGACAAAACTGAATGTTTTCAATACGTAGTCAAGTACATTCATATCGCTAATAGCTGCTACTATTATTTTCTGCTTAGAGGAGCAAAACTTGCCAATTTCTTGTGAATTACTTTTTTGTTTGTTTGTTTTGAAAGGATTAACTGAACCTACAAAAAGATTTCTAGTGGCAGTAGTCAGTCAGCCTTGTGATTCATACACTGAATATATTACCCAACAGAAGTTCTGAAATACCAGCTCTGCAAGTCCTTGGAATGAGATGGATTCAGTCTTGAGTATGTCTTTGGGTATAAGCAGGAGAAGTCTGAGAAAGGCCTCAGTTCTGCAGCAGAAGGAAGTCGCACCCCCTGTCAAACTTCAGCCATTTGATTTTGCCTTTGAAGCTGATCAGATTTTCTGTCAGAATTTTTCATTGGTCAAATATTAGCTACCTAATGCATTTCCATTGAACACTTACGGTAGGCAATAGACTTGTTCACACTACTAATGATTTCTGCTATGTAATAAGCCAGCAAAGCTATACCTTGATATTATGTCTGTAACTTAATGCTTCTTTGCAAAAATGTCACAAATTGCCGTTCCTTTTATACGTATGGTACATTGCAAATGTGATACTCGCTAACATCTGTAACATGGAACTTCACAAAGCATTTAGAAATTCCATACAGCTGGGCCTAACGGCTTTCAGTTTCACAACATTTCTGTGATCTCTTTTGTCATACTGGACTCAGATTCTACAGAGCTGCACGCTTACATTGGCTTCCTTAGTCTGCTGTGCTGTGCCCGTAATTAGCATAAAGACTGGGAGAGGAAGGAGGAAAGTGGAGAAAGTGATTTCTTGATTCTTAGTCTCTCTGAGAAGGAATTCTGGAAGGGTTGCAACTGATATTTTCATTTTGTCTTTGCTTGTGACAGCTGCCCATACCTGTCTGACCCCGAAGAGATTCCACTCTCATCTACTTGACATTATGCGGGCAGGTGCCACTGAGCCCACACTAACACAAATTCAAAGACAATTTTCCTAGAATAAGAAGGTTATTGCAACAATAAAACTAGGACAATTTTGTCAAAGCAGACGAGGCTATATGTTAAAAATAATAAGGAACAAAATATCTAAAATCTCTACCTCACCAACTAAGTTATTACAGAGCCAGTGGAGCTTTACTGAACAAATTAAAGGAAACTTCCATTAAGGTATTTGCCTCTTACCTCTAAAGTGGCAGTGACAATTTGATTTCCAGTTGTGAAGAACTCAGAAGAAAATTCATTAGTCCGTAGGTAGAAAGCTACTACGGTAGAGAAGATGCGGACCATTGTTTCATCGCTAAAAGAATTGATAGCGCAAATGTTGAAGTGTCGCAAAAATCGAGGAGTAACAGGATTCCTTCCACCGCCTGGAGGCCCCATAGCAGCAAGTAATTGTACATCAACAAGTGTAATTTTAGATGTGTCCTTTAAATCGTACCTTCAAAATAAATTGCAATGTAACATTTAGATAGTTACAGATATAACACATTTGTTACAGCTTAGATGCATTTATATTACAGAGTACTCTCTGCATGCATATGTGCTTAAAATATAATATTATATATTACGTACATTTTTAATATATATTTAATATTTTTTAAAACAAAACAACAAACACAAAAACCCCACAAAAAACCAAGAACAACTAGCCTTATAACTATGACCCAGTTAATCTCAACATATCAGGCTGGCCTGAAAGAAAGATTATTTGATTAAACTGGGTTACATAAAACCTAACATGAAATTTTGAGACAAGTATTTAAAACTGTAATGTGGTAAGATATATTATCTCTATTCAAAAGCAACGGATATTTGAGCCTGGAATCACAAAAGGCACAGTATTTGAGAAGTGCCTGGAATCACAGAATAATTCAGGCTGGAAGGGACCACAGGAGACCACCTGTTCCATTCTTCCTATCTAAGCAGAGCCAAAGACCTCAAAAACACAGACGACCTTTAGCTTATTTTTCTTCATGCTTATTACCAGATCTGATTTCATTGTAATTTTAAAACATTATTTTGAAATGTTGTTAAAAAAAAAAAATGTTATCTTGGATGACAGTAAAAAACAGTGCAATGAGAAAAATCAAAAGTTTTATATAATTTTATATACCTATCTCTCCCCCCCCCCTTCACTCTGAGGAGGAAGAGAAAGGAAAGAAACAAGGAATTGCACTGGAAAAATAAAAACAATGAAAAATGCAGACATAAAAAATCCAGGTGTAAAAGAATGATTTTATTTATATATACAAGTACTGCTGAAGTTCAGCAATAAAACTTTCTAAAAAACCCAAAACGAATCTGATGATCAGTTTCCTATATTGAAAAGTCACTTAAAGAGCAACACAGGAGTTGTTTCAACTTTAAATAATATATTTTTGTATAAACCAAAGCCATCTTAACATTTACAAAGCACTTGAAAAAAGTTTTGAAAGTAAAATTCAAGCGAATAAATAATTATAACAGGAAATGCAGCAACAAAAAAGTTTCAATTGTATTTCAAATAATTACCAAAATCCATGGTCAAAGAACTGTCTTAAAAGTTCTATAGGAGGCTGTGCACCATACTTCTCCAAAGCAGGCATATTCATATCATCTACAAAAATAATGCACTTTTTTCCCACTGGAGGGCCAAAGACTCCTTTGCGCCTCTTGTCCAGCCTGGCCATAATAATGTTCTATAATGCAGACAGGAATATTCAAAAGAGAGATTAAATATTCATATAGGTTATCTCTTTGAAACATAAATTATCTGTTCCACTAACCTGGGTCTGATTGGCACTGGTTCGAGCTGAGAAATTAATGAAGAAGGGAAAGTAGCGCTCCTTTTCCAAGTTGTTCATTAACTTGTCCTTGACATACACAGATTTCCCAGTACCTGTTGGTCCCACTAAAAGCAGCGGTCTTCAAAAAGAAAGAAATAAAGCATACAGACTGCGGAAATCTAACAAACTATAAACTAATTGCAATTAGAAGTCAAAGGTTTTACTAACTTTCCCTGCTTGTTCTACCTCTAAGAACATTACATGCCTTAAGAAACTGAAATGTTTTAACTACTCATATAACCCTCTCATAATTTTAGTTTGCTGCCACCAACAAGACAAAGGGGACAGGGAGAAAGAGACATTTCTCATTGCCTCATTCTGCTGGCTTTGGAGTACGTATGAACATACATGGGAGTTAAATTTCTCCCGACAGGTCTTGCAGTAGTTTAAACTTCATAAAACTTTCAGCCTTGAAATTTAACCTGAGGCTGTTTTATATTTCATTCTCTTATATGATCTGACCATAGCTAAAATAACTGATTTTGATATGACTAATCAAAGAAAAAAAAATATATATATTACCAAAGAAGAATGAGGGTAAGAAAAACCCTTTGGGCTGTCATAACAGCATCATCAGAATGGGCACACTAAAACTGGATCATAATAAGGCTTCATAAAAACAAAAACAGACTTTAAGGCAAAAAATTGTATCATTTGTAGTAAATGCCTATTTTTAACAGGCCAAATAAACTTTGAGGGCTTGATATAAGCAATGAAGTCAATGGAAAGAGTAAGAGATATTTCTACCTATGACCAATATTTCAGAAATTTGCACTGAAGTAACTTACTTTCCATGGGTAATGAAGAGCTCTATCAAATAGGTATATCGGACTGTATCCATAGTCGGGACAATAATATCTTGAATCTTCACATTTTTATCACTGTAATTAATATTTTTAATAAATCCATTCCAATGAACCCAACATCCTCTGCCTTTCAGCTAGGAAGAAAGACAGATGTAGAATAGAATGGTGTTACTTCTATACATATGGAAAGTTTTCTCCACTACTTCACTTTTGAAAAATGAAAATAATGATTTTTAATAAATTAATGAATATTAAATGTTTCAGAAGTTCATATATTTAGTTTGCTTTATCTCACTAATAAAGTGTTAAAGTATATACCTAAGCTTAGACTCCTTTCTTTTCTTGAAGATTTTGTTCAGCCAAAACAAACATAAAAATGTACAAAACCCAACGGAAGAACATATGCAAAAGTTAAGAAGTGTAATTATAATGTAACATTTCTAACGGATAGTATAAACAAAATTTGAATATAAGCAAACTGCCTATGGGCTCAATATCCTGCTTTCCTTCTATATGAAACCAGATTTTAGTCCATCAGCTTAGCTTTAGCTACACAATAACTATAATGTGGCAATATTATAAGTATAACTGCTGTGTACATCTTGGTATTTTCTAAAAAAATGCGGTCAGCATATTAGTTATTCAAAGAAGAAAAATAAATGAAAAATGCACGGTGGGATTTAATCCAATACCAACACTCTACAACATCCAACAAGCTTCGTAAAGTTAAAATATCCATCTAGCTGTATTTTCCTTCCATTCAGACTGTAAGAATCTCCTTCAGTCAACGCAGAAGCAATCAGTCATACCTCATACATGTAGTCATAGACCAAGCCTTTCTCTTCAAAGGGACACTCCCATTTTCCCACACTTGTTGGTACAGGATTTATTCCAGATTTCCCAGCCAAAGCGTCCCTCAAGAAATTATCAAAAATTATTCTGCTGTCACCATCACAAGTTCCACCAATGGACCAGACTGTGGCAAAAGCAAAGCAACCCTGCAAGGGCAAAAAGATGAGCAACTGCCTAAAAAGTTGACATATTATATGAACCTTGTACAGTCTGATTTAAAAACATAATTCTTAAAAATACTGTTAAACAGATAGGTGTTACAAGTTACCCTTGAATAGACCTGGTCTAAGGAGATTTTGAAATCTGATTAAAGACAGAGCAAACAAAAAACCTTATTCAAGGAGACATATATATTTATGACAAAAAATAAAGGCCAATGCTAAAGCATTATGTCACATGACAAAGCCTGAGAAGAGTTCAATCATGTGGTCTCAGGATTTTCTAATCGCAAACCAGGATCTAGGAATTTTCTAATTCTATTTTAAATAAATACTTTTACATTCTGTTTTCTTCAGTTTCTCGTAAGTAGAGTCATATAAGGTCAGACAGAGCATCCAACTAACATAACTCTCAGAAAACACTCTTCCCAAGGAAATTCTGCTCAGACAAGCCAATCAGTATTACATGAACACTTATTTCCTTTAAGGGAAACAAGACACTTTGCTTCAGCTAATTACTTGGTTAGTTGAAAAGCACATTTAAACAAAAACACTATTTATCCCAGTTAATTGGAAAAATAGTAAAATATTTAATCATATTTGTTACTTTTAAGACTTGTCTCTCCTCTGGGTATCTCCAAAGTTTGGGGGGACAGAGCAAGGAGGTAGTGAAATTGTTTCGCGTCTCTTATCCCAAATTAAAGTAGTTCTGATTAGTTCAATTATTTTTGAAGACCGGCATATGCAGAAACAGATATACATTTTTTTACAGGTTAAAAAAACCAACCATAATCCATGCACGGATGTTTCTGTTGGTGGGATCTTCTTGCACAGTTTGACAAATCAACATTTCAAAAAGCCGTGTAAGAGCTACTACAACATTGGTATTGCTTGTAGGTACCAGTTCCTAAGAGATATGAAAGGATGGGTATTATACTTTACATGTTCTGTTAGTTTATCTTTTGGAGCTAAAATACTAAAATAATTAGATAATTAGATAATTCTGAACAAATATTTGAAGGCAAGGTTTACACTGACTTTTATTCAAAAGATCATTTGCCCTCCTCTGTCCTTGAAACATCAAGACATTCAGACCATGTTAACCATGGTCACAGCTACCATCTGACCACTACAATCACAGATCTTAAAACAAAAACCTCCATGGAAGTAGCTACAGCAATACATGAGCAAAAGCCTAAGCACTATATCGCACAGAGATTGCAAGGAACTACTTGTACGTTTCCCCTAACACTTAAAAAAAGTACTTCCCTATTCAATATGACAGCTTTAAAGAAAAAAATACATGCACAAAATTCTCCTGGGAAGACTTTCCACTCCGTGCTTTAAATACTTACTTTACTTTTGAAAAGAACAAGGTGAAAACTACGATCAACTTACAATACAAGCCTTACCTAACATTCTCATTTTAACTTTCCAAACTGGACCCAAGAGTTGCCCTTCTCAAAACAACAGGAGGCCGCTGCATATTCATTCTAATTGTGCTTGTCATGAGAGAATAGTGCCTCGCTGCCAAGGGTAACAGAACGGAAATGGCCATCTAGCTACTGCAGGAAAAAATGGCAAAAAATACCTTGCACTGTTTCTGACGGAGTTTTAATGCTGGTGGTATTAACCAATCAAAAAGTCCCTGCAGAAGATCTTGATGTCCCTTTAAGTTAAGAGGTTCAGGCAGTTTACTCAACCAAGAGGTAACGAGTGGCCTCCAGCCCAGCTGAGAAGGTTCCAAATAAATCATGCCGCAACGACTGACTGTAGCAGGCTAAGGAAAAATTGTAAACTCCTTTTATTATACATTTAATATATTGAACTTTGCTTTATATTTTCATTAAATACAAAACTTACTGATGCCTGGGAAAGATCCATTGTTTCAAAAATAAGAGTCATCTGAAGGGACATTTGGATGATTTCTCCACTCATCAAACAAAGCTTTAATAATTAAAAAAAAAAACCCACAAGCAAGATTAGAAAAAAAATTCAGTTGTAAATTACACTTTCTATCACAGGAGAGTTCTATATGAAAATCAGCAAAACCAAGTATAACCAAAGGCAAGGTCAGGCACATAAAATGTTTAATCACTTGGAGCAATAATTATTTTTTTCAAGCTTTAGTTAAATTCTTCACTTAAACCATAGTACTCTACATTTTCCTACCAGTAGGTTCATTACAGGTAACTATCAATCTTGTGTATGACAGGATACAGAAAAGACAGCAAGCAGAAAGGAGAAAGGGTATCTGCTGCTATTGTTGCCAATACTGCAGCGTTCCAGCTGGAGACTCACCATTCCTACTTATCAAAACAGAAGTCCAGTTTGAGTATTTTGACACACTATCACCCAGAACATAAACTTAAAATATCGTCTCTAATTTTTATATTCACTTTGAGATTCCTAAGGCCCATTTTCAAAAGTGCCGTACGGTTACAACTTTGACCTCAGAAGTCATTAATTTTGAAAATATAACCCTTTGTGTCTTAGGTTTAAAGACAATCCTAAGTGCCTAAGTTTGTGCAAGTTTTGAAACTGTGGGAATTACATTAAATATAATTAAATGTATTTTTTTAATTTAAATTTCAATTATTTATGTTACAAACTTACAATATAACATTAAGGAAATACTATACATTTAATGCCTTACAGCACTGAGTTGGTTCTGTGATTATGACTCCAATAAAGTAAAAAAAAAAAAAAAAAACAACAAAAAAACCCAACCAAAAACAGCTTACAGCTTGTTATCAAAGCCACCTTGCACCTACTCTGCCAGGCACTGCTGTTTGCATTTGTGATTTTATATGTAGAAGAGTATTTTCAAAATGTCACGTGAGTTTGTTTAGGCATTTATTTCCACTGACGGATACCTTTTTGTTGTCATCCAGAACTGTGTTCATGCTTTCTATCCACAGGGTATCAATTGGGCCATCAAAGATAACCCATTTGCGTTCAGGAGTCTCAGATAACGCAAATTCTCTGAAAGTATTAGCAATTATACCATCTGTCCACTAGAGAAGGAGAACATAGGCATGAAAAGTAAGACATAGCATACGTAGTTCAATTTAAACTGCAAGTAACAGAGAAACCTTCCATTTCCTTTTCATTATTCCTCTCTTTTAATTGTTGTTCTCTTGTTCTGCAGAGAGCAGAACATAACTTTGCGGTTTCACTAAGGGTCATGCAACATCAGCAAATCTTAAAATAGTGGCTTTTTCACTTTGAAAAATATTGTAACAAACAGAAGACTGGCAATTCAATTTACAGAAACTTAGAAGTGCTTCTGCTCTGTCTTGCATCTGTTTCTCCCCAGACTCACCCTACGTTTCACTATTTCACATTCACTTCTTCATATTGTTTCTTCTCCAAACCTAACTTTCACACTTGGAGACCCATGAGTTCATAAGTTTTTCTAGATAATTTTTGCATTACTTTGATTATACTGGTTAGGAATAGACAGGGAAATGAATACAGTGAATGAATAAGTTTGGTATGATTTCCTAGCATGAATGCAAATATATTAGGACAATGACCCTCAGAATGGTATTGCTGCTGCTTTTTTTTTTCCCATATTTAAACCTATATAACTGCATACACACTTGGTACTGCATTTTTTTTAATGCGCTGATTTAAAACAAGCCATAAAAGTTAAAATAAAAATTACAATTGTGTTCTCATCTGTGTTTAAAATCATGAAATTATGAATTCAATGGTTTACAATCCAGAATAACAGAGGTCTGACATACACAGGACAAGGAAAAAAAAGAAAGTGCTAGAAATACTACAAAGCAGAAAAAACAGACAGGATTGTTAGCTCCTAGTCTTGAACCCATACCAGTATGTTTGCTTCTTTTTTCTTAAAACCAAACCAGTAATTTATTTTATAGCAGAGCCCTATAAACACTGACTAGAGCCCAGGGAACAGATGATGAAGTGCTGCCTGGAACTGGGACTTAAAAACCAGAAGCAGGAGCCTTGTAAACTGCCTTTCCTGCCCCTGAAAACAACTGTGGAATGACACCATGAGTTAACCTGAAATTAGAACAGATTTACGCAAGCGCACTCATACAAACCCCATGAAAGCCACAGCAGGTGAGAGGAAGAAACAGATAAAAGGTGGGCAATTACTATACACTATTTTTAAAACATACATTACCTCATGGGATACCGTATCAAACTGCCCAAAAAGCTGACCCATAGTGATTGATTTGGGATTCACAGTTCTAAAAATTATTTTTTCTTCTTCACCATACCCACGCTCTTTCATAAGAGACAGCGTATCTGCCAACACATGCAGAACTTTGGTCTTCCCAGAAAAAGATTCCCCTACCAGCATAAAGCTGTTAGATGGAAAAAAAAATGCTGTTAGTAAGTTTGTCTTGCAATTTAGACTTTTACAGACCATATGAAGGCAAACAGCATCATTCATATGCTTAAAGCTATTTTTCACCTAATTTTCAAAAAGCAGAGTGAGTAAATCTGGTTTGTATACAGGAAACATCATTTAGGCAAAACCAGTTTATTTGCACACACAAAATCCAATTGCACAAGCACAGTACATAAGTTGTCCTCTAAAACATAGATTTACCATCACACTAGTTCATTTATTTGCTGAATCAAAGATTACTTTCTAGTTTCTTTTCAGTCTAGACAGAGTTTATAACAAAGTTCTGGATCAACACAAACACTAGGAACATGTACTACACACACACATTAAAAAAAAAAAAAAATCAAACTATCTTCGCCCCCTAAAAATAACTTTTTTAGTCACCCAGCAGAGGGTTGCGACTATAACAATGTCACACTGAAAACATTAATTAATGAGCTGAATATTAACAATCATATGACTAATGTCATATTGTATATGTTTTCTGCACACAGTTGCTATTCAGTAATAAAAGCTAGGAATAAAATGGCAGAGATCTGATAACCAATATTTCAATACAGACAAACTTTTACAGTCCTAATTCTTCACCATACTGATATCCGCACCCAAGCTCAATACACAGGTGAGGCTACTGCTGATATCAAGAGCAGAACAATTCTGCAGACATAAAAGCGGTGACCAACTGTTCCAATACAAATAGAAACATTTTGCACCCTTAAGACCTTTTATATTTGATATAAATAACCACTACAGTATAAGCCAAAATTACAACAAATACTGCTTGTAAAACAGTAATGGGAATCTTACCCATGTCTAACAATCATCATTTCATATGTCTGTATCATTTTCTCTATAAAAGCTTTTACAGGTTGGACATTATGTCGAATGCAACATTCCCTGGCACATTCCAGAAAATCCTAAAATCAGAACAGATCATAATCTTATCATTGCTACAATTTAAATGACTCTCTTGGACTACAGTAGAACAGCTTATGCTCATCAGTAAGGGTTTCAAATTAATGAATAACTGAAATACTATTAATCAGAATATAGCAAAGATCCCTGGGGGGAAAAAAAAAATCACTTCTGTACTTCATACGCTACAATAGGAGTTAACTACAATTTTTATCTTGAGGAGAAGGCATATCAGCATCAGGAAACCAACAGTGTGCTTTGGAACAATACACTTTTAACAAGACTCTAGTATTTACTGGAAATTTTTAAAAAGTTAATCTGTTTTGTCTTTTCCGATATGCTCATCTTCTTCCCAACCATCCTCCTACAAAGGAGCTATGCTTTAATTCTTGCTATAAACAAAAGAAAATATAAAGTTTAATCTCACTTAATTATGTCCAAAAATTAGGAAAAAGACAGCAAATGACCCTAAACTTTGGTAAATCTGCAGATCAATTTCCAATCTGTAGGATGCCTTACACAACCCTTCCGGATGTAAGGGAACTCAGATGTGGATTATACTCGGAAGAGATACAAGAATTTTCCTTGGTACTAAGTTTCATTGCAAACATTCAATAATTTTCCATATCTTGCAATAATTCACAAAATACTGTATTAATTACACTTGGTTAAAAAAACAAAACAAAAACCAAACCACACTACCGCAGAACAACGCACAATGATTACGATCAAGGAAAAGTTACAACCGTACTTACATTGTAGTCTGCATCGGGAACCTTGATTCCAGGAAATAAATCACTAGTTATACCCGTGAACAGAGGTATATCATGAGCCAAAAATTTGGGCTCATTCACGTCCTTAATTGATCTAAGAAGCTAGAGGAAACAAATATACATTTTACTGTTCTTATTAAAAACACAGAATAAACTGCTCATCATTAAAATAAACTAATATGTAATAAAGATTAATTAATTAAATGGTGCCCTTGATAAGCAGTTAAGCACAACTGTGCAATCATCAACCTAGCACTGGAAAGCACAGCATGGATTTTATTAACTTCGTTTCACAAAGAGGGAAACTAAGAAACGTAGATCAGCGATGAGACAAGATGTGGTGGAACTGCCTTCAGAACTCAGAACTGCGTGCATCTGTAAAATTCCCTAAGAATTACTCCCTCAGGAACTCACCAATATATCTTCATCTTCTGTGGGAAATTTCAATTTCAGATTCCCAGCAGCCACCAACACAGCTTTAACTGCTCG
The DNA here is from genome assembly GCA_020745775.1 of Theristicus caerulescens. Taxonomy (NCBI): domain Eukaryota; kingdom Metazoa; phylum Chordata; class Aves; order Pelecaniformes; family Threskiornithidae; genus Theristicus; species Theristicus caerulescens. Next base: position 1,696,365 of record CM036566.1, read on the forward strand.
CATGCCATAGTCATAGTGATACTGAGAGGAGAGCTGTTCTGAGCAAAGCCTGTAGGTCATTACTATCTTCACTGACAGTGACTTAGCATTCAAAAATCCATATGAATAGAGCGAAATTTCTGCTATCAGAGCATAGTTAGGAACCATCATGGCTACTGTTCGGAAAAGAACCTGAAATACATACCCAAAGAAATATCTTTAAATAACCAATTGAGGAATGGAAAGTTATTCAGAACTTTTGCAGGTGATGGATCAGTATTCATCCCATCACAGCATTTCTAACTGAAAATAGTAACAGCATTTAAAATGAGGTACTGCTTAATATGACTAGGTAAGCTGTGGATCATTTAAAACAGTTACACTGGAAAGCAGTGGCCAGCAGAACGTTTGGGAGCCAATGAAATAGAAGACTTATAACAGTGTTTGCAGCTTATGACTCACTAGGAAGCTAACGTTAAGTAAACTGCCATCAAGATCCACCTCAATGTACAGTCCAGTGCAGAAGAGACACCGTCTCTCCCAGATCTTTTCCCTCATCACTGTCTCAAGAATGCACTTTGCCCCTTACACTGACACATCCAACGCAGCAGTAAGCGAAGGAAGGTGTTGTACACGGCAGGTGAGAGAATGCACTTCCTTTCCTTAAGTCATCTGCAGTCGATATACTCTTCATGCTGCATCAACTCTGCTTTAAGTTAGCATTCACAGTGTAGTTCCCACTGAGGTAACTTGCTCCAGCCCAGCAGCTCTGTGCCACATTGAGTCTTAAGGAACAGACGCTGTTCCAAAAGGCTCCAAATGATGCTAAAGCCAGGCCTCCTCAATGACTAATCTAGTCAAAACAATCATCTCAAAGATTTTATTTAATCAGGTAATCTAAGCAAATTCATTACATGTATTAAGTGTATTTCGCTAACACTTCTTTTAAATAAGACTGCAATAAATGCAATGTAAAAATACTTTCTTAAAGCATTTTTTCCAACATACCCCTCCATCTTAAAGTTAGCATCCAAATCTTATAATCTACCCACAGCCTGACACTTGCCAGTTTACTTGCTACAGCATTGCAGCCTTTGGCCTGGAAAAATAATCATGAGAAACACTAAGAGACACAAGAAAATAAAAAATATTTCAAATTCCTTAAAAAAGAACAAAATACTTGGGGGGGGGGGGGAGGCTTAGTATGTGTAAATCGCGTAACAAGTGTGTGTTTATATTCCAGGTGGTACAGTCTGAATTAGCACCAGCAATACACATATCCCTCAGGTTTTTTTTAAAAATTCATTCTTAAGCAGAAGCATGTATTTTATTATTTTACCTTCAGATTATCTGGAAGTTCAGAACGTCCTGCGTAACCTGGATTCATAGTAATAGCTACGAAACAGTTGGGGTTAAGCTTCAGTTCAGTTCCTTCAAAAATAAATGTTTCTAGCTTTATCTGTATGGCTCTCTGGATGCAAAGGATCTGCTGTGCCACAACAGACAGCACTTCCAGTTCAATGCGATTGAATTCATCAAAACACGCCCATGCACCTGATGAAGCCAAACCCTTGAAAAACTGCAAATGAAGAAAGATAGCAATAATATCGCTAACAGACTCTTAGAAGATTCAAAAGAAACTAGGAGTATCATGTTGGAAGTTTAACTACATGAAAGATACAATTATGATAATACTATCTAAGCCTGGTTAGAGCAAAGATCAGTGATGTACTGAAGAACGAAGTCTTTTCCTGGTTCTAAAGAAAGCTTAATCAGAAGATCCTGATCCTGCAATCTTTTTTCTTTACATGTTTTAATAAGTGACTTAATAGGATTTTGTAAAGCACAGAAAATTAAACATATGTAGAGACCAGTATATAGTGTCCAAGAGTAGCAGACCACAGGTGACACATTTATTTGTCTCTGCAAAGTAGGCACCCTACGGTTTTCATCCTAAAAAATAACATTTATTCTCTATTTACCTTTCCCATTGCCAGGTAATCGAGGCCATCAGAGCAGTTGAAGACAACACACTGAACAGCAAGAGCTTTAGCCAAATCTTTGGTGGTCTCTGTTTTACCTGTCCCTGCTGGACCCTCTGGGGCACCACCAAGGTTTAAATAAAAGGCTCCAATCTAAGAAACAGAAACAGTTTATGGAAATTATTACTGCTTCATTCATATGAAATTACTCTGAATAAAAATGTTGAATTAAATTGCACTAGATAGATACAATGACTGTATGAAACGAACATAAAAAGTATGGTTATATTAATTAAAAATTAATCTGAAATCTACTTACAGCTTGGAACTATATACAAGAGAATTAAAACTAAACTCTCTGTTAGGGTCAAAATTCATTATCATCATGACCATGATTAGTTACTCAAACTTTACGGGATTCAGTCTTTCAGTTCTTGCTTAGATACATCTTTCAAATTAAATTTGATGCAATTACTTGGTTGCTACTCTTTTCTATCTCTGTTTCTCCTTTAATATACTTTTTTTCCTCTTCCCTTTTTGATTCCCACACTGTCCCCCTTTGTTGCATGTGTATCCCACTGACCATTCCATATTCTCTCCTGCATTCTATTGAAGTAGGAGGAAAATCTGACAGAAAAAAAAATGAAGTTGCAGACTCTAAACAAAAACTCAGACGTATTTGGCTTCCAATCCACAGTTACAGGGCCACATCTATATTGACAAGCACTGGGAATACTGTATTAAGACCTCTGTGTGCGAAGGAGGAGACTTCCATTTGCCAGGGTACCAGGATTCCAACTGCTTTGCTCCAAAATTCAAGATCTGTGAGCTTAAAAAAAGAAACAGCCTACCAGCTGCATTGCCTCTCACACCAATGTACCTTGATGTTTTGACAGATAGCTACCAACCATCAGGTAGAACCATACCATAAAAATTGAAGCTACAAAGAGGGCAAAAAAATATCTTCAGATGCGTCAGTCAGGTCTTTTAAGACCTTTTCTTTCTTAAACCCTACGGAGTTTGTGATTAGGTCTCCACAGCATGAAAATTACCATCTTACAACAGGAGGAGGATGGGTGCCTAGTAAAACTTGAAACCATACTCCAGCCAAATAAACTGCAGTAAATGATAGTCAGAAAAGCCATATCTGAGATGACTTGGGTAACTTTCAGTTGTCAGGTTAGTTCAGGATAGACCAGTACAATGATAAACACCTCTAACAAGAGCAGGGATACCAAAAAGTTGCCAAACTGTTGTACTAGTCTTAGGAACAATATGATCACAAGTGGATCCTTCGCCATTTTATTTAGCAACCACAGAACATCAGAAGAGGATTTTGCGTTCTCACAATCTAGGCAGCAATAAAGATATTGCGCATTTTTTCCGTCTGTTTTTTAAAACACATCCACAACAGAACAATCCACTAATGTTTCGGTCACATTGGTGGGCTGTCCAGATTTGTTTCAAGTCAGTTTCATGTTCTATAGAAATTACAATATTTGAAAACTGCATTTAACAGAAATACGAGAGTCTGACAAAAACCGCAAGCCCTGAAAGTATGGCTGTAATCAACAGTGTAAGAAATACTATACTACAGCAAATACAGTATTTAGTAGCACTGGTGGAAGATCATACCAAGGTGCGGTAACACCGGTCTGTAAGAGGAGTAATGACAAGGCGTGGTGAGTTTCCAAGGTATTCATAGGCATATTTTACATTGCAATTAATGATGCAGACACGAACGTTCTCAAATTCCCAATAATATCGTAGTTGTGCAAGCCACTGAAAGTCTGTTTCACTCTGCACGCCTGATAAACACAGAATTGAAAGCAATCATAAAAGATGTTTTGGATAACTGGATTTTTCTATTAGGTTTAAGTTTAAAACAGCCTTGAAATTATTAATGTTGATGCTCACATCCAAATACTCACATACATATCTTAATATTGTTGTGTTTTAGGCAGCAAAATCAGACTGGTTAACTGTTTTTCATTAACAATGTATTAAGACACATGTGAAGAAAAATGTTTTAAAAGGTAATTACCACTTTCAATCATTTCCATGAGGACGTCTCTAGCATGAACATCAATAGTAACCAAGGCACCCAGCGTAGTCCTTGTTTGCTTCGACAGCTTTCCTCTTACCAGCTCTACAATATCATTAAGTTGAAGCTGAAGGGTATCATAATAACCCTTTAAACCCTAAGAGGAAAAAGGTAATTATGAAACTGATTATGTGACAGTTTCAGGTGTTCCAGACTTCATGTTGACAAAATATCTTAATGGAGATTGCTTATTAAGCCATTCTTTTACATTGTCATGTTTTTGCATCAGCTTCTCTCTCTTCGCAGTTATGCATTCATGTTGCAAAGCTACATTTTAACCCGCACTTGCTCTAAACAAGAATATTCAAGAACCTGAATCAAAGGTATAATCATGTATATCAAACTCATATGCTCAGCCTTTCTCAAATTTTATTTTGATTGTAGAAAAATATTTGATTAAGCAAAATACATATAATAAAGATTTTTTTAAAAAGATTATGCATTACAAAGTACCTCTGGTCCACTGCAAAGAACTTCATGCACCTCACTTGTCCAGAACATTTGAGAGACACACAGTACTACTTGCCCAGGCCACTCCAGAACCCATCTTTTTCTCTCAGTCTCTAGATATGCCTGAAAGAGTTAAATACAGTATACAAATACAGTGTCAGTGCATGCATATCATAATGTGATACAGAAGCATATAATGTGATCCTATTAATACTTTGCTAAAAAAAAAAAAAATATTTTCCTATTTTCAAAGTCCAAACAAACTTTTAAATGTTCTTTTCCCCTTAGATTTGCAATTTGTTATCAAATAATTTTACAGATTCTTGCAATTATCTTCCCATATTATGTAAATATTCAAAACTTGCTAATTTCATACAAAGAAACATTTTCTGGCTAATGATCTTCTTTTAGGAGGGAGCAAACATATTACAAGTGTTGTATTTCTAACTCGTAATTAAGTAAAAAAACCTGAATGATTTATTTACAGCAGGTGACATAGCCTATAAACACAGCATTGCTGCCAAGCTTTTAAAAGATTTTATATCCAGTGTTACAGGAAAATGACTCAATTCTTATTCAAACTAAACTCTTAGTTATCTCACTGGCCTATAAATACAAGTCATGTTAACTCGGTCCTGGCCCCATAACTTCATCAACTCTTGTGCTCAGGAAGAATTTTAGGAAGCCAAGAGACAGCCTTAAAATAAAGAAAGGTCTATTTGTACCACAGTTATTAAATTACTACAAAACCCATACCATTCTTGATCTAGCAATAACATCATGTATACTCTTCAGCATAATATCTTCTACTTGAATTAACCACTTCTCCACTGCACCTCGAGCTTCAGAAGTAGAAATGGTTGAAATCAGTTCTACACGCTCGCCTTCAGAACTATACATTGCTTTAATATCCAAATTGGGAAGGAAATGTAGCTTAGCAATGCCTTCAAAACACTTCTTCAAGTGAGGCTGAACTCTGAGAGGATCCTTAGTCTCCGACAGGATCTCCAACATTTCATCATTAGACAAGAAAAAGAAGCTAACAAAAATTTAGAAAAAAGAAAAGAAAAAAGCCAACTGTATTATCAAGCTACTTTAAAGGCTGACCTTATTCACAACAAAATAAACATTCAGACTCTTTCTTTTTTAAATAGCCAAAACTCATCATACCGGGGAAAGAAGAGGCGTTTTTTCTCAAGATAAGCATTAAGCCCTTTCATGATTTTGTCAAGAAGCTCATTACAGTTCTGAAGCTTCTCTAATAACCCTACCAAGGAAGTAGCAACAAGAACCTGTAACAACAAACACATGCAAACTCTAAGTTATAAATAAGACACCTCAAACAGCAGAAGTTATCAAATAACATACAACATGGCTTTGTTCCTAGAAAGCCTAGGCAATTGATGTAGTAGTTCATTGTATATATTCTTGAAAACAGAAGCATAAAAAAGAGAGAGAGAAGCTACTGTTTCCTTTCAGTACTGTATGTTTTCCTTACCTTTGGGTCTTTGGCACAACACGTCATAATATCCTTCCAGCATCTATCCACAGTCTGAAAGAGACGCCCCTCTTCTGGCATCTGTTGCATAATATCCTCAGAAGAAAAAATGGGTTCCAAATAAAGCCACTGTGCTTGCACTTTCAGCCATTCATCAATAATCTCCTGAATTTGAATTAAGCGACTTTCCCATTCCTTAATAAATATTTAAAGAATGTCACCTTAATATTTCCAAACAAATAACATTAGAGAGAATAAATACAGGAAAGGTAGACACTGTGGTACTCTAGTTCCCAAGGAGAAAATAGAAATGTCTAGCAGTAAACAAAATAAAATAAAAATATTTAGGAGTATGTAGGTTCTTCCACATATACCAAAGGAGTTCAGAAAGTTTAACTTACACGGAAATGAATTTTCCAAATGCAGTTATCAGTTTAGTGCTACGATCTTTTAATAACTTAATGGTTAAGTAATACCCAGGAGGCTACCAGTGACAAATTCTGTTTCATCTCCCCACACCAAGGAGCTCTTGGTTTGCAGCTGAATTACAGCAGGGACACAAGAATACCAGAAAGGCCACGCTAGATCACAGGAGAGATCCAGCCAGCCCAGTATCCTGTCCCTAAAGTGAACAATAGCAGATACCTCTGCAAGAGGCCACCTGTAAAGGGTAAATACTACCTCTGTTCACTGAGCCTGCTTGAACCTCAAGATTTCCTACATAAACCAACAAAGAACTAGGGAGGGTAACTGCAAAGCAATTTCACCAGCTTCTCTCCTGTCAATAGTCATGGTGTTAGCATCACAAAGACTACTCTAGCCCTGAAAATACAACAGCAGGTGTAAAGCAATCTCATCATTGTTCCGAGGCTTGATTAAAAAAACCTCCAGTCCTCAAGAAGTTTCCTTGCCCAGATGAAGACACTCTAGTTCAACATTTGAGTCCAAAACTCAAGGATTAAATCACTAACTGTTTGCATTAACAATAATAAAAACATAATTTCCAGTTATTAAGCAGCAAGGTTAAAGACACTAATGGAAATAGTGATTTTGCAAAATATGCAAAAAAATAATCACATTCTCTTGGTTGCACTTGAATATGAATGGAAGAGGGAATTCCAACACAGAAATAATGTAAGTAGGACTTATATGAACTCAAAAGAGTTTTGCTGAAAAGTCAATGAAAGCATTTCATTAACAAGTCAAACAACAAAGCTGTAATACAATTGGCATACTCTTAGGTTAGTTATCCTGCAAATAAAAATGGTAAAAATTTAAAAATAGTCATCGTACCCTGATTTCTTTGTCAAATGGTTTAATGAAAGGTGATCCTCTCATTGTCTGAGTTTTCATAATCTGGTCATCGAGAACAGCTTGAATCTCATCCACTGCAGACAGAATATGAACACCTGTCTCATGATACACACTTGTGCTGAAGGAAATTGAACCCCAGGTTTCCATCATGGCATGCATTGCTTTCTCTAAGGAAAATTCCTGTAGTTTAACAAGAAAACAGTTTATTGTAGTCACTGCATTATTTTTTTCCAGCTCACTAATTCCATATATAAACTCATGTAGCTGAATAAGCTATTTTGCTCTAACAGCATAAATTAACTTCTTGTTATTATTTTTCTTAGTCTATCATTTTCTAGTGCACAGAAAGCAGTACACTCAGGAAATACTAATGATGTAACATGAGATACAAATGTTTACACCCTCACTGTTACCATCTAATGGGCCAAAGTCTCACCAAATCTCTTTTGTTGCATAAGGGCAAAGACAAAAAAATTCTAGTAAGCCATAAAAGCCATCACTGAGAGACTTGATGTTATATTTGTCACTATCAAATCTCTGTGCTTACCTTGCTTGCACCTACACTTATAGCTTCAAACTCTTCCAAATAAGGGGCTAGATTCTGCTTTAAAACTTTTCTCAGGGTAGTTCCAGAGTCTGGTGTTAAATCGTATCCTACTATATTTGACATCTGCTGCCAGTGACGAGTTCTCATGCCAGGGTTACAAAAGATAATCACAGTGGGAATATTCTCCTAATTGAGGAAAAACATTTATAAGGTAAGAGCTGTGATATGCATTATTTCTTAACTTTTTAATCATCTTTGATGTGCATTTAAAATTCTGCTGCAGTAGCTGATGGCATGAAAATCTTTTCTGAAAAGCACAGATGGATCCATTCAGTTATCCATTCCCTTTCCAAATAATTGTGGTAAATTACTGAAGAAGAAATATAAAACAATTCAGCACAGGCTTAGCAGAAAAGAAAAAAGGAACAATTTTTCAGCTATGTTATGTTAAATTGGGCTTTCATCAACGTAACATATAGTCCCATTTCAAAAATTCCCAACTACATCCTTAAGTGTTTCTCTGCATCCAAAAATTACTTTTCTCCTGTATGTGTCCACTCTTTTAACAATTCACACTCCTAAACCTACAAAGATATTCAAAATCCAATTTTATTAAAATCAGTGGGACAGTACAATCTGGAAACGATTCAGAGCGTGCTCTCTCTCTCTCTGTAACAATAGGAGTCTCTGACACTGTATCATCTATCTATACCGAGCGCTGAATTTAGCATTTGTCCCTCGGCATCAAATACTAATATCCCTCACCTTTTCTTACCTTAAAGTCTTTAATCTGCTCCAGAACTGAAGAACACATTGTAAGAGTTGGATTTCCCTTTGTTTCTTCTTCTGTCTTCTCTTCTACAGTTCTGCGTTGTGATGTCTTTTTCCACTCCTGTTGAATTTTCTTCTGCTTTTGTTGGAACAGTCTTGATGCTTTGTTTATCTCTCTCAAAAACTCATCAACCTCAGCCTCCATGCTTTCCCCATTTAGTTCCAAAAAGGTACCATCCATCCATCTGAGGAAAAAACACAGTTAGAAAACAGAATAACAAATAGTCCACAAATAATTAACGCTTTGTTTTGCAACAGAAATGAGGTGTAGATTAATAGTTATTTAAATTAAAGCTAAGTTCTTGTTTCCAATTATTGTCATTCTATGCAAAATTCCAATGCACAACTAAAGGTGGCTTGATCACACTCTTCTGTGCATTTGTGTAATTCTCTCAAGTCAGTCACATACTGAAACCAAGTAACTGCATGGATTGAGAAATATTTAAGTTAAGCTCTGGACAGAGATCAACATATGACATCAAAATATACTAGGCCTTTGTACTTCAAAAAATCCATACTTTCTAGCCATATCACATTATAACTTCCAGAGAGTGCAGGAACTGGTAAACAATCTCACTTAATTTAGACTCACGCTACAGTTTTTGTGACAGGATCTAGCCACCAGATAGCAATGTCATCATTTGAGCACATCTACATGGTACTTTGTACAGTCGTTAGATTAAAAATGGTTTTCATTACATACGGATTGTGAGCTTTCTAATTGAACTTCGTAATCTTCTGGTATACAAAATGGCTCATAACTAACCAAAATTTTTTCTTCCTAATACATTTCTTTCACAGAGTTTGTCTTATTATAGGCTTCACCAGCATGACCAATACAATTAGAACCCAGTATGCGATATACTCCTTTGCATTACATTAAAAAAAACCCAAACAAAACAAAACCCCTGACATTTTTTCTAGCTGAATTAAAAATAACAATCCTGATATGTAAGTTATGTTACTACTATACTTGGATTGCTAATAACAAATAAATGTTCATAAGAAAACAAATCCATATTCTACATCTGACATGAACAAAAACAGCATGAGAATTTTTCCCCACTCTCCCTCATTTAGCTTCAAGAGCTGAATTACCTTTTTTCTGTTCGTTGCCATTTCAGTATAAGATTAAAGAGTTTCTGATATGGTTCAATCTCAGCTTTTAAGTTGTTGAGGAGTGGGAAGTCACTCAGTTTCCATTCGAGCAGAGTCTCTTCTTTATTAATAAGAGCTACTGTTTCATCAGCCTCCTGTATGCGTTTCTGTAATGCCCTCAGGTCAGCCACATACTGAAATCAAATAATCGTATGTCTTGAGAGATAACTAAGTTATCCTCTTAACAGCTATCAAAATAAGATATCAAAATATAATAAGCCTTTATATTTATTAAAATTTTAGAAAACATGAGTTAAAAACTTGTCTTATCCCTCAGTAAGTAAACTATGAAGAACCCAGATTAACACTGAGAAAAATAAAGTTGGTTTTATCATTGCTGAATTTAAGAGTATAAAACCATTTTCAAAATGTTTGGGTTTTAAAATTCACTGTTCCAGGAGGCAGGCATACACGTTTTTATGCACCTGACATATCATAAGGGCAACTGGGATTTATTAGCTTAGGATTTCTGTTTGGTGCTTTGAAGTGTTTTGTTTAAAAAAAAAAAAAAAAATTACTAGGCACAATCGTGATATCCTCCAATTAAAGCGCAAGACATGCTCTGGCGATTATAAAATACTTGTAGAAATTCAAGAAGTTTTGGAGCCAGTGGTCTGCTCTTCAGTAGCAGAAAAATGAAGTTTTGAGGTTCATAGAAAAGGAAAAAAAAAAAAACAAATCAAATTGCTACCACTCACTCTTTCCAACCTGCTATTTTTTTCCTTCAGTTCCTCAACATATCAAAAACAGGGAAGGAAAATCTGCTCCCACTGAAATTATTTGCAAATAATGTCACTGGGGCCCAGAATTCCATGCTTTATACAAACCAGAGTGAAAAAATCATTCACTTTATACATCTGTAATATCTCAGTTCTTGCTGGGACTACCTTTCAGCTAATTTAAGCACAACTTTATAGTAAACTTTCCTTTAAGTCAAATGTTACTGCCAATGCAATACAAAAAGGGAGGAGGGGGCAGAGGCCATTTTATGAGTTTGTTCATTGTGGCAAGAGGATAATAAAACATTTTAGTTCACGTTTGTTAAAATAACTGATTACTTTTAATTCTAAGTTTCTTCCATGCCCCCTGCCTATTAAACACACAAAACATTTCTACCCATTTTATACTAAATGTTAATCAGACCTGTTGCATGCAATCCAGTTCTGAGTATTCTTCGAACTCTGTCACAGAACGCGTCAGCTTGTCTAATTCCACCATCAGTTTCTCACATTTATGTATTAGTTCTTGCTCTCCTTTATGTTTAGACTGTTCAATCAGCTACAACACAATTGGGTTTTTTTAATGGTAAAAAAGCAACGCAGAAGTGGTTGTAAGTCCTTTCAATGATTAACATACATAGTACCATCTAAATTAAACATTTAGCACAAACAGACAGAAAATAAACAATACAGATAAGTTATTATCCTTACAATAACTGAAATTTCTTCAGGAGCCGCTTTCTGTGTGCCCCATTTAAGTGTGTGCAATCTCTATATGTTAACATGAAATCCTCGATCATCATAGCAGTTACAATTGCCTTAAAGGCCTCCTTCAGCAATCAGACAAAAGATAGGAAAGTATTACAGAAAGAAATAGAGAGATTCTCATCTTTGGGATTCAATGTGTTATTGCCAAAAGAGGTGACATCTACAGGTGTTGAAAGCTAATGCTATCCCACGTGTATCTACTGCTATAAAAGGCAGAAATTCTAGAACATAAGACCACTCTACAGCACAGGGTCTGCGCACAGAGGGGTTATTTTTAAGGTACCAAACAAGAAATCAGCTGAGGCAGAGGAGATCTGCTGTGACAAGGACACCTACTGCCATGCAAAAATTGTGAAGCAGACAAACAGAGCTTCTCCAAGGGAGGAACCAGTCTTTTCCTACTGCATTAGAATAAAAATGGACTCTCACCTGAGAGTATGAAATGCAAATATGCAGACTCAAAAACCTGATGTAAAACTATTCTTGTCCTCAAGCTCTAGCACAACGCAAGTGGCTAGTCAGCTACAGAGAGAGAAACTCCTGAGGGACTCTCATTGAGTCCGATACACTCGGTACTACCATTTTCATTAACAAGAATCTGAACAAGCATCATGGACTCTCTGCCTACAAGTATAAAATTATTTTCACTCATTTATTTTTTGGGATTAAAAGAATGGTAACATGCAAAAGAAATATTTTACAGACACAGCAGTCTCCCAGGCTGGGTATGTTTTAAGTCAGAGGCATATTTACTACCCTTGGACATACTCCTTAGTATCTAAATAAGACTTAGAGAAAGAGAAATCCTCAATTGCGATACTTAAAAGATATTAATATTTTCATTTAGAAAATGTTAATTGTTAATTCTTAAACATTTTTAGGAGAAATTATTAAATCTATGCTAAATTACTACAGAGAGGCAAGAGAACACCAAAAGGCGTGACTTACTGTATTATAGCCAGAGAGAATGAATGCTAGCGAGAAGAGTATAGACAAGTGGAAGAAAAGAAACTAATCTACAATCACACAGAGAAAATTAGATGTTGCATATTTTCTATTAATGATTGCTACCTAAGAAACACAATTCCCACTGTTCTTTTATTGACGGAACAAAATATTGTTTTAACTAAATGACTTCCATTCCAGAGCACTAATTGAGGGCCTGGCAGTTACCTTTTCAGCGCTAGTCAGCTGCAGTGTAGCAAACTTTCACCTTCCTATCAATTACCTAGTACTGACCCCAAACAAATTGAGACAGTAAGACTTGCTGAAGGTTTGAAGTCACAGTGACAATTTTTAAATTACTCCACAAAAAGCCCTCTGTTGATATAAAAATCTGGAAATATGTTATTTATGCATGTCTAAATTAGTATAGTTCACATTATATGTGTAGATACATTTAGCCTGCTGAGGAAATAAATAGCTCAAGTAAAGTGAAAAGTCTAACAAGCCAAAATACACCATGAACTAAGAAAATGCTCTTACATCATCATGCTCATCGAAAATAGGGTTAATCATCTTTGGCCATAATAGAACTGCTGTATTCAGTGCAATGTCTTCAGGAGCAAATAAAAAAGCATCTAAGAAGTAATTCATTTGCCGACAGCACTCCTATACAAAGAGATTTCACAAAATTTTAGTTATCGTAGGTCTGTTTAAAATACAGGGTAGGACAATATTATCTACAAAGATAAAACAGAAGTCTACATTTCATGGACTTTTCAGAATTCAGAGCTACTTCAGCCAACTGAATATTAATATTCAAAATACATATAAAAGTTATTCAAATCCCTGCCCCGTTCGTGAGCTTATTTCTCTAAATATGATTCCTGTGGCCTGTAAATCTACATGCAAAAATCCTAATATTATTAAAAAATATGAAAAATACAAATTCTGTAGAATAAACATGTGTTATATTTACAGACCTATTACCCTAACAGAAAATCTGATACCTATCATCATAACATACAGCGAAGAGCTTCTTATCCAGTAATGTTCTTGGCGGACCCACACCTTACACAATTTTTCAATTTTGTTCTCTGAGCACACACAAAGTACTACTGTCAATGCAGCATCATCTATGTTCTGCTCAAATAGTAAATTGTTTCTTGTGTGTTCAAAGTCATGACTGTTTTTACACATAAAATTCTCCTTAGACTTGTGTGTCACATTTTCACAAATAGCTTTTTAAGCAGCCCTGCAGTAAGTCTCTAGGTACAAACAATAAACTGAGTGTCTTACAAGCTGCTATGATGTATTAAAAGCTGCTTTTCCTCACTGACATGCAGAACACACATGGGAATGGGGAATAAGAAAGAAAGGCATATGGCAAAGAATGAGCTGGACTTCCCACTTCTCTCTGAAATAACACTGAGGATACAGTTTATTCGTACATGCAGCACGGTCAGACGAAAGTCTCTGCACTCCAGAATGAATTCTGTATTTGTATAGGCCAGCATGTTTGGTAAAAGATTAAGAATTAAAGGACAGTCATTTACCTTGATCCTTAACAACAGGTCCTGAATACCTTTGGTTTTGACCTTCTTTATGTGAGCTATTGTCTCCACCATTTCCTCTGTTGTCTCAGGAACTTTTAATGCACGTTCCTTAATTGCTTCAAATTCCCTGCATATCCTATAAATTTATTTAACATAAAATATCAACATTTTAAGATTTTAGTTTGACTGGCTTCGAGCTCAGCTTTAATGGAATTAAAAATTCAAATTACTTCTTTAAGTATTACCCCTACACAAACTCCATTACTTTATAAAACTACATCGGGAATATGACCAAGTCACTCTAGAAAAATACTGTTTATTAATCTGCAATAATTGATTTGTTCAGATTTTGGGGTAGTCTTTTGCAATAAATGCTTCAATTACTTTTGGTAAGTACATGAACTTACGTACAGTATCATTAGCATATACACAAACACTTTCCTAGCAAATATTTTGTCATTTTGGTTATGGGGAATAACTATAAAACTTGACTATAGTTGTTCATTTTAATCAAACAATTAATACGACCACACTCATGATTTAATCCATACCTGCAAATTAACCTTTAGAATTGGCCAGTGTTATTATCTGCCATTATCTATGAAAACCTGGAGGTATCTGTCATGTAATAAGAGAATCTAGCTAGTCTTTCCTTTGACAGTGCAGTACTGTATTTCACACTTAAAAAGCCAGAACGGTAACGAAGCCCTTTGATCTTTTAGCTCCGTTATTTAAGTCTGTTAGTAAGTTTCCCTACTTGTTTTTGAGTCCAAAGCATATGAAAAATACATCAGCTGGTGCAACTTGCATGAGATCATTAGTTAGCCAAGTCTTCATTGAGCTGGAGTATGGTATATTTGCATTTCTTCTACACATTTCTACTATGCATTTAGCACATATAGCATTCACAAGCAGAAAATTCTACTTACTTTTCATTTTCCTCTCTGTAATTGGCAACTATTCTGTCCATTAGCATTTTTGCAAAGGCATTTGCGTTACTAGCCAAACCTTGCTTTAAATCCTCACAGTTCAAATAGATCATAGGGAAATGAGCCACCTCTGGTAAACTCAAGATTTCCTTCTTGAGGGTGAAGAATTCATCTATGAACTTCAGAAAAACATTAGATTTTACACTTCAGAGCTGTTATTTAAATACTTGGCTACATGAATAAGTATTATACATTGAAGAAAATAAATAATATTTTTTTTTCTATTTACCACAGACTTTTAGGGAAAAACACACTTCTGTTGTAGATTTGTAGGTAGTCAACATATTTTTTAGCTAAAGGCTAAGCACCTGTTATCTTCTGTTCCCTTTTTATTATTGCTGTATGTAGAGTAAAAATTATATATAAAATGTAGAATTAAAACTTACAGCAGTATATTCATCAAAACTGTGTTCTTCTGCTTCAAATCTTTCTATCTGTGCCTGTGCAGTTCCATCTACAAGCCAGCCATACCTTTCAACTACAATTCAATAACATTATATTAATATTATTATAACGCATACACTGTCCAGTACGTTACTTATTTCAAAGAAGTAGCACAGTTATTTAAACACTCTTCTATCACTCACCATAGTTTTCAAAATATTCCTTTGGACCTTCTAAGTTGTCTCTGATACATTTTTTCAGTGTAGATGTGGCCCATACTATGACATGATTAGGAAGCTCAGTGTCCAGAGTTGTAGTGCCTCCCATTAGCCAGGAACGTACTGTCTGGATGTTCTAATAGAAGCGCAAATTCTAGTTATGTACATTTCAAAAAGCAATGCGGGGATACATATATTTTAAAAGTAAGTTGCAATCTGCAGAAGACACTGTATCAGACAAGTATGAGACCCTGATCGTGACCAAGGCCAGGTGCTTCATACACACCTAGAATGACTCTTCCTGATTCAGAAAGTTTAACAGGAAACATGTAAAATGGACAAAAAATAATTATCCAATCTCACATAAAATTAAATTCTATCCTATGTGTAAACACACAAAACTAAACCCAAACCACTTCTCTGAAAGTACCAGCATGTATGATTAAAGGCCAATACTAACTCCATAGGGATACATCTAAAGCTCCCAGAAAGGCTGTCTTCCCTGGAGTTACAGATTGGGTCCCGAGACATAAATCTTTAGATATTGTATACATTAGTTTTTAGGGATCTGAGGCTTTTCTTTTTCTAAGAAAGAAAAGGAATATCAACACTAATTTTCCTTTTCTTTCTCTGAGGATCTTAATTATTCATGCAAGCTTATTGTAAATCATCACACATATAACTAACGTACTAATTATTTTTCTACGCAAAATGTTAGTTCACAGAAAGTATACACTGCAAAATTACTTGATTTTCAATGTTAAAAATAAATACATAAATAAATTAGAATATGTGGCTACTTATACTTAAAGCACTCTTCAGGTTTTCTAAACATACCAAAGAAGAAAACAAAAAGGTTATCTTCTAGCTAGTTTTCTTTCCTGAGTAAATTTTCAGCCTGACTTCTATTTAATGAACAAGCAGACAATTAATTTGTAGGCATACACAGATTTGCAGATTAAAACAACAGACTAAGACAATCAGTAGCAGGTGTACCAATTTTTTATGAACAAGGAATAACAAAATGAGTTTCAGAGCCTGGAGTTCCACTGGGCATCAAGATTTATGACATGACCTGCAGGATGCTCATGGAAAATAAATACCTCAAGTTGCATTTTGCTTCCCATTACCACAGTAGTCAGAGTCCTAAATTACTAATATTTTCACATATGAAGCAACATAGCAGTTACATAATTAAATAAAAGCACACCTGGAGAGTCTGTCCTATACGATTTACTATAAACAGAATCGCTTCTTCTAGGTCTTGGAAGCTTGGATAAAACTCCATTTTCTGTTCATCAAGAGTCAATTCCATCTTAAATAAAGGTAGACAATTTCTGTCTTCAGGATCAAAAAGTTTCACAAAAGCTTCAACCGTTCTTCTCAAGAATTCTTTCAGCTAGGTAATAATATCACCCGTTAGTTGAAAGAACAGAAAGCCCCATCCCACTTCCCCTTCATTCAGTAAGCCAGGATTTCCCTTCATTTTAGTACTTGTGGCCTGATTCATGGATAAGTGAAGTAGCGTGAATTTTTCTAATGACTTCAGTGGGCATTAGTTCCAACCCTTAAAGGATGTAAACTAATGAACAAATAAACATTTCAATAAAGCCCATGCATTTATTTTTGCTACAAAAGTTGACTTTATTAATAATACATGCTTTAAGTATAAATGAAATACCTGGAACGCATTTTCCTCTGACTTTTTTTTTTTTTAATATGACATTGATTTGATTTAGACTATTGTTCCATTATTTTTCTACAAAGTAAATAAAAAGGTTTAATCCTAAAAATGACTGCCTTCTCAAATATATTCTGAATATATTCCCACTGATTATTGTATTCTTAAATAGAACAATGTAAACAACAGAGGCTTTAAATTATTTGGAAGTTAAAGTATTTTTAATTTTCAGTAAACTAAAAACTTTGAAAAATAATTGTCTCAGTCTGAAATCAGCGATTTCATTTGAATGTTCTTGCTTTATTATTATTAGGAAATAAAACAATTTGAAATTCCTAAACCAAAAAAAAATAACCGAGAAACACTTCATATAACTTCCATCTTGATATAATCAGGGAGAAAAAAAATTAACTGGCAAAGTATTGTGGTATCATTTTCCACAGAAAAAAATCGTGTTTGGAAATTTTGCGGAACTATAGTCACTTGCGTACACGTTGGCAGAGCTGGATTTACAGTCTATTTGTGTAGCTGTGTTTGCTTTCGGGAGATAGAGACCAGGTTTTGTTCATTTTGCTAATATACGACATGTAATTGTAGTGCCAAGATCGGTGATAGGAAGGGTCCTGAGAACACTGAGATATTTCCTTCTTTAAGCTAATTACATTCTAGTTGGTAGAATAAATAAATTTTCTGCATCTAAAAAACTAGAAGAAAAAGAAGCAGACAAGGCCATGTATTTCTTTTAAATGAGGGAAGTTAAAAATATTTAACACTTGGAATATTTACTGGATTATATGCAACAGATGGCTAATAATGATTAATTAAACAGGCCCCATATCATATAATGTGCTGACTCATTTAAAATACCTTAATTTCACCTTAAGTTTATCACGAAGAGTAAAGATTTTTACCTGATTAGACATAAGCGTAGCCACACAGTTATAAAAAGCATCAACCTGATCCGACTTTACACCATTCAGTGACTCCTTCTGAGTAAAGAGACTGATAACTCTTTGATACCACGTATTCAATATCTTCTCTTCTGCTTTAGAACAGCTTAGAGAGACATCAGTCTTTAAAGATTCACAGTCAATTGGCCCTTTCAATCTAGAAAAGAAAGTTACAGGCAACTTCTAAAAAAAAAATTAAAAATCCATGAAGTAAAGTAACAGTAATCTGTAGTGTATTACAAATCCATTCTTTTTTAGCAGAAAGCACAGTGGGAACCGAAGCATCCCTTCTGTAGACTTAAATGAGGAAAAAAATACCCCAAACCCCAGGAAATAAAGAACAGTTACCAGAAAAAATAATGAGGAAAAAGATATTGAAAATTATCTTTTTGAAAATTATGAAAATGAAAAGTTCCTAGATTAAAAATAAAATCCAACTGATGAAAACCAGCAAAAAATCTGATCTTTAGGGTTAGCGTAGAATTCCCTAAGGATAGTAATAGTAGTAGAAGTCAATTTTTCAAATGCTGCTTCAACCAGATTTCTATGGGGATCATGGCATTAAGATTAAGTAAACAATGAGGAGACCTTTACAGAATTAAAGGCAAAACATAAGTCAGAAGGGCTGATACTACCAGCAATTTAAGCACCAATAAAATATCTATATGTAACAGAGAGAAGAAAAGTTAAATGTGTCATAACAACAAAGTAACCTACTCGAAGAACATTAAATGACACATTGAAGCAATTTGTTATATAAAAAATCCTAGGATGAATAACAGAATTGAACAAACTCTTCTTTACCAGCTTCAAAAACCTATCTGGGTTAATAATTAACCAAAATAGACTTTACCTGAAACTTGAGAAATCCACTGTAAGGGGTGTAGAGAATGCTGCATAACCAAAATCCAGCAGAGTTTTCATTGTGGGGTGGAGAATGTGCAAGTTGGAAAGGATTTTATTTTTTGCTTGGATAAAACTGTTATGCCATGGTCTAGAAAAATCCAGGCCTCTGGAAAAAAAAACCCAAACAAAACCAACCAAAACAAACAAACAAAAGAGTTCAAGCAATACTTGGATAAAACATTCTTATATATAAAAATTACTATTAAAAAGCTTATTTCCTAACATGAATGGTTAAGTGCCATACACGTATCCTCAATAGGATGCAGTGGGAGCCATAAAGGTACTCTGTCTGATCAACCACGTTTTATACTCCAGACTATTTTCAGATCCCCTGCTCTTCCTGAAGCTCTTTCAATGTAAACTTCTAACTTCACCAACTGCTAACAGGCAGTATTTCTCATCAATATTTAGATGGCACACATTCTGACGCTTCAGCAAATTGTGCAATTCAGATAATTATATTCTGTCTACCTGAATTCCTCTTCTCTATTTTGACAGAGCATAATAGCCTTTCCTTCGGTCTCAAGGTTTCACCTCATAACACCAAAGTCACAGGAAACCTTGGCATTAGATGCAGTTTTAACATGTTAAAGTACTGTACAATGCTGCTGTCTGCCAGTAAACTGCCCCGCACACACACGCTTCATTCCAGAGGTGGCTGCAATACGACTTCAGTGTCTGGGCACTCAGAGCCAGAAGTCTCATTGCAGTCATTAGTGCTACTCCATGTAACTGTAGCAACAGTAATAAAACACTGTCACTGCTAAAACTTTGTAAAGCATTCAGATAGAAGATGTTCAAGTGTAAGATCCTCTACAGACAGAAAATAATTTCTCATTAAGAGACTCCAGAATTAATACTGTGCCAGAACCCTCTTCATGCAGTTCAATGAGAATTTCATGCTTGCAGCTGAGTGTGTTTTGGCAGTGAGTTATTTGCTAACTTAATCTGCTCACAGAGGTGATAAAGGCAAAGGTGCTTCCTCTTCATCTTCAAGTCCTTTTACATCTGGTTTAATAAGAACACTTCGCACTAGGGAAAAAAAAAATATATATGAACATTAGAAGAAAATGAAGCCATATTCAATAGGCACTGTACTTCCTCAGTCTTTCTCCAGATTGAACCAAGCACGCAGTAGGATGGCAAGGTAACTATCATCCGAGTCTTCAAAACACATTCTCCCAAAGGTAACTCAAAATCACAGCTTCTGCCAAATATCTATATGGATTCAGGTGGGTTAATTCCAGTTCTGTCCCCTATTCATGAAGGTTTTCAGATAGACTAGTGTGTAAATAATGAAGTACTTTCTTAAGTAATTTCTTCACTGAGAGGATGGTCAGTCACTGGAACAGGCTCCCCAGGGAAGTGGTCACGGCACCAAACCCGTGAGAGTTCAAGGAGCGTCTGGATGACGCTCTTAGTCATACGGTGTAGTTTTAGGCAGTCCTGCAAGGAGCAGGGAGTTGGACTCGATGATCCTTATGGGTCCCTTTCAACTTGAGATATTCTATGATTCTAAGTATTTATGGCAATTTTGTTTAATATAATTATAGTGCAATACTATAATTATCCCACTGATGACATTACGAAGAAGTTAGTACCATGCTAAATTGTGTATTTTTTAATCTGCATTTTTAAAAAGATCAGCCATCCACCAAAATATTGAAAAAAATTGGCTCAATTTCAGATTTCAGATACTATAAGTGTAAATAAAAAAGACATTAATACATGATTTCAAGGGAATACACTTTCAAAATTCCAGTTCATGACTCTCTTTTAAAATTTAAAAAAAATCGACGTGAGTTGCATGAGTGATATCTGAAAAGAGCTAATTATCGGTACAGATTTTTATTGCGAGCTTCCTCATGCATAGAAAGCAGCATCAGAAAACTTATGGATGTGTTTGTGGATCAACAGCTTTAAAAAAGCTGCTGTTCCTGAAGAGGCAAAAAAAGGAATGACTAGTACATAAAAAGTTTCTACTTTCTTTAGTAGAAAAACAGCGATACATTCTTGCATCTAATTAACTAAATAGGTTAAAGACTTAATGAAGTAAGGTCATCAGCAATCACCCTTTTTCTCATGAAGTCTACAGTGGCCTTCGTCTTTGCTTGAACTATACCTTCAGCTGGTTAACTTGTTACTAGTCCAAATAAAATCAGCAAGATTTGCCTTAAACATTACAGCCAATACACATTTGTTGAGGCAGAAAAGGAGAAATCAGTGGTTAATTACAAAGATCAATCCACAAAAATGATTTTCAGTGGGAGGACATGGAACAGCTCATAATTATATATATACACACATTAATATATTAGTATTAGTACTGTGTAGTTTCTGGTACTTACCCACACATCTTCTCATGCTCATTTCATAATCCCTTATTATCTCCCCTAAAAGCTTTTCAGCTAACAGTTTTCTATCTTTGCCTTCCATGAGCGACTGTGGCACCAATGTGAGCATGGACATTAGCCACTGCTGCTGAATGGGAACCACCGGATTACTTTGCACGCACTTCTTCATAAAGAGATAGTTTGTCTGAAAGGACAATATTGTCAGAGGTCTAATAAGTGGCTATGCAAATATTTTTGCATTAGGCTTCACAATGAAGTCTCTTTTTATTCACCATTTCTTAGACTTAAGGGCAGGCGTCATAATCTAATCTTTTCAGTATTCACTGACTAGTGCACTAAAAGCTACTCTGTGGTTGGTAAAATGGTCTCCCTATCTCAATGCTTAAATACAAAATATTGTACTTTTGAGTATGGCATTGTCCTTGGTTCTCTGCTGTTTATGTCCGACAATAGAACAGTTCAAGGCTCCTGTTATTGTTTCTTGGACAAACATTTATCTGGTAAAAAGTATGCACAAATAGGGGTGTTTTTTGGCCAAAGAAATAGGTATTTATGCTTTCGAGTGATAGCTTGGTTATAAAACAAAAAGGGATCTGAATCTCGATAGTCTTCAGCATGAGTTTACCTAACATCGGCTAGGAAAAATAGATGTTCCCTTAAGCTACTTAATATAAACATTTCAATGCTAATTTGAGTTTAAAGTGGATGGCAGAGATAAAGTCTTTTTTTAAAAGCTATACACAAATTCCAGGATTCTGACATGTTCTTCAAATCAGGTGAACAACGTCAAAGACTACTTTTTGTACAGGCTAAAGTACGATCTATGACCTCAACTGAACAAATCCTGAAGCCTGTTAGAATATTTTCTAAGTAATGATCTTTAACTAAGGTTTAGATCAAAAAATTACTGATGGACATACTTTCTGTAAGAGAAAATTACTTTCCTTCTATTGGACCACAAGAAAAGATTCTTATTTTGCTTCCTATGCCATTTTTCCCTTACAAGACTACTGAAAAAGCTTTTCCTGTTTAACCACCATGAATTCCACAGAACATACTCAACCTCTCTGAACAGAGACCATTCACTCTTCTACTCTAAAAAAGCAGAAGAAAGAATTTAACTCACTCTTTGTTGTTTTTGCTCACTGTTCATCTGTATAAAAAGGAACAGAAAATCGTAACATATTAAGAACATATAAACAAACAAATCAGAAATATAAAATTTAACAAATATTATTCCTAAATAAAGATTTTATTCTGTAGATATACAGGTATCAATTTCAATGGGACTACTTGAGCATATAAATACATTTATGAACTACTAAGGATTGACATAAGTATCTTTAAGTAAATACTAAGAAGTAATATATTAAAGTAAAATATTAAAGAAATACTTTCTCACAGTGGAAGGCAGTTCCGGGATAGGAGGTGCAGGATCTCTGTGATATTTTTCTTCCATGGATACGTGATAGACTTTTAAAGCTCGATCAATTCTAAAGTAAAAGAGTCAGAAGTGTGGAAAAACTACAAATAATATATTAAAAAATAATGCTACCCTTTTAATTGATGCAACCTGTTTTTTCATGTTTACCCACTCTTTGATCACTAAAAGGTAAGGCTGCCTTTGCATGCTCTGTCTTCTCTTATATAAAAAGCCACAATCACAATATATACATGCCTTGATTCACCTCATCCAATTGCCCAGTGCTCCTGTTAGGATTATATCTTATTTCTCCTCACACAACTACAACAGACCTTGTCCAACTGTATTATTAAAAAAAAAAAAAAAAAGAAAAAAGGAAAAAGTGCCGAACAAAACTCGTCAAGCTGTTTAAGACCAGCTCTTTTTTACTGCCTGTGGTTATAAATCACTAAGTAACTATCAGAAAACTTTAACTGGTTAATGTTGGCATGTCCTGCTGACCTTACGCATTAAAACATTTCAGTGCACCCTTTTGGGATACGCTCTGTACATATCTTGCAAAGAGTATTTCATCCTTATCTCAATATAACTCAGCTAAAAACTCCCAAGTGGAAGTTAGACTGCCACTCAAATCATTACTTCATGGGACCTTATTTAAAAGGCAGTTCACTTTGTACAAAAACGTAACTGAATCAATGTTCCAGCAGAATATAATGCTGCTATATATGTATATGTTAATAACAGTTATATATTATAACTGGTTACCATCACCAAATCTAGTCACAGCAAATGGAATCACTAAAAGCCACACCAACAAAAATAAAATTATTTATATCAGTGGCAATATTTAAAATGGGTTAAATTAAGACTGTGTGTAGGTCTTTAATTTCCATTTATTCTTCTGAAGGCCAAAATATTTTTTCTGTACTTTTTAATCCTATCAAATACCATTAGACTTCCTTACCTTTTTCATCTTTTACATGAAAATGCAAGTTGCTATA
Organism: Theristicus caerulescens; assembly: GCA_020745775.1. Taxonomy (NCBI): domain Eukaryota; kingdom Metazoa; phylum Chordata; class Aves; order Pelecaniformes; family Threskiornithidae; genus Theristicus; species Theristicus caerulescens. The sequence continues at coordinate 1,720,119 of CM036566.1, forward strand.
TATTTCATAATACTACTATAAACAACTCAACCTTAGCCCACAGAATCGTCTCAATATTTATACCAAGATAATCAACATGTCTAGGGATTCTTCAGTAAGTTCCTGAAAATAATGTAGGTATTTCAGGAATAAATTTCTATCAAAATAATAATAAAAAAAACCACCCTTAATTTTCTATTATATCTACAACAATTATACAGAAGGAAACTTTTCCTATTGTCTTTCCTCCTTTGCAAATGAAAATCTTGAAAGGCAATTTTATGTGAATTTACCAATCATCTTGGCAGCTGTGCTCCTCTGGCAGCGACACAGATCACTAAGCTCAGCAGTAAATGCATTAAGCTAGTGACAAAGAAGCCTGTTAGAAGTAGACCCACATTTGGATCATTCATACAAAAGCAAGCAAGTAATCCAGACTGTGATTCTCTTTGAAAAAGTTTTTCATAAAGAGAAAGGATTTTTTTCAGTCTATCATAAACAACGTTCAAAATGCGAAGGTCACTTTCTCCTCACAGCTCACTCCCAACAAACATACCTCAAGCAGATTTTGGGTGCTGTAAAAGAAAAAACATCAGAGATTCCATCAAATGTTCTTCTATAATTAATGATTTTAGACGGAAAGTGTTCAGCACCGCAATAGTGACATCAAAAACCTCTAAAATTAACACCATTATTATTTCTCAGATGTCAAATGTGCAATGTTTCTTTCATTTGAATTTCAACATTTCTTGAATGACATGAAACTCACAGTAACTGATTAAGCATCTTTTGCTGCTCGTTGCATCTTCGGTATGTCAATAGTTTATTCTGCAATGGTGACATGTCAGATACGACTGATGAAGGTAAAACAGTGGGAAGAAATGAAGTTCTCAAAGTCTTTTCATTGGAAGGTGCTCCATCTGAGTGTGGCATCTAAAACCATAAGAAAACCAAGATTCTAGAATACAATTAATCCTGTCCAGAAAGCAGTTTAACAGATGCACGTATTAAGTTGAATGTACATAAGATGTAAAATGAGGTAGCCTCAGGGATTTCCACAATCTAGGTATGAAAGTTTAGCTTTCAGAAAACAGAAAAATACTGCGTATGCTAAAATGACAAAGGTCAACGGAAAGTGTGTACATACAATGTCTGCAATAGTAAAAAACGATGGCACAGTTCTATTAACTCAAGATTAGCACACTGCATAAATGTAAAGTTCTATTACAAAACTCTTGAAGTGCTAATCTACCAGCTGTACACAGCACAGAAGGCACCAGAAAAGCAGCCTATTAACTGCCCTGGCAGACTGCGCCAGGCTGGCCCTGATGTAGGCACAGTTCCTGTACTGATGGGGCCTAAGACAGCGTTGCTGTTCCTGTGGCTTCAGCAGGTGACTAACTACTCCTTTCTTATCCGGCCACTAAAAAAAATTACTGCCTCATTAAGTCCACCCATGCTAAATAACATGGAACAAATTCAGACAAGGGTGACCTCTAAAGTTCTGAGGAAAAAAAATGCCCAGAAGCATCCTTGAGATTTGGTATTACTGTGAAGATAAAGCTGCAGCAAGTTTTCAAATATGAGACCCTAGAATTTCACTGACGTGAGAGGCAGTCTTTAAAGGAAAAGAAACAAAATCATAATGACATCAACACAGACTTATAGCTTCACCACAATGTCACACCAATGGGAGCAAAACTATGAGAAAGTTATTCTTTAGACACTATGCCACTGTTAAAGAGAGACAGGAAAAGTGCAGGAAATTACCAAGAAAGCATTTCTATAAAAACAGCACCCTATTCTTCTTTTCACGTTTCTCAAGCAAAAAAAGAATTAAGCTTATTTTCTATGTGCAAAGTAGTCATTAAAGGTTCTATTCCATACGTGCAAAGGTTAAGAAACTGCACGATCATCTCGTAAAAAGCAGTGCAAAATTGGACCCTTAAGATCATCGAGTCCAACCGCTAACCCAGCACTGCCAAGGCCACCACTAACCCATGTCCCTCAGCACCACATCTCCCCAGCTTTTAAATCCCCCCAGGGACGGGGACTCAGCCCCTGCCCTGGGCAGCCTGTGCCAGGCCCTGACAGCCCTTTGGGGAAGGAGTTTTTCCCAATCCCCAACCTAACCCTGCCCTGGCGCAGCTTGAGGCCGTTCCCTCTCGTCCCATCGCTTGTTCCTGGGGAGAAGAGACCGACCCCCCCGGCTCCAGCCTCCTTTCAGGCAGTTGCAGAGAGCGATGAGGGCTCCCCTCAGCCTCCTCTTCTCCAGGCTGAGCACCCCCAGCTCCCCCAGCCGCTCCTCGTATGACTTGTTCTCTAGATAGATACTTGGGTAAGAACGGTTACAGATACTTGGCAACCAAAGTTTGATAATCACCTCATATAAAGACAGAAAAATAGAAAAAAAGATGGGAAAGAAAGAAAGGAAAAAAAAAAAACAACAGGTGTGTGACTGGGTTCAGGTTCACTAAAAGACTGTGCTCTTACAGCAGCTTAAGTCTTGTTTGTGGCCGAGTATGGCTATCCCAAAAGACTCACGGTAGGGTTCCCCTGGAAACACGATGCACAAACTCACAACTGCATTTCAACAGGTTCTCACAGGAGAGCAGAAAGCCAAAGCTACCTCCCAAATTAGTGCTATGTCCTAGAAACGGATTAAAACGGGTGGTGGTGCAGGCATCAAAAGAAATAAAGCTCAGCTGAAGAGAGCCGAGCCGGTATTACGTTTTCCTGGCGCTCCCTCAGCCCAGCGGGGCCCGGAGACACAGCCCCGTCGGTGTGGAGGGGAGAGCAGCGTCAGCCCCTGCGACCGCCCCAGCCCCACGGAGGGCCGCCCCGCCGCCCTCACCTCTCCCGCTGCCTCGGTCCCGGGGGGCGCCGGGCAGGACGGCGGCGCGGAGGCGGCTGGGACAACACCGCGGTTGCCACGGAGCCGAGGGCGGGCGGCTGGGGCTGAGGCGGGGCCCGGCGCCGCCCGGGTCTCTGAGCTGGGGAGAGCGGGGCTTCTCGGTGGCTGCCCCGGGACGCGGCTGCCCGCCCACGGCCCCGGCGCCCTCCGCCCTCCCTGGCGCCATTTCGAGCGGCAGGGGCGCACGGCGGTGCCGAGCCCGCCTCAGCCACAGGCACGGCAAACCAGCGCCCGGCGCAGCTCCCCGAGGGCTCCGGGTAAAACCATTACTTCACGGGCAGACCTTCAGCCTCGGCTCTCGGAGCAGACTCCTGCCTTGAAAATAGAGCAGCACGCAGCCCTGAAATGGGAGTCGTGCCTGCCTAGGCCCCTGCTGTTAACAAGGTTCACCTGCCCAAAATGAAAAGCTCATTCGAGGCCTGTTTCTTCACAGAGAAGGTGTTTGGTGCACTTTGTATGATACCAAACTACCAATACGCTCTTGTGAAAGAAAAATCTTGGAAAAATCTTACCTTAAATTTCCTAGTCTGCCACAGGGCTTAATGTAGCCTAGGCGAGTCAGTGGGTCTCTGCTGCAGCGTTCTGCCCGCACAAAGCAGATAAAAACCTTCTTGTTCCACAACACAGCAGGAACGCTGAAGAAATTACAATACCCTCACACATCAGAGAGCTGTTGCTAAGCTTCTACGTTCTGTAAAACTATAAATGGAAATTTTAAGAAATTCCAGAGATTTACTACCCACTTGCCCACATTTGACAAAGAGACTTTCAAGTCCTAATTTTACATGTGTGTGGGCAGAGCCCCCTGAGCAGAGACTGCAAGAACAACAGCTGGGGAGAATTTTAGACCCGGTTTTGAAAGTCCCAGGCACCTTCCTGAGGCATTTTAGCAGCCCAGGACTATTGAGTTTGAAGTTTCAATCCAGACGTGAAGTGTTTTCTCACAAACAGAAAACAAGCCCAGACCCTTGATAACAAGAGATTTATCCGTAAGCAGTTATCATAGAATTGTATCATAGAATTGTTAAGGTTGGAAAAGACCCTTAGGATCATCAGGTCCAACCGTTAACCTACCACCGCCAAGTCCGCCACTAACCCATGTCCCTAAGCACCACATCTCCCTGGCTTTTAAATCCCCCCAGGGATGGGGACTCAGCCCCTGCCCTGGGCAGCCTGTGCCAGGCCCTGACAGCCCTTTGGGGAAGGAGTTTTTCCCAATCCCCAACCTAACCCTGCCCTGGCGCAGCTTGAGGCCGTTCCCTCTCGTCCCATCGCTTGTTCCTGGGGAGAAGAGACCGACCCCCACCTCGCTACAGCCTCCTTTCAGGCAGTTGCAGAGAGCAATAAGGTCTCCCCTCAGCCTCCTCTTCTCCAAACTAAACAACCCCAGCTCCCTCCCTGATAGCTGGCAGCCATCTACGTGCTAGGTGGGAGACCAGCCCCCTTTCCCGACAGCCGTTTGCCGGCTGGACGTGGGAGCGTTCCTGCGGGGAGGGGATGTGGCTGATGAGGGAACACCACCCGGCGCTTCTCCGGCCAGGCGCACTTACACCGCAGGGCGGGTCAGTCGCTGAGAAGGGCGCCCAGGACACGCGGGGGAGCGGGGAGCGGCGGCGGGGACGCGCTCCCCTCACGGCGGTAACGATAACGCTCCCGCTCCCGCCCCTCAGGCGACGCCGCCCGCCCCCGGCCGCCCCGCCCCTCCGCCGGGCGCGCGCGGTGACGGTTGGGGCGCGCGCGGTGACGGTTGGGCGCGCGCCGCCCCGCCCCGCCCCGCCCAGCCCCGCCGAGGCGGCCGCGCCTCTGGGAAGCGGGCGAGCGGCGGCTCCATGTGGCGCCGGCTGCGCTCCGCCCTCCGGAGGCTCCGCGGCTCCCCCGCCGCCCGCCCGCCGCCCGGCGCCATGGAGCGGGCCGTGGTGCGCTGCGTGCCGTCCGAGCCCAAGCTGAGCCTGCGGCTCGTGCTGCCCGACGGCAGCGCCAGGCACATGCAGCGGGACCAGGCGGAGCCGCTGGGCCGGGCGCTGGCCCGCATCGCCGCCAACGCCGCCAAGGGCCGCGCCAAGGCGGCGAAGAAGAGCAAGAAGGCGCGGGCGGAGGGCGGCCCGGCGGCGGGGGAGGAGGAGGAGGCGGCGGCGGCGCCGGCCGTGCGGCTCTTCTCCCGCGACGGGGAGGCGGTGGCCGAGGAGGTGCCCAACGCGGCGGCCTGGCAGGACGGCGCCGTGCTGCAGGTCGGGGAGGCGCGGTACCGCGTGGAGCGCAACCCGCCGGCGCTCACCGAGCTGCAGCTGCCGCGCTCGCTGCTGGCCGGCTTCCCCGTCTGCCCCAAGGTGAGCGCCGAGTTCGCCGCGCCGCAGCACTGCCTCTTCCGCTGGTACCGCGAGCGGCCGGCGGCGGGCGGCGGCGAGGGCCCGGCCTGGGAGGAGGCGGCGGCGGCCGAGCGCGTCTTCACGCCCTCCAACGCGCTGGTGGGGCTGCGGCTGAAGCTGCGGTGCACGCCCGGGGACGGGGCGCAGCGCTACGGGCCGCCCCGCGAGGTGGAGAGCAGCGGCCCCGTGGAGGCCGGCCCCGGCGCCTGCACCTTCGACTCCCGGCACCTCTACACCCGCAAGGTCTGCGGCGAGGGCTCCCTTCGCGCCGTCTCCTACAACATCCTGGCCGACACCTACGCCCAGACGGAGTTCTCCCGCAGCGTGCTCTACCCCTACTGCGCCCCGTACGCCCTGGAGCTCGACTACCGGCAGAACCTGCTCAAGAAGGAGCTGGCGGGCTACAGCGCCGACCTCATCTGCCTGCAGGAAGTGGATAAGTCCGTCTTCGTGGACAGCCTGGCTCCAGCCCTAGATGCTTTTGGACTCGAAGGGCGCTTCAGGATCAAGGAGAAGCAGCACGAAGGCCTGGCCACCTTCTACCGCAGGGACAAGTTCAGCCTCCTCAGCCAGCACGACATAGCTTTCAGCGAAGCCCTGCTCTCGGACCCGCTGCACAAGGAGCTGCGTGATAAGCTGGCCAAGTACCCCTTGGTGCAGGAGAAGGTGCTGCAGAGATCCTCCGCGCTGCAGGTACCAGCTTTTACATGCCTTCTTCCTTTCCCCTCTCCCCTTCCCGCTGTCTCCAGGCAGGCGCAGCCAAGCTAGGTTTGTTGAGCGTCAAACCACAGGAGGAGGGAGGCGAAGGATTAACAGTCTGAAACATAGAACAGCGGTACGTTCTCTGTTAGCTAGGGGAATGAATACAGCAGAAGAGCAACTTCAGAACAAGAGCAAAACGTTGAGACTTTACTGAACTGGATATATAGAATTACCAAAACTTGGTAAAAAAGGCAAAATTATTTTGTTTAAGATGAAGACAGCTCTTGAGATTCTGAGCCAGGTATTGATGGTGGTATTGGCTGCCAAGTTTTTTGCTACTTACTCTCGTATGTCAGAATATGTATTTGATAAAACTTAAATCTTGTAAATGAGATTAAGTTAATTTGGCTTGCTTTAATAATGCCACTTTACAAAGTGGCAGTAGGGAGAGAAATGGTGTTGGACAGGTTTGTGAGCTTGTCGATGCCGGGGGCCTGCCAGCAGAGCTATCCTGTAAGTACAAACGTGTAAGATCTAGGTCTGCGTCAGGACCTTCAGAAACACGCACTGGGAAAAGTTTCCTACTCGTGGACTGAGTAGGACTAACAAGCTTTCCTTGATAACCGAAATCACCTCTAAATTTACGTTCAATTTAACAACTATGCAATGCTACAGTGTGCTTGCTAAAACCAGAGATACAGCTCCAATTCTGTTGCAGAGGTGGGAGAATAGAAAATGAAAGTAGTTAGGAATGGTATGGCGTTAGCAACATCTTATGAAAAAATATGGAATGGATTGAAGGAAAAAATACGGGCAAACCAGACACTTATGGACAAGAGAACGTTTGTCAAATACCTGGATGCAGTGGTAATATTGGTAATATATCGGCTGATATCCAGACCTTATATAGAAGATAAATAGTCTCAACTTAGGAGCTGTACTGTTCATTAGTTATAAGCATCAGATTCCTTGAACTGGACCATAAAGGCATAAGCTAACTATTGCATTTTTTTAAAATATATAACTCTATTTAAGACTTATCAAAGATTGCTTTTCTCTCTTTTAGGTTTCAGTTCTTCAGTCTACAACTGATCCTTCCAGGAAGCTTTGTGTAGCTAATACCCACCTATACTGGCATCCAAAAGGTAATTTTGTTGTGTTCCTGTATGTAGGGTAGCTGGGTTTGTAAAGGTTTTTGTCCTTGCTAGGGAGAATAGATTTCCCCCGTTCTTTTGCAGCTATAACCTTTTCTTCTGGAACTGAGGGTTTTCTGCCTTGCTTCTTATCTAGATGGATCAAGCCAGGCTACTACATCTGTTTGTTGATTTATTTTTCTTAGAGTAAGACTGTTCTAGTCTGCCTGGGAGTCAGTAGCATACAGCTGAAAGCAAGGCAAGTCATGTTACACACAATTCACCCAAGAGTAGACCATAAAATATAGATAGCTTTGTGTGCGCTCATGGCTTCCCAATCCTATTGTACCTGAAGGAGTTACATTGGGGTACAGAAGCTTTTAGAAGAGATTCTCCTCTTTTAAATTAGTTTTCTTTTGGTTCTCTGCCTTTCAGGAACACTACTAGGGTGGTTGCCACGAAACGGAAAGCTGCTGTAACATGGGTGTTTAAGGTTCAGAGTTCTTGCGTGCGCAAGTTTAAATTAAAACATTGTCTGCCTCTCTAAAACTTTCATAGTCACCAACTTCCAAAACTATTCTAAAATGTAGCGCACAGAAAATTTAAAATGAGGTTACTGTTTCAGAGCTATACATGATACGTGCTTAAATAAGCAACTTGGAAAATTCCTCTTACGTTACTGTGAAGTGTTTGAAGTAATATGTTTTTATATTCTTAGGTGGGAACATCCGTCTCATCCAAATCGCTGTAGCCTTGTCTCACATCAAGCACGTAGCATGTGATTTGTACCCTAGCATACCAATCATATTCTGTGGAGATTTTAATAGCACACCATCGTCTGGAACTTACAGTTTTATTAACAGCGGCAGCATTGCTGAAGATCACGAAGACTGGGTCTCTAATGGCGAAGAAGAAAGGTGCAACATGCCTCTAAGCCATCCTTTCAAACTGCTGAGTGCTTGCGGAGAACCTGCTTATACAAACTATGTTGGTGGGTTTCATGGATGCCTGGACTACATTTTCATTGACAAAAACGCTCTAGAGGTTGAACAGGTCATTCCGTTGCCAAGTCATGAAGAAATAACGACCTATCAGGCTTTGCCAAGTGTTTCACATCCTTCTGATCATATAGCACTAGTGTGTGACTTGAAGTGGAAATAGATCAGCTCTTGCATGGTGCTTTTGGGGGTTTTCAAACAAGAAATGTAGTTTACTGCTGGGGAACCGAGGTTACCCCCTGGCTTGTATGCTACTGAAAGGGAAGTCAGAACGATTACTGAAAAGTTCATGTGTTTAATGGTTCTACTGAATATTCTCACACTGTTCAGAATATTTGCATGACAACTTTCCCCTTCCTTTTTTATATCCTAATAGGAAAAATGTATTTAAGACAGGGTTTTGAAAATTGGATTATCATATACCTTTTTTTATCAGTGTTTTTAAAGGATTAAGAATTATTTTGTTAAAAAGAGATATATGAATTTAATCTGTACGTAGTGTACAGATAGTGTACAAACTGAACCCTGCTTAATTCAGAACCAAACACAGAACCTGAAAACAAAGGGGTTTAGTTGATTCAACCTCATTGTAATTACTGTCGTGACAATTTTTTTAAGATAAGTTCAGAAATTGTCTTGTCATTATTATGTCCCAATTTGTGACATGAACAATGTACTTGTACCCACTACCTTCTGAAAAGATGTTCTTTAATTACCAGTGAATAGACTTTCTGTCAACAATGAACCATGTTAAATTCAAGGTTATAATTGATTTGGAAGCATTTTGCTTGCCCACTTAATATGGGTAATGAGGGTAACTTTAGCACCTGGTAAAACTGGACTAGATATACGGGTAGCATCCACTTTGAACATGTGTTCCTTCTGTTGTTTGTAGTCACTGGCAATAAAAGAAATACTGAAGCTTGGGACAGCCAACTCTGGATGGGAGGGAGCTTTTCAACAATATAATTGTTTTCAGGTAGGGGGAGATACACAACAGTTAATGTGGTGCGTTAGCTATCTGTGCCTGAATCTTTAAAAAGAAACACAAGTGACTTGCAAACCTTTATCACAATTGTTCTGGTTTGTTCCTCTATTACATACAAAGATGACCCAAATTTTTAATAGTGTTTTTACCCGCATTCTTTCCTTCTAGGAATAGTCTAGTCTTCCCTATTTTGTAGGAGATAATTTGGATGTGGGGAAAGGTATTTTATCTGTACCTTCATTGAATGTGTTGGAGGGGCACTTAAGAAGCTTCTTTCCCTGCATCATTAGTTCATATGAAACAAAACAGCGTTTGAAAACCATTTCACTAGATCTCCCTCTTTCACCTAATAAAGTTCCCTTTTCAGTTGTCTGTCACTGTTGTCCATTGATTTTTTGTGTAGTTTTTAGTGTCTTTCATGGCAAAACAAGCCCGCCCAGGTTGATAAAAGCAGTGTACAACTACTCACCTCCACTGCGTTCTGGTGGACTGTAGGTTATAGCTGGGAGTGACTGAACTATGGTTCTATAGAACCATATGGAACTATGAACTATATGCTACTAAAAATGGAAGCAAAACAGGGAATGTGGCAATAGAAGTGGCAATGAATGATGCTAGATCATTGCAGGAGTGATGGACAGCACTCGCCCTGTAAAACTGGACCCTAAATACTTGGGGTGGGTCCTTGATTAGTTACTGTTCTCTGATAAGTCTAATTAGAAGGTGTAATTCAATCTTGCATGAGTTGAAGGTGATGTCTGTACTCTTCTAGACTGCAAAATTGATAATAAAGCTATCAGTGATTCATAACTAAACTTTGACATATGGGAATGAGGAGAAAATCTTGCAAACAGAATGGAGGCTGTAAACCTCGTATCTGGGTGAAGAATATTTACTAATTTAGTAAATGAAGGAAAGGTTACACCTGAAGATTTAACATTTGCAAGTATATGGCATCTTAAAGGGCAGAAAAATTAATTGGAAGATCTGTTCAAGAAGAAAATCTTACCACCTTGGAAAAACACTGAAAATTACTACATCACAGCTGAGTCAGAGGCCTTCCACAATTTGCCAGCTCTGAAAAAATTGGGGGGAAACACCTCAAAAAACCAAACTCCAGGGAGTAATGCAGGCTTGTAGGCTGGCAAGAGAAATGTCTCAGTCACTTAGAATAGTAAGACAGCAATTGCTAAGTTTGGAAGTGAAATCATAGTACTCACCTAGGCTAACTGAGCTCCCTTATAACTTTAAAAACATCCTTTTTCTCCTTTTTAGTACCTATCCATTACAACGGGGTTACTTCATCTTATTTTCAAGCCCCAGCACATTAAAAACCTGTAACTTCTCCATAGCACCAGAAGATGGAGCTGCTCAGAGTGGGCTTCCCTCCTGGAAAGGACACAGCAGGTCCCTCTCATCCCCTCTCAGCGCTTGGGTCGCTGCTCCCGTCTCCTCGCAGGCCAAGGAGAGGGGGAGCACAGGAAAGCTGGCGTCTGCAGGAAGAAAGCTGTAAGCGAAAAACACGGCACTGGAACAGGCCCAGGAAAATTAGATGGTCCTTGCACATGGCAGATAATCCTTCAGCATCTGCAGGCGGAAATTCAGCCCCACGAGCTAGTGCAGGAGATTCTCCAGTCCAAGCATCCCTGCTTTAATTAGCAAAGTGCAGCAGCACAGGCTGACTGCCAATAGCAGCAATGTGCCATGAACCAGCCAGACATTTCTGGAGTGAAAATGCAGAACTAGGGTCTAGGTTAGGGAAAAGCCACAATTCAAAAGAATTGCGGTATTCTGGGGGGGTGAGAAGCAACCCTCAGGTACACCTTTGGCCCGTGTCCCCCATGCTCCCAAGCTGTATTTACATCTACGCGAGGCAATACATGGTGCTTCCTACTCCACATCAGGTGATTTTAGCTCCCCCTACACATCTGGATCTTGCCAAGCAATTAATTCTTCCTCTCAAAATCACCTCTAGAACCCAGATTTGTAGAAGCCCCAGTAAGCCTGTCTTAATCTTATTTCATAAAGCTAAACTCACCTGTGTTCCTCTTCCAGAAACTGGGATGCTTCATATCCTTCACATAAAAAGAACTGGGCAATATTATCTTTGCTTTTTTTTTTTTGTTTGTTTGTTACTTTACTTTCCCAGACCAGCCATTAAGGAAAAAGGGAAAAAGGAACATCTCGCTTTGCTTCCTAATCAACTTTCCCGTCTCTGCTATGGGATGCAGTACTCAAGAGAGACAGCACTGCTCCAGCATCTGCTCCGACTGGCTCTTCTCTCGGGAGGGAGGAGTTTCTTCTTTCACACTGGCTCCTGCTGCGGACAAACTTGTCACTCACAAGAACGAAGAGCACTGAAAAAAAGGCCTTCTGGAGGTAATGGATACTTGGCTCGTTTTTGGGTTGTTCTGGCTGTTGTGAAATGCAGTTTACCTGTGTATTTGGTATGTACAAAACCCAACCAAGCTCTGTCAGATCCTTCAGACTGGTCTGGCAACTTGGAACTTGTATTCCCTGACCCGGTCCATACCAGACAAAGGGGTCTTGGCCACCCGTGGCAGTTAGTACTTGAATTCTTACACATCGGTATTTCTCCTATCACTGCTATTTTTGAAGGGACTAATTGAAGCCTTCAGTAAAATGCATTTATGTATCATGATAAAGCAAACAATAATGCAAAGTATGATTGAGAGGAAGAAGAAAAGGAAGGAGAAAAATGGTACAAGGGGAAAAATACCCAACATACTAAGGAGTCAGATCTTTTAACACCTCAAATTAATTGTGTAGTTGTCTTGTTTCTCACATTCTTAGCATCAAAAAAACAACAAAAAAATGTTTCAAGGCTTTCAACTCCCATCCAGTAAGAGGAAGAGCCCAAAACATTTCACAGCTTTTCTAGAACTTGCATCAGATCCCTTAATAGAACCTGATGCTTTTAAAGCTTGTTCTGCACAACGCACAACACATTCAGTAGCTCAGGTTTATTCATAGGTCTAACAGCAGCACAACGAATGTCATCTCTTACTCAAGTCCCCCGTCCCCCTTTCTTGACAAGGGCGGGGAAGATGCACTGGGACAAGGTGATGTGCAAAGTTTCATCAAATTGCCCTTCTCCAGACCCGAGTATAAAGATTACTCAGATGAGCGAGGACTGCAAACTGGGCTCCCAATTCTCATTACTGGCAAAACCCTAAACCGCTTTTTACACAAGCCAGGCCATCGCTGTAAGCGCCCTCGTTGTGTTCTATTGCCTCCAGCACCTTGGTTTACTGCTGCATGTTGAAAACACTGAGAACAAACTAAGCAAGTAGAAATGCTTACAGCATTTTTTGCTAATTCCTGATGCGTTTAGAACTGATTTTTGTTCTGCTTGCAAACAGTTGAACCAAAGTCTGCAGATTATCTACAAAACAGTTGCAGAACAAGTTCTAGATTATGTTGTTCATGAAGCCTTTTTTTTTTTAAAAAAAAAAAAAACAACAAAAAACCAACAAATATCCTCTATATTTACGTTGTAGGATTGAGTGATGGGTTAGTTACATGTCAGAAAAACAAAACAAGCATTTTGCAGTGATCTGTGTGTAGATGTGAATATTCATGCAAAACTATTCTCCCAATGTTGGAAAAAATGAAAAGCCAATCATGCATGTACTGAAAATACAAGGAATAAATTGTGTCAGCATGGCCAAACAAAAAAACCACTCATTCTTCAGTGTTTTGCTCTCTATAGTTAAGCTGGCCATCTGATACACTGAAATAAAAACTTCTGTATACAAATATTACTAGACTGACTCCCCAGTGCAGCAGAACTTACCCATTGTTTGAATACAGGACTTGATGCTACACAATGAAAAACTTCAGCTACTGGAACTCAGGATTTCCTGCCATTACAGTAGAATGAGGAACAAATTCTTAGCAGTCTTGTGCCTGTCTGAGATTCTGAACTTCTGGGACAACAGCTCAGTTCAGGTATTTGACTTCTGATAGGGAAATGATGAAGAAAGTTAGTATATCTAAACTCTTAACAGGCATGACAGAATTGGATCTTCACGGGAATTTCATCTGCCTCTAGAGAGCAGGGCTGTATTATACATTGTTACTGATGTACAACATCTACAGGTCACTGTTAGAATTGCTTTAGCCAGAAAATAACAATTTTAAAGAACACCAAAAGAAGTATTTTTACCTATCCACAATGTCAATGCCTTTACAGTAGAAGAGTTGTACTGTGTTTGGGTAAGAAAACTAGCATACAAATTATTGGTCAGTTTAAGAAAGCGTCACTGCCACAGCTAATGAATTTACTGACAGGTAGCCATATTAATGGAATATGATATGGATTTCAAAACTACACGTGATCCTGGTACTAAAAGAGTTAAGATATCATCATAAAAAAAAAAAACCAAACAAACCCTCATCAGGACTAAGTTTGTTCTTGTACTAACAGACAAGCACTAGCTACAAAAGCAGCACTAACTCCAAAGGGGAAAAAAAAAGCCACGAAGATTTCGGCTCATAGCAATAGCCCTCGAGAATATGCATGACAAACTTCTTCACAAGTGTCATCTGAAGACAAGGCGGCTTCCTAAGCACATGCACCAAGCCCAGGGGCTGCTGCTTAGAATCAACACCACCTAATCTGGAGTGTACCTTGAAAATGTTCAGAGAATTGGGAACAGCTGATGAGAATATAACCACCTGAGGGAAGGTGTATTTACTTCTGTCAATTGTGACATTATTCCACAGCCTATCAAGCACCTTGTCCCTTCCACAGCTTAATATTACTATGAATGAACTGCATAACAGAGACCTTGCTTCCAAGATTACAACCTTACAAGGTATTAAGTGGCAAATATCATTTTAGTAACAGAGGTCAAGTGTGATCTTATTTACAGGAAGATTGAAGTACCTGCTTCAGTTCCTTTTTATGCTCCGATTAACACTGCAGTGACTACTCAATTACACCCAAGAATCGCACTGACTTTGTCTTACTACCCCTCAGTGTAAGCTGCAGCCTTAACCCCTCATGCAGATCCCATCACTCTTAAATGAGGCTCAAAATCTTTACTACTTTCTGACTTTGATTTTATGAAATTACTTATTTTATAGCAGAATTACAACCTACTGGTACACAAAGCCAAGCACGGTGACTCTTTGAAATACAAACTTCTATACACATGCTGTAACTCAAAAATGTAGTGGCTACACAGAGCTCACCTAAACCTTAGTATTTAATTACTTAAAAGCACTTGAAAGAATTAAAACAATGAAACTTAATCTCTGTTTACAAACAGCATGTTTCCTTCCAGATAATAGGCCTAATTTGTTTTTAAGTATCTGCTTGTTTAAGTCTACCTCTAGCTTCTTACTTGGAAGAGGAGATAACATTTAATTTGTCATAAGCATTGTTTCATTTTAAGCTACTGGGATTACCAGTACAACCCTTATTATGGATGAGCCACCTCTTCTGAACAATGCGTTGCTTTTAAGGTTTATTTCAAGAAACTGCATTGCCAGAAATATGCATATTAACAGCTACTGATCCAATGCATGGATACATCAACTTTGGTTAACACGTAATCAGCAATTCAATAAGGGTGCAAGCAAAACCCTACTCGCCTTACGTTGTGTCCTGGGTTTCTGTTCCATATTGAAGACAGTTAATGACCGTATTCAAAAGCTCTGGAATTTTCTCTGGTTAGTCGTGTTCACAGTAACAGTGCTTCCTAGAAACTTAAACCTCAGTTACAGCAGAAGCTGCCTTGGAAGGTGCTCTTAACCTAAACTAGCTTCAGTTTACCCGTCCTTGTCACTGGGATTTCCTGTAGCATGGATAACAAGACCTGCGGCAAAAATAAGAGAGGAGCTTAACCTAAAACTGCAATAAAATCATGCTTTGGGTTCCTAAAGACATACAACCAATAAACCAGAATATTTCAGCTGGAGGACTGAGCCATATTTGCATCCAATCAGCAGACAGGCAACAGAAAAATAGATTTTAAAATACCCATTAGTGGCAGCCTCAAAAAACATGTTCCTTTACGTCTTTTGAACTACAGAGGCATAAGGGGGCAGAAATATGAAAGCAGACAGTAGCAGTTGCATAGAGCTGATTTTTTGGGGTGACTACCACCATTAATACAATATTGCCTAAATCCCTGTACAAGTGTTCAAGTTAGCTTCCCAGCTAGCCACCAACAGAATCTGTGATTCTCCTGCTAGAACCAATGCTGGCTTTTAAATACAGATACAACTATGAAACAGACATGCGTGCTTTTCAGGCAGTTCGTATTGGTTTTATTACAATTTTTGAAACTGTTAGTATTTTCATATCTGGACATCTTCAACCGAATTTTAGATTTACAACTTCAAAAGACACTTACAGAATTATATAAGTCTTGATGACAGCTACTCTACTGCACTGTATACAACTCTGTCGCTCACCTTCCGGGTCCCGCTCTACATAGCTCCAAACAAGTGAAAAATCTGAGACTGATGTTGACATTCAAGCTGCAGGAAAGCTCAGTATATGGGACAAGAGTAAGTGATAACTTGCAGTTCAACTATTTCAGGAATCAAGAAGAGCATACACAGAACTATACATTTTATCATTTTATTAGGAATAATTCCAAGTGGGTTATGAAGAAACTAATCCATTGAGTTTGATGAATTTTCCAAAATTTCTTTATGAAGATATGTTCACCAACAAACAGTAAAACTTCAGCAGAACTATTATACACTGGGCAAAAATAGTCAGGCTGATACCAAAAAGCAACATGCAACATAAAAAAAAAAAGATACAATATAAAGGAAGACAATCTGCTGAATATTAAAAACAACCTCAACATGAGCTCTTCGCAACCAGCACAGAACTATTCTACCCATCAAATCCAATTCACACAAAGGCAAGTTGGGCTGACAGAACCCAAGGATTAATAAAATGTTCCTCAGTGCAGTAGATTTGTATAGTGTTTTAGAGCATTTCCTTGGCTGGAACAAGCAGTATTAGGAATTCTTTTTGGCAAGGGAGAGAAATAAATACATACGGAATGCTACATTTTTAAATCAGCAGACTGTCTGAGGAATGAAACAGGGCATCAGTAAACTAAAAATAGCAGGGAGAAAAAAAAATTTAAAACATTAATTTATTGGGGCTTGAAAGAGTATTCAAAACAGATCTTAAAGATGTCACAATAACTATATTCAGGCATTTAGGCTAACAAGGGGAATAAAATCAGAAAATACACTTTTTCCAAGTTAAGGAGATTTTTACCCAAGCATATTGCTACCTTTGCAACATGTAGCTCGGTAAACAATAATTGGCAACAAAATAAGTTGAAACGCTGTAATATCCTGCCCAAATATCAGTTCCAGATACGGTAATAACCAAGATGCAAACTAATTTTGTTGTAACAAGCCTAGACCACTTATATCAAACATGTCCCTGGTGAAAGAGTCATCCAGTTTGAGTTAGCGTTTTGAGAGTTCATTTGACAGCCAGTCAAGTCCCTCATACAGACCAGTTCCTTGTGTAGCACAGGTAGCCTGGACATACCACTGTTAATGCAGAACACAAAGAAAAATTAAATTTGAAAACTGACAGAATGCAAGCTATGTTATCACAGCATGTGACACTCAGATACACACCCAAAAATAGCGTTCTTTAAACACTGTTTTGTGCCATAAGTAGTCCATACTGAACTGATGGTATTTTTCTAAGTTTTGAAAAGTATATATACAGTAGATGGGGTTCGGACATTATCCAAAAACTCAGCACTGGCCTGCCAAATGCTAGAGCACCATTTAGTGCATCAAGAAACAAATACAGAACTTGCATTTGGTTTCTATGCTGAAAACTAGCTTCTTGGTTTTGAAAGACTGCTCTTCAGGAAACGGACATGGAATTATCCAAATTAACAGACCTCTAAAACGTCTTCTACGGAGATGATCTTAGTGTGTCAACATACAGACATTAAGCGAGTACTACAGAAGGATAGATGGTTTATGTGAAGCAACCCTATGTCTCAAAGGCTGGTGCAGATGGAGTCTAACAATTCAGGAGCTACTTAATTTCCTCCCACCTTTGTAGTGGGGAGAACGCAGAATGCATTTTCTCCCCCAGAATAACAGGTATTGGGAAAACAGGAAAGCCCATCACATGCTTTGTCAAACATGTTTGACAGCTGTATTTCAGTGACAGCCTGGAATATTTCTATTTTTCCAGGAGAAGGTGAGAGATGAAACACCGCAACAGCTGTACACATTGGATTATACTTCCAAATCACTTATTTTGAGCGAGGACCTTAAACTGTGCACTACAGGGTTTAATAGCAGGTATGTACATCTTTCTACAGAAAGAGGTGAAAACTTCCCTTTCCTTTAAAGGGAGATTACATTTATGATATATAATAAAGGAAGATAAGAGTTCAGCAGCCAGGAAGTTTAGCACTTACAGTTCTGTTACGCAGAGACTGAAGACCTAGTTTATCTGTCATTTCACTGATTGCCATGGCATTTGGCAGATCTTGTTTGTTTGCAAACAGAAGCAGCACTGCATCTCGCAGCTCATCCTCCTGAAGCTAACAGAAAAAATGGTCACGTCATTAAATTAGCTCAGTTAAGTACTTCAATTACTTCAATAAGTGCTAAAGAAACCTAAATACTGACTTAAGGGTTATAAACTTTTTCATTCTTGCTCCTGAAGTCACTAGTAAGTACCGAGTGAAATTTAACTAGTACCCAACAGAACTTCTCCTACAAGTACGGAAATATTCTTTCAATAGGCAGTTTAAGTTTACCAGCACCCTGCTGCTGAAATTCTTAGCACCAATTTGTTTTTGCAAAATTCCTTCTTCATCTGCTGTGTTTCTCCTAAGGTTTTATGGAGGAAAGAAAGGTTCTGACACATTAGTAGTTCTAACTAGCTAAAACCCTCTACAGAGTTGTAGTTACAACTCAGTGCGCTATGTGACCCAGAATTACCAGGTGCATACAATATGCACTGTACAAACTCCCTAAAATTTTACAGTCCTAAATCTCTTAGGGAAGCTGATGCACATCCAAAAATATGACAAAGTATAACAATTGTATTTCAGAAGGTATCGATACTTACCATTTTCTGCAGCTCTTCTGCTGCTTCCTGGATTCTCTCTCTGTCATTGCTGTCTACCACAAAAATGAGGCCCTGTAAGAAGTTAAGCAGTTTTGAAAAAACAATGTAAACATGCAGTACTATTTTTTAAAATAAAAAACTCTTATTGAATATGGTGACTGTCCCCTCTCTTAGCTAAGCAAATTTGACAGAAATTTCTGTTTAAGCAAAGCAAGATGGCTGTCTGAACAAGTACGTAAGTTTCAACTGCAAAATAAAGCTAGGCCTCCTGAATCAGAAAAGTTAAATACCACAAGTGTCAATTTATAGATCAGTGTGGGATTCATTAGTTTGAAAGAAAAAAAAAAGAAAAGATACCAGCAAAATTTCAGAAGCTAACTCTCCCTCCTCCCTTTTCACTCATTGTTATCACCTTAAATGCAGCAAGAGAATCACAAGTGGTTCACCACCTCATGTTTCACTGAAAAAACCCACACCCTTAAATTAAGGCCTGAATTTGTTTAAAAAGTTTGTACCAAACAGTATTTCTAATGGCATCTCTGTTATTCAAGTGTCCTCTTTACAAGCACACTATTTACTCTTAAAATTTCAGTCTGAAAACTTTACATTTTATCATCCCCTTTAAGAAAACAGAGTGTCTTTTGAAAGTATTTAGTAACAGGGGTGAATAAGGAACTGAAATTAAGTGTTACTCTATTCACAACAGTACTTTGCTAACTCCTTTTCGTCAATCCAGACTTCTCCATTTTTCTGCACCAATCACATCCATTATGCTGCACAGAAGTTTCTTGCAAACAATTCTATATTCAACACAGCAAAAAAAAAACCCACTCCCAAAGTTTCCTGATACTAATAAGCAACTTACCTTACTACTTGCGAACCAAAGGAAAGAATCACGTTTATGTCACCAAAAATGACAGCAGTCACATCAATATGAAGCGGACACTTTCTAATCAATCGGTAACAAGATCTTTTACGGCATTTTTTAGATACGCAGCGTACTAACTACAGTGATATAGCACAGTAAAAGCTGTATATTTTGAGGCTGATTAGAAAAACAGAATATGCAGAAGGGTGATTAGACAATAACATGTCTTATGTATAAGCCAAGGCCATTTCAAACAGATCAAACCATGGATACAGCAAAGTTGAAGAGCTCCTCACAAACCAACCAGCTGCTCTGGCACATTACAGAACACTGGCAGATGCTGAAGGACTTCATCCTTGCCAGGCTACACTCACGACTAGACTTGGCGCCTTCGGGGCAACAAAGAGCTTCAACTAGAATAAAATCTGGGTATCCCTCAGAACTTGCAAGAAGTAGTGGGGAGCCTTTCTGAAAGGAAGGGATAGAAAACAACTTTCCACATATAATGAGACTGTACAAAACAGGTCCTTAACGATTGCCATCTCAGAACTCTTACCTGTGTGTTTTGGAAATAATGCCTCCAGAGAGGTCTAATTTTATCTTGACCACCAACATCCCAAACTGTGAAACAGATGTTTTTATATTCTACCGTTTCCACATTAAAACCTAAAATAAGAGTCAAATAGTTAGAAATAGTTAATGCTAGTGTTAAAATGTAATTCTAATCGTGTTAAAGATAGTTACTTCCTAAGTTATATTTCTCCCAAATATACACAAAATGGCTTATCGGAATGGAATTGCTAGATCAAGAAGAAAATTGGCTTGGGGGAGGGAGCAGGGAATCAATAAAATCCAAGTATACCACCTTTGGTTCAACAAGTCTTTCAGTCACAAACTGCTAGAGGTTCATGGTGTTTGGGGGAAGTACTGCTACTTAATTGGTTCCTATACTCGTGAGCATCTGCTACTGGCCACGGTCAGGCACAGGATTCCGGTCAGGATGTATCTTTGGCCTGACACAGTTATGTCATGGCAGGACCAGAAAGCCCGTGTTTGCATTGATTCTTATACTGACAGCAAAGATAGCAAATCCCTACGCTCTTCAGAAGCCCGTCTCTACAACGCAAATTTAGAGTAACAAGAATAAAGACATGAGAATTGGTTATCTTACCAATAGTGGGAATTGTGGTGACAATTTCTCCTAGCTTCAGTTTATAAAGAATAGTTGTCTTACCAGCAGCATCCAAACCAACTAGAACAAACAGAAAATTTGATTTAGTTCACAATATGAACTACAACCTGCTAAAAACATGCCATTTTACATGCAGACTTTTTGGGGTTTTTTTTCTAAGAAACAACTTTTTAAACAGTCTTAAGTCATTGTTGATATACTGCTGTATGTTTCTCCCCATCTCCTCTACCCAGCACTGAGAGAGAAAACAAGCAATGAAGAAGAAAAAGTCAATAACACATTTTCATCCACAACCTACAGGCTCACAAGTTTCTAGTCATCTTCCTTAGTATTTGTGTTAATTAATTACGTTTTATCATTCATTTCCAAAGTTTCTGCTGTGTAAGTCAGGATGGTTTTAAATGCCTAGCAACAATTCACAAGCAGCACGCAGTCTCCAACTGAGCACGTTTGCTACTTCACGCTGAAGCTGGGGAAGGTCTCGCTTACTCAGCCTTCAGCCAAGGCCAGTTTCACACGCACCTGAACCAACAGGAGCTGGTGCTATCAATGGAAGACACTTCAGTCTCCCTCATTCCAGTCCCTTGTCCCTTTGCTAACACATTTCTTCTGCATTTACAATGCATTTACAAAAACACATACATTAGGAAACTCCTGTCATCCCTCCACATAGACCCTAAGGGCTCTAACTCTTCTTCAGGACATCACTTCTATTCACTGAGATCCATAGGATGCTTTCGTTCGGAGTATCCATTTTTGATCTTTATAGACGGCCTTCTGCACTGAAACTTGCTCTTCTGTTTCTACAACAAAACTTAAGCTTGCTGTTTTTCAATCTAAGCTATGTGGTAAATATGTGATCCTTAAAAAAAAAAACAAACCAAAACTGGAGCCTCAAAGACTTTTTTGAGAAGCATCCACATTGCAGGCATACACTGTAGTTTTCTAAAACTGTTTGTGCAACTGCTTATTGTTAGGCATTTCAGAACACATAAGAGCAACTCAAAATACTACTCTTTACGTTAGAATCCAATGTCTAGCACATATGCACCTAAATAAACAGTAGGTACTAAACACTTTCCACAGCAACTGTTTGAATAAAATGTCTATTTGTGAAACTTAAGAGAGTCAATAAAATTTTGCCCAAACAAAAATAAACCCCCCATCAAAGAATTAATTAAATAACACTCACACAAGAAACCAAATGTTACCTTTGTTTGATAACATTCTTAAGCGTTCTGAGTTAATTTCCTACTTGGTGAGTGCGATATATTAAGCTTTAAGTGGTTTGATGACTTGACTATTAATAATACAACTGTTTCCTTAGTGTTGCAATAAAATGGAATTCGAGATTAGCTACTTATTCAGAATGAAACCAAACTCTTAAAAAGCCTCCTCCTTCTCAAGACACAAACTGCTGTTACAGCAAACTAATTAAAGAACCTATCTATAATTGTTCTATATTCTGATACTGTGAACAGGATTATACATGCCAATGCAGTTTCTTTGGTATTGTCATTGTGTGTTGTTAAGAAAAAGTTGTTCTAATTGTTAATGCCGTGAAGGGGGGGGGGGAGCGGAATCTACTATCAAAACCAAAGCTCCTTGAGGGGTAATAAACTCCCCAAATGTTCAAATTTAAATTTAGCAGTTTTAAGTTTGCTATTGTCTAAGTGTCGGTCTCTTTTAGAACCACACACAAGCATGAACCAAAAAAAGACGTGGTGCAGCAGAAGTTTCACCAGAGCTTGCAAGTCACGAAACTTGTAAATGTTAGCATTTTCGCTACACCAATAAAGTGTCAGGTAGCCTTAGAAAACCCCTCAAGCGAACTCTGAAACCCGCAAATGCTCCATCTATGCTGAAAAACAATGTTTTTAATAGCACAATGCTTGAAGCCCAACACTATTCTCACTCAGCTCAGCTTCAAGTGAGCATTTGCAGGATGCCTACATCTTTGCAGGAAAACATAATGCATGTACATTATGTATGTGATAGTTTTCCAGTAAATGAACATTAAGATCGTTTAGGGAACCACCAATTAAAGCTACAAATACTCACAAACTCTTCTCCCCCTCAAAAAACCCCCCTCAAACAGTTATCAGTAGAACAAACACTGACAAGAATTGTTAAAATTAGCAACAAAAGAAAGATGGCGTTATTTACAGAAATGGTTTTAGTGTATGTAGGGGTTATACTAAAGATACAGATAAAGACAAAGGAAAAAAAGCTAATCTCATTTCAAAGAATATACACAGGGTATCGAAAACCATTTGAAGATATGACTCAGAGTTAAGAAATTAGAAACTAGCCAAGAATTTTAAGCTATTTGCTAAATTTAAGAAATTATTGCCCTAGTTATCCCCTCTGCTCTTGTGCCAGGACCCACCACCACCTCAATGGCGTCGGCAGAAGGCTACATTAGCTATTCGAGCGCAAAGCCCAGAGACTTTGCTTAAATCCGCTATTACCCACAATTCTAATTAAACTGTTAGACTTTGCACCAAGGCAGGCTGAGTTATGGATCTGTGTTTTCTTCTTCTGACTCCACGCTTGAGACAGCGGCTTTTAATCAAGGGAAGGCAACTTCTGCAAATCACCATGACCCTATTTGCAAAACCTGCCTCTTTTTGCCAAATTGCAAATGTTATGAAGTCTAAACAAGCAATATTCATCAAGAGCATAGCCGCCGTTCATACTTCTTACTCCAACTTGCCATTTACCACCCTTTTTAGAACAAGAAGTCTCAGAGCACCAAATCACATTTAATATTTTGAGCTGCTAGGAAGTGTAACTATTGCTTTTAGTAGTCCAAGAATGAAGACATTTACACTAGAACACTAAATGTAAATCTATGAGCTACTTCCATGTCAAAGTTTAAGTTGATTTAACTACCAAGATTAAAATCCAAGTCTTAAATCCCCAAATAATGTAAAGTATATTTCCGATTCTACATTTTCACTGATTCCACTGCCTGCCTGACCATTGACAAGACCAAGGTGTAGGAACCTCGATGCAGGGTGTGACGGTCAGCAGCTGTGCCACAAAGCATTAATATTACACTGAAGCACAAATGGGAAGCACAGACTTGCACTTGCAACCATTTATCTTCAAACTGAGTCAAACATCCTCTTCCTCTAGCCGGAGAAAACACACCTACAGTGCTTTCAGTTGCTGTTAAAACCATTGTGGTTCTAAGCCCTTTACTCCTCTTAAGAGCATTTTATTCACAGTCTCAGTCGTGTTTCTAGGAGTCAAGCTTGTAGTTAGCGGGTCCCTGGGAACACCACCCCTGTGACCACATCACATTCCTCATTTACCAACTTTCTACTTTGATCATCGGCGGCTGAATATCAAGCTGCCTCAGTTATCATAGCACAGAACTTCATATAAACTAGAGATGCAGAAAAACTGAGAATTGACTTTTTAAATGGAATCCACATCAAGGCCAAGAGGTTTTGGCTGTCAGATTGAGATTTCCAAAGTTTACTATAGCATACAGTGTGTTGCTGCTTCCAACATGAATGTTTGCCATAATCAGAGAAAGAAAAAAAAAAGCTTCTACTGTATTTAACTGATTCATGACATTCATGTTACAAACAAAAGCCAGCTTAAAAAAATAAAATTAACGAATCCCAATTTACTACAGGTTTGCATTCCTTCACTTTTCTTTTACCAGTTATCTCAAAACTTGTCTTATTTATCCTTTATGTACTATTCCTCTTTCAGGTTTTGTTTCCATTGGGTAAGTCTTTGGGGGACATGAAGGGGTCGTTCTCAACACAGCTTCTCAAAAACACACATACACAGCCCCGAAAAAAACCCAACAGCATGTAAACCAACAGTGCTTAAAAAAAAAAACAAACAGCTAAATGGTTTTGTGCTGTACAGTGACACACAATCTGACAATTTTTTTCCTAATGTATTTAATAATTACCTTTGTATTCGAAGCTCCTGAGTAGCTATTATCTCAGTTAACACTTGCACAACTACACCAAGAGGTGGAACACTAAATTATGATACTGAAAGGTGCACAACGAATCAGTAACTTTTCTTTTTTAAGCACAAGAATCTATGAGCAAAGAGTTTCACAGACAGTTACATGTAGAGTTAGGACTCAGTTTTTCCACTCTAATGCCCCAGTTGCCTAGTCCAATTTTAAGTCATTCAATCCTACCCTACAGTTATTTCTTTTCTTTCCCCTCATGTTACTTCTATCTATAAAGAAGATGCAGGAATTATTTTACATTCATTTCCTCAGAATCATGTTAACTTAATATTTCTGAAAAATACTTAATTATACAAGTGCAGTTGTAAAAAAAAACAACAAACCTGAGTAACAGTATACCATTAAATGTCCACCTTTTACCATAAATGTAGTTTGGGAATATAAAAGATAGCGTGTCATGTTTTGCTGTTGGTAATGGTACCTGATAAGAAATATTCAAATTCTGCAGAACTCAGTAACAGAAAGCATGTCTTAAGAGCTAAACTAATTTTACTTTATCTTGAATTCCGCAGAAACAGAAGAAAGCTGTGAAAGGGAAGTTTGAACTATAAATTAATCATCTGTTCATTATCAACTCACCCATATAATATTTTCCCCATAATATTTCTCCATAAACATCTTACCCCATAAAGTTACTTCACTGGTATACTACTTAAATGCCTAGCTTCATCCAGCTCATTTTCATATCATAAATTGAAAACTATCACCTTGAGGAAAAGTTTAATTCAGTCCCGGTATTCATTCAGACATCTCTCCTCAAAGTGCTGATACATAGCACATAACACTATGAAGAGCTGCTTTTCCATGTTACAGGTATAAATGAATTGCGTGATCTCCAACAGAACATACTCTGCTCCTAAACATGCATTTAGGTCCTATGATACACCCTCATCACAACATAGCAAAAGTTTTGCCCTCTTATACTACATAATAAATATGCTGCAGTCCCATGCTCCGATCCAGTCCTGTACTTGAATATAATCCATGCCTTAAAATTATTTTTTAAAAAAAAAAAAAGATGCAGTTGAACGAACTGCTAGAAAGTGCAGCTCCCTAACTCCTATCTAACCTCAATTTGAACTAATTACCTACCGATGAAGAAACTAAAGCCTTGCAAGCTGTTTTGATCTGTTTTCATTATTTTGCAGAATGCAACAGAACTTCAAATACCATAGACACTATCTCATTCTACAGTCAAGCTCATTTGAAGATTTTATTTCATTCATTTAGAGTCATATGAGGAGTCTGGCTGCTAGGAGACAGTCAAATCACTTCCTTGAAACCAACAGATGTACTAAGTTGTCTTGAAGACAAAAATTACTCAGGTTATTTTGAAATGGATGAGAGCCTCTAATTTCAAGCAGCAAAGATACAATAAAAATTACTGTGTGTGTAATAAAGGACTCTGTCATCACAAAATGTATGGAGAACATGGAAAATTATAATTAAAAAAAAGCTGCATTATTGTGTCTGCTGTGCATATGCAGTCAGCGTTAAGGATGAGCAGTGTGCCAAGAAGTTTCACGGTTAGGCCCCAGTCCCATTGCTGGCTGCGCTGAAACGATTACACTCCACGTAATTTCTTAGGGCGAGCTCCTCCGGTCTACGGCCACGAGTCAAGTTCCGTCCACTTTGGGAACAGCACGCGAGAAAAACTGGGGGGTTAAAATCTGTTTGTACGTAAAGCTTGGGGGTGGGTAGGTGGGTGGAAGGAGGCAGGGAAGAGCCCAGGCGGAGGAGGAAATACCGAACGCAGTGTGCGCTGGCCTTAACCTTTTGAACCACGATCTTAAAGGGAGAATCTTCAGCAGCCACCGGCTTCAACTCTTACACCGTCCGCGTCAAGAGAACGAGAATCTAATCCCAAATAAATAATTACGGGCAGACAATAAAACCAGGTAAGCACTGAAAGAGCAACCTACGGGGTTTTATGGTTTTGTACGTGAGGTACAGGAGAATCAAAGCGCTCAGATGCTATACCGAAACGTCCTTTCACGAGCCAGAGACGCGACACCTTAGTTACCGAAAATCGGCCATTATATGACAATTTCTTAAGCTCAAACACAGCAGGCTTTGTCACATCCCCTTCGAAAAGCCATGCTGCTGGCCTGCGGGCCGAGAGCACGACCGTATCGGGAGCGCGGGGAGCAGCGGGGCGCAAACCCCGCTCCCCGCCTCGGAGAGGGGCGAAAGAAGGGGCAGCCCCCCTCGGAGAGGGGGCGAAAGGAGGGGCAGAAGGGGCAGCCCCCCTCGGAGAGGGGGCGAAAGGAGGGGCAGAAGGGGCAGCCCCCCTCGGAGAGGGGTGAAAGGAGGGGCAGAAGGGGCAGCCCCCCTCGGAGAGGGGGCGAAAGGAGGGGCAGAAGGGGCAGCCCCCCTCGGAGAGGGGTGAAAGGAGGGGCAGAAGGGGCAGCCCCCCTCGGAGAGGGGCGGCCCCCCCGGCCGCGGGCACCGGCTTCACCTCCTGCCATTTGATCTTTGTTCTACGTTTCGCTCTGGCTCGACGCAAGCGGAAACGCAGGTGGAGGGCGAAGGGGCTGGAGCCGCGCTGCAAAGCCCGCAGAAAGCGGGGCTCTGCCCCTCCTCGACCCCCGACAGCGGCATGGGGGGGGGGGGGGGCACAAGAAAGAAAACGAGAGTAGGGCGGAGGAGAAGGAAGGGCAGACATATCCCGCTCCCCACCCCCGCTCCCCGCCGCTCCCTCTCTCCCCTCCGCCTTCCAACGACCCCGCACGCCCCGAGGGAAGGGGAGAGGCGCCCCGGGACGGGGCAAGCCCCCCCCGCCCCGCCGAGAGCCCGCCGCCCCCCCCCTCCCCCACCGCCAGCGGGACGCGGCCGGGCGGGAGCGGGCGGGCCCGGCGGCGGCCGGTTAGGGCGGAACGGCTGCGGCGGCCGGGCTCCGGGGGGGGGGGGGGGGGCGGCGGCGGGGCGGCGGTCCCCTTACCCATGAGGATGCGCATCTGCTTCTTGCCGAAGAGGCGCGAGAAGAGCGAGGAGATGGTGAGGCCCATGGCGGCTCCGGCGCGGGGCTGGGCGGCGGCGGGAGGAGCGCGGCGAGGAGGGAGGCAGGGAGCGCGGCCCGGCGCCGCTCTGCGCTGGCGGATCCCTCCGCGAGCGGGGGCAGCTGCCGAGTGCGGGTCCGCCCGGCGGCGCCGGCTGATAAAGGCGCAGGCGGCAGCGGCGGCGGCTGCTCTGTGGCCGGGGAACCTCGCTCGCTCGCTCTCTGCCACGTCACGCTCGCCACGGCCGCCCCGGCTCCAACGCGGACAAAATCACGTCACGCTCGCCACATCCCCCGGCCGCGGAACCACCCCCCGCCGCACGGCCCCGGCGCCCAACGGCGGCGGGGACCACGGCTCCCAGCAAGCGCCGCGCCCGCTCCGCGCCTCGCCCGCCCGCCCCGCCGCTGCCGGCGCATGACGGGGGATGTAGTTGCGGGCCTCCCTCCCGCCTCGCCCCAGCTCCCGGCCGCCCCGGGCGGGGCAGAGCGCGGCACGCCGGGAAATGCAGTCCGCCCGGCGCCTCCTCAGGCCGGGCCCGGCCGCCCGGCGCCCACCGCCGGCCCCGCCGCGGCCAGGGTGCCTCTCCCCGGGGCAGGCGTGCCCCTGGCTCGCCCCCAGCCCCCGTAATTCACCTCACGGCAGCTCCCGCGGTGCCAGGCTGAGGCGCGACAGCCGCCAGGCTCCCCTCCCGAAGGGCCCAAGGACAGCCCAGAGCAGGGGAAGCAGGGCTCTCAGGGCAGAACAAATCCTCAGAGAGCCCCCCGATACACCCTGCCAGCCACAGAGCTAGGGATTTAAAAAAAACCCACCCAAAACTCTATCACGGGAACACTGCTTACTGCAGGACCTTTTTCGTACGCTGTTTCTGTGACCAGGACCCTCCGCAGAGCAGCGTGACCTTGGCGCAGGGCCGTGCGCGGTTCCTTGGCTACGGGGAAGTCATGGGAGAGTAACGCTGAAACGAGCCATGGGTTATTAGAAACCAGCCATTTCGTAACCAGCTGTAACAGCTTCTTTCACAGCTACCGTAAAAAGCCCATACTATGGTGATAATTAAATTTGGGGCAACATCAGGTGAGCTGCATTTAATACCTGAGTGATTGAGCTCCCTATCCCACGGAAGCATTGGTTCAACCAAATGCCCTAAAAATTTTCACAGGGGTTATAGCGTACCTATGCTAATTGGAAACTGTGTCAATAAACAATAGCTAACATTTTTCAAACAGAACCTACTTATCCTCCATTAAAGAAAAACATCTTTAATGGTCTTGATAAAGAGACAGCCCTGAACAGCAGGCTGCTGTTCTTTTCTTACATGTCATGTTGAAAGTCTTCAGTTTTAAATTACATTCTTCTGAACCAAAAATCTGTTTTGAATTAAGATTGAAAGTTATATTTTTATAAAATTTTTCAAATAAGTCATATTTTAACTTAATCTAGTTAGTGCCTAAGATGTTAATATGATCCTGATCAACTATTAGATTTCAATTTCCTGATAGTCTTAAGAAGTCCAGTTCTAGGCTTCCCATATTTACCTGTTTTCTTTTCAGAGCACTCAGTATTCACACTTTTTTTTGGCCAGGAAAGTTAAGCTTCCCTGAACTTAGCTGTGTACTACAAAATATTGGAAGGACTCTTTTTGAAATAAGTTACTTTCCAGACCTCCGAGCTGGCATATGCTTACTATAGCTAGGTCATTAATAGATACCTGTCATTATTTCAGTTGTTTGAGTACAATCTAACAGACATTTGGCTTCAGAAGTGATTGCCAATAATCAGTATTTCAACATCAACAGAGGTGGTTGCTCTGTGTAATCATACATAACTAGTCTTCACAACATACTTTTAATTCATTCTCCTCTATTCAGATCATGGGTGTTAGCTGCCCCTTTACCACATTTGCACTTTATCTCATGTTTTGGTTCTTGGCATTATTTTTACACTGTTTAAAAGAAGTTCCAAAGCTTACGCACGCCCAGTTCACTCTCCTGTTACACTAATTGAGGCAGTCTTAGCTGCTTCTGATGACCCAGTTGGGGCCCTTTATCTTTAGCATGTCTTTACTGAACAGCTGCTACCTCTTTTCAAGGACTCCTCCTAATCATCCAGGTATTCTCTCTTTCACTTAGGGACTTTTTCTCATCCTGGTCCAAACAACGTGTGTGTGTACACATACTTTTTTTTTTTTTTAAAAGTCAGATTGACAACTGAGGCAAAGTTAATGAAACTAGTATTTTTTTGCAGTCCTTTAGCCATCAAGCCTCAGATGAATGAGGGTTAGTACAAGCTCTTTACCTAAATTTGAAGCACACAGTGAAAAACAAAACCAAAAAACAAGGGTGGGAAATTTCCAGCTCACCAAGCTGGCAACTACTTTCTGCAGCTGATACAATTCCTCTGCTGCAACACTACGAATGCCTGAAGCATCCCTAGTCAAAATATGCACGCTCGGTGTAAAACGACTGCAGGGAGACAGGACAAGAGCAGAAACCTGCAATGAGGAAAGGCTGTTGCCCTTTTGGCGACTACATTTTGCCTAGACTTGTAGTTCTAGGTTAAGGTCCTTTTGAACCACCATTACTAAAAGCATTACAAGTCACTGACTAAGATAGCAAACAACCCAGTACAACTTTTCGTTTTGCCTTTCTTTTCAACAAGATTCTAATTCTGTTTAAGCATCTAGTTATTCAGGGATTTAAACTAACACCAACCTGAACGGAGCTTTGCTTGCAGTCTGCTTCCCACTACCATGTTCCTCAAGGGCCTCGCAGATGCGTACAGGAAACAGACTGAAGGTTGGATAAACTCTGCTTGGAAGCCAGTCCCTGCCATTTGCTTTCTTGAGGATCCTGCAGCTCTATCATGTTACAACCGGGATGCACGATCAAACCACACCACCGCTCCATCACATCAGGTATTCCTGGTCACCTGAGGGGTACAGCTTCATAAAGTCAGACTAAGCAGCAGTCTCTACAGGCTGCTGAACAGCTTTGCTTACAAAGGAGAGGGGAAAAAACAAATCACACCCATCATCTAAGTTACATAACTTCCAACGAAAAAAAATAAAAATCAAACCCTTTATTTCCTTTTACAAAAATACATATTTGCAGTCATGTGATAGTTATCATAGTTGTTACCAGTTTACATGGGTCCGAGAAGCTACACAGTGCCCCAGGTTTTAAGATAATTTAGTATAAGAATGGCCACTCATTAATTTCTGGATTAGAAATGCTATTCATCAGGGTGTGCAAGAAAGATTTGCAAGTTAGAAATTAATGCTGAAGTGGTGTAGTTTAAGTAACATAACAGAGACGTACAAACCATAACAGTATTAAAATACATATTTTCATAAAAATATTGTTGTGACACTTTATATCTAAATAAGACATTTTTAGAAAGATGGTATGAAATATTTATCATACAAAAGCATATTCTTATAGCAGGATTATGTCATAAGTTTTTAAAAATTCTATCCAAGCACTTAAAAGCAGAATTTTTTTTTAACTGTGATCCACTTGCCATATAGATGTGTATGCTGTGTACACACTATAGCATTAAAGTCTATTCTACTTGAAACTGGTCAAAGTACAACACTGCATATGGAGCAGCCAAGTTCTTATATACCACTGAAGCTTGTTCAAGAAGATACACATCACATTCTTGTTGCTTAATATGCAAGAGGAAATTACTCTTTATGCAGGTCTGCTATATGCATACACTGAGAATAACTTCATGCTACAATCTTTTCTTGCCACAGTTTGACCTTCCCCTAGGGTTTTTTCTGCTGAAGCCAACATCTTCTCCCTCCAGCCCCATTACCTCCTCAAACACCCTACTGGTATAAGTAAAAAAAAATAAAAGTAAAAATATAAAAAATTTATAACAGGAGCTGACTGCTATGATCTCCAGCTGAAGCAGATTGTGTATCAGCTAACTCTGCTGAAATGACTGATTTTAAAATCTGTATTAGACCACCGTTGTGTTTATTTCCCATGATGAATACTGCTTACTTACATTTACGCTAGTAATCCAGTTTAAATCCTGAATGTCAGCAGTTTAAAACCACCAATTAGTATACAATTACTTTATATTTAAGGCATGTGAGTTAGAGCACCTTAATTAACTGACACTGAATGGAAGAGACTTCTCTTCAGGAAATTTTTGTCAGCTGCCTTCTCTTCTTTAAAGATGCTAAATTAATATGGTTTTGAAAAGATGGTAAGGAGGAGAAAGGAAGAAAGTTAAGAACCAATCTGATTATTTCAGCTGTCCCTGAAACAGTTTTAGAAGCAATGATTTACCAGTAAAATACCTCAACTATGATGTATTCTGACCAAGTCACACAATATGCCAGCTGGGCTTATCACTAGATGAAAACTCTTAAGAAAAAAAAAATAAGAAAAGCAATCAGATACTACATCAACAGGACAGTACAGGATCAATATTGCTTACCCCTGAGTTAACAGGATTGGGTGTAGCAGCACCAATTAGAAAACATTCTGCAATGCCAGCACTGCACTGTGGTCCTAGACTGTGGTATAGTTTCATATGCCCACAGATTTTTCTTTTAAGAGCACTTATTTTGAAACGTTATTAGACACAGGAATTCCTTTAGTTGCATTGGTATTTAAGTGGAAAAAACAGTGAAAATAGTATAGTGGGCTATACTATTAGTACAGTCCATTTGTAGTGTTAACATACTATTTAGAGCTGTGTTCCGAAGCTGGTAAGCCACTGCCTTCTGTGAAACTACATTTGCCTTTTGTTTTCTGCACAAAAAAAGCCCAGTAGAAATCATGTGCCAGTTTTGAGCAAGATGTCCTGTAAGTCATCTGGAAGTGCTAGTATAATATCATTGATGTGCGTCCGCAGCTTTTTCAGTGTGTCAGTCTTCACAGGAAGCTGTTCTCTGTCAGCCTGCAACTGCAAAGGGACAATAAAACATGATTTCTACTAAAAATGCAAGCTTACCTTCAGACACACCAAAGTGACGTATTAGCGAATCTGGAAAAGGAATTCCTCATTTGCTGACTGAGTAGGAATTTGGACAACAGCCGGTTTCCTCAACAGCCACACAACAGCATGAGCTAACACTGATTTGGACTTTCAGTAATCACAAGGAAGTTTGGTTTTCTGCTTCCTTTCTGCCTTGCTCCCACTCAGATCAGTCACAAAGTTACAACTAGTTTTAAAAAAAGAACAAGATCAGTGCAATGCTTCCGACGTAGCTGGACGATGTTGGGACGCTAGCTAACTCTTCACTCACGGCTCAAAGTGAACTGGTTTTGTTTTAAAACCCTGAATGACTGATACCTCGAGCTACCTAGATCTTAAAGAATATTTTCATTTACGTACCTGGAAACACAACTATATGACACTTTTATCTAGTTAAGTCAGGCAAATTTAAGCCATGTTCAATTCAGTTACTTACGAGTTTATTCTTTAGCTTTAAGACAAGATCCACCGTTTCTACTTCAGTATGCTTCTGACTCCAGAAAACCAAGTTCTAAAAGAATAAAAATTAAGCATTGAAATATTTATGGCAACATATATAATTTTCAAAAGTAGTATTAATTTACACCTACTATTCAGAATGGGTCTTCTCTTTTTCCTTATTCTCATGCCATTTACTAAACTCATTTTACTCATGTCCTGTCTCTACTGTGGACTGCAAAATCTGCTTTATTTGCATGTTTGCCCAGGGCTTAGCAAAACAGGAGACTGGGACACAAACACAATACAAACAAATAAAAATAAAATCATGCCAAACAGGCTTAGTTTCAAAAATAGCATCTACGATGCAAAATGGCAGCGAACGTTTACCAAATCAGATCTGCCAGCACAATGAAACATTAAAATAGTGCCAGGCAGCATTTCTTTTTTTCTAGGGCATTAAAGGAGATCACGTTGTCGATTCCTAGTAAAATATATTCATTAAGTGAATTTTCTTATGGAATTTCTGTTCCCCTACCCCTTTACTATTCACCTATTAACATTTCCTCACGTACAGAAAGATGTTAACGCTTGGATCAAAAGAAAAATCTAATAAGGAGCAGAGTCAGTAATAATTTTGCGACACATTCCCTTTTCTTTGCAGTAAGTTAAAGTCAAATATCGTTGGATAGATTCTGGGTGATAAAATTGACCTAGCTATTGCCCTGCAAATTATTTGGGCTGCTCTATTTGAACCATCTATTTGGGTTGCTACAATTTACTGTTTGGGAATTGACAGGGCAAGGGCTAAAAATCAATGGCATTTTAAAAATAATCAGTGCAATTTTTTTTGTTTTGTTTTAAAGCTGTGGTATTGACTGATTTTTTTGTTCTTCCTGTTCCCTCTTTAGCTATACCATCTCTCCTCCTCTTGTCATACCTTTCTTTACCAGTTGTTCCGACTCAAATTACACTGATACCCACTTTAGCTTCTTAAGTAAAAAATGGATCTTACAGCATAAGATCATTTATGTGGCATTTTGTTATATATCAATAAACAGATTTCACTTCTCGGCTTCCAATTACTACGGATCAGTTGTAGGCTTATTTACTATCCCTATCTAATTAGCTGTCAATTTTCTGTGGTACTCACCGAGTTTATACCTTCAAAGCTACAAACTATATCACAACTAAAAATGTGTTGTAATGCCAAGGAGAGAAGCTGAATGAAATAACATTATCAAATAAGAGGAAAAACTTTTTTTTTTGAAGGGGGGTATATTCACTTTCAAAATACGCAACAAAACAAAAAAGGACTAAAGATACATTTTACAAATGATGGCAGTCGTTATAAAAAAGTGAACTATATTTCATATTGTTCTCTTTTGCTATGCTAGTTCTAGCTTGTACTTGGTTAACAAATTCATGTTTTGCTAGATCAGACTTGACAAAATTGTCAACATTTTTATGTTCAACAAATGAAAACAGCAGGAGTAAAACTGACTCGAGGGAGAATATATTTTTATTGCAAGACGCTAAATATAATCATAAGCACACATTTTTCTAACCTCATTACAGAGTGCTTCTAAATGAAGGGCCTCCAACTTCTGCGTCATTTCTTTCTGCCGGCTCCTAAACCAACCATCGAAGTTGGGCGACTTCAAAAAATGCCTGGTAAAACACCAAAGCAAAATATATTTTATGTTTTCATTACAATTTTGATAACACTCTACATCATCAAACGTAAAGCAATTATGTTTGACGTTGAAGAAGATATTAGGCCCCTTTCTCTGTTTACTTTCAAAAAAATGTAATATTCTGAAGTGGTGCGTGACAGGTGCTTCTATTAATCAAGACAAGGATGGAGAAAACAATGTAAAGAAAAGGGGTCTGAAAGACAATCAAGATTAGGAATTTTGTCAGGAAAAAAGCAAGGCTCAGTTTGAAATACCCTCATTTTTATCTTTGTGTTTGATTGGAAGGATGAATCAAGCTAGAACCAGAAATAAAACCACAAATAATACTGGTATACAGAGACCTGTAGTGTTAGTAGCATCTTATGAAAACCATTAACAGGTTACAGAGAAACAGATTTAAGCGAGTAAAGTGTACTAAGCACTATCGATTCCTATTAAAGCATGCGTTCTAAAAATAAGTCTTACTCAAATTGATACTGATAATAAGTTTTCTCAGGAAAAGAGCATTCGTATTACTGATTTGTCTTCATTTATATAATTTAATTTTTTATGCTGATGAAAGAAATAACCTGTAAAGTCCTAGCCAGTCTCCTTTTAAACCTGATGTGAGCTGTGGTCCTGCTTTCTCCAGTGTCTTCATGAAGTCATCTTGGCTAAACTGCCTCAGCTGTGGTGGACTCTATGGAAAGAAAAAAAAAATCCATTAGCATACCATAGCTGTGTTCTCTAATCACCAATTTCCAGCTCACTCAAATTATACTTCCTTACCTTCCATGGTGATATGCATTTTTGCAAAGGCATTAGGCTTGCCACGTAACGTTCCTAGGGAAAGGAAAAAGAAAGGTTGTTTGCATAACCAGTATTAAAGATACACACTCCACGCGTATGTTTGCTTATCGCCTGTGACCACAGCATTTTCTCTTCTAAGTGTTGGTACAGGGTGGGGTCATGCATATTTACCACATGAGAGCATAAGATGGAGCTTATCTAATACCATTTGTATTTGCAACTACGGAACTTTACATCAGCAAGATTCAAGAAGGACATGAGGGAAAGAAAGGCAGGAAGCAAATGTATACATGGAATATATGTATCTATCCTGAACTCCAGCCGCTAGTCAACAATCTCTTTTCTTTGGTGACAGTCCACAGGTCCCTTCATATCATGGGCGATTCCCAACAGTAATCCCAGTTTGTATCAAGTATTTGGAAGTGATTTTCAGAGTCCCTCATACAAACATTAAGTACAGAACTAACCTACAAAACGCTGCGTGGGCTGTGGGCAGCTCTGCGGGAGCCGCGCTTGGCAAAGGCAGGGCCAGAGCCCCAGCGGGCTAACATATCCGCAGGGGAGACATTGCTCAGCCAGGCCACTGCTGAACCCCGAGGCCTGACGACAGGAGGCAGCTCCGCCTTGCCAGCTCACACAAGCACATCCCCACAAGCTGCTGTACATTTTGAAAGCGTTTGTGCACAAATGGCCATGCATTTTGATCTGTGAACATAATCAGCTTTGATAACATTATGAAAAGTCTAGTTTTATCCTTTGAAAAAACAAAGGACCCCCCGTATACTTTTCTGGTGGCAGAGAATGTAAAGGGTGATCTTGCCCTATAAATTTAAGATTTAGGACAGAAAAACGTATTAAGTTTCTCGCTTGAAGTTAAAGTTTGAATAAGATGGGGGGAATGCCAGGGAAAGGCTTTAGATTCACCCTACATGTCCATCCTGTCTCAAAAGAACAGAAGAGAAAGACAAATTTTAAGGAAAAACTCCTCTAATCATTAACTCCCAAGGACAAACAAGTGTGTAGGGATGTCCCAATTCTTGCAGACAGAAAGTGGACCTGATCATGCATGCTCTAAAATGATGAAAAGTTCAGGTCACGCACAACAAGTGTTCAGAGAGCTCAGAATGGGGCAGCTGATCTGTAAGCATCCAACGCCTGAGGTATCGCTTCCCAATTTTAACCACTTGCCCAGAGAAATGACTTAACTTCACGCAGAACTTTTTGGGTTGGTGAAGCCGATCATTACTCCGACTTCATACCTCCAAGTGCCAGGTAAGAGCATATGAGAACATATTTATCATTATCTTAATGCACAAATCAGAAAACAGATGACAAATTTCCATGTCAGTGCAAGTCAAAGCCTACAAATCTGGATTCAGCAACCTAATCACAATATTCATTTGGCAGCATGAAGGAGGCTGCAAACACTACAGCAGGATTTCAATTTACAGGACAGGTAATTTTTTACTATTACATTAGATACAAATTCCTACTTTAAAATTTGTTTCAGCAAATTAAGATCTCTGTCCAGAAAAAAAAAAACAACCAAACATAAATCCGTGAACATTAAGCATTCCAACCAACTCTGCTGACTCGTTAGAAATGAGACAAAATTTGCCCCCTAACTTTGGCTTAGAAATTTGAGCAGGCGAAGTACCATGTTTGGAGAGCAAAACGCCAGATATCTGCCATTTCCAGAACAGCATGATGCTGCACAATAAAATACTCTGATCCACTGCAAAACTGTTCCCCCTGTGATGCCCTGATATAAAGTAGATGTACCTCAGTATTCAGTGATAGTCTTTCCTTTGTAAAATTGTAATAACATCTTCAGAGTTTCCTCAGAATCTGTTTTATCTCACCCAAAACCAGAAGAAAGTATCACCTGATAAAGCTAACTTTTGTGAGAATCATTCTTTTACAGGAACAGCATATAGAAACTGCTGGGAGGAAAACAGAAAGTCCTCTAGGAACCATTCTCATGAGACTCTGAGGAAAAACAAACCAGCTTATCACTAATAGACAAAGATAAAGCAACGAAATCAGAAGGAAAATTCCTGAACAGATATTATGGTTGAAGGAAAACACAACACTCTCAATGCTTTCAATCTTGTTTTGGGATTCCCCCCCCCCCGATGTAAAGCTGTGTCAGGTTTATGGCCAAGCAGAATAGGACTGAGAAATGGCAGATAATCATGAAAATGTCTTATACTCTAAAACCCAAGGCCTGGGGAAAGAGCAGTACCGCACCTGATTATTGCGGTCACCAGTGATCTAGGAGCTTTATTTACTGCCTCTGAGGCAGACAAAGCACGAGGATAATGATCAAAGCCTTCTCTAGAATCAGGGGACGTGTGTTGAGTATGTCCAGAAGTTTATGCCTATACTTGTAAAGCAAGGTTTGATATTTAGCTATATATTCAAACTGGCCTTGTTCTGAGCAGTGGGGTTGTACCAGACGTCCCAGCTAACCCACATTCATCTTTGACTTCATGATCTAGCAAAGAGCTCTGTGTATGTGATTTTCCCCCAAGGGTATTAAAGTGTTTGAAATAGCCATCCATACCAAATTTCATTTGCCCATTTTTTTCTGAATATATAGCTAAATATACATATTCATTCAGAAAATATCACATATTCATTCAGAAATTTCATATTTATCACATAAATTCACATATTAATAAAAAGATTACCTCGTAGTATCCCCTCAACTATCATAGCAAATTACTACAAGAGTATACACTTCTAGAGCTGTTCTCATTACAAAGTACTTTCCAATATTGACATTCCTCAAGGTCAGGATAAACACCCTTACACTTAAATAAAATAAAATAAATAAATAAATAGATTTCAACAGTGGACAGGGGTTCCAAGTGTTGAGGAAGGGTTCAAGAAATCTCCTTCTTACTCCATGGTAAAGTGCACACACACACAGTTTTGCTTTGCATTAATGCTACACAGTACATCGCAAGCAAACACCTGAAAAAGCAGTAACTGGATAGTTATTGGACTTGTTCAGTCAGGCTAACGCCAAAAGAGCTATTCCACATTAGGTATGTAAAAACCCCATTAGGCTAAGAACTCACTAATGGAATAATGAAACTTTCCGTCAATTCCAAAAAATACCGCCGAAGAATCACACTCTGTGCTTCTGTGGGACGTTTCTGTTGTACACCCTTAAAAAAAGAAATAAATTATCACAGTAAGTGTGTTACTCCAAAATATGTAAGTAGTTGTGCATTTTTTTTAAGAATATTTATTCCAGTGTTGCTGCATTCATTTGCCATAAGTTTACACATAGCACCCGCTACCCTGAACCATGAAAGGAAATCAATAGCGTCAAGTTCTTTTGCACAGATATTCATCCCTTCAATTACATGAAAATAAAAAATTGAAAAGCAAAGGAATTCAAGGAAAGAAAAATTTCTATAAACAAAGTTGTGCAAATCAGTTAAAGTTTGGAAATTCTGATCCTTATACACCTCATGCGTGAGATTTCTAGACCAAAGAGACTAGCGGGGGATGGGAGCGGGTGGAAAACCCAGAACAGATGAACTGGTCAGTCACTTCAATTCTCTGAATTATTACGGCAACTTCTTGAGTTCTGCCATTCATGTTGTTACAGAAACTGCTACCAAGGCAGCAGCCCTTCCTCTACAGTGACGGTGTATACCTATCTATTCAGTTATGAACTGGGGCAAAGGAATCAGAACCCAGTTTCAGTCCAGTTACGGAGACAGAGCTCAGCCTTAAATGAAAGCACCATGCAACAGTACGTAAAACAATTTCCATTAGGAAGAGACTTGCAGTATTACCTTTTGTAACTGTTTAACGATTTCTTCATCTTTGTTCAAGTATGGCTTGTAAGAGGTGTAAACACCTAAAGAAAAAAAGCAGCATACAGCCAAAGGAAAAATGGGGTATGCTTTTTAAAATTGAAATACTGGTCATTTAACTCTGAAGCAACTTATTACCAGGTTTGGAGTCCAAAGTTTTTAGGTTCTTCAGTTTTTTCACTTTCACCTGCTTTGGAACTTCTCCTGCCAAAACATGTAAAGCCACCTTACTTCAAATCTCCATCCTGTTACTAGATACCCCAGTTAATGTGCTAGAGGTTGCACTGGTTTTTAGAAATGGATACTTTCATTTAGAAGTCTATCTAATGTTGTAAGAAGCATTAGAAACACCAGCAAGCATCCAGAAACATCCAGTACACATGTGAATAACAGCATACAGGCTTTTCACTTTATAGAAGGGTTCCCCGTCAAAAAGGAAAAGAAAATTAAAAAACCAAACCAAACCAAGAAACCAAAAAGATGACCTTCTGAGTCAAAGCAGCCAAAGAAAAATACTGACTGTATAGCAGTGAATGACTGTTTCCTTAATTTCAAATTTTATTCCATCTTCCTTTGTTCCCCTTAGGGTAAATGCTTTTGGAACAAATCTTTAGTAACTTGGCCAAAATAAAAATTGTATATAAGAAATTAAAACAGTAGCCATGGATTAAGTGTTGTAAGAAAATGAATTTAAGTCTCCTTTTCCACAGGCCAAACTAAGTTTGTTTTGTTTTTCAAATATATCCTTCTCCAGCTAGAAGACCCTAAACCCTGTTAGCAGTCTTGCAGCCTCAGCAGAACCTTCCTCTTAGATCTAGTTGGATGCTCGACTTCAGAGAAGATAATAGGATAAATTGCTATTGAAACTGCAGAGTGGGGAGAAAATAAAAAAAAACAACAAACAAACAAAAAAATCACAAGCCCTTTCTTTGTCCCTAAAGAAATAAAATGTAAATTTTTAAAGGCAGGTCAGACAGGTCCATCTCCACAACTTCCTGAGTAAGCATTTCACATAGCTGCACCAAAACTTCAGAATTTCATACCTGAAACTGTACATCAAATTTGAAGGCAACCTGTGTGTATGGGTTTGCAGAGGTTCAATAGTTTAATTAAGATTCCATTTTCCAAACTTTACACAGCAGCTAGCTAACTCCTCCCCACACAACCCCAACCCCCCACAGGTATTCTGAAGCATGGACAGGCATGATACTTTAAAGTAAAGCAAAACCTTGCCTAATTATATTGAATACAGTACGTCATCCGTAATTAATTTGGTGTATTCAGAAACTGAATGTAACTTACTCTACAAAAATGAATTTCATGGTGTATTATCCTGAGTGGATATTTATGCGTTCCCACCCTCAGGACAGAATAGTGAACCTGTCACAGCAAACAGCTGCATTCAGGAGTTTCACAGAGTAATTCCAGTACTGCAGTATTTTATTACAGGCTAGAGAGTGACATGTTATCCAAAGACTACATTAAAATTCTACTCAATCATGTAAGGAAATCATCCTTGAACAATTAATAATTACTGGAATATCGCCACATTAGAAATATATTATCAAAATACTGTCAACAAACAATTTTTTATGTTATTGTAACATTCAAACTTAGCTTTCACATGGGTTTTACTTTCTGTGCACTTGCTGTGCAGTGCAGATTTATTACATTCTACTCATCCTAAAATTAACATCAGTAACAAATGACGTTTCTCATTTTAATACCTTATTGGTAGAAGTACAACAAACGGATTGTACAAAAGGTAAAACATTATTACTAATGAGTATTAGCACCTTTTGCATTTGATGTACTAGATTTGGCAATACAAGACATAGGGTACTCAAGAGCCTAATTTCACTTGACAGATTTACATCCATGAGGATCTGGTTAGTATTAAACTAAATCAATTGAACTAAATTACGTATGTTTATAAATAAATAAGCACACAGTCAGATCTTGTTGCACAGGATTGTAGAAAATATTTGTATGTTACCTGGAAGTTTAATATCTCCAATTCGGATAATGTGAGGCCAGTGCTGAAGTGTTTTAGCAAAAAAAGGATTCGTCACCCCTAGAATGACAGATGGTCTAGAAAGATAATGACAGTGTTTAAAATATGACAGTAAGAGCTTCTGTCTTAATGAATACAAAAGGTCAACTTTCATTTTTAACTTGAAATTATTTTCCTTTTGTATTGAACAGTTACATTTTAAGCTGCACGTAAGAGCACAGTCTGTTTATCGAAGTTTTTAAGTTGTAGAAAATAGCAAGACAGATGTCCCTTAAAGTCCAAATGGTAGCGGAGACTAAAAGTGACATCTTCTGCTTAGACTGGGCTAAATTCTGCCCATTTGCAATGATGAGAACAGGATATTATCTGATTTATTATCTGATAGCAGGAATCTGACCCATATCTGAAAGACAAATTGCTACTTTTCAAGGTTTGATTATAACAAACTCTCGGTACTTGAACGTGCATGTCAATGTGACTGCTGTTTGCCTGAGACTTCTCAGTAGAGCTGCTACTACTGCTCAGATGACATGATTAAGAGACACGTAATATCCTACTTCCTTTCCAACACTTCAGCGTTCTTTGTTAAAAAGCAGTTATCAAGTGATGAAGTACAAGCACATTAATAGCATTGTGCCCAAGCTCACAACCTGCCAGGTTTTTCTGTCTACCCTGTGCTTAGAATCTGGCTTCAAGGATGCATAGGGGCATCCAGAGTGCAAGAGGCAGCAAGAGCATAGGGCTGCTGCTACAGCACAGGGCTGCAGGATTTGGGACTTAAAGGACTAATATGATGAAATATCAACTTATTTTTCAGTATAGTGGCTGCCATCCATTTTACGGGCAAACGTTAGCTAAGGAGAGAGTATAACTGCAAGGCTCATTGGAACTGCCATATTAAAAATAGGTTATCATCATTTCTTCAGATTGGTTTCAAAAATCACAAATTTTAACACTTTCTGTACACCACCCTCAAGTTTCCTGTTTCTCAAGGCAAGGTGGCGAGAAAAACAACAGGTAATCTTTCTTTAAATTTTTATTCAATTCTTCCAGCTATATCATGATGGCAACTGGGCATCAATTTCTGTGTTAACCTACAAACATTTCTGACTTTCATTCCTCCCTCCACTATATATAACTATATTGATATATATAAAAACTCATTAGGCATTCAGACACACAGATCGGACAAAAATCTGATCACACAGCTCTGCAGCTTAGTACAATGTCTGGGCTATGGAAACAGCAATTTTCATCTCTCCATTCCATCTTAGAATGAGCAGCACCAAATTGTATCAGTTTCTCAAAAGTCTTTTCTTGCTTGTCACTGACTCAGCCTTCACCAGAAAAATCATTTCTTCCACGTCCTACTGCTGTTCAAATATGTTCACCTGAAAACATTTTATTCCAGATATATTTTCCCTACTCATTTGAATTCAGTTTCATTATTTTTTGCTGTTTCTATAATCCTGTTAAACTCATTTGCATTATTGATTTAAATTCATTGGGATTTGCAAATGTTATTCATGATTTTTCAGTGTTAATGATTGTTCAGTGTTATCATACATGATTTACTGTTTCTCTTCCAAAACAATGATAAAGACCATTGTCCATAAAAAGCTCTCAACAGATTCCTTTGTTGTACTCTGAAAAAAATCAACTTATGATGTTTTATCTTCTGTTCCTTTCATGGTCATAAGAATCAACATAAGAAACAGAGTCTCAGAAGAACCCAAACAACAGGCACTCTCCTCCTCCCCAGGAACGGCTCAAGTCTGGCCTGACTTAACACAACTATTACATCTTCTCATCCCTACTTTGTGGGAACCAAAAAGCAAGTTTCACACACAATTGGTTTGGACCAATGTACGCAAATTGACATTCTTTTACTAACTGGAGGGTTAAAGACCGAGGCTTAAAGTCAAGTAAGGCTTTCATTTACACACACACACAAAAATAATTCTCCAGGTCAAGGCAAACTGGTAGCAAATCATGAGGAATCTTGTGTCACTGCTCCTGGTGATACAATAGCAAGACTTGGTAAGCTACTTGGTCACTTTTAGGAGCCTGAATCTATCCTATTTATTGGAACCAATGCTGATTTTAAACCACTGCTTTCTGAAAAGGGACAATAAATCAAAACATCAAGATGAAAAATACCCCTTGCTCCCCTCTCGCTAAAGGTAATAAAATACACAGAATCTGCATAATCTCAATTCTTCCCCTTCTTAGAGCCACTGCTTTAATAGCCTATTTCCATTCTTTCCAATTTTTTTTGTTTTCCATACGAAAGCCAGAGCAATTCTAACTCTATTTCAAATACTAACGTACACACTGAACAACCTTTCTATTTTGCTACAGAGGAGCAGATGCAATTTTTAAACATGGGTTACTCAAGTTTAACCAAATTCTTCATGGAATTATTTTTAGAAATTAAATTACATACTGCATAACCATTCCCATGGAATACAATCTGAAACATAATGCCTATTTTTGTACGTTTTTCCACTGCTGGCAATACTTTCTTTGAGAGGAAAAATACAGTAAAAAACCAACCAAACAAACAAGAAAACCAACACAACAACCACTGCCTCTTCAGACATTAGAAAAAACTGTTTATAAGAAGATCAGTGAATCTAACACATGCACTCCATTCCCAAACCAAGCTGCATTTAAATAACATATAATAAGAAATATGTTCTCAAAATAAGAGTAGGATTAAAAAAAAAAAAATTAAGGGGAAAAGTGTGTCCTTAAAGCAGTTTCAAACAAAATTGGTTTTGTAGATTCATGCTCTTAAAAAAAAAAAAGGAACCTTAATTTTTGAATTATTTACAACATTTTTCTAACAAATTTAGTGAAGAGATATTTACTTTTTAAATTATTGTGTCAACTAGGACACCAACTGGATTAACTTTACAAAACAGCTGTATGGACGTTGAATTCTGGAAGTCATTTTGTTTAGTAATTGCTTAAAAATAAAAACAATTACAGAACAATTTCCCAGGGAGCTACTACATAGCTGACGTTGCATACACAAACCCTTAGAGAAAAGCAACGCTTTTCTTGCTTTCATATTCACAGTTTTACTTATTCTGAACACAAGTATCCTATGAAGCTCAAATGTCATTTAATTATGACATTGTTTCAAAACTTCTTCATCCTATCTAGCTGGAGTGAAAACTTAGAACAGCTAATTACTGCGCTCCGTAAGATAAATCTTATAAATAAGGAGGTCTAAATGTATTCTCTAATGACAGAAATTCGTAATAGTTAAGCAGTATCTTAAAACAAATTTATGGTTACGAGTGGCTTCGACCAACACCTTCACAAGAAAGTTTGATTTACTTACGGGGCTTGTGTGCGAGTTGTATATTCTTTGAATTCACTGTCATGTATGGTAAAGTATGGCCTGAAATCACTGCAGTACTTTAACGGTGAAATACAACTGCAAGGTAGAAAGAGGATAAGCTTGTGGTATGTATACAGAGCAAAATTTCATGAAAGAAACAAGCAAATCTAAAATTTGTAATGCTTTGTTATATTCAGAGCATTTTGAAGGTGCACTTAGCTGCAATCCACAATGACTCACTTGGTCTTTAGTTAGGAAGCTCCACGACATTTACCTAACAAGTGCCAACACGGTTTCTGAAGATTCTGATGGTGATGGTGCCATCACGACAAGTGGTTCTCCTAGCAGTACTAGTTCCCAAAGCATCTGAATGTGAAAGAACACTGGGCAGAAACACCTAAAA
Source organism: Theristicus caerulescens (assembly GCA_020745775.1). NCBI lineage: Eukaryota > Metazoa > Chordata > Aves > Pelecaniformes > Threskiornithidae > Theristicus > Theristicus caerulescens. The sequence continues at coordinate 1,764,906 of CM036566.1, forward strand.
ACAAATTGAGGTATTTTAATACACTTCACATAACCTGAAGAAATATGTATTTGATTAAGAACTGGATAAAAAGGAAGTTTGCAGTAGTATTTAATAGTAATTTGAAAAATATAAAGCACTCTTGTAAAATGGAACATTTAATGAACTTGCTTATTTATTGCAGTTTCAGCCTGCATGTTGTCTGCATTGTTTTTTAGCCAGCTTTACAGAAAAAGAATATTAAAAACAATACTGATAAAAGTTAGCTTGCAAGCTATGAGAGGTGTGTTACAGAACCGTCATAAAGCTTTGACTTGTGGGAATTCACAACTAGGAATAAATCAGTCCAAACTCCTACCTGAAAAGATCTACTTCATGAACAGTCGGTAAAGCCATGGAGATCTGAGCATCTGCCTAAAAGACATCGCAATGCTTGTTTTTTAGTCATCAGAATACCTAGGTATTAAATGAAATAGTTTCCCTTAAATGCTTACAGACAGAAGATGGTACAGACCCTAATTATTTACCACTACTGTACTACTGCAGTATGTACTACTTTATCTCCACAAGTAACTTTTTGTGTGCTGAAAGCAAGATTTCCCCCAGCACACACACCACTTACAGGCATGTGACTTTCAGTCCAGAAAAGATATAAAATACTGAAGCTGTTTTAAACAACAGTCACACAGCACATGAAGGCACAGATAGATTTGGTTTATCTCCATCTTCTATGGCCAAAGATTTTTAATTCAGTTTTCGTCCTCAAAAAAACCTAGTTTAATATAGTTTTACCCATTAAAAGGATGTTCAAGTTCAGTAATTTTGTCAGCCAACTATCCTCTTCCAGGAGCTGGACACCCTTCTTCTAACATACTTGGGGGAACTGGATTAGAATACCTTTTCTATGAGGAATCCACCTCTAGACTCCTCCACTCAAAGTTTCAAAGACTGTGGATTTCATTATGATCATATACTTCGGTATATGAAGATTTGCTACCAATCTTTTATGAACAAGTTTAAAGAGCGAAGGCAGATATTTAGCTTTGTCTTGGGGTTATATACAGCAGAAGTATCTAATCTCTACCTGGTGCATATTCTGTACTATTGGCGTTGTTCCAGGCTTGTCACGGTATGTTGGAATCCGCAACTTTGAAAGAAAAAGAAAGATTTTTTTTTTTTTCCTTCTATCAAATTAAGCAGAGAATTAAAATGCTGGCTTACAGACAAAATGTAACATTTAAAGAGGATATACTACAGTATGGTGCTTAATTTACTCTACAGAACATCCACATAACAACAAATACATAGCTGAAGACTACTGATCATTGCTACAGGAATCAATATGCAATACTATGTAGCACTACATTGCAAATTTAATATTAGAATTTGAAAATTATACTTCAGTTAAAAAAGACTATTGATAACACTAGTCACAACTATTACAACAATTTCAATAAAAATAAGTTTAAATGTTGGAGAGAACAATCTGAAATAAGGTCATGGGGTTTTAAGGTGGTACTGAATTACTTTTAGAAAAAATCCTCTCCTAAAACATCAGACATCCTGGTGGGTATGAGGCAGAATCCAAATAGACTGAACAACATAAATATATTTTTCTGACCTCACAGTCTGCATCAGTCTTGAGTACTACAACTTTAATCACATTGGAAGCTGGTGTGAGCAAATGGATGTAATTTATACACAACAATTAATCCTGGCTGCCCAAGCAGTGTTAAAAAACGGGGACGACATGACTGAAGATGGCAACTATGGCTTTACCCAGTGTAGGAACGCAAGTTCAACTCTTATGGATAAGAATTCCTGATGAGATAAATGCAGACAATACCCAAACACAACATATCTGACACTCATCATTATCATCCAGCATCCAGAACACTGCTTTATTAAATTTGTGCTTTCGGAACAGCTTCAGAAACTTCTTCCTCTCCCTGGTGATGTACATGCATCTAACCATAAACTCGAGAGAGTATCTGCTAAGAACGTACTTTGGACTGCAACCTCTGGATCCATCAAATCCATTTAATTGCATTTCATATGAAGATGCTATGGCTCCCAGAGGCCCAGTTCTCAGCCACCATTTAACCTCTACAGCTCCTCCCCATGCACTAGATACAACTTTCATTGAAAATTATCAACAGACCAAGAAATTAATTTCTGGTGTGGGGGCCAAAAGAGATTTTTACTTGTCAAACTTCAGACACAAGACTGATTTTCATCAATATATTTAATTTGCTTGACTGGAACTTAATTCTCAGTATTTTGAAGTGTTACTTAACGTTTGATTTGATAAATACAATTAGCATTAAAGTCTCCTAGAATGCATACTCCAGAAGGATAACACAGACACTGCAATTAGTAGTTGTATTGAAACATCGCTTTTAATATCTACAAAAATTACATGTTAACCTATGCACCATAAAAGATCCTCCCCCCAGTCAAGGAACCTAATCAAGATCTCCCAGACCTTCACTCTGAGCGGAGTATACATCTATTCCTGTTCTGGAGCATGAGACACTGAAAACAAGGCAGAACACAGTGAGAACCTATACAGTAAATAGAGGGGGAAACACCCTCCGAGGAAAATAAGTGCAGGGGTATTTACCTTCATTATAATACCCATAATAGGCAAATGCAGTATTTTCCCTGGAATTGGTGGTGGCCAACGATCAACATCGCTACAAACTTAAAGAAAAAAAAGTATAATTTATAATTAGTTTATATATGCTATAACCCATGATATCGTAGTCACCTTTGTGCACACCGCAATTCTAAATTAGTGCTGATGGCCCGTAACAGTTCTACTTATCTCTTGATTGCTCTCACCTCTAAAGACGTTTTACAGCTTTTTTGACATTCTTAATGTATTATTTTGTTAGAACTATAAAGTTTTTCATTTCAAGAAAACAGTAGCCTTTTGCCTTCCATTTTTTGTAGCAACTAGACTCGCAATTAGTTGAAGAAATGTTATATGAGAAACCACGGAAGTACATATTAAGAAACTGAAAAGAACACACACATGTATGTACATTAGCTACTGTAGAACAGATAAACACAAGTAGTTAAGAAAAAGCTAGCTTTCTCCCTTGGCTAGAAAGTTTTTCAGCATTACTAATTCTAGTAGTTTCTGCAGAGCTTATTTTGTTCATAATACAATCTGTCAAAAAACCTATTTCTCTACAGGTGATAATTCCTTCATCAAGAATGGTTTCCGCAAATTGCCGCTCAGTGAAAGCACAAAGACACGAATGTTGTGTAGGACAGACACAGTACAAAGAACACAGCACTTCTAGGCAAAGAGCAAATAACTTTCCCATTTGGGCCCCTCTGGCTCTTCAAGTTCTACAGTAAGGATGAGGCACCTGTTACCAGTGCTGCTCTGTCGCTTTTTCCCTTTTTTTTTTTAAAAAAAAAAAGAAAGTATCACCCCCCCTCCCTCCCACGTAAGATGACATTTGTACAGTTGCTTAACGGAAGTTGTCAGAATGCCCAAAAGGATTCAATCTGTGAAGAGCGCAAACTAAGGAGTGCCACCAGCTACTGGTGCTGAACAGCTGATCCCGAAACATACAGCAAAGCCCTAGATGTTTTTTAGGGGGGAGCTTCAACTCTCCCATGGAGGATCCAAAATTACATTAGCTCTGTTCAATGATCTAGAAATCAAGCCAGTTTGCTAAAGCTTCATCCCTCTACCCTGCAAGAAGACAGAAATGCAAACTAGAATGTGGCAGTGTTGTTTGTGATTTCTCCAAAAGAAGTATGCAATATTATAGGAGCTCTTCCAGAACAACATAATAGTTCCACTACCTGCTTCCAGGAAAGCTTCACTTTTTTCAAAATATTCCGGTGCTATTTGCTTGAGCATGGTGCGAAAGAGATGGACATAAGGTAGTTTGCTGATGAGGACCAGCGACTGGAATAAAGAGCAACAAAACAAAAATATAATTTTAAGTTAGCCCTTTCCCTCAGTTCTATTGCAGCTCTACTGGTTATCCTTAGAGAACATCAAGTGTGATTTTTCTCACACGTGCAAGCCAACCACACGTTTGACTACAGGCAACTACAAACAAACAACTCCCAGAAGTTCCCAACTTTTTGTTTTTTAAACACAAAAAAAACGCTGTTCTGACAGTGCAGCTGGAACATAGCATAGCTGATGTAAAATTAGACCAGTTTACTATAAATCAACAGTGAATTTCGTTAAGAGAGCAAGTTACTCCTTCCTGCTCCTTGAGGTCACTGAAAAAGAAACAATTTCCGAATTAAGATTTTCGTAAAAGAATTGAAATTACCTTCTGGAAATAGCCTCTTTTTAATGATTTGTCTCGAACTTGTCTGAAATGTACATAGCCATAGTAATATGCTGGATCTTTCTGCAAAAGAAAGGAAAGAATTCAATACAACAACCTGATACTGTCCTTCTTTCTGAAGCATTCCACATGCATTTTAAAAGCTTATTTCCCTGCAAGCTCCAAAGTTGATTAGATACAATAAACTAGAAGGATTACTCTGTTTATTGGCATTATTTTTTTTAATAAGTACTTCAAAAAGAAAACAGCAGTGTGTGGAAACAGCTGTGCTTTCTAGCTGTACTATTTTTATATCTACATTCTCCTGACACACCATGAAAGCAAAACCAGAATTAATTTCCTGAGGAATAAATCAACACTCATAATTTTGCAAAGTAGCACTAAAAGGATTTTAGCAGTTAAAAACCTTAGAGCCCTGACTTGAAAAGATAAAAACTAGGCTTTCAATGTATTAGTTTTATAAAAGATTCTTGGAGTGCTAAGGAAGCATGCTCTCACATTTCAGATAAAACATCAGCTTCATCCTTCGAACAAACAGGAATTCAAGCATTTGCCACATAAACAGATCTAAATTGAGTCTGAGAATCAGACTCCCACTAGCATAGTTAAAGGCCTCAATATTCCATAAGGACATGCTGAGAACAACTTTTTGACCACTACCTATTTTAGATAACTGCTCCGTCTTCAAAAAATGAAGGGTGGAAACAGAGAGAGACACCTTTTTTTTTTTTTTTTTAAGTTATAAAGCACTTCAGATTTCCAATAAGGTAATGGTTTTTACAATTTGATCTACAGGTTTCTAGTCAGTAACAAAATAGGTCTGCTCTTCAGTTTAATTCCTTGCAGTCCAAAACCCACAGTAAGAACACTTAAAAGACTAGTTAACGGAACTAATTATTAGTTAATTATTACAATAATGACATGCTGAGCTTTGTCTTTCAGGATATCCAGTTCAGAGATTTTTGTTTTTCAAGCATTAAATTTGAGCATGAAGACCCATAAATTAACATTACCCAGAAGAAATTAACTTCATTTTTTCTTATTTCCAACCTTTAAGTAAACCGGTAGATCTCTATCCAATTGGTCCAGAAAACAACACAATGAGACTTTCCTTCCAGGAGACCGTCGAAATCTAAAACAAAACTGTGTGTCCCCAAGACAACCTACATAGGGGGAAGAGATAAACAACAAACAGACAGTATTCTGAGTTTGAGCCTTGTTTAACATGAGGACTCATCTGCAGCCAAAGAGGTGAAAGAGTTTTGGTTCATTTATCTTGCACTGCTATTGTGCCCTGCTATTGCAACCGTTTATATATTTATGTTTTTGTAAGTGAACAATTTGGCATCTTTGGCAACAATAAATAGCCTACCTTCAACAAGAAAAAAAGAAGTCACTCTGCCTCACAGTGAGTTTATTGGACTGTCACGTCCTTAACCAGCTCTACTAACGGCTGTCCTCCTACTGTTATGACACATTTTATTGCTCTGCCTGTATAGTTCTGATTATCTTAACCACGTGTCATTTCTCTGTTGAATGACTGCACTTAACCTTTTTTTGACACCAAAGAGTTCGTACATAAGTCACACCGTAAGAGTGTATTATGCTGATAACTCTATGTGCAGGCCTAGGACCAGTAAGTTTGGAAGCTGCAAAACTAACTGCAGAAAACTGAGTGAAACTGAGTATTACTTCCCCGTAATACTCTCAAGGAGCAAAGTTTCCCTTCATTTTTAGCAAAATTCATTTCTGAAAGAAAAACGTAACTAAGTATATTGACTATTTGCAGTCTGAAAATAAATTTGGGCTCAGTTTGTATCAGGTATCAAAGAAACTTTCTCCAGGTGGAACATGAGAACCGAAGTATCAGAACTTGTATCACTGATACTCTCATGGCTGTGTTCTCGCCACTATGAATGTTGTCTGCTGTTAAAAGAGAAGCAGCTCAAAAAAAAACTTTAGTTCAAGTAAAAGCGATATAAGCTGAACAGAATGTGCTGTTCATGGGAACAGTGATAAGGGGGACTGCTAAAATCTTAAGAACACGCAGGTACATTACTCATCCTAGCAAACCTGTAAAAAAAGTCCCTTTGGAATGCAGTGTTATTAACGTGAACACAATCAATTGAAAGACAACCTCCTGAGCACTGCCAGCCTGTGGTAAGCAGGCTATCTTCACCGTAACAATATAAACGTTCATGTAAGCGACTATAAAAACCAATCTACTATTACACTTACAGCTACTGTTACAGCAGTAAGTTTCCAGCTGGCAAAGGACACTTGCTTCCCTGTATCACATCTAACTTTTTCATCAGTGCTTTGCTCTTACAGCTTTTGGATGTAATTTGCAAAGACCTCCATGAAAAAAATCATGAAGTCACTACTGACCATCTGAGCTCTTCACAGCTGTCCTGTCTTACATCAGCCAGCGCTAACCGACTCAACGGTAAGGCAGAGCTCCGTTCTCCAGATAACTATTCTGCAGACTTAAAAGCTCAATTTCATCTTTTTCTCTTCCAGCCACACACAGACAGCCCAAACCCTCCATCAGATTCACCGTCCGTGCAGCTGGCAGTGTGGATTAATACCGACATGTTCAGAGCATTCGGGTCCGAGTCTTAGAACCCCTTGAAGCTGCGGCAGGAAACCCACAAGGCACCAAGACAAAACCAAAAGTAGCAAAACATTGTACCATGGGATAACCCTCCAATTCAAACAGGTAACTAAAGCAAGTGCTTAGCAATATGGATCCAATCGTAACAAGAAAAAACACAGCACATGCCAACAACAAAGCACTAAATATTTGTCCAAGTTTTCATAGCTAGTTCCCTTCATCCAGAGAAAAAAGAAAAAGAAAAAAAAAAGGCTATTATAAAAAGCTATACGCAGAAGACCTAAAAGTAAATTACCCTTAATAATTAATATGTTGAAATATCATTCAGAATATGACAGCTTCTTCTGTAACAAGATATTCCGGTATGTAGAATTTGAAAAGATTGGCAAATGTCTATTCTTTCTTCAACTATCCATGCAGAAAAGGCAAAAGCATTATTTTAAAGATAACTGTACTAGGAAACTTAGCTTAAAAACACAAAAAGTGTCATGATATAGTACCTGATTAAATCCATTTTCCCCCCTAAATTCATAGCCACTACAAGTCCCAGAATGATATCTATTCGTACTTGTAAAAGAAAAAAAAAAAGTTGTATTAATGTTTTGAGCCATGAAAACCTAGGAAATACTGATGTCAAATTTAGCTGCAAGCTAGTAACTTCCTTCACTGTTATATTACACAAAACTTTTCTTTTTATATTACAGCCTATGATGAAAAAATAAATCATAACAGATAGCATACACCCCCAGGTAATTTCTAGAACGCGGGTTTTATGTAGGTAATCTGTCTACATCATTTGAAACTTCGGCCTACCAAGAACAATCAAGAACCTACAGGTTCTTAATAGGGACATTATAAAAAGCAAAAAGGTGGGGTTTTTTCCTGCTGAAAGTAAACCCTCCTTACATACACCTATTCTGCCTAAAATAACATTACCACTCTTATTTGGAGAAAAAAAAAAATTAAAAAACCAGCCTTTGTTCCTAACATATTATTTTGTACCTTCAATACACCACCTGAAGCTGGGACAGATTTATAACCATTAACAACAGGAGTAATAAGAAGATACAGTTAACTCATCTTCTCTGTCAATAATAGAAAGCTCTTCCTCTATTTACATACAGGATATCAAGAACAGAGAAAATATCTTAATGACATTAAGACAAAGGGGAAAAATTAGCCAAGATATTTTGTAACGTTACTTAAGAGAGAGCTCTCACACCTCTTAAAAGCACACATCTGCATCACCCCCTATCAGAGCTGGTATGCTGCAGAGCAACCAAAAGCACGGGGTAAGAGCAGCTATAGGGACAAAACTACAGGTTTTGACTTTTGTAGAGAAATAAATGTGAAAGGAAGTGTCTGTACTTCTGCCATATCTTTTTGCAGGTGGTCCAAGTCATCAGCCGCATGCCTCCAATTTCTCTTTGGCAACAGAACAGTAGAAGTTTAGATTAAAGAAGAATTTAGCAAGCAGGACCACACACAGCAACAGAAGCATCAAGAATAGGGAGGATCTAAGATAGCCTAGGTTTTCCCTTCACAACTGTTCTTTCTAAATGCTTTTGAATTTGAAAGTCAGGTTCACCGTTATGAATTTAGAAAATACACAATTACTCCTTTATGAGAAGAGGGTTCCATATCCCTTCCATCTGCTTTACTAAACCATTAAAATTCCGTGCCTACACTTCTCTCTACAATGACAATATTATTATTTGCTTTAAAAGCCAGATTAAGATGTTCAGTCTTTACTTGCAAAGTATTCTGAAACATCTGCACGTTTGTCATCTGGAAGGCCTTATACATTCACATTCCTGATATTTCATTTACATAAAATATAACCAGAGTTCTCCAACCTTACCACAATACAGACAATTACAGTTTTGTATTTAACCTTATTTGCTACTTTTCTGTATTGCAATATTAAGATACTCGTACAAGTATTTAATCTAAAACCATGAATTTATACTGTCAAATTCTATCTTTTTTAACATAGCTTAATCCAACCACAGACGACTACAGAGTGAAGGAAGCACTTACCTGAATTAGAATCTGGAAAAGACAAATAGCAAATATTGGTTTTCTAAAGGGTGGGGAAAAGAAAAGAGAGCCGTTATATTTCCTGAAATTACTAAACTAAAACCAAATTATATACTTATACAGCAACCATGGCTTACCTCTTTATCTGTGAGTTTTGAATGTGGAGGATATATTACCTACAGGAAAAAAAGTAGTATTTTATTTGAAAATAAACTTGGTATAAGCAGTGAGCTTCTATTAAACATTTTTATCATACAACCCTCAAATACCTGCCTAGCCTTAGGTTATTTTCAACGGTAAACTATTAATATTATGTCTCTTTCTTATTTTTCATATGCTTTTAAGCTAACTTGATCACCCATCTTTACAAGGTATTTTGGATGCCAGTTGGAGACCATACAGATAAATTAAAAAATTCAGAGTACTTGAGGTTTCTGGTGCAACAGGTCTCAAAGCAGAGCAAGATTACACCCTTTAGACTTAGCTTGTAGATACGAAATGCAGTAGATGATTCCATAGAAAGCCAACAACACATTATTGTCTGAAATCTGTTGCAATGGATAGTTAGGTGGGAGTACTAAAAATTCAATGACAAAACACCCTCTATATTAATACTAACTCTTGGAGGATGAACAGTGGCCCCAAATGAGAGCTGGGAACTGTGAAAGCTCAAGGGAAAAAAAAAAGCTATGACTTTTGTGCTGACAGAAAAAAAAAAAAACATTTATTTAATACGTTTTTACAACACAGAAATCAAAACCAACGCAACACAATGTAACATATGGAAGCACCATCATTTAAAAAAACCTGCATGTACAAAATCAGTGATTATGCAAGTGAGAGAAGAACACACAGGAAAGAGGACAAACTCGAGATACTTAAATTTCAGCTAAAAAGTTCCTCAAAACAAACCCTCAAAACTACTGAAATGGGTGGCTAGCTTGTAAGCTAGCTTGTTGCATTTTATGCATCCATTCAACTAAAATTAACGGCACTGTTAACAGAGCTGTTTGCAGGCAGGACAGAGGCTACTCTGTGCTTCCCTCAACTACAGAGCACATTATCTGCTTCGGCCACAGGTTACAAAGAAATTGTCTTTGTTGCTAACAACACCTTATAACACCAAGCAAATATGACTTAGATAATTAGCACGGTATGCTGGTTTCTTGTTTGCATTTCTCTTGCAGCCAACAATGCATATCAATTGTGTATTTTAAATACTGTAATAGTTAGCTTAATTGAATTTTAGGCCAGTCTGCCATACATTTATGCTAACACCACTTTAACAAAAAAAAAAAAGGAAAGAAAAAGACAAGACACTGTTCTCTGCACACCAACCGTTTGCTGCACAGTCGTATGGGGAATATGGTGAAACAGGATGCGAAACTGATCCAAATGATGGTTATCCCTTCTAGTTTATTTTTCAGCCCAATCAGTTCCCTAATGCAGTTCCACATGCAATTTCGTAGATGTTTGCCTGTTGCACAAAATGGCAAAGAGCAGCAGGGAGTTAAAAAACCCTGCAGTTTGTGGCATCGTCACGGTTTGACATTCATTTAATGGTGCAAGGAAAATGCTCCAAACATTTAGAGAATTTATTTGCATACCTCAGCGATCTGAGAAAACTGTTGATTATGAAGGCTACTCGCATTCACACTATTATTATGCTCTTAAAATCCTTAACACCCAGATGTCATGGAAATTAGTGCTATTCGTACACGAAGAAAGGTGATGATGCATTTAATACAAACCTTGGCACGAGATGAAAACCATTCACGACGGCACACTGTCGTGACAACCAGCATCATGAAAACAGTTGCCTGAAAACCGCTGAACTCACCTCAGGCTCCGTGACAGCTGCCTCTGGCCAAGGCTTTCCCCCGCAACACTCCCTCCCCTCAGCCGCCGTTCGGGATTTTGCACAATCACGTTTCTCTCACAACACCGCCGAGCTTCCCCCGCTGCTGTGCAACGCCGGCACCAGAGGAAGCGCCCGATTCCGGCGGGCAGAGCCGCCCGCCCCCGCGGGGACCGCTGCCCTCCAGCCCACCGAGCACCGGGCGGCCGCCGCCTCACCTACCTCCACGGCCTGGCCCAGCTCCAGGTCGAAGCCCACCACGCAGACGCAGTGCAGCCAGGCCGAGAAACGGTCCCAGGGCAGCAGCGACAGGCCCCGCTCCGGGCCATCCGGCTCCGCCGCCGCCGCCTCCTCCCCGGCCTCGGCGGCGCCGCCCGGGCCCCGCTCCCGCAGCGACATGGCGCTGCCGGCCCGGGCCCAGCCGCCGCCGGCCACGTGACCCCGGCGCACCGCCCCCCCCCGCGGCCTGGAGCCGCCCGAAGCGGGCGAGTCCAAGCGGCCCGGCGGGGGGGGGGGGGGGGGGGGCCGGCAGCGCCGCCCCGCGGCCACGGCACCGGCGCGGCCGGTCCGGTCCCGCCGCCCCGCAGCGCCCACCCGCGGGAGCGGCGCCTCCCGCCTCGCCCTGCGCAGCGCCGGCTCCGAGCGCCGCAGGAGCCGCGGGCCCGCCCGCCCCGCCGCCCCGGGGAGCGCTACCCACCTCCCCTCCAGCGCGGCGGGGGCTCCGCGGGCCGGGCGCCGCCGAGTTCCTTCGCCGCGCCGGGACGAGGTGACGCTCGGCAGTTACCGGGCACGGCCCGCGGCGTGTGCTGCCGCGTCAGGAGTCGGGCGGACAGATCCCGCAGGCTGCCGTCGGGCGACTTCACCCTAGGCTGCGCGGGAAATGCGAATAATAAAAATGAAAGCGTCCTCATCTCTTCCAACCTATTTTAGTGCCTTAGCCAAAAGCCAGGCGCTTTATTTAATAACGTAAGAGATTCAAATACTCTTTTAGCACAGTCCATGTCCCGCTTATATTTCAGTAGGAAACATTTTGTGCAGTTGAAAGTGCTAGATAGCTACTTTATTAAGCAAACAACAAAAAAATCACACACCCCCCTCCCCTCCTGCCCTGTAACTCTTGCTAACAAGTTGTTCACACCAGACTTCTGGTTGACCGCTACCAGAACAGCTTCAACCGTAACAGATGCAGGCAGGCTGTTTGCCAAATGACTACATGCCGTTTTTTCCCCAATAGAAGTTGCAAAGATGAAAACCAAGACACCACATCTATACGTACTTAATAGAAAAACTACGACTCTTTAGATGCACCGTTTCCTTAAGACCCATCAACAGCATTTGTTTATCCATCAAAACCAAACTGCTAGGAATTAAAGTACGCTTTCATCATTACAGCAATTTCCTAGACAAAGGAGGAACAAACATGTAACTCAGACAAAATTATAATACACAAAATTATCATTGTAATAAATACAGTTTAAGATATAGCAGCCGTGAGTTACCATAAACCATTAGCAGCAAAGTGAATTTTAGATAGAAACTAAGATAGGAATGGAGCTAGGTAGCGTGCGACGGGAGCGGCTGCACAGGCAGGCTCTTGCTGTCTCCAGCTGCTTCAGGTATTTACCACGATGCCGTAGGACTCACCAACTTTCCAAAAGTTAACTCCTGGGCTCAGCAAGAGATTACTATTCAGCCTAAGGCATGACTAGGCCTTAGCTTCATCGGGTTAAACCCAGAGGAACGATTCTGCAGTGGTATTTCATTTGCTGTTTCCATTTAAGAGCTGAAACAGGGCCTGGCCAAAAGCTTTATCCCTTGCTTTAAGAAAAGGTGTCATCTCACGGCTTCTTACAAGCCTTCCCTTGTTTATGTTTTTATACTTTCCCTTGTTTACATTCTTGCTATCAGGGGCAGAACAAAATTTTAGCTATCATCATCATGCATTCCCTTTTAGTTTTTGCTGGCCTCTACTTGTAATTTTTCATGTGAATAAAAAGTATAAATATAGACAAGGAAAACAGGAAGAATAAAGTACTTAGTAAGACTGATATTCGCTGCTCATTTTGTTAAACAAGCAACAACCAATAACTTAATTCCACTTTGTGCTTAACAGAAATAATCTCTTAGCAGCAGAAAGTTTAGAGAATAGAGACACAATCTCTGAGAAAGAAATCACTGAAAGAGAGGATTCTCACCTGCTGGAGATATTCCTAATTACTAGGGAAACAGGAGTTCAGGAAGATTTTCACCTAGCCATTTCAAATACATCTTAGTTTTGGTAAAACATGTGATGGTCTTCCTCGGTTGGGAAAGGATGCCAATTGTTTAAGAATAAGAAGATTTCTGCATGTATTTTAAGTATTGTAACGTTCAGAGCAACTGAGACTGCTTTCTCCTTCAAGAAGCATATCAGTGCAGGACGAAACACAGACTTCAGAGCTGGGAATCTATCAACCGAGAATGCTTTGCTACAAATTGCAATACAGTCTCATGAAATAGCAGGGCTCTGCAGATGGAATTTGCCCTTACAAAGCTCTATGAACTCTGTCTTATTTTGCAGAAAGACAGCGATCTGTTCATATAGATATTCGGCAGGGTTTGGATCAGGGTATCTTCCAGAACAAGCATCCCCCGTGATGTCAGTGCTGGAATACAAATTAGCGTGGGGCTATGTGGGACAGCTGGATGCTGGAGAGCCAAGACTGCTCAGCATTTCAGCCTACCTTGCTTTCTTCCACCCTCTATCTTTCCCCTACAGCTGCTATCTCTACCGTTCCGTCCCGCCTCTCTCAGCGGGACGCTTCCTATCAGGTAGCAGCAAATGTTGTGTTGGCTGCTGGATGGCCAATTTCCATCAGCTTCAATAGGGAGGTGCAGCCTGTTCATATCCCCTGAGTGACACCAAAGGATTGGATAAACATCTTCTGCTCATCTCACCTTCTCCCCTCTGCTCCCCGCTGTGAGATTTCAATTTAAAGCAGTACTTTATTTGCATCTGAAAATTAGATCTGGTCTAATAAATACATTTATTTAAAACAAACACCAGAAATGTCATACTTATTTTTAAAACTTTTCCTTATTTTTCAGACAGCCACAGAAAACATCAAACGTTTCAAAAAGTCAACCTCACATTAATAGAAAAGCAACTAAGAGCTGGTTACGTGATGACTATGTTCTACTAAAACGATAAAGCGGTGAAAATGCCAGATATACCAACTTACCTAATTTCATTAGAAATTAAGAAACATTGTAGGTAAAACTAGTTATATATTAGCATAACACTGTATTAATAGTATGCATGTTACTTTATATTCATATATGCCATATACATATATTATCAACACTATATAATGTATATTGTATATATAAATAGGTAGGATATATAGACTATATTTATAAATAATATATTTTATATATAACTATAAATATAGCATATGCATATATTTAATATATAAGTAGTATATTCTATGTATGCTTACTATGTATATTACATGAATATAATTGTCTGTTATGTTAGCAAGATTTTTGTATACCGGGTACGAGTATCTTTTAATAAGCTTAATGCAAACTAGAAATAGGAGCAGGGAAGGGTCTGAACAAAAATGAGATAAATGGAGAATCTACCTGACAAGAGAGGATTAAACCAGCTGAGTTGCTTATTCTTTCAAAATTAATGCTGAAAGATAATGCAATTGTTCTTTACATAATCAGTCAGGGAGTTAAAAGATCAAGAACAGAAAATAAGTCTGAAACTAAATAACAATGATAGTGCTACAATTAAAAAAAAAGTGTAACCGCCCTTCAATAAATGTGGGCTGATACTAGCATAAATTTTCTAATCACTGGAGAAATAAAGTTTTGAATGAAGTTTTCCAACAGGAGTAGTGGGGAGTAAAGTCCTGATAAGTTTTGAGGAGCTCGGTGAGCTTATAAAAAGGATTTTGTGTGATCGCTGCCACTGGAAGCAGAGGGACTGAGTGGTCAGACACATACATACCAATGTCTCTATCTGCACAGAATCTTTTACAAAGTTGTTTGCACACAGTGGTTCAAACACTGTGTAGCGAAGTTCATAGTCAAAACTGAAGTGGAAATCAGCCCTTAGATGTATTACAGGCTTCGTGTTATCTATGGCATTTATTAAGATAATTTGGCTCTTTTTCAATGCGATCATGAAACCAGCAAATAACCTATTAGCAAATACCTGTTGTTTTCTGGTAACGATCATCATTCTGAGGACAAGATCTTGCTCCATTTGCTTCTCGTGATACACCAGCATGGACAGAAACACACTGCTAGAGAACACATTTGTAGAACGTATATGTATTCAGCAGCTCCTAAAACAAACGTGTATCCAAAAATTCAGATTGGATTGTTGCTGTCTTGACATATACTGCAACTACACCATTTATGCCTGTGACTGTCCAGCGATACGCACTATCATGCACGCACTGAATATTGTGAATTTTATCAAGAATCGCAACCAGAATATTTCAACAAATTGTAGAATCACCACAATGTCACAATAATCTTGCCACTCCTTGTTTAACTTACTTTGTGAGACCACTTTTCCTACTTAAGAAAAAAGTGATTACATTTTCAGTCGCTGCATCTCAAAAGCAACTACAGAGCAGCCAATATTGGTCTGAGCTAGTTAGTCTGACACACCACGCAGCTTGTCCTACCCCTAGTCCTCTAGCGGATGCAAGGCGATTGCTGTGAACTACATTTTTGTAGTGTTAACATTCAAATTGACGCATCCATAGCTCCAGGAAAATGAACCTATTGCTCTGAAACAATTCCCTACTTTTTGACAGTTCAGCTTGATTCTGAATGTCTCAGAAGCTACTTCTGAGGCAAGTTTGTTTTGCAAAAGATACAACATTAGGATGTAAATAACAGTTCAAACTTTGCTCTATGTTTCCACATTGCTCTATGTAGCAGTAAATGTCTTTATAGACTGTCATATTTTAAAATATGGTATGGCTTAAAAGAGTGCAATTATACATAGAATTTGTTGTATTACTGAAAATCAATGAGAAACTGATTTAGTAAATTGCTGATGAACGAGTTTCAGGGATGAGAAGTCAGCAGAAAACTGTCCATCTCCAACTTTCTCCTTACTTGTTCATTCTGTTTTCATTATCAGTTTGCATCTTAATTTTTATACTGGAAACTGAACTTTTGCTATACAGTATGCCTCATTCATTCCAAATGTAACAATCTCTCTTGACTCAGGATCTCCCACTAAGCAACTGGCTCACAGCCCCTTCCCACTGACAATCTTAATCTGATGTATATTAATATTTTGGGTAGCCTTTTAGATCATCATTGCACAACACTCAGAAATCTGGCAGCATTGCCTATAATGATGCTCAGGGTTCTTCTTCTCCAGTCAGTTACAGTTAACTTAGAATTCACAACAGGCTGCCTTCAGCAAAAGATCTTATTTTTCATCAAGTCATGAAGACTACGGAATCTCTCCTGCACTTTGACACACTCAAGCCAAAATCCAGATGTTTGCAGGTATGCACATGAACTCTACCTCTGCTGCATTTCATCATCCTGAAACAGACACCAGCTCTTCAGGGGTCAAATGTGACAGTCACTTCCCTCCCATTTCCCTTATCCAAGATGGCTATAGAGCAGGCTGCTTCTGCCCTTAGCTATGATGGCTATTATAATTTTTTTATTGACTTCCTGCCCGGAAAAAGGATGGCCACCTAAGTGGCATCTCGCTGCCCTTACCTAACATGGCTGCCAAAGCTCACTGCATCTTTCGGTTGTGTGGCAAACCGTGGTTCGCAGAAATGAAGCGTGATGTTACACATCCTCCTTACTCCTGCCGAGCACAGAACAGCAGCTGAGCATTTTATACTGAGCTCCTTTCATCCACCTGTTGCTTTCCACAGTTCTAAGATGGATACTGTCTGGTAAGCATCAAATACCTCATAAAATACCCGCACAATAATTGGATCCTCATTTCAGAATGCAACCACTTTCTGTATTTTTAACTTAGTCTATGAGTCTGCCCCTGATAACTTTTGAGCTCATTAGGAAATTTGAAATAGGAGTAAAAAGTCTGAGAGATAACTAAACCCATCCAACTTCTCTGAAAGCTGGCACTCATGCGGCTCGAATTAATGCCCTCGTGGAAAAGTAGGTACAACTCCGTTGTTACATGAGCCACTTGGCAGCGCCAAAAAGTATTAGAAAGGCAGCTGGCACGTACCGTTGCTTCCCCCATGGGACTGTCAAAAAGGGATTTCTCCAGGGGACAGAAAAGGGTTCAGGATACCATAATATGGCAGTGGCTTACAGTTTAAAGGACACAGATACTTAGGGTATTAGGTCGTTCTACTGGTTGCAGGAAGACTTGAGAAAGATACTGTGCCGACAATACAGTATGAAATTTGTTTGAATCTCAATATCTAAAAATTATAAATACTTACAGAGAACATCAGAAAAAGATATCCACTGCTTAGCTTATCTTTTGTACTTGATTCTCTTAGGCCCTATAGATGGTAATGGTTCTTCCTTCATCTTTAATTTTACTTTCAGACTCCTTTCTCCATCAAACATGCATACAAAAATATAAAAAATGCTCTCATAAACATTCTTTTCATTCCAACACCTGTAGTACCCTTTGTTCCCGCTTTTTACGCCTTTGAAATTCCAAAATATTCTCAATTATTTCTACTTTTGCAACTTTTTCCCTCAAGTCTAACTCCTGATGGACTTAAATTTATTCCCCATTTTCCCCATCCTCTTTTTATACCCCTTTCCTTCTCCCTTTTGATTACTTATAGCACCTTCTGTGCTATAAACAATAGCCATACTGAATTTCCATTTATTTAAAAAATGAGTAAATTAGGAAATATATTTCTCACAGTAGTATAATCTCATAGGCAAGCTGATGAAAGCCATGAGGTGGTGTGCCAGATAATTTTTTGTTTTTCTCCTGTCAGCAGAACTGAAAACTACGGACATACAGTCCTAAAGCTTCCACCTATTAGTCTTTCTTTTTTTGTCTTCGAAAATCAGACTTCTCTCTCATCTTGGATTTCATTTCTTTGCTTCAAACACAGATGTTACAGCCCGGTTTTGCTGTCTTTTTCTCATTGGATCACTGCAAGAAAACAGAAGAAAATGAGGCTGTAATGAATCACCCTCCCCCCCCCAAATCACAGTGCAGTCAAAAAGGAAAAAAAAATGAAGACAACCCTGAGATTTTACTGCGCTGTAAGTGACAGCACAGCAATCATGCCTTCTCTCATACGCTGCACTGCCTTACCTCAGTTGTTGCTGATTTCCCTCACATATTGCTGGCTAAACTGCCTGGCCCTGCTCTGCTTCTCTCCTCCCCGGCTGCCTGGCCTTTCTGGCATCAGAGAGCGCTGCCGTATCCCTAATCCTAACACCTTCTCACAGGGTAATTATAGTGCTGGCACGACTCCAACATCTATCTTGTATCAAACAATCTCCGCTTGTTTGCTTTACGGGGAATGACGGACTTAAAAATGAATTCGGACCGGAGAGACCTGTTCGGCACTAGCCTACCGTATGACCTTGAAAAAGGAGCAATCTTTCCTTGGCTTCTAGAAAACAGGGATAAACAGGGCCCTGGCCGATGCCCCAAGAGCTGCTGAGGGAAAGCCCCGCCGCGGGGCCCCGGCCCTGCCCCGCCGCGACCCCTCCCTCTCCCTGCCCTCCGCCCGCCGGTACCGCTTCGAGGGTCCCCCCGCCCCAGCCTGGCGCCAGAGGCGGCAAAACGCGGCCAGCGCTTCTCCCTCCCCAGGACACGTCAAGGGACACTGCGGCTTCCCAAATTTTCAGTCTGGGACCATAAAACGACACGCAGAGCCGGGGGAGGGCAGGAGGATGCCGGGGAGGCCCCGCCGCTCGCTCTGCTGACCCCAGGCTCTCCTCAGGGCTCCCCTGCCCAGCGGCGGCGGCGCCCCGCTCGCTCCTTCCCTCCCTCCCCGCCCCGGGGCAGGGCCGAGGGAAGAGGGGAGGGCAGCGAGCCGGCTCCGGGGCTCACTCACCTCGCAGACCTGCCCCGCTCCCACCTGCTAACGCCTCCCAGCCGTGCCCTCCGCAGCGGCCCCCCTCGCAGCGGCCGCTCGGCCCCGCGCAACCGCCCGCACCCTCGCCCCTCACGGCGCGGCCCCCCTCCCCGCGCAGGCCCCCCGCGCCCCCGGAACCCCGGCAGCGGGGCGGGGCCGCGGCCGCCGCCGCAGCTTCAGCGGGCCCAGCGCGCCGCCGCGGAGCCGCTCCCGCGCCTGCGCCGCCGCCGCCCCCGCCGCGGCTGGAGGCGGCCGCCGCGCCTTCCCCTTGGTCAGGCCCCGCTGAGGACGGCTCCTCCCTCCGCCGCCGCCTGCCCTCCCCCCCGACCCCCGCCCCTCCCCGGCAGCGCCGCGGCTGCTACACCGGGTAGGTTTCCAGTCACTATGGCGGCCGCTGCGCTGAAGGTAAGGGAGGGAGCGGAGCCCTGGTGCGCCCCATGCCCCCCTCGGGGCCGGGCAGCGCTAGGCCGGGGGGGGGCGCGGGGCCGCGCCGGGCGAGGCAGGCGTCTGACCCGGTTTGTTTTCGGCTCTGCAGGTCGGAGGAAAGTTTTCGTGGTCGGCGGCTGCCTGAGGGGCAGAGCTACCGAGCGGGAGGCGTCCGGGCCCGGCCGCCAGGCCTCTCCCGCCGCCGCAGGGCCGGCCGCGCCGCGCTCGGCGGGCGGAGAGCGCGGGGGGCCGAGGAGCGGGCCCTCCTCATGCGCAGCCACCTGCGGAGGGGCTGAGCCGAGCCCAGCGGAGCGGAGGGGACGCCGCCTCTCCCGGCCCGCCGCTCCCCGCGCCGGGGGCTTCTGGCGGAGACTTCCTGGGGCAGCCCCCTGCCCGCCGCCGGCCCCCGCCGCCCGCCGCCGAGGGACGCTCGCCCGCCGCTGCCAGCCAGAGCTGTCGCGGGCACCGCCGGGAGGAAGCTGTCAGTGCGGCTCGTAGGCCGTCCCCGAAGGACCCTTCCCACGCGGTAGTTTGTCCCCGAGAGAAGGAGAGTTTGAAGCCCTCTCCATGCCTTATCAAGTTCCTTATCTGAGCGGCTGCCTGAAGCTGTAGACCAGTTCAGCTTTATCTGGTGTAGGGGAGGAAAACAGTGTAGCTCTCGTACCCCATCCTAAATCGAGGACCACCTATTCCGCCTTGGTTTAATATACGAAGATGGTGAAATGCGGATTGCCATGTGAAGCGACTAGATCCCCGTTGTGGAGCGAGGCCGTCGTATTCACCTTCCAGCTCCCGATCTGTGCGATCTGAGAGAGGACGCTAATCCTTCTCCCTCATCCCCCTTCCCTAAACCTGTCCTTGCTTCCATGTTGCATTGGTCAGAATTTTGGTCAGTGTTGTTTACGGAAGGGGGGGGGAAAGAAGGCAGTTGAGGTTACAAACAAAAGTACTTGTATGACTCATCTACTTGGATTTAAGACATTCTATCCTTCTTTCAAGGAGCCTTTGCTTCTCTTTGAAGGAATCAGATGCTTGTTCCTGTTCTTCCAGAGGAGGATGGTTTGAAAGTTGTACATTCTAGACTTTTTTTGAGCCACTGCTGATATTATTGAAAGACATAATGGGGCTTTTTCACTGGATTATTGCCAGAATTAGTTTACACACTGAAACAATGAGTTGTTAGGCCTCTCATACGATAATGTTTGTCCTGCTTTAATATAAAGTTGCTGTGGAGATTTGGCTTAAAAATTGTGGAGGACAGCCTGCATCAGAAGAGGCTCTCTTCATCTCTGGTTGGTGTGGCAACCCCAATCTGTCCTCGATGCCTTCAGCCTTGGCCATCTTCACTTGCCGCCCGAACTCTCATCCGTTTCAGGAGCGTCATGTCTACCTGGACGAGCCCGTCAAGATCGGCCGCTCAGTGGCTCGCTGCCGGCCAGCTCAGAATAACGCAACTTTTGACTGTAAGGTGCTGTCCAGGAACCATGCTCTTGTCTGGTTCGATCACAAGACAGGCAAGGTAAGATGTTTTCTGTATTTAAAAATAATGAACTCTACGTTTGTTTTAGCAAGTCCCCGTAGATGGCAGATCACTTTGGTTTTGCTGTAATAAATATGGTTTCATGTGGAAGGAGTAAGATTTGTGTTATAGTTAAAATGATTGCTTGTCAGGTAAGTTGGTAATTTCTTACTAAGCAGAACCTTTAAATATTATTAAAAGTACATAAAACTAACAGTTGAAAATGGTGATAAGTACTGAAAAATTTGCATGCGTATTATTCATTGCTGGAAGTAGGTGATGTTGAGGTGAGTAATACAAATCTGAAAACGCCGGCTTGTATGAATATAATGGTGTAATAGTGTTTTTTCAAATGCTGAGAAGTAACTATTTTATCTGGGCATGTAAATAAATCTCATTGAGAGGAGTGTCAAAAAAAGGATTTAAAAAAAAAATACTGGGTTTGTTTGGCACTCTTCCTATTTGCCCCTTTGAAACTTTATAAAGAGTATTTTGTTGTTTGGGTCTGATAGAAGGTTTGTTACTGCCCGCAGGAGTATAACAAACGGCATACAAGATATTTTCTTATCAATAGTGAAAAAGGTTTTAAAATATATCCTGTGTTGTCTTAACTGTTCCTCTCAAAAGGCTAAATATCTTGTTAAGTGAAATTTAGGGGTTCTGTAGTGCATGTTTTGTCCACTAGGGATTGAACTGGGACAAGTAAAGTTATTTTACTTAATGACTGTCAGGTTAATTTTAAATATCCGCAAGAAATGAACAAAGTGCAGATTTCAGTTGCTCAGCACTGTTTTGTTTTTTTTTTTTTTTTTCCAAATATATTGATGTTATGGCCTAGAGCTTCACATGCTCTAAATCAGCTCTGTTTTTTAGCTTCACAGCGTGCCCTTCTATGAAATGCAGTCAGTGTAGCTCTTGATTTTGAGAATAATATGGTCTGTAATTAATGCAGTATTTTTTACTAGTATGACACAGCATGAGGAACAGTATAACGCAGTCAAAGTTCTTAAACCTTCCATTGTTAACTATCCTATGTAATGCAATACCTGGGCGTGATGGGACAAGACAAGCATTTAATTTCTTAAGGCTGGGTTATGGCATGGCTTTCAAGTTACCTGCACGTAAATTGTGCGAAGTGCTATCTGTATTAGTGTTTCATTAAGCATGTTGTTTTGGCTGTGTTGTGTATGTGATGCGTATTCTTGGCCACTTCAGAAAACTTAAGTGCATGAAATAGTTTCAGTTTAAGGTTAGTTTTTAACCTTTCTTGTTTGACTGAACAAAGTAAAATGTTCCAATTTATTGTACTGTTTTTAAATTAAAAAGTATTATGCACATAGCTTTTTATCAACATTTCGCAGGATTTATAAAGATTTTTAAGACCCCCATGTGCTCTTTTATGGTTACAAATAGTCTAGCCATATTGAAGATTGTTAATTTAACAAAGCATTGAATGTTGAGCAAGTCTGTTAACTAGCAGACGAGCTTAAAAGACAGTCAGCTGTGGGGTTTTTTGTTTGTTTTTAAAATTCAGTTAGCTTTGGCTTTTCTAATACAGGTCAAAAAATATATGCTTATTCATTTTATCTAGCTGATCTAAAATAGCAACTTGGTAGTAGTGAATAAGTGGATGGTGTGTGATAGTTCTTGAGATACCGTCATGTGAGGATTTGATGGGGGTCAGGATGAAAATTGCCCAGGTGGGTATCTGGGTCGGTAGCCATAGTCATCAACTAAAGAGGGGGTTTAAGATCACGCATAGGAATACATTACTCTGAATTCTGCATGTTAGATGTTGTGGTACTGTAAAAGGTTTAAAGCGTTGATACAGCAGTATGGAGAATTTTGGATTCTTTGTTTCTTGGCAGTACGGTCTGTTTTTTCATCTGGTTGAGTATCTGAATGATAAATTGTGAGATCATTGGAGGAGAGGGGAAAAACGCATCGTTAGAGATAATAGATGTAAGATGCTGTTGTGAAAAGGCAGGTAGAAGATGTCAGTAAAAACAGTCTTAATCTTGAATCGCAAAAACTACTTCAAAGAATTCTGTGGTGTTTTCAAAGTACAAACAAAAACATAAAACTATGCCAGAACATTTGCATGCAGGAATATTTATTATCATTGTTTACAGAACTTATAATAAGGACATCTCACTTAGGAATATGTTATTATCCTATCAATGACTTATATTTAAACCTGCAAAAATTCTTTTTGCCACAGTATTTGTAAACATTCCTTAGAAGCTTATATATAGGACTTTTATCAATTCTGAATTTTATGGAAGATAAAAGACCTTGAAATGTTAATTTAGCAACAGAGAGAAACCTTCAAATGATTCAAAATAGTTCATGAATGATCTGGGGCTGCAGTTTTATAAGTTGTGTCCTTCAATGGCAATACCAGTTTCTGGCATTCCCAGTCACTCAGTCCAGTCTCTGTGCTGCCTCTTGAGCTGCCTTTCAGTTATACTCTAAGTTTGGAGTTTTGTTTGTTTTGTTTTAGTGAATCATGTGAGTGATCCTGTTCACTACATAGTCTGTGAACAGTTGTACCGGCATAATCTGTAAAGAAGGGCAGAAACCAAAGAGAGGCAGCATCAGTAAGCAGTGGCAAGGAAACTAGTAGACAATTGGTTTTTTTTTTTTGAGACAGAGGTAGGCTTAAGCTGATGTATGTCACATAAATAGACCAAATTGAAGATGACATGTTACTTACAGTTGAAAGATGTGAATGTTTACTTTGTATGAAGGCACTTTAATTATGCATGGGAAAAAGTTCTGTGCCCAAAGGAGATAATGTCTATGTAACACCAGCATTATTAAGGATAAAAGTAGGATGAGTCTTCAAGATCACCAGTAAATAGCAATTAAAAGCAGATATTTAAAGTTGGATTTGCCTTTTAAAATATTTCTAACATAATATGTAAGCCTAAATATGTGTAAGATAAAGGTGGAAGGAGGTGGGGGGCGGAATATCTGTACTCAGACTTTTTCTGTGCTTAGTAATACTTTCATAGACAACCAGTGCAATGCCTCTTTTTGCTTGTGTTTGTAGAAACTGTAATATCTCCTTGTGGATTTTTCAGACAGCATTAACATTAGAAGCTTATGCTTAGAGTTGATTTTTTTTTTTTGAGTAATTACAAGTTAATGAATCTTTTTAAGAGATGCCTGAAAAAGTGAGTCACTAGATATGTAGGAAGTGGATGTTGTGCTGAGCATGGAGTGTTCCAAAAAGTGTGAATCAAAGCAAAAGAAAAAGTGGGCTATAGTTCAGAAAATCTAAATATGTTTGTTCAGCTTCTATTACTGCCTATGGGCAGGAACTCTGTAAAAACTGCTTAATTGAAATAGTCTTAAACTTATTTTTTGGGGGGTGTTTTGTTTGTTTGTTTGTTTTGTTTTTAAAAATAACCAAGTTGAAAACCCTGGAGAATTTGTGTGTGACTTCTCCCAGGCTGAAATGTTTCTGGCAGATGTAGTGGAAGCTTTTAGTAGAAACCTGAAGGTTCCAACAGATATCCAGGCTCTCAAAAATTGGAATTATTTGGTGCCTTAGATTGTTGTGAGTAGCTTTTGTAAATACCTTTTATAGAGAATCCATTGCCACAGTTTACCAAAGGCGATGAGAAACTGTGAGAAATAAAATATTTTCTTAGACCAAAAGAACTCCAAATGACTGGTCATTTTTAACAACTGAAAAAAAAACGTGTAGGGACAAGTTTCTGTGTTAGGGTGGTACCTAATACTACTGTTTTCATTTAATTCAACGTGGGTATGAATTGAATTGAGCACATTCATAGTATCTTGGTTACAGAAATGCTAACTAGTAAATTGAAAGCCAAATAGTCCACATGATAGGAAATGAAATTTATTAAGGCTGTGCTTTGTGGCTTCTAGGCTTAAAATATGTGAGATAAAAATGTTACAGAACACTTCCTGCAGGGAGCACCCTCTTTAAAGAAAACAAACAAACCCTGCTTCCCCCCCCCAAAAATAACCCCAACAAACAAATGAAAAACCAACACCCCGAAACAACCACCCCAAAGGTACAGCCAGGGAATTACAGGCTGGCTAGCTTTGTTTGAGTCCCTGGGAAAATCATGGAACAAGTTTCGGAATGCTTTTCTGGGCACGTGGAGGTGATTTGGTAATGGTCAGTATGGATTTAGCAGGGATAAATCACGTCTGACAAATCTGACTGCCTTGTATGATAAAACGACTAGATTTGTGGGCGAGGGAGAGCAGTGCACGCTATTTACCTTGCCTTCAGCAGGGCTTTTGACTGTTTCCCATGATGGTCTTCTGTCGAAGTTAGGGCACTGCAGTCTGGATGTATGAACAACTAGATGAGTAAAATAAATCTGGTTTGAGGATCAAGCTCAGTGGTTAATAAGTGGTGCTCTACCTGGATGCTGGTAACAGGCAGAATACCTGCAGAAGTCTGTCTTACGACTTGTCCCGTTTAACATTTTTATCTATGACCTGAAGGACATGGTGAAGTACACTCTAGTCAAGTTTGAAGATGACGCCGAATCTGGGAGCGTTGGTGTGGTGGCGTTGATATGCCCAAGGGCAGGGCTGCCAGGCAGAGGGACCTGACCTTGCGGAACGACGGGCAGACAGGAACCTCAGGAGTCTGAACAAGGACAAATGTGAAGTCCTGCGCTTGGAAAGGAGGAACCCCCTGCAGCTTGTTAGACCATATCTAGGATACTGCATCTAATTTTGGACCACCAATGCAAGAGATACATTGATAAACAGGAGTTGAAAGATTAGATGCTCTCTTTTCTTGCTGTATTGTACTAGGGATAAAAGTATATTGACCGTGAAAGAAAGAGGAGAAAATTTGTAAAAAGGAAATATGTTGTTCACTTAACATTACATAGAATGTTTTGTGGATATCAAGAATTTGGCAAGATTCAAGAAGTATAGGACGTCTTCTCTGGACATCCTGTTTGTTCAGAAGTATTTTAGTGAATCTATCTTATGAAATTTAGTGGGTTATGAAAAATGGTTTTGGGGTTGCAGGATTTTAATGGGAGATTTTTTCTGTTGCTTCCTATAGAGATTCCTGTATGATACTCTGGGCTATTTGGTGCTGATCTGTGTAAGGGATGTTTAATTTCTCATGTATCAGTAGCATTTCTTTCGGTAGATGCCATATTTACTTTTCCTCTTACGTATTTTCAGCTTTCTGTTATGATTGTTGTCTTTGAGAGCTGCACAAATCTTTTATTTTTCAGTACTTCTGATGTTGATGTATGCTTACAGTCTGCAGTGTCTGTAGAGGAGACACTTTATCTTCCAAACATTGACTGTTTATTCCAAGTGCCCTGGGAGACTGACCCGGGATCCGCTATAACACACGAAGGTGAAATTTCAGTGCTTAGATGCTTTTGGTAAGAGGGCGATGTCAGCAGCTCTTCCATACACCTGTTAACATTGTTATGTAAGGGCTTTTCACCCTGAATGAACTACCCGGTTTTATGCCGATAGGATCATAAGAGTAGTACGGGGTAGGGAGTTCTCCGTTTCGGCCAACTTCACCACCATACTTCTTTCAGAACCCGATGTAGGAGTGCTGGCGGCCATTTGTAGTGGGGGTAAGTTACTGCTGACAAGGATTTCCCTGCAGAGATACCATCTAGAGCCACTGCTGCAGAGCTAATACTGTAATTCTTGGAGCTGATCCATTGCAGTCATGATGCATCTATCCTGAGCCAGGAACACCAACACATTGATTAGGTTTTAAAAACAAACAAAAATCCCTTTTGTATTTGCAATGAATTTTTACAAACCTCAAATGAATCAGGTTACTTAGCAGTAATGAAGGCCAGTAAATGTGTTTTCCTTAGGTTTCGAATGGGATGGCTTGGGTTTGCTCCTGGTCCCATGCTCATAAATGTAAAACCTTGCTTCCCTAATACGCTTTCATTATATAAAATTCTTTTTGACTTCTTCTTTGACTTTCTTTCACATGTTAGTTGCAGCAATCCATTGATTATTTGCAGGTGGATTTGCATTACACTGGAGAAATATTTTTGATTTGGCTTTGCCCTCTCATTTTTCTCACTGAATTTGAACAGTTTCGGTTGCTTTGTTGTCTAATTAAAGTAACTGAATTTGTGTATGCTGTAAAGGGCCATGTGGGTTAGTAGTGTCTAACTGGGTCAGTGGGCTACTTTGGTTGATTTGAATCTGACCTAGCTAAAACTCTGCGAAATGTGTAGACAAATACTCAGCTGATTTGTTGCATTTTGGTTTTTGTCATTTCTTTTAATATAAAGTGAAAAATCATTATTGTTTGTGGAACCTTGCAAGTGAAAGGGAAGGAAGAGTGCTGTCTCCATCCCTAAAGCTAGCAATTTTACAGTCGATTGCTACTAAATTGTACAATTGTTTATTGTCTCTGGATTTTCTTTTGAGTCACATCGGTAATTGCTTCCTGTTAACCTTGCTCACTTGCTGAGAGTTTAGATTATCTAAGAGCTCCAAGTTTAGTTAAATATCGCTGTGACAATGAATGAACATTTCCCAACTTGTCTTTCTTTCCAGAAGCAGTTCTGCTTGTAACAGAATTGGTGGGAGAAGGCTTGCAGTACTGTCATCTTTTTGTTGAGTATAGATAAGTGTTTTTTTCAGTTGGCTTTAGGAGTGGGAACCTCAAGCAGAGAGATGGACTGGGCTGTGCCATCTCAAGCCCCTGCAAGAAGACGTATCTGTCTGTCAGAGACCCAGAACAGTTTCCTTTTTGAAAGGGAAAATAATTGTGCTGGAGCCAGACACTTAATGGGATACATTTTTTTGTGTTATGTTGCACCAGACACACATGCATATGATTGAGCAATGCCTTAGAGTTTATTTCAGTCTTGAGAAAGTATAAATAAATAATGAACTTCCAGCAGGCTTATAATAGAAAGTCCAAAATCCTGTAGTAACACTGTAGTTGAGTGGAAAAACACAGAAAATGCTAGCAGCGGTTCGGCTTTCTTTCCTTTTGTAAACATGTAAAAAGTAAATATAAAAAGTACTGGGATTAGGCAAGGGTAGTTAAGGGCATGAGGAATTTATGTCTTTGCAAAGGAACATTTTAGTATTGATAGTCGAAATATGGTGCATACTGGAGGAAAATATGTGCTATTCTTAGACCTTTTTAGCTTATAAAATAACAGTAGCCAGCAATCAAGAAGACTGAAGAATTGGTGATGAGTGAGACTCAATCACAAATGTTCTAATAGTGTGAAGGAGTGAGAACTTGTAACTAAATACAAAAATATTGACAGTATTGTGCTACTGTTAAAGTAAGTTTGTCCCCAGTTGGAACATCTTGTTCAGTTTTGGTTTTCATGTGATAATTTGATAAATGTTGAAAATATTTATTGACAGAAAGCCTTCAATATCAGAAACATGCAACATCGGAGATAGATATAGAAGCTATATAAAAACAGAGAAGTGACCTTTTGTTCTTGTATTAAGAGATTATTGAAATAAAACTAAGAACAAGTTATTAATGCTGTATATTCTCATAACTACAGTTGGAATAGTTCTTCCATAAAAATAAAATGAATGCAAGAGCTTAAGATGCAAGAGCTGTGGATGCCTGTAACTGTGTATTGAGTAATAACCTTTTAAAAGGAAGGAATGGAAATGCTTATGTTTCAAATCAAAGAAGAAAAGCTCTGTTATGGGCCAAATAGATATTTGTACAGCAGGTTCTTTTGAAGACATTTGGTACTGGCTGCTGCTATTTGCATATGCCATTAGTCTGATCTGATATGGCAGTTTTTGCTCTTAACTGGTACTTTTTCAGAGTTGTTCCTTTCCTGGATATTGAGCAAGATTAAGTTTAAACATAGATTTTTCTAAAACTTTGATGTCTTTGATGCAATATTATTAATGTTCTCTAAGAGGTTTTTTGCTTGTTTAACACCCCCCCCCCCAGCAGATTTTGATGACTCTGCTTTGCTTTCTATTTTTTAATTGCTTTTCTTGAAGCGCAATACTTAACTGTATAGGGTAGAAGACTGATCTCTTGGTTGTGCAATTCTGGGCTTTTAGCCTGCCTACCTGTTTGCCTTTTAAATTTCTGGTGACCTTTCCCAGTAATTTCTGGCACAATTAAGTGTCATTCTTCTCTTTTTTGGTTGTTAGCTCTAATAGTTGAGTGGACTTATGGGCAATAGCATTGCAAATCAGTGTTGGTGGTATTATTACTTGCGATTTAATTCTGGCATTGCCGTTTTCTGCACTTACACTTACTGTTTCCAGGTGCTTGAAGAATCTGAAAGCTTTCAGGAGACATAATGAATTATTTGTAATTCTTCACATATTTAATTTTGTTATTTAAAGAAAAGCTTTGGGTTTTGTATCTGGTTGTGAAAGAATCCATTCTGCAGCCAAACTATTTCTTCAGGTCTTTGATCTCGGTAGGTAATTGCAACTCCTTGTTTTCTTGCTATCATTACAGGGATTCCTCTTGCTGAATGCCAGAGGATTTTTATGTGGAGTCAATATAATCACATATTATTAAGGGATAAAGTATAAGTTTGATGAAGTTTCTTTTGTTTCTATGGATTCCAGAATTGTAAGTCATTACGTATAGTTAGGGTGGTTTTTACTTTAAGGGAACTTACAGTACTATGAACAAGGACAACCAAATTCTATGACATGGATGTGCTGTCAGAGGATAAGTTAGGTTGGTCTGGACATCTGGAGGTCACCCAGACCAGATGATTAGACAGCAAGTCTAATTAGTTTAGGTTGTTTGTGGACTTGGGATAGAGTTTTGGGTACAAAATTAATCCCTACCAACAAGCAAGGAGGACAGGGTCAGGCATATTTGCTAGGCAGGCTAGCTTGTGTTACTATTGTCTTAAGCTATGTTTGGAACTTTCAGAGTGTGCGTATATATATAATTTAGTATTACGAAATACCAGGAGTACTTCTTTTGTAGTGTAACTTAAAATTCCCACCAAAATGCGTCAGATAGAAATTCTCTTAAAATTTACCTGGAGGAAAAGAAGCACTAAATGAAAGACATAAGAATGATCCTAGTTCCACCCCTAATTCCATACGGGTGGAAATAATACAGCACTTTCACTTACAGCTCTCAACCACTACTTCCTTTTTAAAAGCTCAAAGGGGAAACTCATTTTTTTTCCCCAATCTTCCTCTTTGAGAACTTTTCCTAGATGACATATTCCAGCAGTTGTGAGAGAAAGCCAGGAATAGAAAAGGGGATGTTTGTTTTTGCAACCTCTGTAAGTAGTTGACATGAGGTAAAGCTACTGGTTGTGCTGTTTAAGCAGGGCTTTTGGTAGGTATATAAATATTGTCTGTGACTATAAGCCAATGATTTGCTCTATGAACAGAGGCCTTCCTATGTAATTAAAGGAAGAACTGATAGACTGCTATTATATTAATAATGTGTTACCTATAAAACAGAAAGGCATGTGGATATTCTGAGTCTATTTGAATGCTCTTTATCCATGGTGTCATCCTGATTTTTAGTTAAATTTAGGAATCTGGCTGTTAATTAGAAAGTTAAAAGTATGTATGCTGTGTTTGGATAACTTTTAACTTTCATGTAAACAGAAGGGAAAATGTTTTTGGTGGTTTTTGTACGTGAACAAATGCATTGCATTGACACCGATGGACAACTTTCTCTCAAAACTTGTTTTTTGTTTTGGGATCTGTGTACACATGGTCCCTCACCCACTGAAATCAGTATAGGTTATACGTACATCCTATTGCAGAATATTGCCTCCTGATAAATGTAATGCAGAACTCCGTTTTAGCTGCAGGTTGACTTGCTCTGACCCCGCGTTCCAGCAATGGGCTTGGGAAGGGTTAGTTTGGCAAAGCACTTCACCAGCGCAGCTGTCCCGCTTTCTCTGAGCCACTCTGGGACATCCAGATTGCGTTCCTGTGGGCTCTGCAGGTCACCCTGTTCTGGGGGTTTGCCTGCTTCACAGCCTGGTGTAGATGTGCCTGCAGTTGAACAGTTCTGCATGCAGATATGCGGACAGGTGGGTTTTTTTGTTTCCCCTGGTTGATCAAATGAAAATGTGCTGGATTTTCTTCTTCCCTTTCCCACATAGCTTTATGTTGAGCCCTCCCAGGACAGATGTTACTGGATGAATTTTAGATGATGACTAATTTATAAACTAATATTAAAGGATCTTGATGCCTAGTCTTTCTTTTGAGATCTGTAACTTGTACTCTTTGATGTATTTTATAGTTTAAACTTGCTGTACACATCTTCCTTTATAATTGCAGTTTTGTGTTTCCAAAAGATTTACAGAAATAATTGCTTTGTAGTATCCTTAAAAACCTTTTATGAAGATGTAGTTTTCAGTCTAATGTTAGGGTACCTGTAATCTTGTAACACTATTTCAATGACTGGATCTGCTTGCTGGTGTCATGCCTCAAATTAAGTCTAGAAAATATGTTATATAGTTTTGCTTTAAATATTGCTTTAGACAGTTTTTATACAGGTGAGCAAAGCTGAGTGGAAACTTTTGTCTCCTATGCAGAGCAGAAGTTTTCAGACAATAGAAGGATTTAAGAAATAGTAAGCGTTTGCTTATACCTGTGAACATTTGGAAAAGGTAATAATTTTATTCGACTGCTGCACTCATGCTGAGGTGTCCCAAGTATTCTTTTTCCTGGAACAGCTGCAGTTGTGGATCGAGTCCTAGTTGTGCTACATGAAAGTGCTGTTTAATTGTTGGCAGTCCTCAAAGTTGGTAATTTGTATAATATTTTGGTGATCTAAAATTGAGGTCAGTTATCTGCATCCAAAAGGGAGCTCTGGCCCGGTGATGTTTAATGAGGCTGTAGTTCGTAATAAGGATACTTTTTTGATACAGTCAGGGTTGAAGCTGTTTGCTGAGACACAATACAACTGTGATTTCTCCATTAGTGCCGAAACTACAACTTACTTTGCAATTATAGAATAAATAGCTGGTGAACTGAATCTCTTTTGCCTTTTCTTAAGCTGGAATAAAACCTGAGAAATTGTATCATGAACATCTGCTTGATGGCATATTAAAAAGAAAAAAGAAGAAAAGGACATGGAACAACTGACCTTCCAGAATTGAGGCTTTTGCACCTGATTTTTTTTGGTTTTTTGACCAAAAAAACCTGTTGAATTTTTTCACTTGAAACTTCTGTTCCTGGATGGTGCAGGAACTAAGCGTTCTTACAGCTGATAAAGATTCAGTGGGTTAACAAGTGACTCAGTGCAACAGCAGCTGCCTGCATGTGAACGTTCACGTCCATGGCAAACACTGAGTACTTTGGCTTAGTCTGTAGCTGGAAGCTCAGGGTGCATATACAGGTAGGTGTTATGTATCTGGGTCCCAAGCTGTTGATTAGAATTAGTAATATGACAGCACAACACGTTTGGGGACTGTACTATTAGCATTTACTAACAAAACGGTAAATGCTGTTTTAGTGTATTAGAGTAAGGAGCTTTTATGGCAGGGTCTGCTTTAGAACGAGAATCTGATTATATACAGACAGAAAATGTTTTTTATCTTAAAACTTAATTATTGCATTTACAGGCACAGCCAACTTGCATTTTTATTTTAAAACTGGTTATATTTAATGGATGAGAGAATGGAAATGGGAGTAAGAGGGGAAAAAAAGGAGGCAAACCCACTTTCTAGGAATAATCTCCTCAATCTGAAGAGAAGTTGCAACTTTTGGAAAGTTCTGGTTGAAGTCTGAACTAACGTAACATGGTAAAAACCACACAAGCAAAACAAATACTTGGGAACATAGGAAGGGGTCAGCTTTTTGCAATTTTAATATTACCAGTGGCTGTGTAATTGCTAGGACATTAAAAAGCATTTTAGTGAGTGTACTGAGTCAAATATGAAAAATGGGCCAATTCAGTCTTCGCTCTTATGATTTTTGACCCTTAAGGGGGTCTCCTTTCCGTAAAGCTAGAGATACTACTACTGCTACTACTGGATGGAGGGGACCAACCTGCTACTGATCTTCCAGGGTTTTTTCCCCACATCATCGTTCCTCTCGTGGTCTTTTTTAACTTCATTGCACTCATTCAAATACTAGAACAGTTATTAACGAAACTTCTGATTGCAGTAGAATTTCTCGTTGTTTCTGCTTTTTATAATTCTTGATGAAATGTCCCATTTCAGTGGAAGAAAAGAAAACCAGTAATACATTTCCACAAAATGAGATGGGTGTTAAATGCACTGCATTTACTCGTACAGCTGGCCTGGAGTGCAGATTCCTTTAGCTGTGTCCATGTGTAGGTCTGAGGGCCTTTTTAGCTACTTAGCAAGGTTTTTTTTAGTTTATGCATATGCTATGTGGACTTAGGTTTGTGGAGATCAGCTCCTTGCTTTCCTGATGCATTGTATTTTTGAGCAATTGAAAGAGTATTAGCTGTACTAGAGCTTACTTTTTTTAATGTAGCCTTTGAAGCATGAGCTTTGTTTCCTGGCATCTTAAAAGAGGGAGGAGAAAGTTTATCTGCTTTGATAAACAAGCCTTTAGAAAGAACTTTATGACCTTGCATGAAGAAGAATTATGATGTCTTGTATATTTATTTTGTATAATCAGAAGTGGAAAAGTCAGTTAAAGTGCAGCTTGTTTAAAGTGTAAAGCACTGAGATACCTGTCTGCACTTGAGGCATAGTAAGGGTATTATCATTTAAATGTCTGACTTATAATAATCAACATATTTGTTTAACATGCTAGTAGTGTATTAAGCCAAACTTACAAGTTTTGAAAACATTCTAATTTAAATACTTGAGTTGTTTGTTTTTCTCAAGTACTACAGCTTCAAGTTCTGGGAAATAGACATGGATGCTGTTCTTCATAAAATGAAGTCTTAACAGTTTTTTTCAGACATGTTGATATTACGCTTGGGTCAAACTGTTAAAAATGTCCCATAGCAGGAAGCTTCTATGTCTTGCATCTTCCCACAAGGCTAATGAGAAACTGCATTATGAAAACTGGGGTAGAATATGGAGTCTGTTACTTTCTGCAAAACTCGGTCCTGCAATTCAGAGAGGAATCACGCTTGTTAGTTTCCAGTTCTGCTCTTTTACAGGACTTCGTTCCAACTCAAAAGGTACTTTTTTCAATATTGATTTCTATATTCCTCTGTGCTTTCTAGTTCCCTTGGCAAAATAACTACAGCTAATAGCATGAAGCAAAATCTTGTCAACTTGTTCTGCGTTGTCAGGTGAAAATATCTTTTAGAAAATCCAAGGTTGCTGAATCTATGCATTTCTGAAGATGTGGGTGATAATGCTTATTTAGAACAAGATGCTCTTGCCAGGGTTAGGGCAGTAATCTAGTAAGTCAACAGGGAGAGAGAAACGGAGTAGGCACCAAAAAAGCATGGTGAACCACATCATCAGAGTAGAGTGTTCCTAGTTTCATTTATCTAATCCTCTTGAGGCCTAAAGCGTATGTAGCAGCGAGTGCCTCTCCTTGTATTGTGGTTTTTTGGTGGATTTTTGGGTAGTAACTTCCTTTTGTTTGTAATGTGTATGTATTACCATTAGAAAATGTGGTACTTCAGGTTGTAGAATTAAGTTTCCCTTTATTTTTTCTACTGAGAAGGTAAAAAAAAATGTTCTGCAAAATACTGATTCTTAGCAAGATTCTGTGACAAAACTGAAGAAATGAGAACAAATCTGTGGCAGAAAAGGTTGTGGGCACACAGAATTTTCCTAAACAGGTTCTCAAATGTCAGCTGAGCCCTTCTGCATAACCGGTCCTTCATCCATCCTATCCTCCGCATGCTAACTCTGGCACTTGGGCCACTCCTAAAACAGCTAGACCTTGGGCTTCAGCTCCCTTGTCTGTGCTCTACACTGTTGGTCCTGCCTTCTTCCCACTCACGGAGAGGAAAAGAATTCCAAGCATTCATAAAGAGCTGCCTTACCTACCCTGTCTTTGAGCACCACTTCCCCGCTGGAGCCTATAAGGCTGTCTTCCTGAAAGTCACTGTTATTCTAGCTGCCACCTTCCTCTTACTGCTGTCCCTTTCTGCAAAGAAGGGCAGATTCCCAACAGTCTGGCAGCATCCCATCTCAGCTGCACTTCTGATTCCTCCCCTCTTTTGTCCAGGTGGGTCCAGGGTAAGTGTCATGTGGTGATGGGGCAGCCAGACATAAGTGATTTCAGGGGCTGGAGAGAGGAGAATTAGGGGGAAGAGGAGTGAGATGAAAGGCTGGACAAAACTTTTCTGGTTCTGTGTCTCCTTCCTTCTAAATACAAGCAAGCATTTCATGAGGTCACTTTGATTTGAGCCTGCTAGCCGTATCGAAGGGTGGTCTGCAGGGGGTTAGGTACTGCGGGGGCAGGAAGCAGAGCTGTACGGTCAGGTGGGAGAACTGCAGCGGTGAGCTGCTTATCAGCACTGAGGCTCTAATCCCTTTTTGGTGTCGGGGATAAACGATCAGGTGAAAAGAGCACTGAGCAGTGAAGATACCATGGAGTTCGATTGCACTGGACGTTCTACGAGGATGGGATAGAGACAAGAGGATTGATGTTGCAAGTGGATGAAGTGATGCAAAAGGGAATAGTGAAACTTAAGAACAATTGAAGTCACGATTACACACTTTAGATTGCAAGTTGCTTTTTAAAAAAAAAAGAAAAACCAACAGGAAACATGTATTGCCACTTCTCCTTTTTAAATTTACTTGTACCATTAAGCATAGGTGCTCAAAGAGCAGAGTTCTGTGCTGTTGAAAAAAGATCATCGTAAAGGTTAAAGTTATTTAAGGTAACAAAGCTTTTCCTTGAAAATTTTCTATGTTCAGTCTGCTATTTGAATGTTTCACTTTTAAAAATGCATATTTTTTTCCCAGCTTAATTTCTTAAGTTCTGTCAAAATATTCTTAACGTTAAAAAGAGCCGTCAGTATGAGCAATGCACAAATGGTGGTTGTAATGAGCTTTATTTATAGCAACGTAAATATTTCTTGGTCAGACAGATTTTTTTCATTGAACAACTCATACAGTTGGAAGATAGGTCGTCTTCCATGAAAGATTTTAGGGAAAGTAGTTTCATCTCTTGACTTGCTAATTGAGAGCATTGGATGTTAGAGTTTGCTTCAATGGTTTTGGTTTATGTTTTAAATAGCAGCATGGAACTACTTAACGTTCATTTCCATGGTTCTGTCACAGCTAAAATAGTTTATTTAATACTTAATGTAGTTTTGAACAGGTTGCTTCATGAAAAAATCTAGTAATTCAGTCTGCATTGTAGTCAACACTACATAGAGATGAATGTTTGTATCCTTGAACTGACACAATGGTTACTCTTCGTATCTGCAGAATGTAAAAGTTCTAGTAGTTTCCTTTAAAAATCAATGGTAATTTTTTTTCTGAGACTCTGTCACAGTAAACAATGATTTTTGTCAGCTAACAATTTGAACTTCTCTGTAATACAGTATCTGAACTGAATGAAAAAAATTCAGGTGAAGTGTGAGTAGTAAAAGTATGGTCACTTAAGTGAGAAGTTTTTATTTGCTCTGATAGTTATGTATTTGCAGGTTGACTCTTAACATAATGTAAGGAGGACTAAGTATTGCTTGGAAAGAAATTTTGTGTTTTCCAAAAAAAGAAGTCTTAGAAGCTCTGTATTATATTCATTATTTGGTTGAATCAAGTTGGTGGGTTTCTCTTTGTGTGTGTTTTTTTTTTTTCTTTGTTTGTTTTGTGTTTTTTTAAATTCTATTTCTGTTTGGTTTTTTTCCTTGGAATAGTTTAGGGACTGAATTCTTCTAATATACATTGACTTTTCAGTTGAAATTATGGCTGCACAGAAATCTGAGAGAAGATAAGCTAGTAATCTATTGCAGTTTCAATGGTATTGAGGTTCCAGCTGATTGACTCACCGTGGGCACACTTCTTTCTGGGTTGCAGAGCCATATGTTTGTAAATCACGCACAGTTGGTAAACCTTTAGAAAGAGGGGAATGAAAGATAAAAGGTGATAGTTGTTCCTGAGGGAAGTTTTATAATGATTATCGTCTAGTTGGCAAAGAAGTAGATGTGTTGCATTCTATCATAAGTGCAAGAATACTTGTATTGTAACTTATCATAGAATATTACTGTTGAGTGACTTGCTTTGCATAAATGATTATAGTCTTCTCTTAAAGTAATAAGTGAAAACTGGATTAATAATTTGCACATTGGTTATTGTATATATGAATGATAAAATCCAGAGGGACTTTCTAAAATCATAACAATTTATGATTGTAAATTATTTTATACAAAATTATGTAAAGTATTTTATACCAAATGTACAAAATTTTATATTATATTTTATATTTAAATTTTATATTATACAAAATTTTATACAAAATAATTTAGGTATTGGTAGAATAGTTAGGAATAAAGGGTTAAGTTCAGTTGATTTGAAATGCCTACCATTTTTCTTTCAAAATAATATCTGTGAGTTGTCTTGCATTTTTTTCTCCTCTGCTTTGTTACTCTGAACTGTTGATGTGGTTTACACATTTTTGTTTACTAGTTTACTGTTTCTGGTATTTAAATTTTCAAGCTAAACCTTTCAAAGGGAAGTGAAGAAAACATGAACGTTCCTGATGCGCCTATTAAGAAACAGTGAGGTTATAAAACTGTTGAGAAACAGAGAAGGCGAACGCTGTGTGTCGTGTTTTGAATTAGTTCTTGTTGGCGCTGGTTGAGTGGACGGTATTGGAAGTCTAGAGACGTTCAGCTGCTGAGTCTGGAAGTTGTCAGGCCATCTGGTTTGTGCAGTCGGTAGGTAGATAAGCTGCTGGAGTTGTCCAGCTTTGAATTAAGTGTGAAAAATGCAATTTAACAAGGTGAGTGAGGGACCTTGGTTAACAGAACATGTTTATTTTATCTGACATGCACCTAATTTTAAGAGACAGAAAAGCAAGCCATGGAATAAACAAATATAGTAAAAATACAGTTTGTCCCATGAGAACTTCTTAAGAATTATGTATTTGTGTTTATGTCCAGAAATGCAGCATCCCTTTGTTTTAAGGTACCTTCTGTTGAAGGTTGAAACTATAGTACAGGGTATTCTGTGGTGTGCTTCTGGTCGCTTGTGTGCTTTGTACATGTGGTTGTGTGACGGGAGGGGACCAGCCTGCACTCAGTTCCTCCACGTATCCAGTTTTTTTTCTTTTCCAAAAGAAGTCGGAGCATGTCAACAGGGAGGAAGCCGGAGATGTGCTATGGTGCAACCCCTAAAGCAGATGTTCGGGGGAGCAGAACAGCTGTGTGCACTGCAGAGTCCACAGCACAGACCTGGGGCAAAAGAAGGAACTGGTTAGGATGAAAAGTAGTTGAAATACATAGAGAAGAAAGCAGAGAGCTGACTCCTGGCGCTTCCCTGAAAACTTAGATGGGAGATCCTGCGTGCTGTCGAGGAATGTGCTATCCAGTAAAGCCAAGAGATCTGTGAAGACTGAGGTGGTGCGTACGTTACTTTCCAGGAACTGCTGCAGAGTCTCTCATTTGAGAATATCTAAACTACAGCCGCTTCTTCAGCCCCTAGGAGCTACTGTCAGGTGGCAACAGGGAAGGAGGTAATTCTGAGATCGAGTAGGAGACAGACTTGCTTCCTTCTTTTGAGCTCCATGGTAGACAGACTAATTCCTACCTCCTACCAGGAGCAGTGTGAAAAGGTGCGAGGGTGAGAGGTCTTACCCTTTACTTGTTACCTGCATCTGCTAGATGATGTAGCTTCAGTGGATATTCACATGGATCTGTGTATAAGCAATCAGGAGAGCTGTTACTGATCTGTATATACATTTTGTATTCTGTTTTTATTATAACAATAACATCTTGTTTTAAGACTGACTGGGCAGACTTTGAAGCATTTTTCCCGGTTTTAAAGTGGTAAACACTTTAAAATTGTTCTAGCAAAAGTGTTGCAAATTTTATTGTTGTTTTTTTTTTAATGACAGGGTTGAAATAAAGCAAAGCTGTAATAATCCAAAGAAACATTCTGTCAGCCTGCATCATCTCCATGGAGCTGTTTGCACAGTATATGCAGGCGATACGCCTGCTATTTGCATAGGACCTCAGTATACTCCTTGGCTGCAGAAGAAAACTATTTTCCAAAAAAGTTTAGAAGAAAGAAGCAATAGGGACACACACACATGTTTCTCTTGAATTTGTATTTAACCATGTTGCTCTTAATGCTGCCAGTTGCCAGTGGCCCAACCTATTTTCCTTTGAAACAAGCTATGGATAGCATCTAATCCTAATTAAAGTTTATTAAAACTTCATACTAATACTAGACTAATTATAGGTAGCGTAAAAGTCTTGCTGATTTTTCTTTAATCAAAGTATAGTTTTGTCTACAGCCATATTAAATTTAAGCTTGGATGGCAAACCTCTTGGTGTGTCAAAGCTTAGTACTTAACAGCAAACGTTTTTTGTGGGCAGGCTGTGTTTGGACTGGGAGTGCAGTTTGAATTTTATGGCAACTTAATTTGAGGGTTCATCTGTTTTGGTGATACACAGTACAGATTTTGGTTTTTTCATAGAGTAGACGAGCCAGTGTAGATGGGACTGATTTGATGCACACTGCCAGTGCGTTGTGACTCTTATTAAATGTCATTATCACTTTTAATGACTGGAGAAACTGAGCTTGCTGAGCTTTCTTCCATGTTCTGTTGGGACTGTAGATTTTGAAATAGTTCTTTAAATGTTTTTGCTTCGAGTTACCAGTGCATATCCTTCTGCCAGTTGTTTTTGTTCTTGTTCTTTTAGTAAATGACTCATTCTCCTGGTTTGCTTTAGTTTCTGGACTTTCTCTTTTGTTCTTCTAAGAGCCTAGATAATGAATTGTAGCAGAACTTAATACGTTAAATGTCAAGAATACGTTTTAAGAAAGTGCTACCTTTGTGAAGAAAAAGCCTAACTGTTCCCAGAACAGCAATATTTTTGAACTGCTGATTAGACATGGAAAAAATCTGCATGTTAATTCCAGTTCTTTTGCAGCATATGGCCAATTTCTAGCTAGATATTTTTTTGCCATTGATTAGGAAGTTTGATTTCTATATTTAATGTGAAAAGGCTTTGACAGCATTCTGATTTTTACACATGCTTGCTTATTCTGGGTAGAATTTCAATAACTTGCATAATTTCAGTAGCAGGAACATCGAAGTTGAGAAACCTAATTTTAAAATCTGAGAAGTAGGAGAATTGTTAATGTGGATGTTGTAGCTGAAAAATAGCTTGTGTTTGAGGCTCTAGACTGTAAAGATGGGATTAATAGTTTAGGCAACCCACAGTATATGTGCTATAATTAATGGAAATTTCAGTATTAAAAAAAAAAACACCCTCATAATATAAAGTCTTTAACTGTAGTTTCTGATATGTACTTTTTTATTGAATTGGTTTGCTTTACCAAATCTGGGCGAGAGTGTGTATAATTATGTTGCCCTCTAGTGGTTGCAACACAGCTTTAAATAGTAAAAAGAAAAGGCATTTTCGTGCTTAGGGAAGGGATTCGATGATTCTTGCTTGCAAATGATTAGGTGTGTTGTGTTTTTTACAGTAGCAATGTGTTCCCTGGTCTGTGGAATGGCATGTTACTGCCATGACAACTGAGTAACACCAGGACTGTACAGAGAAAACATAATGTGCTATTATATAATTTGATAGCAGGGAATACCACCTATAATTACTATGATGGAAACAAAGAAAAATCTTGATGGATTTATTGTATAATTTTTTTCTAATCTTATGAGATTATCATTAGTGCCCTATTGGTGTGCTGGTTGCAATGTTTGGGTGTGTGCCTTGGGCTACTGCATGGGAAGAATATAGTGGCACTTGTAACCTTTTGATGAGGCTTTGGGTTCAACTTTCAGGTGAGTGGATGTTTAAAAAAAAGTATTCAAGTCCTTCAGGCCACCTACATTAATTTGCTCTTTTGTGATTCTTGGTAGGCAGAATGATTTTTTTTTTTTTTTGCTTCATGTTTTCTCTACAACTGCCCCTTTTTTTTGTCTAGTTCAAAGCATCACAGCTGAATTAATGAGAAAAATCACTTGACCCTTCATTCATGAGTAAACAATTTACCAGCTTTCTACGTTCAGCAGGACAAGTTCCTTGAATTGGTAGCTGAATGGAAAAGCTTGGTAATGACTGGGACTAGTCATCTTTTTATAATTTTGCATATGCTTTTCAGGATTGAAATAATCTGTACTTATGTCATCTCTCCCCCTCATCCCCCCTCTTTTTTTTTTTTTTTTAATTAAATCACTTTGGAATAAAAAACCTACCAAGCTTATCCAAACTGCTTTGTTTTTTAAAAAAACAAGGGGGGGGGGAATGGAACTAACTTTGATGATGATACTGAAAAGTGATTCAGTGTACATAGTATCAGCAACTTCACATTGCTGCTTTTAGGAGGTGAACTGTGGAAAATGTCACTGTATGTTCCTAGACATGAAAAATGCATATCATTCTTGGTAAGAAAAATGTTATATTATGTTTTGTCAATTGGAGAGTGTGACCTGAAATCTGCATATAGATGGTTGGAGGTGTCTCTGGTTTTCATACCTGGAAGGATCTGCCATTTGGAAAATGACTTGATGGCTGTTTAAAGAATTAAACCATCAATTTCCCTTTATAAGATGTATCATGGAGAATATTTCTTCCTAGACTGACAATCTAGAACCACTGGTGCTAGAAAGAGGTTCTTTTTGTACTTTGAAAAATATTTTCCATGTTTTAGAGGGAAATATGGCACATTTAGTCCAAAAAATTGCAAGACTCGGTAATGTATTTCTGAGAGGTGTGGATGACTACTCTCTCAGGCTTTGCGGCTGAGAGGGTGTGAGATTGCCAGCAGTACTTGGCAGTTGCCTTGCCGCTGCTCCTCGTGCCCACTGGCAGATTGGTCATGGGCGCTTGTCGTGTTCTAAGTACTTCTTTATTGACAGAGTTATTTTAAAGGGCATTCAGCTTTGGTTTTTTAGCTCGTCTGAAGAATAAAATTCATGGGCACAGTGTTATCAGTGTAATGTCCTGATGACTTTGTGGAGATGATGGAAAATAGCTAGAAAAAAAGACATCAAAATACTTTTGTCTGTGTGGAAAGCTGTACTGCAATAATTACCTTGGCAAGTTTTGCCACGTTAGCAAACCTTTTAATCTGTGAACCCAAGGTGCCATGTATGTGATTTTTGCCCTCGACTAAGGCCGGTATGAATCATGACTCACTGTGTTTGAAACTGCAATTACCATATCCTTGGCCATCTTATCTGCGCTCTGCCCGTTCCTCTGTGTCTGCTGGGGTTGTTCTGGTGTTCGAACCGGTGAGAAGGCTGCAGCACCTGCCCCTTGTTCCGAAGCCAGCAGGACCCAGCTGAAGAAATGGCTGACTAATATTCTCTAAGATCACTTATCCAAAATCAGCTCATGCAATCTCCCAGATTGCTGGCAGGCCCATCTCAGTATGTGGATGCATGCTATAGGTATTTTTTACCTTAAGCTTAAAAAAAAAATTTGTCTTTCTTTATTGTAGAATTGTTGATCTCAAAGGAACACCAGAATAATCTGCCTTTTGGTCAGCAGTACCAGCATTCAGTTACTGCTTGCTTTGAAAGTCTTGACCCAAGAATGAGTTGCAAATAAATGCAGTCTCCTCCCGGACTATTTTCGCTCTCACTTTGTTGGAGGTATGGCTTGGCAGTGCCTTGAGTACAAATATTAAACTCCCAATTGTCAAATTTCTCCTCTGTGCCGGAAAATGATTTTTCCGTCTTTGGATGGAGCCGCACCCTTTTCTGACAGTGTTTGGTTTCCAGTTAATTGCATTTGCTCTCTGTATGGAATGCTGAAGTTCAAAACACAGAATGAAAATAAATTAAATTTAGTATTTTTTTTTTTTATTAAAAGTTTTGGTCCTTACGTGGTGCAGAGAGGTCTTCAGAAAACCATGGAGGAGCATGCCGCTCCGGTGACCCCTTGTTCTCCGTATGAGGAAGCGTGCCGTGAACTCTCACTGCACTGTATTTTGGTAGGATTTGTGGTTTGGACCTGTTACAAAAATATCTAGCTTGACGTGATTAAAACTAGTGCAGTGCCATTTGTACTTCAGCAGTTCTTTTGAGTTAGGACTTGTATTTCTGCATCTTTATAGCTGCATTGAACTTATATCACCATAGCATTAAGCTTATCCTCAGTATGGTTATTTTAACTGTAGTTTAGAAATGTGCTGAACGTTATTTTCCTTGTGACACCTGTCATCTGTTAATAAATAGCTCAGGAGCAGGTGATGTCAGAAAGCACGAAATCTTTGCTTTGTGCAGAGGAGAGATGAATTAACTAGGCCTACTGCAGATGGTTGGTTAAAAAAAAAATACTGTAGTCGCATTAGAGAAGTCCTTTCAGATGGAATATGTCCCTTGCTACAAGGAAGGGAGACAACTTCTTCATACGTTTTTCAGGATATTTTTAGAGTTTTTATGTAGTGTTATTGTGACAATACCAAACCGCTATTGCATTTGGAGGTGTGTTTGAGATCTGTGGGTTTTTTCTTTGTCTGAATGTGTTCTGTGTCAGAAACCAGCAGCAGCATGGAATTAATGATAGCAGATAAACACAGTACCTTATGTGGAAGGAGCAGAAAGGAGGAAAGGCTGAAATAGTTTCAACAACTTCTCCCTTTATTCTCTATACTTCTAAAAAGTGAACACGTGAGAAGAGATTCTTCTCTGCAAGGAGTACAGGAGCTTTGATGTAATGATTAACTAATTGGAGAAACTTAGCAGCGTGTAGCGAGATCGTTAAGCAGCTTTTGCAGTGCTGCACCTGCCTTGCAATGGCTGGGGTTATGGCTGGGAGTTGGAGTTCCCTGCTAAACTACCGAGCTGCCTCATACTTCTTGTGTTCGCCTCAGTAGATCTTCTTTTTTTGGCTCTTCACCTGGTGGAGTATCTGGTAACTTTGGCTTCTGTTGTGGTTTTTCTCCCATTTGCTTGCAAATGAAAAATGTAATTGTTTGCTGATAGAAGTTTAGTAATGCAAAATTCTTAAGGAAAATTTCAATTTCAGTTAATTTTTTGCGAATCATTTAGTTACCTCGTTAATTCAAGATTTTTGAGGCAGCAGAAACAATGGATAATGTTTGTGTTGGATTTCTTGTTCTAAGTATTTACTGTGCCAGATCCTGATAGTATTTCAAGATTTCCTTTTTTTAAACATGTTTTTCATTTGTCTTCTGCTTTTTCTGTCAATTCTGCCTGTTCTCCAATGTTTTCCCACTAAAACAATGTAGTGTTTATTTTAGTAGGTGCTGTAGATCTTTGGTTTTATTTTTTACATATGCAAGGTTTTAATAAGGTTAGTATCTTATAAATCACTCCTGGTCTTTAAATTTTGCCTTACTTCTGGTCTTAAATGAGGGCAAAGCTATGTCCAAACATGACAAATCTCCCTTTTTGTCGTACTTCTCATTGCTGTAGTCGGAGACAAGACCACAGTTCATTTTGATCTTGCACTTTATAAAGTTGGTCAAAGAACGTAACTGTCAAGTTTAACCACTTCTTGATCGTGACTTTAAGAATAAAAACTTCAGTTCTCTGAATAGTCTTAGCATTTTTTGCTAGTGCAGAATTTTAGTACAGGTGCTGTTGCCACTTGAAGGTAAGAGTAAATTGCAATGATAAATTGCAAACCTTTAGGAACATGCGTTTGAAGAGAAATTAGAGTTCTATATGGCAACCTGCTCTTTGCAGAGCTCAATTCTTTATT
Organism: Theristicus caerulescens; assembly: GCA_020745775.1. Classification (NCBI taxonomy): domain Eukaryota; kingdom Metazoa; phylum Chordata; class Aves; order Pelecaniformes; family Threskiornithidae; genus Theristicus; species Theristicus caerulescens. Next base: position 1,809,503 of record CM036566.1, read on the forward strand.
TTTTTTATCTGGATACATGCATCCTACAAATAGTCTTTGGGACTTTGTACACTTCAAGATAATGTTTACTTTATTATTGCAAAGTTTGAGTATGTCATGTTGCCAAGCTCTCATTAAATTTATTGCAGTAAACGATAGTATTGAGCTTTCAGTCTAGTTTTAGAGGGAAGTATTCATGTGAGGGCATCAGGATTGGTGAGTATTTCAGCAATAATTTACACTTCGAAGTTATTATCTTAAGTGGTTATCCTGAGGAAGCCTGGATTTCTGGGTAATGGCCTATTAAGGTGTTTTGTTTCTTTTCTGTATTTTAAGGCTGTATTAAGTTGCAGTATATTTCCGTAATTGATTAATATAGAGAACAGAGTAACATTAAGAGAAACCTCAGAAAGTCACCTTGTCCGTATGTTTTCCCCAGGGTAAATGTTTGATGTGGTGATAGAAGTTGATGTAAATTATACAGAGTAATCACTGGTATCACAGTGACACATGATAGGTAGCTGTATAAATGTCTTGTGTAACGAGACTGAGCTTCCTTAATGAAATGGAGCAGAACAACTTCTTTGCAACAAGTACAATATCCTTCTAGAAACCTGTTTTTTTATCTAGTTTTTACAGGTTTTATGAGTCTATTACACTAGTCAGGTTTTTAATATGGAGCAGGAAATTTTTTTCAAAGTTTCTCTATGTTGTGTAAGATAGTGTCATCTATGACAGCAGTAATAGAAAATAAATCTCTTCATTATATAGCTTTTGTATTCTAATATATCAATTTGAGAATCTTAGGACCATGTGTGAGTAATCATTTCTCAGGAATCTTTCCCTTCATTGCACTTTATTGTTAATATATTTTAGCTTAGCACTTAAAGCAGCAGTATACCTTAAAAATCTCTCAGCATTTTCAGGATGAGAATTTCACATAGAATGTCATGTAGGCTGAAAATTCAAATAATTTTTTGTTTTCCTCAAGAAAATTCTATGTAATTAGTACCGAGTTGGGGATTTTTTTTGTAGGAAACCTTTCTGCTTTGTCTCTATTCAGAATGGAGTTGCATCTCCTTTTCTGAGGCTGTTAATGTCCTTAATCTATTCTGTGATTTACTTACAAAAGGAAGTTTTAAAGCATGGCATATGTGAAGGGACAGACTCAGCTGTGATTCACAGATTCAGCTGTGAAGAGAATAAATATAAAATTTTTCTGGTTGTCCTGAAACCGTCCAGCATTTGTAGCAGAAGGCTGATTTTCAGGAATTCTTGTGAACTGTGAGGACAAAAGTGAAGTAAAAGAGGTATTCTCCAGAGCAGTAATTAGTAGCTATGGTGACAGATGCCTTACTGTAGCAAGTCAGTCAGCTACCAAATTACTTGTAAATTAGAACTCTTCCTCTACATCTTTTCTTTTTAAAAATAGCCTTTTGCATCAAAACTAGTGACACTGATGTGGAGAGAGATCTATTTTTGGATGGTGGTGTCACATTTTGTGGTAAAACATTTTATTTTGAGGTTTTGGGGAGTATCTTGTCATCCTGCTCCTCTTCACTGTGAATGCATTTCAGGATTATTTGAATAATCTACGGATAGATCAGCGCACATGAGTAACTTTCACCTTTTTAAACTACTTTATTCCACGCTTTCTGTTTACCATAGAAAACTTTATTCAGTAAGAGGAATGAGCGTACCGTGCCTAGGATTGCTTCAGGTCACATCCTTCAGCATGAATCTTCTACATGAACGTACTTATGCAGAATTGTGAGGAATGAGGTGTTACTGCACAATAGAGGGTGGTCAGGACTTGTTCTTCTGCGACTGGGCGTTTTACTGCATTTTGCAATTACGGAATGTGATTATTGGGAGGAGTTAACGTCACAACTGTCGAGTTCGGTTACAAATTGTTGTTTCTAGAAAATAGTTTGTGAGGCTACTTGAATGCCACCAGTTCTGCCAGAGGAGGGTGAGGGCAAATAGGTTAGCGAGGGGAACCATCCTTTCTGATAACGTTTCTATTCATGTTGGTTGGTTCCAGGTTCTTCTTGGTTTTGTTGTTTGTTTTGTTTTGTTTTTTTTTTTAAAAAAAAAAAGAGAAAATGAAAAGCCAGGACTTGGGCAACTTTTGTGCAAACTTTGGGTGAGTGCTCAGTCGTAGAGTAAAAGCACTGCTTTCAGTATAAGCTGTTACTTTAATGTTGGAATTCTATGATGATCATCTCATATAAAAGTATTTTTGTCCATATAAATTACCATCACCATCATACTACTGCATTTTTTCCAGAAGTTTTGTTCTTCTAGGTGTTTGGAGTGTTGATAGTTCCTTTTAGAGTGAAAGTAAATAAAAGAAATCCGAAAGTGGGTTAGTGGTGTTTGTACAGTTCTGTACCGACCATTGGGATGTTGGGGGTTCCAGGAATTGTAGTGCAGTTTGTTTACTTATATGTTACGAAAGCAAAGATGATGCAGGTCATCATGGTTTTCTTAATTTACTCCAGCTTCAGACAGCTATCTCCTAATACAGAGAACTCCAGATTATGGCTGTGAAATGTACTTTAAGGTCTTCAGGTTCTGACATACAGCAATTGACAGAATTCAGACGGTTGACATTGTAAATGCAGGCTGCTCTCTGCTGTTTTCCTCTTGAATGCTGCTGCTGCGGGAGGTTTGAGCCTATGGCTTAGGAACCACCTCCTAAAGTATGCTCATTTTTAGCCCAGGCCGTTGTTATATACCAACCAAATTAAGCAAACTGAAAATGGTAGGAATTCTGAGACCACGCTGAGTTGTTCAGCTGTCCCTGCCATCGAGCCAGCTTTGCTGCTTTCCGTGGTGGGTAAGGAGCAGGTAACTAGGGTGGTGGTGGGTTCGGCTGCCTCGTCTCTTTGTCCATTACCACATGGGAGTTGAAGACCTCAGCCTTGAATGGTATAGTGATTGTGAGAGATGTATGGGACTAGGGTTTGAAGTTGAGGGCAACAATGCATGATTACAGCAAACTTTTGCAGATAAGCCATAGAGATCTTCATCCTCATTCTTTTGTATATATCCGCAAGCGTTAAATTGTGACCATGGGTTTTTGTTATAAATTCAAGAACTTGGGTTGTGATGTAGTTTGAGGTCCTAAACTTGAACTTTTAGCCATCTGCCAATCTCTTTAATATGAATTACTTTGAAAAATGCAACAGTACAGTTTCAGAATTTTATTTGATAGTAAATAGCCCAAACCATTTAAATAGAATGCTTTTAAGCTCCACATAGCTTGTTCTAAAACTGAATCATTAAAAAGTATTGCTTAGGCTTTTTAGTAACCTTTCTGCTAATAATGCCCATTTCCTAATACCAATTTAAAAACCCTTTTAAAGTCGATATCTGACATCCTGTTTCTGAATTTTCCTGATGTAAAGTAGATTATGTGAATAACTGCAAATATTGAAGAATAGTATAGAGCTATACACTAAGAGTAACCTTGAGTCCTGAGCTTTTCACCTTCAGACTAGTAAGTTCAATTACAACTACTGGCAGATGTAGTTTGAATAGTGGTTTAGAAAGTAAGTGCTTTTGCCTAATGGGCACAACAGGTAGGAGAGGGTAGTTAACCCTGCAAACATGCTGTCGTGTTTTTCGTTTTTGTGAATGTTTTCAATGTGCCGTTATTTAAAATTCTGATAGGTGTGTGTCTATAGAAGTCACCAGAGAAAATAAGCATTGCACTGTAGTATGTCAAAGGACAGGCCTGTGCTGAAATGTTTGCAGGTACAACACACCTGGAAATGTTTGCTCTGTTTTGTTGAGGAAGGTGACATTTTGCTACCCAGGAACACACTAGAGCAACTCAAGGTTGTAGGCAAACATGGTTTGTGCCCAGTTTGAGCTCTCGGTGCCTCTCGGTGTTTGCCATCGCCCCTCTGCCTAAGGCGGTTCCTCCTCCTCCCCACAAATCCAACCCGTCTTCCCTTCCCCACCGTAGCCCCTGAGTCCTTCTCGCACAAAGTCTGCTGAGTTAGCTCAGAGAAGAGCGAAGCTGAATGACAGGGCCTGTAATGAACTGCAAAGCGCTTGAACTGTCAGGACAAGCAGCAGAGGGATTAATACCTCCCAGCACTTCAAATACATCCAGAAAAGGCTGAACTCTGCTTATACCCAGACTCGCTTATGCTGGCACAAAACTGCTTTTACTGCCACGGTTTATTTTGCTTGACAACAGGTATGAGCAACCAGCAGGGTTGTCCTGGCAGTACAGTCAACAAAACTTGAAGGTGTCAACAGACAGGGAACAACTTGGTCAGCAGAAGCGCGTGTTCCCTGCTCTCCTCTCCCTCCCGCCCCGTGGTGCTGCTGGCCGGTTTGGGAGGACAGCACTGAACTCCTGGGGGTAGCTGAGGGTTTTCACCTTCTTCATCAGAGTAGCTGGATTTAGGTTAGGCTTACATTTTCAGTTGAAAGTTTAGGGTGAATATTTTTTGTCTGGTGCTATGTCAACGAAGGTTCACTTTTTTCCTTTTTTCTTATTTACCGCATAGAAAGAGGGGTTAAGTGTATTTTCCAAAGTTGTTACTGAAAACTACTAGCAAGTTGTGCTTTTCTGGGGACCTTCAGTACTTTGGTCCCTGAATAGCTGTCTGCCACTCCTTCGGTTTGTTCAATCTGACTGGAAAATCCCCTCGCAGCTGGTCACTTGTGGTTTCACAGCCTGGGCCGGCCGCAGGGAGCTAGAATCATTTCAGAAAGGAGATCTAAGAACTCAACAGTTAGTGCCCTGGTTTTGTTTCGAAGTTGAAAGAGCTGGTGTTCAGCAAGCGAAGAGCTATTAGATCCATGTGTTCAAGAAATATAAGACTAAATAGAAAAGCAATTTCGCTCGATGTACCCCACCCTGTGAATTACGCTTGCTGATGGAGACAAATAGTTCTACTTCCTTGCTAGGTGGGTGGAGTTAGGCAAGAGAGAGGAAAGGAATTTAGGATATGTCTAAGCAGACCAGAATGAGGAACTCCATCAGTTGGATCTGGAGATCATTTAGCATTTAAACTTTTCTATCTTACAGCCAAAGGAGCGACCTGGAATTCAGTGTGGTTTGCACAGTGTACTCTGGCAGAGGTGCTGCTCCCAAAATGAGAAAATACTCAGTGCTAACACTTCAAGGAAGATAAAATGATCTTTTAATTGTGTGGGAGAAAAAGCTTTCTGGCTGCAGTCTGATAAATGTTGGCCATATTGGTTTGACCCCATTATGTATTGTTTTAAAATCTTTGTGCAGATTGTGCACAAAGATTAAAATCTCTTTCAGATTGTGCAAAGCCAATATACTTTGTCTCCTAGTAGAATACTCAGCATGAAACAAGTAAACACACACAGTTGTACTACTCGGCCCAATTTTGGACTGAAGTATTACTCTAGGGCAAGTATTCCAATTTTTAGATCCCCATTTACTTGCTGCATTTCAGTATTAGCTTTAGTGCTCGAGGGGTGCATTTTGTAATGCCAGCATTAATTGTTTAATGGTTGATCATTTTGTTTGTAGCATGAGTAGGGGAAGAATCTGTCATCTTAACTGCAGCGTTTTATGGCTTAACTGCTCTAGCTGACAGCCTTGCTGCCCCTTTATGGTAGTAAACGTGGCAAAAATGAAGTTGTCATCTCCTTAGTGGCTATAGTTCAGAATTTGACAAATTAATTTAAATCTGCCTGGTTTAAATTAATGCCTCAAAGTCTGTATAACAGGGCTCTGAAGCACATGCGAGTTGTGTATACTTCTTTCACACATAAAATAAGAGATGAGGAAAAGAATGGTGAAGTAGGAGGCCCTGAAATTGGGATTCTCTTTCTACATTAGTTGTCTAGGCAGTGAAAGTATATTGAATGAATAAAATATATTAATGATTGACTTTCTGTAAAAGAGGCAATGGCCTGTATTTTGGTGCTTATTATTTACTTAATTATTAATTCAGCTATGGAATAAGGCTGAAATATGTTTAAATATATGCTGTGGTCTATGTCTGCATTTTTAGATGTAGAATTTGTTCCTTTTCATGGAATGAATCTCACATCTCTGCAGACAAACTGTCTCAGTTCTCCAGTAATTCTCCTCACTGTAATTCTCAGAATAATTGTCCTGAACTGCATTTTCAAGCTGGGTTAGATGGAGTAGCAGTAATGTGCTCTTAAAATGGAAAAGGACGGCTATACATAGTGATAGCAAATGTTATGCGAGTCTGTCTCGATCGCCGTTCTTGATTTACTGCCTCACCGCAGTACTGGTACAGTTCTACCCTAGAAGAGACTTGAGGTTCTTTTGTTCATTGTGTTGTACTTGGGGTAGTTAGGCCATAAGGGTTTTTGAAAAAACGCTATTTGAACAGTCAAGAACTCTTTAACAGAGGACTTACTCTTTAAACATTGATTTTTTTTTTTTTCTGTTGTCCTGTATGTGGAGCACTTATTCTCCATCTTTACCTTGTAATGAGCAGTTATGCAACAGAAAGATCTCTGATATCTTTGGCTTTTGAGTGTGTGATTATTATGCACTGCTGTTATTTTGAGATTTCAACTTTGTTCTGAGAAAGCTAAAATGTTAAACTAGAAAGTTAATTAAAAGTTCATTTTCAGTGATGTATTTGGCTACATTTTAGGCTAATTCTAGAACTTCACGTTAAATTTCTAGTTTGAGTCTCAGTGAAATAATGCTGTATATTGAGAGATGCTGTGTATCGTCAAGATGAAGATGAAAAAAGCAGTGCTAAAAGCAAGTCTTGTAGTAAGATATTAAAACAACAGCTCGTCAGTTGTTTGTTCTATCCTCGTGTTGTACTGTAATTAAATCACTGAAAAAGCGTGCTGCTTTCTTTTCAAGCTTTTCTATGCATCTCTGAGCCCACCCTTTGTCTTCTCTGAGATCCTTCAGGAGGGTCTCGTCCTGTACCAGAACTGCATATGGCTTGGGAAACAAAGCCCTTCATGGCTTTGTCACTTGTCAGCCTAAGTAAGGAGTTATCTTCAGCCTGCCTCCTGGGAGATGTTGGAGTAGTAATCATTAAGCAGAGTGTTTGGTGGTGGTGGTGGTTGGTTTTATTTCTTTGAAGAAAACAGTCTACCTACTTCTCATAGATAAAGTTAAAATTTGTCCTTCTGGAGCATAGCAATTTTGTAACTTCCTAATATCAGCTAAGATACACATATTGTATGTGCATAAGTTTAACGTATCATAATCTGGGATCTCTATGGAATAATTTTTCTATTTCATTAATCAAGAAATATTAGGAATTTGTTACAGGGGGAAAAATTGTAATGCTGTCTAACTGCATGCAAGTAAAACGTAGACTGTGATTTAGCAAGTTGCGATACTCTTCTGAGTCACCGACCTAGAAAGCAAGGGAACTTAAATGGAATGAGATTTTTATACACCACAGGTCAAAGCAGAGGAGGTTCTTTTGTTCAGTTTGCAAAACTGAATATTAACTTCAAATATGATAAATACTAAATTCGTAAAACTAATACATAATTCCTTGTAAAACATGGAAACAAAAAATCTGTAATTTTTTGAAACTTCCTTAATGCAGTTTCTAAAGAAGATGGACTGTACTGGAAAGGGTTGAGTGTACTGATGAACTGCAAGTTTGACTTTAGAATGAAGTCTCCTTGCATTTTGTGGAAGCAGCATGGTAGGATGTCTGCAGTTAACTGAGTGTGCTAATGGGGTATAAACAAGAGAGAATGCAAACTATCATGGGAACATAAATTACTAAGGAGGAAATGTGGGCTGGGATTTCTTTTTCTATCTGAGAAGGCGCTACGATGCTGGAGAGTAAGTTTCTCAAATAGTTGTATGTTAACTTGCATTTTAAGAAAAAGGGACAACTACCACTCAAACCATATATGTGTATATGTGTGTGTGTATATATATATATATTTGTGATCTGAATTAAGGATGTGATACTTTAACAGTCCTCAAAAGCTGAGGTGTTTTGAACGTTCATGAGCTACCCTCTCTGCTCTAAATTGGACTAGTTAATATGAGGCACAAAAGGGCTGGGGCTTTAGTTTGATCTGAAGGAAAGTGTGAATTATAAAAGCAAGTGTAATTAGGTCAGTATATGCTGCCCTTTTTTCTGGCAGTACCGGCTTAAGCACCTCCTTGTATAACTTGCATCAGCTCTCAAAACTGGTTTGCAGTGACTAAACAAATGCTTGAGCCAGTAGAACTAAAGAGGTGGTGGTGCAACTCGGCAAGGAGCGTCGGGGAGGGGATAGGCTTCTGGTTCTCTTGAAGCTGGCACTGCTGCTGAAGTTTGTTGGTTTGGGCTGGAAAGCAGGGAGAGCAAATGGAGCTGGTTTCACAGAAGGCACTCTGTTGCGTAGCTGCTGCGTAAAAGGCGTTGTGTTGGGAATTGGAGAGCCCACCAAGGATGCTGCATAATTAATAGTATATGAAATACCAGTATACTGCCATAAATACTAGTTATCATATACACGTTTGTCTCAGGGCTTGCACTTGGTTGTGTTTTCTAAAGATAACTTTTAGTAATGATACAAAAGTGATGAAGGGATAGACCTTTAAGATAATTTGAACCAGCCAAAACTAGTATGGAAATAACAGGTGACTTTGGTATATGAAGGGGACCAGTGCTGTGGGTTGCTGACTGGTTGCTACATTAAAGACGACTGAATCCTTTTTGCCAAGTCTTGAAGTCAGTGCATTTCTACTTGGACATCAGCTTATTAACATGTTGCTGGTTTTACTTATTTCTTTACTAGAAGCAGAAAGAGGAGAGTATTTTAATTCTGTTTGTAAAGACTTCAAGAGCATCACTTTTCTAAAATTTACATAATGAAATTCAGTAGCAGACACTTAAATGGACATCAGTTTAATAATATTAAATTTAATGTGTATTTTCTGTGGCCGTTTGTTTACAGATTTTTTTTTTTTTCAGTTTGAATTTTGAGACTCTGCTGGTATTTTGTAAGTTTTGTGTTGCTGATGCTCTGTTGCACTTCCTTTCCCGTGGTCGCTCTCTCGTCTTTCCCTGTGCTATCTTGTCTGTGCCCCATCGGCAGACTCTGCAGAAGTGTTTTTACAAGGGGCAGTGATAAATCAAAAAGTTGGAGGGACAAAAGGCAGATGTCATGCACAGGAAAGAAAAGGGTGGGGAAAACCAAATAAGCACGAGCATGTTTGTTTCTTGCTTGTGACTCACTTTTTCATGAGCAGGATTTTCAAACGGAGCAGAATGGTAACTGACAACAAGCAGGAAGCACAAAATGGTTTGCGCTGAGCCGTGAGAGGGTTCAGTACTCTGAGATCAGTAGATTAACAAGCTAATTAATTTGATTGGCTTTTAAACTTACAACTGTTATAAAAGCTATATTATATATTATTATACAGTAATATGTAGTATTTAATAAATAGAGTATTATTTAGAGTAGGGTGGGTCTGGTTGTTAACGCAGTGAATGCAGCCATAACTTCTTGATCTATCCATAATCTGTGTTTACCCTTCATCTTCATGAACATATGACTATTTGATGATTATTTTCTTTTTCTTGAATTTAAGATCAAAGGCATATCTGTTGGAAAAAAGTCTTTCATGTGCTGCTTTTCATTCTGTCATTACGTACACCTAGCTGAGCTTTCCTGTGCTGGCATTCTCCTTGATTACTGTATTGAGTCCCATCTTCTGGACCCAGCGGCACTTAGGCTCTCAGGTTAGGGGCACTGCCTTGTGCCGCTCGGGACGAGCGTGTAAGATACACGTGCTTAGTGTCATCTCCCAGTATGAAATCTGGAGAGCCCCAGTGCTGGTCTCTCACTTCATTTTAAACCTACCTTTTCCCTCAACACTATTATTTTGAGCTATATATCACTTTTTTGAGTGTGATAATAGAGGCAAATAAAAGCATGGAAAAGTTTGCATGGAATCCTGAAAAAAAAAAAAGAATTGCTTTTATAGGAAAAACATGGGAATATATTAATTTCTCTGAAGGCAACATCTCTCCCCCAGACTTACGCTTGCTTTGGGACTTGATGAGATTCCTTATGAGGGCAGGAAGGCAGGGATTTCTACCATCCCATCAGTTCCTATAATAACTACTGTCAGCTTGAACTCCCGAAAGTGACTCATTTCGGGAGTTACACCTGCCCGGTTAGTAACATTCCAGTCCCCTCTTTCATGCCGTCTGCTGATCAGGTCTCAGCCAGTGACTCTGGATTTCTGCCAGGTGACTCACTTGTAACCTGGTCTCAGATGCAGCAGTTTTGACTACAAGTCTTGTGTCATAAGCAGTGTCAGATTCAATAAGTTGCTATTAAAATTTAATTAACTCTACAAATGGATATTTACAAAGGTACTTGATGATGCAGCAATCTTGAGATTACCTTAATGCTGTGAACTAGTATCGCTGAGAGGTAAAAACATACTAATTTTTTTTTCCTTAGTTTCACCATGGTCTTACTACAATTTCTGAATTTTGCCTTCTGCCGCAGCTTTTCCTTGTGCCCTCAGTGCACTTCCCTGCAGTGTGTTTCTGTCGTGGAACACTGGTACCTTAAATGTGTGAGCAGTTAGACTTCTTGTGTGTTGACCAACGTAAATATAAATTCTTACATATGTGTGTCAAAAGGTGTTGTTGCTAACAGTGTCTGACCCTTTCCGTGCACGCAGTAGGTTAAGTACAGTTTGTAGCAGTTACTTCCACAGTCTATGTGCTAGCATTCAATCGTATGTTAAACAACTAAAAATCAAATACAAATATTTCTCAATAATGTGAAGATGTTGCTTCCTGAGGAAGGTGGTTTTGAGTCTGATATGTTGGTCCTCTTCTACATCGAGATGTCAAGCTGTATTTTATAGCAAATAAAATTTTACTGGAACTTATGTTTCATCATACTTGTTTTGTTTTTTCCAGATGCTTTACTATTCTTTTTGTTTGTTTGTTTTTACAGTTCTATCTTCAAGACACTAAAAGTAGTAATGGTACCTTTATTAATAGTCAGAGACTGAGTAGAGGATCTGAGGAAAGCCCACCATGTGAAATTATGTCAGGTGACATCATCCAGTTTGGTGTAGATGTGACGGAGAACACGCGGAAAGGTAAGGGTATGGATCATTTTTTGTTTTTCCAAGTATTTATTTAGAACATCTTACTACAATCCAATCTTTAAAATGGTATTCTTGTTGTAAGAAAATAAGGTGGGGTTGGTTTTTTTTCTTTTATTACCTCTTCTCTCCTTTGTGCTGGCAGTGAGTGCTGTGGCCACACGCTAAACGGGGTCAGGAAACTGATCTGCTGAAAGCACTGACTATATCCACCCACCGCCCGCCCCGCCAGCTAGATTTTAACTGGGTTGCCTCCACGGCCCACATTCTTCTGTGGCTGTGTGGGTGCTGGTGTGGGTAGTGGAAATGCAGATCCAGAAGCGGAGGCTCAACTGGGGCCGCATATTTAGCTATTGCTTCACTTAAATTGACTTACAACAATTTTAAAAGTGCAGCATGGGCATGTGTGCATAGTGCTGTGTGGGGTTTCTTGTGTTGGTTTTTTTTTTTTTTTTAATTTTATTTTTGTAACTGCCTTTCTGTCAAGGCTACGAACCCTAAAGTTTCAGTTAATAATGTGACAGAAGTATGAAACTGCATTTCTTGATAAAGTACTCAGAATAAGTTTGAAACATGCTAATTTAATTCTCGTCAGGATACCTACTTTTTCCTTCTGTGACTGCTGCTGATCTTGGTTTCTGCAGGTAGTTTAGAATGAGGATAGAAAAATGTTGCTAGCTGAAAAATGAGGTGATGGGATTTTTTGTTTGGTTTGGTTTTCTTGGTGTCCTCTTCCCAGTATGCATGCTCAAGAGATCTCGTATTATGGTAATAGCTATATATCTGTGTTAATCAATAAAAATGCAGCCTCTCTCTTTTTCCTTTTGCATTTATGTACAGTGTTCCAGGAGTCATTTCTTTCTCTTTCTGAAAACTGGTCTGTACGTGAATTATTAGATTGTAATCAATATTGTCAAGACTTTTTAAAGTTACCTAATGGGTCTGTTACTTTCTGTAAGCATCGAAGTTCTGGCCGTGTTCTGAAGAATCCTAATCCAGTAACGCACAGATTTGGCAATAAAATGGCAGAGCTGCCGTCACTTTACTACTTTTCTGAACAAGACCTTCATAGAGCTTATCCTTAAAGAGGGGTATATTAGGAAAGAATGAAATCAAAGGATAATATTAAACTTAAATGCTGATGGTAAAGTTCTTAAAAAAACAAAACAAAACCAAAAACCCCCCCAAAAACAAACCAAACAAGCACCACTACCCCAAAACAAACCAAACCAAACCTCCTAAAACGCAACAAACCAACCCATAGTACAACAGTAGAATTTTTAAAGGGCATTAAGTGAACAAAACAAAAATATGAAGCCTGCTCTATCTGTTACTCACAAATTCTATCCGTCTTTAGCCAGGTAGGTTATAGTTCTCCAAGTCTGAAGCATCAGAGGACGGTTAATGAATACATCTTTAAAGAAAACGTTGTTAAGCATTGGAGGTGGTGAAGTATTTTGTCCTGGAGAGCTTCTGGAGCTATAGTATTTTTGAGTGATTGATGGTGATGAAGGTCACATTACATTGTTTCGCTTTTCTCAAAAATGATGTTGTGAAGATTTAACTCCTGGATGCCCAGGTGGAATTGTCTGGGAGTTACTTAAAATGTTATTTCATGTGAAGTGATTGCAGGTATTTATGAATACTAGCAGTGTCCATGGAATAAATCAAATTAATACATTGCATCTAATGAACCTGGAACTATTTGTTTGATGACATGCTGCCCTGGCTAAAAGAGGCTGAATTTCTTCATGTGTATTTAGACCTAAAACAATTTTTGTTTTAAGATTTAGTTGGAAGAAAAATTGGAGTTCACTTGTTTTTATCAGCAATTATTTGCCATTAGTTTATGTGAAAGTTTGTGGAAAGTTCATCATAAGCAAACTCTTGCCAGGAATTCTTGCCGGTGGTAGTTCTTCCCAATGGCTTTATGTTAGTTCTACAAGACACGATGCCAGCGACCTAGCATTTGTGTAATGAGCGATGAGGTTGTGCAGCCTTCCTTTTCCGCTTCTCTAGCTTTGAACGTAGGACGCGTACTCACGTTCCTCGTGAACGCGTTGAGCTAGCTAATGAGGAAGAGCTTACAAGGTTGATTTTTCTCCCTCCTTATGCTCTCCCAAGCAATGAATGAAGATTGTATCATGCTGGGAACATGAAAGAGCTGCATCACAGTTGAAGTGTTTACCCATGAATGCAACTGGAATGCATATAAATGCATTTTTTTCACCAGTTTGTTTTGGTAGTCTTAGATGTTACTGTTAACCTAATCGAGTAATGAAACAGACATGAAAGTAGTTTTTAAATTAGAGATTCCCTTTAAAACCATTTTGCATTCTGGTATTTACATAACGCCTTACTTGCACAAGACATTTCAGCACTTTGCTGTGTGTAATTATAAGGTAATGACAGGATAGGCAGAGTTTGCTTGCCTATGTAAATTCTGATTTGTGTAAATATTGCTAGAATACATTTTATTTTATCGTTCAGGTTGTGTTTTAGTAAGTCATTTCCTTGCAAGTACGATCTTGATTTGGTTCATTAAAATAGTGGCATGCTCAGTATGTGATTTTATATTCCTAGCAAGCGCACAGGCCTGCCCTTTCCCTCTCCTTAATACAGTACTTAGCTATTAATCATCTTACCGCGCTTTTCTCTGTGTTAGTGTGGTTTATATTCTTTTAGCACTTCCTAATTTCCCAGTCGGTGCCAGAGCATTCCCCGTGTGAACTGGTGGTGGCTTCCCCGCGTGGAGAGGAGCAGCAGGCTTTCAAGTAGGGGCAAATAATACCAGATGATTCAGTTCAAATACAGTTCATGCACTTCTTTCTAGTCAAGTTTGGACTCTTTAATGCATCTTTTCTCTCATGTGGTGTTTGAAAAAGCCTGCGGAGAGGAGGAAACCTGGTGCATGCTGCTTGTCAAATACATAGAGCTCTGAAAGGGGAATGAGAGAGGCAGTTTCTTAGCGCTATGTTAATTATTGCCACAGCTGCTGTAATCACATCAACAGGTGAAAACAAATATGAGAGCATCACTTGCAAATTGCCTCTCTATGAAGCAAAAATTTTGAGACAAAAATTACATCTTTATTTGCATTTTTATGCTCCTTTGCAGCATAAACCCCTCGTCAGGGCTCAGGGCAGCTCTCGGTGGCTGTCCGGAGCTGGGCGGCGGAGCGTGTGACGGTTAGGCGTGTCAGGACGACGCAGCAAGTTTGTGACCGGCGTTTGGCGGGGCAGATGGAGCGGGAGTTGGGGTTCTTCCCTTCGCTCCACGGTCAGCCCTGGCTGGGGCAGCGGGCAGAGGCGCCGGCCCTGCCGCGGGACCCCCGGCTGGCCCCAGTGAGCGCCAGCGGCCGCTGCCCGCTCGGCAAACAGGGGTTGCCTTACTGCCTTGTTTTTATTATTCCCCAAAAGGAGGAATAGAGGCTTGAATTTAAACAATTAGCACTATCCTGTCCAGTCCTCACTGTAATAATGTTTTATATGTTGCTTTACCTTTCCCTTAGGCTTTCTCATTGTTATTTCAATTTCAGGCATTGGCACAGGCTGCCCAGGGAAGGGGCTGAGTCCTCATCCCTGGGGGTATTTAAAAGACGGGTAGATGTGGTGCTTAGGGACATGGGTTAGTGGTGGCCTTGGCGGTGGTAGGTTAACGGTTGGACTCGATGATCTTAAGGGTCTTTTCCAACCTTAACAATTCTATGATTCTAATGAACTGATAGCTAAAGGACGAGAGTGCAGGGTGTTCTTTTGTGTGTTTTTTATCATTTTTATTTTATAAACCTATCAAAAGGCTTGGTACCTTTTCACAGTCACTATCTATTTGAGACCCTCTGCTAAATCCCCTTTATCTCCTAATTTTTTACACAAATAAAGCTCCTGCAGCTTTTAGGAGATTTTTTTTTTTCAGTCTGAGTGTTGATGGAAAAACTTCAGAATTATATAATCCCGCAGCAGACCCACCTGATACATGACCCAAAGGTAAAGCTGTCTGTTGGTCTTTAATTTCAGATACCCTAATACTTTCTTCTTGAAATCACTAATTTCCTCTTTATGCCTTAAAGGAAAGACTGTTCATTATCAGAGCTGTGTGAGTATTAGATGCTACAGCTAATATTGCTAATGTATTTTTTATGTTTTTGCAAGAACAGATTTGTGAATTCTGGGGACCGAAGTCTAAAGCCAAAAAAGACCCCAGTACCCATGGATTAATCTGTTTTGAGAATGAGGTCCTGGCTGTTCTTCCCTGGCATGTAAATTTAATACTTTACCAGGTCAGCTTGAAAAATCAAGGTGCTGTAGCCAAGAGGATGCTTCTCCAAAGCATTAGCTTTTAGCGCTGAGTAAAGGTTAAGAACATCTCTGTTTAGTTGGATCATTTCTCCTGTATTTTTAGATTCTATTGAGGTAGCTTCCTCAAAGACCTGTCTTCGTTTCCCTGGAGTACTGCCGCTGTCCTAAAACACCCATTGCCCTTTTTTTTCAAAGCCGGATTAACTGTTTTGCTGATATTAATAACCATGAAAGTAGAGCAGCTATTTGTCTTTGTATGTTGGTGGGTGCTTTAGGTATAGTGGTAGATGATAGATGACGATATACTTACTTGTACCTAGCTTGCAGTAGTAGTTTTGGGAGCAACGTCTGTCTGTCTATTCATGTAACTGGTAAGAATTTTTACTTCTCAAATCATAGAATCATACAAGGAAAAAAAAACCAAAACAGATGTAACTTGACTGTTTGTGATGTCATTGGAAATGGTAGCATAACATTTTTGGGAAAAATTGTGGAGGGAGGTCAAACTTGATGTAAGAATCAAATATTGCATTTGCTCCTCTTATTCCTTAGGATGTTCCTTGAGTTCAAAGAATCTTGACTTTAGTCCTGGAGAAGCAAGCTTTCTCCTTCTGAAAAGAGAGGCCACTTGTCTAGGGCTGTGCGTAGACGTGTACTACAAGCGTGCCAAAACAGAGATGTAGTGCCTTGAGTGGTGCTGCTCGTAGCCTTCAAGAGGATGTACTTCTTCTCGGTGGTTCCTGTACTCTTCCTCTGCCTTCCCTTTTTGATCCTTGTGTTCGTAAATAACAATCGCTTGGCAAGTTCCAGATGTTGAAGTGAGTGTCTGGCGACACAAATTGGACGCGTACCTTTTAAGGATATGCTCATAGGAATCTGGTCAAAAAGGTAGCTCGTTATTTTGTTTATACTTCTGCATTCCCATTACCTTGCGCAGGTAAGGTGCATTCCTTTTTCCTCATTTTATGATCAAAACATGCAGCTAACTCTTAACGTGCTGCAGAAAGACATCTAGCGGGTATTGCTGCATGTGGAAGAACTGGGACCGTGACTGCCTGGCAGCCGGGGCTAAGCGCAGAGCGTGACCTCTTCGGGTTTCTAATGCTGACGTGTCCTGTCTCCAGAGGAGGCCCGGGAAGGCAGACCCAGGCACTGCCGCTGCAAGGCGTTTGTGCCTCCTCTTCTTTGCCTGCCTCAGAGCTTCTTAAGACAGTTTGCTTGGTTACTGTAAAATTAACCACCGAACTTATAATTAAATAGTAACGCATCATGATGACTTCGTATTTCTTTCTTTTCAGTTACCCATGGATGTATAGTCTCCACAATCAAACTGTTTCTTCCAGATGGAATGGAAGCTCGATTGCGATCAGAGTAAGAATAAGTATCTATTCATGTGTAGCAAAATTAAACTACTGTATAATGAGAATTTGATGGATATTATGTTTCAAATCAGCATAGGAACAGTTTCTTTTCCTGTGATCATGCACAGAAAATAACTGAGAGCATGGTTCTTTTGCAGGCATTATGAAAAAGAAATCTCATTTGCTTGTTGCTTTTAGAGATTAAGACAACTATGAAAGAATAAAAAAGTTCTGTAAAAGAATAAAAAGGTTCTTATCAAGTTGGGCTTTTCTGACTGGCTGTGATTTAGTGTACTGGAATGGGTGTTATAAACAGAAGGATATAGGACAAAAGAAAGCAAATGAGCATTCTCCTTCCCTCTTTTTTTTATTTGGGATTGTTGGTTTTGCTCCTTTGAGTGCACATAGACTCTACAAAAGTGAGGTTAGTGGTGTGTCTGTGTGTACACGTAACACTTTATATTCTTCAGCTAAGTAATACAGTAATGTGTCCTCGTGGTGCAGTCATTTGGTGTCACAGTGAAAGAAAGCTTTGCCTGGCATGAGGGGGAAAAAAAAAATCATAAAATATGTTGGATAGAATAATGTTTGGAAACTCAGATGAATATTGAGAGGGTTTTCTGTGTATATGTGCACATTTTGGAGAAAATTTCAAAGAGCAGTAGAAACAAGAAATGTAAACATTTTGTTCACAGTAACTGAGTGCCAATTACAAATGTCATAATTTTAATCATCTTTCATCCTCAGCAATTGTATGTTTTTGATTGCTTATTTAAATATTCTTTTATTATGAGTATCCAGAAATATTTGCCTGAAGCTTTAGGGTGTGTTTGCTTCTGGGAAGATAAGTCAAAATAAATTATTATGGGAAATTTTCCATGTAATTGCACGTTCTAATAAGAAATAGTAGAAATGTATGGTGTTACATTTTTAATTCTGATGAAAATGTGCAAGTGTAACATTTGCTCTAGTGAAAGCGTACAAAATTCTGTAAGTTACCAAATATTATTTTACTCCGTTTGTTGAATTTGTAAATGAGTAGTATATCCACTGTCTTTTCATATCTATTGTTTTGTGCATGTAAATTGGTTTAAATCTCAATAAATCAGTTTTTAAAAAATCAAATATTATGTAACTACTGAAATAAAAGTTAGAGAGTTTTTAGAATAGACCTTGGATTTATAATTTGAACATAGTTCCGTAACTTTGAAAACATCACTCAACATGGTATTAACTGGTTTTGCAAGTTTGTATATTAACTCTTCATTTTTATCTGAAGAATAAACTTAAAAATATAAAGCATCTTGATTAAATGCACAGTACTAGGGATCTTGTAGATTTTTTGAACTGCTATTCTGCACTTTGTGTTCACTTTTAAATTTTTTTTTTTTTAGTGTTATCCATGCTCCATTACCAAGTCCTGTTGACAAGGTAATTCAGTAATTTGCTGTTTTCTGCCTTATTCAGCCATGTGTTGTTTTCTGACTTACTATAAAGATGTAGAAATGGTGAAGTCCAGTTACATTCAGATATGTTTTCCACTGCCTGTTTTTACCTAGTTTTATATTTTGAGTGACATTTAAGGTAGAGAAGATAATGCAGTCGCAGTGTGTATTTTAAGGTAGCTTGACTTCTAAATGTAGTATGGCATCTGAAACATGGCTTAGGAAAAAACCCATTGACGTTAAGATGGTTAAATTTCCAGGTACAGGTTAAATTTCCAGGGACAGGTAAACTGCCTAGTAGGTCTTGGGTATCACATAATTTGATGCTTGATCTGTTCTGTGGGATCCAAGAGCGGCTCATGATGTAGTGTTTGGATGAGGTCTGTTGTCCTTGTATCTTGTTTTTTATGGAGGAGAAGCTGCACTGCACAGGCTGGAAAGTGCTCTGGCATGTTCCAGGGGAAGACTGAGACCAGACCTCTCTGCTCTTCTTGTATAGCCGGAGTCGCTCACCGTAGAGTCATGGAGTCAGTAATGTCTAGTGTAACTTTTAAACTCAGTTTTGATAATGTGAGGGACTTGTAGAAAAGCTGTGAATAGATACACCTTTGAGACAAGTGATCAAGAATTGATCGTGTCTCTAGCCTCTAAAAAGAAGGATTAACTTAAAGCGGTTTGAATCAGAGTTTTAAACGTGAAGAACAAAATTTTGAGAAACTAAGGAAACTTACTTGTGAAGTCAGCAGCCTGAGGAGTTCATAGACTTTGCATTTAAGTTGAGGTTTCAAAACAGCACATGTAGCTTGAATCCAGGGCAAGGGCAGAAATTCTGAGGAGGGACTGCAGGTATAACTGTGTGAAAAACAGCTTCAAAATTATGTCAGTGTAGGAAGAGCCTACAAAAATTAGTAAATAAATAAGTTTGCCAAAAAAAAAAGAAACCACCACAAAACAACTCCCTTCTTCCCCCCCAAGTCCAGAACTGTTTCAGTTATGATTAAAGATAATATAGGTATTTCTCAAATCTGAAATGGATACTTATAAAGGGGAATGATGAAGATAATGGCTAGTAGGTCAACAGGAAACACGATTGAAATGTGTCTGTGATGAAGACATTGAACTGGAATATGAGAGGCTTTATTTTCAGTTCTGGAAGGCCCTGATTTCTGTTTGTCCTTGGGTTGAATGGCTTTACCTTTGTGCACCTTGCTTCTTTTTTGTCAGTTTAAGGCTTTTGTTTCAGTTGAGATTAAACTCTTTGGTGTGTTAGTGGTTTAAGAACTTGTAAAGACAGTAACGCAATGGGGCTTCAATCCAGACTTGGGAAGTTCTGTGATAAAACAAAGAATAAACAGTAGCAGAACAATAAATGATTGAAAATGCTATTATTAGATAATCTGAAGTTTACCTTCATGACTAGATTTAAATGATGAATTTTGCATTATTTGAGTTTAATGAAAAATCCAAACCCATTTTGATTCTTAAATTCTCTTATTTTTCAGGTTGCTGCTAACACTCCCAGTATGTATTCTCAGGAATTGTTTCAGCTTTCACAGTATCTACAGGTAGGTTTTCTCTTGACAGCGTTTAGTTCGGCTAAATATTTAATCTTTGTTCAAAACACAAATCTTATGCTCTGTACGTCTTTGGCTTGCATGTTGTAAACCAGAACGTGGTAAGCATTTAACTACCTTTTCTGTAGTGAAATAAGGTAAAACATATTGTAATTGGACATAGTATAGTTCAATGTGAAATTTTGAGGTTTTGCATGAGCAGTATAAACTATGACTTTTATAAAAGAAAACATGAAAGCTTACTGTTTTATAGAAGGCTCCCTGAATGCTATATACCTGCTTTTCCTGGCCTTTCTCTTCTCCTACCTTGCTGTTCCCATTTTTCTTTTGCTCACTATTTTTATCGTCATCTGTTGCTGTGGATGTACTGTGTATGTGTATAAAATTTTTGGTAGAACAAAAGAAAGGTAAAATGAGGTCATTTCATGTGTTGAGGACTAGTTTGTTTCTGTGAATATAATTTCTTAGTGTCAATACTTCTGTCCCTGTATCTGTTGGAAAGTATAAAGGACGGGACAGTGCTGGCAGCTCTTCTTCCTCATTGGCATCACCAGTCTTTCTGGGCCTGCTCCTGTGTCAGTTTTAATAGGTGTGGTTTTTTCCTAAGACGTCATGTCCCAAAAGGGATAGACTGCAAACTGGCAACACATGAAAGTGTGTGACAATATATATAAACAAACTCTTTAGAAAGGATCGTAAAACCAGCTTTCTAGAAAAGGTATGGAAGCATTCTTACTGGTAAATTCCATCTAGGTTTAATTTATGTATAGTTCTACTGATTTATTTTGCCTGGTTTTGTTTGGTAATGGCAATTTTTATTCATTTACATCAATGATGAGGCTTTTGAGACAGATACTAACTTTATATATATTTGCTGACATAGCAGGAAGCAGCTCAGGCAGATGCTCTTTCTTGGGAGGCCAAATACATACTCGCTCACCAATCTGTTCACTCTCTGTATCCTGGAATTGTTAACAAAGATGCTGTTCTATCTTACTGTCATAAACCAAAAATCAAACAAAAATAGTAATTCTTGCTTGGCATTTTTCTTTTGTGACCTGATTTGAGGATGAACAGCTCATTGCATGGGAGCTGCCAAGTTGCCTTTTGGTGTTTACAGTTTTGTTACTCAAATTATTGACAAAAGTCAAAGTGTTTTTAGGTCTTGGAAAGAATAACTTGTTAAGGTGTGTACTCAGCATGTGCAACATAGGCATGAAAAATGAAGGTTTTCCGGAACCTGAGGTTATAGGATAACATTTTCTAATTAAAATATCCAAATAAATGTGTGGATGGATAAAATGGGATGGGTGTATTATAGTTTTGAATATGTGTCAATGTTTGCTACTCACACTTCCTTTTTTTTTTTTCCTTGTATTTTGGTATCTCGTCTGTTCCTTCTGTTTTTCTGAGTTGGTCTAGCTGAACTGACTGGTGCTCTGTTCTCTTCATAGGAAGCCTTACATCGGGAACAAATGTTGGAACAGAAGCTGGCAACCCTTCAGCGACTGCTTGCTGTCACGCAAGAGGCTTCAGATACTAGTTGGCAGGTATCCGCAGGCATCCTTTTCCTTTATGGCCTGAAATATGCAGTGGCATGTAAATTTCAGCTATTAATTTACAAACAATCGGTGGGAAAACAGCAGCAGAAAGAATAAAAAGCTTATGGTGGTTCTCTTAAACTGTGCAAAAGATGATGTTTAATAAATTTAGTGATTATGTACCAGTTTGAAATTACTGTTAGTAGTAAGTACTCCAACAAAATTAAAGTCTTTAAAGCAGAACTCTACTGGAACTACCTAAAGCACATGTTAATTCTGAGGTGATGCTTCTTTTCTGCTAGGCTTTAATAGATGAAGACAGGCTGCTATCAAGATTAGAGGTTATGGGAAATCAGTTGCAGGCATGTTCAAAGGTAAGTAGTTCACTTAAAGTTGAATACGAGGAAAGCTGAAAGATAGCTCTTTGGAAGTGTTTCGAAATTAGCAAGTTGTAGGAAAGCAGTTGGAACATAAACTTTCCGAAGTGAGCCTGTGCAATTTTGATAATGTGAATAGCATGAAAACTGTAGATTTGTTCTGTATTTCATGGAATCACTTTAAATCTAGATAAATGGCTATTTTTCAGCATTTTGTTTTAGCCCAAACTGATTTCTTTTGTATATACATATAAATATGTACGTCGTGAAATGCAGAAAAGGAATTTCTGTCATCGGTGAGAAGCAACCATTCTGTCCTGTTTCCTATGGATGTTTCTTTCCAAAGAGGGATTTGAAAACAGGCATTATCAATGTGCTGTCTGATATTCAGAGACAGAGTGACAAGTATGCCCTGCCTTGATTGTTGTTTAGGCCACCTATGCCTGCCTTAAATTTTTGTTTTATTTTTAATTCCTCTCAACTACCTGTGTTATAAGAACTTTCTTTGCAGATTCTGTTTGAGGTCCTTCAGATGGGACCTCATAGGTTTCTGGTTTGTCAAATTGTAGGTCTCCTAGGCTTGACATTGTCTTAGCAATGTCCAAAAAAACCCACATAGTTTTCCTATAATCAAAGCTGATCATTGAATGTCTGTTGCCATACATACACTTAAAAAAATAACTGGTTTACACCCAGTCATGTCAAGAATCTTTGATCGCTGATTTGTCCATAACGTTTTCCCATCTACCAGAAATTGCTAAGCATTTTGTAATAGAACAAGTCTAATGTATTTAATCAGCAAAATACTAATTTGCATTTTATCTTCGTATCTGAATTATCTTACACATACAGAATCAAACAGAAGACAGTATACGAAAAGAGCTTATAGCATTACAAGAAGACAAACACAACTATGAGACAACAGCCAAAGAGTCCCTGAGGCGGGTCCTTCAGGAGAAAATTGAAGTGGTCAGAAAACTGTCTGAAGTGGAGGTATTGCAGTTTCATGCCTAGTCTTCTGGAAATGCTGAAACGGTTACAACTGCTGCTGCGTAGATCCCTGTTTTGTTGCCTGTAATACACCAGTATTTGTTGTGTTGTGGCACTTGCAGTATATTAAGTAGCAGTGTTCATTTCTCCCGTTGGACAATACTTAGATTGTTAAACAGTTAATGAGAAGCTGTTCTTTAAACTCCTTTGTGAAGCTGCCTTACAGAAGTTAGTATGTGTGGGAAGTAAGTGAGGGGAAAATGACATACGTGCATTAGGAAAAATGCTGTTAGACCTTGTTTAAACTGTAAAATTTATGGAAACGTAAGCTTAACCATTCATACAAATTACACTTAAGAATGAGCTTTTAAGATTGCAAAGTGTTGGACACTTTCTTCAAATAAGATTTCTGCCCCTATGGTATCTCTCGTTACTATCTTTTCCTTTATTTTCTCTTTCCATTATCATTTGCTATGTTCCCTTAGGTCAAGAAATATTGTAAGACTTAATTTTAAGTGCTCAAAGTGTCTAGCCTCTTCATGCTTTTTAGCGAATGCAATGCATATAGTGCTGTATTAACCTTATGAGATTTCAGTTAAATAACCCTTTTTATATTGCAGTAGTTCTTGACAGGTTTGTTAGTGGTTGGAGTTTTATGTTTATTTCCAGCTTTCTTCTCCTTTCCAATCCTATACTAAGAGAAGAATCTTCTGACTTATTTATTATACTTTTTCCTCTTTACTTTGACTCTTGGGGGAGAAATATTAATTTAACTTTAGTAAGAGATTTGCTTGAGTGCTTCCTGCCATGCACTTTTCTCTGCACACAGAAGAACTGGCTCCTGGTTGAAAGTTGCCCTTTAATAATTATTATATAGTGTAGTTTTGAATGCACTTTTGTTTAAAGGTGTTTTGGTCTGTTTTGGTGGTGAAGAACTAAGTCAGAGCTTGTTATAAAAAAAAAAAACCAAAATGTATGAAGAAACAAATCTCGAGCTATGAGGAGGAAATCTAGACACCATTTAGTCGTGCTGCTGTCACCAGCTGATGCAAACTTCTGGAGCATTCTTTGCCTCCTGAAGACCCAGCTGCCTCTTGAGGATGGGGATCTTAGTTTAGATGCCTTTCCACATGATGGAGTTCAGGAAAAGATTTAGAACACTTCCTGGGAGCCAGGTGGCTTATATGCTGTGTTAAATCCTCTTTTGCTGGGTGAAAGGTATGATGAAATCTATTACATTGAATCACAAAATATTATAAAACTTCCACAGTTTATCATAAACCAGAAGAGAATGGGGGAGATGGATCACACGTTTCAGTTCTTTATTCCTATTAATCACAGTTCATTGTATAACCTACTGTGGGCTTTTTGGTTTGGTTTTTTTTTTTTTTACACATGCATGAAGCTAATATATTTTCACATAATCTGTTCTTTAAGTAGAACATTACAAAGGTTTGTATAGATAGTGTTTTTGCCGGGACTTGATCTGTTTGTTTAGCCTTAATGATTAAGAACAAAGCAGTTAAATATTGTTAGTTACATATACTGTTTTGGAAAAAATAGATCAACTTCAGTGTTTGGTAGTTTATTAGCCTCTGTTTTTTTTATTTATTGCATAATAATTCTATCTTACAGCGGAGTTTAAGTAATACGGAAGATGAATGTACTCACCTGAAAGAAATGAATGAGCGGACTCAGGAAGAATTAAGAGAATTAGCTAATAAGTACAATGGAGCTGTAAACGAAATTAAAGATCTTTCTGACAAGCTAAAGGTAATGACAGAACCTCATCTGACTTATGATGATACTGTACCATAATACATGAACAAATAAATACAATTTGATTTCTAATGCAGCAATCAAATAAAGGTTAAGACACTTTTTCAACAACAGGTAAATGAAAGAAAGATGCCCATCATCTTTAACATATTCTTTTGGTTTACATTTAATGTACCTGAAAAGTGTCATCAGTTAAGTAAATTGCTGAAAAAGTTCCCATTTCGTTCACTTTGAAAGTTACCGTATTTTTGGAGTTGCAATATATTTTAGTAGGAAATTACATATGGTATAAAACTTTATATTCAGCTGCTTTTATATAGACAAATAACTTTCAACCTAAACATCTTAAAGTTAATGGGAATGAAAACTAGAATGAGAAATAAATTTGCATTTCCTGTTGCCTCTTTGTGCAGTTACAAGCATAACCTAGCCTACCACATAGTAGTAATATGGCTCGGCTTCCAGGGGGAAGGAGGAGTTGTGCTATCAGGTTTGCTATTAAACCAAACATCTAAGTATTTTAATATTTAAAGGTCCTTTATGCTGGAGAACAAAATAATCACAGTATGATAAAGCCTGTTCCCAAAGAGTCTCCAGTCTAGATAAGTCGAAGATGTGGAGGAGGAAGGTAGTAGTGTTCTCTTTGTAGACCTGAGACAGTTGTTGCATTAGTCTTGGATAAATACTGGAATTTGAACTTAGGTTCTTCGAGTCCTAGTTCAGCACCTCAGACAGAAGATTTTTCTTTCCAAATTAAAATGTTAAATTGCTGGTCTTAAGGCAATTGGTTTCCTAATTATGAGTTAATCCCTGATGGTGATGAGTATACACAGAAGGATCAAAATTGAAACTTATTACCTAGCTTTGAGGGAGAAGAGTCTTTGAAACTTACTGTCATGAAATCCAGCAAGGAAAAAGATGTGGCTTTCAATCAAGTTTGTGCAATGTACGTTCAGTTCAGAAGGACTCTGGGGTTTTGATTGATTTGAGATGCTGGGAGACTGTGGGTGTTTCTTAGTTCTTGGGCCCTGGTACTGTTCCTGTAAAATTTGGGTTCCTCAGACAAAACATTAGTTAAGATATTTTGAGATTCTTTCTCTCTGTTATTGTACTTGCAGTGAAATTTGTAGAAAAATAACAGCAGAAAAATTTTGCATCGTTTCCATTTGCTTCATCTGACCAGCAAAGAAAGTTACCTATGTGCATTTAGTTATACAAAAATCAAGGAAGTCTGTTCCTTTACATGTTAATTTTGATTTGTTTGGGGATTTTTTTAATCTTCTTTGAGCAGGTAGCAGAAGGAAGACAAGAAGAAATCCAACAGAAAGGACTGGCTGAGAAGAAAGAATTGCAGCATAAAATAGATGAAATGGAAGAGAGAGAGCAAGAGCTTCAAGCAAAAATAGAAGCTTTGCAGGCAGATAATGACTTCACCAATGAGCGGCTAACTGCTTTACAAGGTTAGTCACTAGTGGGGAAGAAACTTTGATTATTTGTTTTTCTTTTAATCTGTGAAATATCTTTTTTTTGGACTTCTGTTTACAGTACGGTTAGAACATCTTCAAGAGAAAACTCTTAAAGAACACAACAGCTTAGGTAGGTGTGATCAGTTTCTTCTTTCAAGCTGGTGTCCCGATGTTCTTTTCAATTACTTTTATTATAATAATCTTGTAGTCTAGGAGTCTGGCCAAAGAATAACGTTTGACACCTATGCTGGTAGTGCATTCTTGGTTATCACTGAACATTGAAAGACGTGTGGCCACAACCGAGCGCCAGTAGAGGGCACTGCTGTTGTGAGTGTTCAGGCTTCTGGGTCATTGCTCAATTTAGGGCTCTGCTTGTGCCCCTCAGCTCCAAGATTTTTGAAAGTTTTTACATATACATACATATAAAAGGACTTTTAAACTATATATATATGTAATAGGCAGTCATTCTATAGATGATAGTAACCTCTTATACGTTTGAACAAACCGGAACATGATCTGTAGTGCAGGAAAACAGATTAAATTTTGCCTGTTCTGTTTGATTAGATTAGATACTTAAAAGGAGGAGGTAGTATGAAAAGACAGATGCATTTCACAATGCTGTATTTATAAAGAAAGAAAACCCAAAACATTTTCTTTGGTTCCAGAAATAATACCCTTTCTTAATCCTAGGCATACAAGTTGACGACTTCATACCTAAAATTAATGGAAGCACAGAGAAAGGTAGTGTATCTTAAGGCTACCTTTTGTCTTATGGTTGATGTTTGAAGTTGAACAAATTCAAAATGTTTTCTAAAATTTTACTTTGAATAGTAGTCTCTTAAAAATGAAATTGAATTTGTCCACTCCTCTGACCTGCTTAGACTTTCAGTCTAGGTGTTTTCTGTAAAACGTAATGAACCAACTTGGAAGTCGTCTTTTTTTTTTTTGCTTGTTTTTGATGGGCTCTCACTGGAATTAGCAGGAATCTACTGAATGATGTCAGGCTTGTGACACAAGAAAGTGGAATCCAAACTCATTACTTTTTTCCTCTTAATTTTTTTTTCCCTTGCAACACAAACATACACCATTTTTCTAGTAAATTGGGTATGGTAAGTAAAGTCAGCAAAACATATTTTTATTTTTTTTCCTAACCATAACATATGAAAAATGTGAGTATATGAAATATATAAATAGTGAAAACTAACTTTTTAAAACTCAGGAGTGTACTTATCTAAAACAGGAATGAATACAGATTGAACTAACTGAAGGGATTTTTTTTAAAGACCAATTAGTTAAAGCTAAGTATTTTAACTAACGTGTCTTAACATACACGTGAAGCTTTTTGAATGAAATTGATAAGAATATGCCCAATATCACATAGAGCAAAGATTATTCCAGTTATGATTCTGAATTCACTGAATTGTTCCATTGACTAAGATATATTTGTCCTCTTATGTTAATTTTAAATTTTTCCTAGCTTTCTTCAGCATTGGTTGTGTCTTGCTGGATAACGTAAACTCTGAGGAATGGTGGTAGTACTAGTTGGAAGGATGGGGCACTGGCATAGAGAACTCGTGGTTTTCACTAAAATTCACAGTGTTGAAGGATTACTGTATACATTTTTGAAACAAAATTTTAAAACTCTATGCTCTAATTCTTAGCTTTTTACCTTTTTTTTTTTTTTTTAATTACCATAAATGAAGAGCTTCTTAACTAGGGAGACTAATAGCAAAGTAAGAGGCATAACCTCATGTCTATTTCTTATTTGGAGCAGGAGGAGCGATCTGTTAAACACTGACAGGAACTGTACCAAAACCTCCCCTTAAATGAAGTACTAGTTATCCCTTAATGTCTTAGCATTTTAGGCACTGAGCTGTGATGCACACTGAGATTAGCAAGCAGGAAACTTAATGTCTGTTCCCCGTTCTCTGGACTGCCACCCTTTGTTTTTAGATAGATTGATCCATCTTGCTGATGCATGATTTTAGGATGGTAATCCTCTTAACGCTTGATGGAATGGTTAAGAAAGAAACTTGCTTTTGATTTTTTTTTTTTAAAAATCTTCCACCCCAGAAAATAGTTAACTTCTTTACAAAACAAAACTGAGATACTATATTAGGCATTGTGATTCTTCATTCTAATCATGTAAACTGTAAAAAGACTTTGAAAGTTAGGTTGCTGAAGGTTATTAGAAAAACATGTAATACTGTGAACAAAAGTAGCCTAGAGCTAAATTGAAACATTTAGTAAACGCTTTCAAGCTTCAAGTGCAAATACATATTGTTTTATAGAGACATAATTGATAACATCACACTAAAGATGATTTTTTTTTTTAACAAACCCTTTTTTGTTTTAAAATTGTTGGTAGGAATGTCATGTTACTTTTTTATATACTGCTACCTCTTATCAGTCTGAGTTTAAAAATTGTATGAAATATTTCAAAATTGAATTCATTATTATGGATTATAACAAATATCATTGTATCACTGATGTTCACTTTTTTGTCAAAGTTGAAAAACCAATCTCTTTTTGACTTCTTTTGGATTGCGTAAGAGTCAATGTCATCTGGATGGATGCATGAAAATACAGATTCCTCCATCCTATGAGTAACAGTAGAACTTGTGCTTAAACCTGGGAGTTTTAGGAAGCTGTCTGCCAATTTCTTTTTCTTTATGAATATGGACAACATATAACTGCTCATTCAAGTTGCCTTTCTGTGTATTTATACAGTCTATCACCTTTTTCCGTCATGCATCTACCATGCTATTTTATTATTCTATATTTTAGCGTAGTTTTCCATTATGCTGTCTGCCGTACCACATTCTTCTGCATCTCTGCTACACCTGGCCCATCCACATTTCTCTGGCGTTTTTACAGCTTGCTGGCCTGTGTTCTCCTCATGACAGTCTGTCCCCTTCGGTATCTTCCTGTCCTTTATCTAGCCCTCGTATAATGGCAGATGGGCAGTAATTTTCTCTGCCAGATTTTGGATTTTGTTCTCTTGAAAGCAGCAGGAGGCAGTTACTGGGTTTTTTTGCTGAGTAGTCTTGCATTATTTTAGAAGAGCTAAGAATTTAGGGTCTATAATGTAGATTCAGCAACTTTGGCAGTGAAAGAGGTTGTGGATATTTTGCATAAGGAAAAGACTTCACAGTTGAAGGCAGAAGTCAGAAATTAATTTTTTTGTGTGTGTGCTAACTAGCCTGTAAGGGAATAAAAAAGTTTCCTTTACTTGTATGCAAAGGTATACATACCTTCCCCCTCCATCGCCGTCGGAGGAAAATGGTATAACCATGTAAAATCAGTATGCTTTTTTAAGATTCCTTTTGTCTGTCTTGCAAAACTTCAGGTCAAGTCCTCAAGGTGTGTTTATAGGCATACTATCTAGCCGTTGCAAGAATAAGGATTTTACATTACTTTTTTCCTGTGGATGTCCATAACTTTTAAAAAGACCTGTACTCTGAGTAGAGGAACTAAGAACTCATGTTACAGCCTCTCTAGAGGCTTTTTATATTGGAGTGTATTAAGATGGTGATAGTCAGGCATTCGTTTTCTCTCATTGCACGTATGGAAATTCTGGTGCAGAAGAGAGTAACTTGCTTATACACCAAGCCACTCACAAAGGTTGTGTAGAACTGAATTATTTCAGTAAGTGATACATTTCTCAGTGAGTTGCACCACACCTGGCTTTCATATTTAAGTTTTGTGAGCCGTATATTATATAAAGATAGATATGAGAAATTTGTATACGGTCACTTAGAGGATCATGTAAAAAGGCTAAAAAAAAACCCCAAACAGTTTAAATGTGGAAAACAAATGTTATAGCCACGGTGCTGTCTTTTAAAAGCCCTGTCCTTGTGGGTTAGAAAAAAGTTCATTACTTAGAGTAACTTTGAAATATAGTAAAGCTTAGTATTACACATTGGACCTTAACAGCTAGGCTTCCCTTACCAGAAGCTAAGGATTGAACAATTTCGTTAGAATGTTACACATTTTGCCAGTTTGCGTACTAAAAAGCAGCCTTTTCAGCTTGCTAGGTTCTTGAGGTCAGAGGATTTTTGAGGTTCTTTAGAAAGGAAGTGTTAGCACCTTTTTACTTGAAGAGATGCAAGATTCTGATGGAGCTGGGAGCTGAAGAAGGTCACATAGGAGGACTTGGGTATACCTGGGAGTCGAGGCCGGTTTTAGGATCTCTACTGTAGAACTGTCCATTCAAAAATTGTTGTTTCTGTGCAGTGAAACTTTGTTTAAAAAGTAAAGGGACATACTCAGCAACACTTTTAAAATAAAAGTTTTTCATTTCAAGAGGGTGTTAGATATGAAGAATAAACATGAAGACTAAAGAAAAACTTATTAAATGCCCTTTTAAAGCTAATAACTGCTGAAAGATACAGGTTAAATGTTTCTTATTTCTTCAGTGCTTGGATCTGGTATTTGCAATTATCTGTGTCTGATTATGAATTAACAAATGGGAGGAACTAGAGGCATCAGTGCTATGGAGTTGCATGTTTCAGTAGTGTATCATCTTCTGTATTCTAAATTTGTTGTGATTTATATATCACTTATGTGCATTGATCTTTTTGCCAAAAATACGAAGTTGTCAATGAAAATTTAGTTGAAGTCATTTGTCACCACCTAACTTGAAAGAGCAATACAGCAAATGCCAAATGCGGGATGTTTGGACTTCTAGTAATTGGTTCTTAATAAATTTTATTAAATGAAGGTTGGTTTTTTTTTAAATAGCTTCTATTGAGGTAAGGGGCTCTTTGTTATGCTTAAGAACTGCTATTAGATTTTAGTATTTAAAAGTACCCTCTGAAAATGCAGTTAAAGTACTACTTTCTTCTGACGAGTTCAAGAGAGTAATCTATTTTCTAATATCACTCAGACATCATTTCAATTACATGTCTTGTCTGCTTGCATATTAACTCAGATTTCAAAAGTTCACTGTAAATACACAATAACAAATATTGTTAATATGCCTTTCAAATTTTTTGTTGCATCAATTTGAAAATGGTAAGAAGATATAAACTTAAGTGTTTCTTTCTTTACTAGAGCACTTTCTTTCAAAGAGTGGAGGGGACTGCACTTTTATTCATCAGTTCATAGAATGTCAGAGTGAGTACAAGAGTGTTCATCACATTTGCTTTAAAAACAACAGAAAACCCAGAAAAGGTGGATAAAAACCAGGATTTGTCACTAGTATGTAATATTTCTGTAGTAGCAGAAATTTTCTAAGCATAGAATTGTGGCATTGTGATATTAAGCAGATGCCTGTAGTGGTAAGGATATCTGTGCTCTTGCAAAGCAATGGTCACGTTGTCTCTTCTTAGCAGTTAATCCGTTATTGTCCTCTGACCAATAGAAGGGTGGTAATGTTGCCACGCGATGTTTAAAACCGAGTGTAATTTTTCATCTGTTATGAATTAAAAAGTTGAAAGCCTAACACTGTCGGCTTAAGCAAACATCACAAGCAGCAGATAATAAGGACAGAGATACGGTAATGATGCCTTTTCTTCATTTCACATATCTATAATTTATCTGATAATTAAAGTTCCTACACATTCTTCAAATTAGTTCTTACAAAGAACAAAAAGGAAAGCAATACCTTAATTTTCATGTGGAAATCTAAGAGATTCATTTAAGAAAAACAGAACATAAATATGCAATACCAATCTTTAGAAAGATGTGTTATTCTGGAATGAGAAACATGTTTTTCAAAGCAAATGGCTTTTGAAAATGAGTAATAAAACATCACAGTCTGCATATCTGTACTTAAAGAAAAACTTAAGATGTTAATACTTTTTGTCCACTGAGAGAAAAATTATCGTTAGGATGAAGAGAGAAAAGTGCTATTAAACTTCAAAGAAAACTCCTTTGTAGCATAAAGAATTATTTTTCAACTTCAGAGTTTACAGAAGTTATGTACCTGAAGTTGAGCAGAGAGAAGTATGTATAAGCAGAAATAAGACAATATCTTTTTTTGACATTATGCCCATTGGACTCTTCTCTTTTAAATTTCAATAAGGAAGTACAACAGATTTGTTTGACTTCACTCCTTGTGATATGGATTGCAGTGCTATAAACTGAGTGACAGGATACTGCTAATGTTTGTCTAAGAAAATTTAAACACTATTTATTTGAAAAATGTTTATTTTTAAAAGTGAATGGTAGCTGTCTTCTGTCAGGCTGAAGTTTAAAATAATTTCAAATTTTGTAAAGATCTTCAATGAATCCTCTTTATTCAGTACATAAAAATGAACTGAAGTTAAATGTTTGAGTAAAAATATGTTTTGTCTAGAGTGAAAATTAAGAACACACTGAGCGATGTTCAAATACAAATCGGTTGCCTGTTTTCATTGTTTGGATGTTGGCGTAACCCGTTTTAGCAAAACTTGTATTGGTATCACTTCTGCAAACTAAACGTGGTCAGTCTTCTCGCTGTTGAGAAGCAAAAGCGACCATCAGGATCTAGTAAAAGATTCCGACATGCAGCTGAAGTAGTAATGAGAGTAAAATACAGATCAATTTACTTATGCCTCCCCTTTCTTGAGAGACTGAAAGCTAGATTAAAGACACTGTGAGGCCTCGATAGCCTCTTTTTTAAAAGAATGAATAAGAGTTCAAAGGGTTCGGTATTCTGCATTTTTTGTGACTGTATGTTTTTACTATCTAATCAAGAACAAACGAGATTCCAAGTCAGCAGCTCATGTATTTATTTCTGGACTGAAAGTTTGCCTTCCCCACATTCAAATATGTTTAGTCAGGCCCCACCGAATCAGGAGGTTAAAAAACTGCAAACTGCGGGCTCTGTTATTTCCATTTCATCTGTAAGGGCTGCCCTTCAGTCCTCCTCCTGCTCTTTGCCCTCTGCAGCAGCGAGGGTTGGGAACTACTGGGGAGAAAAATTACAGTTTCGGAGATCGCCAGGAACTGGAGTTTTAAGCCATGCAGCAAATAAGTGTAGAACCATATCATAAAGATTGGCAATATTGAGAAAGAATATATAGTTCATCATATGATACTATGCTTTTTTGCCCAGGGGTTTAGGTATTGGGAAAGGAGCGGGTTTATTATTTAAAAAATAATAATACGATAAAAATCCCAGAAATAGGAGTCACTCATTGAAGTTGTGTTATGTAGGGTTTGCTGTTTTGTAATAGAAGCAAATTAAAACTATAGGCTCTGCAAACCATAAGAGAAATCTAAAAAGAAAGGAGAATTGAGACAACTGTGCAGTTTGTCTAGAAGAGAAGGTTCTGACTAGTGCTGGTGCAGCGGGGAAGGTACGCACCCCCGTACTTCTGGGGAAGGAGCACTTAAATGGGAAAGCACAAGCAGAGAAATGAGGAAAACCAGCTTGAGTCAGGGAAGTGGAGTATGTAAGATAGCACAAGAAGGACAATTAGATGGTTAAGCAATCTAGTATTCTATACAAACAGTTGCTACAGAGGTATAAGGTAATTGAAAGTGCTTGTCAGTGAAGAGCAACCAAGACCTCTCAGGGTACTAAAGCTACAATTTTTTTGCTGGGAGAGAAACAACAGGACACTAAAATCTTATTCAAGCTGCAATGCAACTGCTTAACTTGGGTAGCATTGTTTGTAAAATCCGGCTCTGTAGGGTTTTTAAAGCTACTTTTTATTTATTTTTATTTTTTAAGCGGAATACGGCGCATGCTATCATCCAGTAACGCGTCCTGATCTCCCCCATCTGCAGGATGTTATGAACTCTTGCTCTGCATGAGCTGGGAAGCCCGTTACTTCCTGACCATGGCATCCAGTTCGCTTGTTGCTCATTTCATAACTTTTTGTTGGTGACCGCTGGTGAAAACAGTGACATTGACAGCAAGAGTCGTCGTGCTTTTCGATTAGTCCACGATATGAGTTCTTACCAAAAATGGTGATGACGTATAGATGAAAGAGAGATTTGGTGCCCTTCCTATCTTTTGCTCCAATCTAATTCTTCTTTATTTGTGTCCTTATTTTTTTTCCTCATTTTGTGATTTTTTTTTGCATTTATGATTTTAAATGCAAGTCAATTTTTTGCTTTTTTACTAAAAAAATCTCGATTCAGGGAAAAAGTGGATTGATTTAAAAAAAAAAATCAAGTTTATGAAGTTGCCTGAAATAGTAATATGAAAAGATGCAGAGATCTGAAAAAGGGAAGTTTTAAAGATACAAGTACGTCTGCTTTTACTTTCTGATTGTTGTCTGGATTCTGCTGGTTTTAGTGACCAGGGCAGTAACAGAGCGCAGAATAAGATTCCATGCAGTCCAATGACATCAACATCCAGTTTTCTGTTTATTATCTAAATATACACAGGCATGCTGAAATAAACTACTTTTTGTTGGCTCTGAAATATACTAATGCTAGCATTCTTAAAACACAGAGAATGCTGACTTGGTTTGTAAGCTGGGAGAGGTGTCGGTGTCAAGTGAAAAACACTGGCTTTACCAGCTTGGGGTCTTACTGGGCGAGGGGACTGGTGTGCTACTGCTGCACTGCTTTGCTGAAGAAATAGTGTCAAGAAGAAGAGTTTTGTGCAAATGTTGAAATTCATAAAGGACATTAGAAAACAGTAAGCCACCATGGAGAAGAAAAAAAAAATTTAAGTCTGCAGATTTTTTAGTCATAGGAATTGAGAATTCTTAAAAGCATAAAGAGCTGCTGCAGAGGTTTCAGTTTGGAAAAGCATCTGGGTCAAGAAGGCCAGTTTCTTTGGTTTGTACTGTAATTATTCCGGTTTTAACAGTTACTGAATTGTGAAAACTCCAAGATCCATCAATTCATAATGCTAAGTTTTCTTCTGTAAACTGATTATAGAAGGCTGTTTTAAGCTAACAGTGCAGCGTAGGTGAGGTGTTGCCCCTTCAGATGAAGCAGGTGACAGCTGCTTTGAGCGTATGGGGTTTGCATTCAGCTAATTTTTTCAGATATATGGGCAGAACTCCTCAGCTGCTTTCTTGCTGCCTTCTTCCCCACCACTCCTCCACCCTCAGTTGAGTCCTGGAATAATCACATATGAAGACTTTGGTTTAGATTTTTTTTTTTTTTTAAATGGAAGAGGGCTCATGATATCGCTGGGTAACTCGTCACTGGTGGCTGCAGTAACTCGATTCCCTCCGCGGTGCCTTCCTCAGTCTCGCAGTGACTCTCTCCAGCTCGGACGAACTTGAGACTGTTCTGAACTTAGATGATGAGTGATCTCCTACAGCTCTTGAGACCTGAAGCCAATCCTGAAAATCCAGTGTGCTGTTCAGTGTATTTCTGAAGCAGGATCTGTAAAACGGTGTAGGAATGCAGGAGAGTATTTGTAGATAAAAGTAGACGGAGGGAATTTCTCCCTTAGACTGGTTTGCCTGCTGTGGGAGAGGGAAGGGGACAGGACGAGCTTTTGACCATGCAAACCCTTCTTCAGATCTCAGAGTTTTTTTCTATGAAAGCTTGCCTGCTAGCTAGGGTTGAAAAAGATATCTCCATGCAGATGTGCTGCCTCTGTCCTTAGATTGTCGTGGTTACAGCAACATGCCATCGGAGGAGTACAGAGACTTCTTAATCTTCAGAGATACTTGAAGCTGGAAATGCTGACTAAAGCTCGCTATTTCTTTTTAATTAAAAAATTGAAAAGAATTTACTGTCATCCAGCTTCCTTAATCTGACCTCTCCTGCGTGCGCTGTTCGTCCAGTCGTCTCTGCGTCTCACTCCCTGTTAACAGCGCTTGGGGTCCCCAGCAAAGCGGGTTCCCTGCTGGTGTCGGGGATCCGGCAGGAGAGCGGAGGCAGAGGCAGCTTCCAGCCTGGTGTTTCAGTGGGTGTTAACAGCTTTCAACATTGTCTAAATTGCAAGATCTACTGCATAGAAATCGATTATGTGGTCTGTAAGATATGTCACCCTCCATAATTTTGCATGTTGGCATCGCTAGCTGGCTGTTAAGGAATTTAAAATAATGAAATCTCTGAATAAGAAAGTAATTAATTAATGGTTCAATAGTTCTTTTAGTGTCTTTGATTAATCCAAACCTGTTCTTCCCTTGGTCTCACTGTTTGCCTTCATGTCCTAGCTGGAGTTAGGATGAAGTCAGCAATACAGTCTCAAATTCCATGTTTTAGGTTTTTATGCACCTGACACACATGAATAGACTTCCCTGTCAATGCTATATGTAAACTCAACTTTTGTCAACCTGAATGTGAAGCATGCACAACTTTTTGGAAGTTTATGCAGCTCTCTGACAGTTTCAAGCTAAGAAAGGCTATTTCTGTGTACCTTTCATGGGCGCTGTTAAAGCAGTTGCGATGCGGAGGTGGCTTCTCAATTGCTCTTTACTGTGGCATATTTCTAGATTTCTACAGTGTGTGGTGGATATCTATTTCAGGCAACCAGCTCTTAGAATTCCTTTTTTGATAACTATAATTTGAGAAATGTATGAATTATTTATTGCTCCCAGTTAGATTTTTTTTAAAAGTTCATAAAAATTAATTTTCCTAACGTCTCATTAGTGAACTGAAGCATTAATAATGTAAGCTAATAAATTGTAGAAGAAATAATTGCGCACTTTATCACAAAGTTCCAGTGGGCTTGTGTGCTCTGTTTCATTATTCCGTGCCAGAATAAAGTTTTTGTTCAAGCCCGAGTAGGAAGTAATATTATCAGCTTTTAATTTGGTCATGGAATGTGGTCTACGTAGATGTGTGCAGGGAAAAGCTTGCTTAATTTGAGCTTGGAAAGTAACACTTATTTTGTTTGGCAGACAAGATCATAGATGAAGGACATCTAACCAAAGTGGAAGAAACAAAGCTTTTGAAAGGTTAGACTTCTGGATTATTTGACTGTTTTTGAAGCATGTCTTTTATGTCACTTCAGTGCATGTTCTGTCTTAAACTAGCAGTTTGGGTTTTGTTGAATAACTGAATTAAAAAAAAAAATTAATGAAGGGAAGGTATATTGTTTACTGAACTCTGCTCCAAATGCTATTGTAAGGTAAAAAGATTTAAAGGAAACAATTTTTGAAGACTGAGTGCATGAAATGCTAGTCTCAGTTCTGACTGAGTTCTTACCTCAATGTGCATTTAAAAAAAAAAATATAATTTTTTGTAAATTTATTTAAATCTTTAGTGCCTGCATAAATTTCAATCAGGTTTTTGTCTTTATTGTAGGACTAAATAGAAATGTTTGGTCTCATTTTAAGTTTTAAATAAAAGTGTATTTTCATTTGATTTTTTCTAACTTACACCCTTATAACTTTAAAATAACTGTTAACCTCCTAAACGTGCCTTTTCCAAGTAAAATATAAGTATGCATCTCTAACTCTTTTCTCTTCTGTATAAAACAAGTGAAATACAAGGATCTAATTAGAAAAGATCATCCTTATCTTGCAGTGCCAAAATCAGGAGTGCCGGAAAGTGTGTAGATCAGTATTGCCTGTGTGTCTAATAACGTAAGATTGTTCGGGCTTGGAGGCTGACTCCACTTTTGTAGCTTTTTATTAACGTCTGGACATACTAACTTATCTCTTTACCCTCCGTCCTTCTGCAAAGTGTTACTGTATTGAATAAATGGTAGCTTGGTAAAAGTTCTGGTATTTTAGAGACTTTTCAGTTTATCTTCTCTTACCTTAATGTATGAAATTGCACCTTTGAGGACGTGAGTAAGCTATAGACAGCATGCCATATTTGGCAAAAGAATGCATACAATAACTGTAACGTAACACTTGCATGCCAGTTATCTTGCAAAGCAGTGAGCTATTTTTAGTGTTTGTTAATATACTCCAACTCATCGAGTAAGTATGACATCAACACATTTTAATATACTTCATCATTTTGGTTATATTTATTCAGCTCAGTTTTATTATGGGAAATAGGGACAACTGCTGTGAAATAATATAGTATGGGAACGAGTTTTGTGCTTATGGCTCTGGTTCCAGAATAGGAAGCAGGTTTCTAAACCATTTCTCTTTCGGACTTCTGCTGTTTCAGATGTAGAAACTGATGCATCTTTCCTCCAGTGCCTAACCTGGTTCCTTCTTTGGGGGGGAGGATGGGAGGGAGGAAAGAGCTGGTGTACCCGAGGGTGGGAGGAGAGAGAGCCCATTCAGCGGCTGGAACTTGCCCTGTTCCTCCTGTTTCGCAGAGCAAGAAAGCTGTGTTTCCCTGTGTGACCAGATATGGTAAAGTTAGCTGGGTACAGATACTGCTCAGCTTAGGGCTTCTGGATTGGCCACTAATATAGACGACATGGGTGAGGCTTTTAGGATATGCTTTTCTTAATACTTTAAAAAGAATGTATTACTCGGTTTAGTGATTATTACAGTTTTAATGGCAATCTTGTGAGCTTGTTTCTATATGATACTTGTGAAATGCTTTGTATTGTAATGTCTTCAGATATTAGTTAAAAACCTTATTCCTAAAAATAGGGAAGTACCCTTTTTGTTTTAGCAAAAGACCACCTCCAAACCCCAAGTTTTTAACTACTTCAGTTGTTAGGAGCTTTGAAGTCGGCTGAAGTCGTAGGAGATGTGTTTGGCATAGCTGCCGGGTCCGAACCCCTAACGGGCTTTAGGCGTACGGGTGCTTTCCCCTTCTCCCTCTCCAGGGATTTCGGTTACATTAAGATAGGAAGAGTCTGGCTCTTGGTCAGCTATTTGTTTGTACGTGCCTTCTTCTGTTTCATGTGCAAGTGGATGTTATTCTGGCACAGAGAAATAGAAAACTTTTCATGTTAGATGAAGAAAACTTTTTTTTTTTCCCTGTTAACCTGTCTGTGTTGTGTTCTCTTGCTGATTTCCCAGTGGGAGTGCACAGGTTGTCTTCAGGTTCCACTTCACTTCTTTCATTTTGGGGGTATTTCGTTCTGTTTGTTCTCTTGTTATTTGAAAAAACAATGCACACAAGCTTTCTCATTACTCCTTTGGTTTTTACATATTTTCATATACTAACCCTATTGGTATAACACACTTGATTTATTTGTTGCTGTGCATCTTTCTGCCCGTGTCCTGGTACTTTTTTGTTGCATCTACAGTATCTATATGTGAAGAAATTAGTGTTCACTGTGCTTTTCTGCATGTATGGTAGAAGTAAAGTCTGTATACTGGGAATGTTGTAATGATGCCTTTGTGTATATATATATCTCTATATATCTATCTACCTGGAACCTGAGACTGAGAGGAAACCTCTCTTAATCTGTGGGTGGGCATCGATGCTGTCAAACCAAGGCTCTGCATAGTCAGCCAAGAAAGGCTGCTTTATGTATAACCTCATGTGCATATTGGTGATGTGGTTCCTTGCTGACAAACTTACTGTATTTGTCCACGCCAGAGATGGTGTGCCTTTGTTTAATGGACCCATCAGAACTAAACTGGAATGGTTATTTAAAAAAAAAAAGGGGGGGGGGGGAAGATTACAGACCCATAAAGTATTTAGATTCTGAGCCAGGGGTACTTCTGTGTGGGAAAAGGATGCACTAGTGTAATTAAGTTCCCTCAACTTTTGAAAATGTCTGCTCTCCATTAAAAATCTAGAACTGGCTAAAAAAAAGGGCAAAACAAAAACAACTGTGTGGCTTCACTAAGCTGCATGTAATAATGTGATGAGTTGTGTACGAACAGATATTTCATGAAGGTATTTTTTGATGGAAAGGACATAGACTGCCTTCTCTTAATACAATCGGAACTGAAAATTCTTTCTAGAAATTAATGTATTCATTTATATTGCTGTGATTCTTTACTGGTTCATACCACATTTTTTACAGTACAGTAGATACAAGACCTGTTGCTATTATTTTATTTGTCCAAAATACTGAAGCACAGTTTTATTCTTAACAGCAGTTTCTTTCTGACTTGTTACAGTATCTGCATTGTTCTAGTTTTCTTTTCTTATTTGTTCCCTGATTGAGTCAGCTTTTGCACAGAGTTCCAGCTGGCAAGAGTACAGCTTTAACAAAAGTTCAAGCTGTGCATGAGACAGTTGCATCCCCTATTAGATGCTAGACTAGATTAATGACTTCAGTGATGCCGAATCCATTTTAGCCTAGGCTTACATAGAAATAGGCAACCACCAGGTTTTTAAGGGTTTCTTCAACTATGTTGTTTTCTGTCAACATTTAGCAATAGAAAGAGACTGAACAAAGCATTTACTGATTGTAGTCGATTTTCCTTGTCTCTTACAGAGAATCAAGCAAGAGTGAAAGAATCTGATTTGTCGGACACTCTTAGTCCAAGCAAGGAAAAAAGCAGCGACGACACTACAGGTGAGTGTTCAGCTGTGGTTTCTGTTACATCTAATTGGTTTGCTCATGATTAAGTGATTTAATTTGTTTTCTAAAAGAGCGGAGAACGTGTGTGTTATGCGGAGCCAGATACAAGCTTAGAGCAAGTATTGTCTATTTTGCAACTTCACAATTAACTGTTGTAAAGTGAGAAGAACATAAAAGCTTCTCTTCGCTTAAGAATGCGTATATGAAAACCATCTCCAGTCTACCTGCTCTCTGAAAGGTGTGGTTTTTTGGTTTTTTTTTTTAGATGCCCAAATGGATGACCAAGATCTAAATGAACCTATTGCTAAAGTAGCTCTTCTAAAAGGTAAACAAATGTGGTTTTGTAACTTCAGATGCATAATCTCTATGTATCTTTTTGTCTAGCTGTTTTTTATCAAATGTGCATTGAAGTAGAGTGCTGAAATGCAAATGTTTTAATCATGGCAGTATGGAAGAGTTGCATTTAAATATCAATAATGATTCCATTGGCTGATGTGATATAAAAGCATACCTCTGAGTGTTAGCATAGAAACAATTTGTGCTTCAAGTTTCTGCACTCACCAACACTGTTCTAGGAGTTTACACGTTATAACTTCAAGTAGAGCTGAGAATTCAGCATACACTTAAGTTAGGGCTAATAGCTGGGGGAAGGAGGGATTGTTCCATCACTGACATATTTTAAGCATTGCCAAATTTTACTTACATGGTTTCCATCACTGTCAGAAATGCTTCTGTTAGTTTGCACCTGATGGGTTAAAAAGAACATCTAAAAATCCTTTTTTGGTTAACACACTCAAGATTTGAATTTCCTGTTATAACTGTATTTACAATGATTGCTGAGCCTTAGCTTTGCACTTCATAGCTACAAAATTAATTTTATAACTGCTCTTTGCACTGAAGGAATATTCTTTAAAACTTGATTAGCAAGCTAATGTTTATATATTCATGAGCTGAACAATTTTGTGGGATATTGATTAGTCGTTACATTTAGCATACTGAAAGTTATTTTTATGCTTTATGTACAAGTAGACATTTGATAAAATCTGTAAAATGATGCTTACATTGGGATCACAAGTAAAAAGAAGTCACGGTTCTTCATGGTTCAGAAAGACAAGAAACATTTAGGAAACCTGTAAAAGAGCTTTTGTTTCTCAACTGCTCAAAAGAGCAGTTGTTTACATTTCTCTAATTTTATGACAGAAGGACTTCCAAAAATTGCATTTATTATATATGTGTCCAAACAGCAAAACTAAAACTGAGTTTGATATTTTTCAGCGGATGCTAGTTCAGCAAAGCAGTTTAAAAAGGCGTGTTTGAGATACTGAGCACGTTCCATTTGTGGGAATATGGGATATGTGGAATATATAGCTTCAAACACCTATATTGTCATATGGGGAAAAATGTCTCATGCTGCAGGCTTGACTTCTATGCATATAGCTTTTCTTATACAATATATTAATAAATCAAAGTAGTTAGCTAAATATTTTAAACAGCTCTACACTTTTTTAAAAAACCAAGCAATCATGGTGGGTAGTGATTTTTCTACCTTTATGGACTCTCAAAAAAAAAAAAAATTGGTGAGAGTGACTGCTCCCATGCAGCCAAGTGAAGACTACCCATAATTCGCTGGATTTCTTAGCTGTCTTCTGCAGACACATTAGAAGTAGTCCATGGGCCCCTCAGGCTGGAACCCACCGGTTCCTCAATTCTCCTTCTATGCAAGTGCAGCCTCCCTGAGTTCTGTCAGCAAGGTTTGTTTAACAGCCCAAGACCGAGCTAAGGCCGCTGTCAGCATGCTGCTGCCTGGATGAGAACAGTCTCCTGTCACGGCAAAGGTCAGGTGTAGTCATACTGTCTCTGGCCAGGGTATATTCAACTAGCAGGGAGGGTTAATTGAATTCTTAAAGAACTAAAATCAAGTTTTCTGTAGTATCATGGAAGCAGCCTTTTGCTAATGTGGATGCTGTCGTTGCTTCATCTGTCTTTACCCAGTTGAAGATTTAAACCATAACCATTACTAAACTTTTAAGTGAATAGGTAGAAAAATACCTATTTGCATAGACCACTTTGCTATTGAATTACATATTGTAATTAACTAAAATAATTGGAATAACTCTTTTTCTCTTGAGGCTATTTATGGGCATTCCTATTTTGCTCTCATGAAACCATTAAAAATATCTGTACAATGAATCATTTGCCCTCGTAATTTTTGCGAAGAGCCTGTAAACCCACAGTTTTGCTTGAGGTTTTGTCAGAGAGCTACTTCATATGCCTGACTTTGCCCTAAAAAGGATCTTATTTGCCACAGAAAGACTTTTCAAGTGGATTTGTTATGCAGCCATGTAATTAAGGAAGAGTGAGAACATTTCTGATCTGGCAGCTGTTTGGAATGCGGAAGCGGTTGCTGAAAAAGCAGCGTTCCTTTTTGTTTAACTGTTGGAATTTACAAAACAAAATAATGGAACAAGAAAATGATGAGCTAGAATAAATGAATGAGGGTTTTCAAACTGTTGTCTTTGACCCTTTTTTTTTTTTTTGGCACCTTGTTGTAATTAATGACAGAATTCCTTAGACTTCTCTGAGAACAGTTAGTCCAACGCTGAGTACTTCTGGAAATTGCTCAAATACTTTTTTAATTGCAGCCTTTTACGTTGGTTCTCAAACCAGGTTTTTGAGATGTGAATTTGCTTCTCGAGGGAACTAATTCTAAGCCTGATGATATTTAGTAGCTTTATTATTTATAAACAGAGCAATCATACTCACTAAGGAATTTTTTTCAAAATTAGAGTTAGCACAGAAACGATGTTTGCTTTGAACTAGGCATTGAAGAAATTTTCAGTTTGGGTAAGACTGAAAAGCTGTTGTTTTCTCATGCTTATATTTCTTGGCTTTTGATTTAGAAGCATGTCAGGCGTATGGAAATTCCCCTAGTGCATTTGAGTAGGAAAGAGTTTTTACCTTGATTGTGCCTTTGCTAAACTGATTGTGTTGTCCCATTGAGTTGAGTTCCTCATCAGCTTTGGAGCAGTATTATCTTTTATGATGTGTGCTTTCATTGATTGGAAAATACAGTCCACCAGAAAGTTCGTTTAGGGTGTCTATTGTTGGATTTGGGACACTGCTTCTTTATCAGGCAT
Organism: Theristicus caerulescens; assembly: GCA_020745775.1. Classification (NCBI taxonomy): domain Eukaryota; kingdom Metazoa; phylum Chordata; class Aves; order Pelecaniformes; family Threskiornithidae; genus Theristicus; species Theristicus caerulescens. Next base: position 1,852,799 of record CM036566.1, read on the forward strand.
GATGCGAGCATAATTTGTCAGCTTCCTCATCCATTTCTTCTCAACAGTCTCATTAAGGAGGGTTGAAAGTCTAATTGCCCCAAGTCTTTATCCATGAGAAGCGAAGAACAAAACATGTTCAGTAAAGAGAAACTTGGATTTGGAACTTTAATAAACTGTAAGAGAAAGCATTTGGATGAAATATGTAGTCCTCTTGTTCTTTCTGCTCTCATAATTTTGTTCTGAAAAAGTCTTAAAAAGCACACGTGTGCCCTCAGCTCTACTCGATCTCACCAATTCATTACTGTGCGAACAGGAAAAACATAGCCTCTTTTCTTAGAGGGATACAGTATGAATACTTCAGCATGATTTGATAAACAATTATTTTAATGAAGAAAACAGTAAAAAAAAAATCTTTAGAGTTACTTTACTGGTGACATACACAGTCAGATATGAATGTCAAAAGTAAAGTGACAAAATAAACTATAGTTTGTATTTATTTTTTTCTTGTTAGTGAAAGGTCCAGACAACCAAGGCAATTTATCTTTTGGGGTTTTTATTCCAAGCAGTGTGCTTTTATCTTAAATCCATATGGTCTATAGTGGTAGACATTTACTAACCAGGTAGCTGTGTAACATGTCTACCTTTTTGTTCTCCCTCCCCTATCATATACAGCTGGACTTTTCTCACCAATTTCTCTCCTCTGCCTTCTCACCTACCGGGCTTTATATAAAGTTTTAGCCCTCTAGCTGTGCAGTTTATCCGTGCTGTTTGTGCCTGTTGAAAGATCCGTTTCCGCACAGACACTACTTAAGGAAAATTTAGTGAATGAGAGTTTCCTGAACCCAGTTCCCGGCATTGCAGATACCTGCAGGCTGCAGTGTTGCCTTCCTCCTTCTTACTGCATCCAGTTTCGTGTGTGTGCCCGTTAGAGGACGCTGCTATTAGTTAGAAATACTAATTTTTCCTCTTTTAAATTCCCCCAAAACTTCAGCTTTAAAAGTATTTAATTTGTCTGCGACTGCAAGTCATCTCTTACAAGCCCAAGGGGTATTTAATATGCATTTTAGCTAATACAAAACTTAACGGGGAAGAGCAAATGTTTTTATTTAGAGTTTAAATAACATGCATAGATATCCAGTTGTGTTAAAGATACACCTAATATTTTAAGACATAATGAAAAAAACTTTAAGAGCAAAATTTAGCTTAGTATTCACTAGGCCAATGAATGAAATAAGGAGGGTGCACTTTTCTTCATTGTCTTAATTTTGTTTTAGAAAATTTCCCTAAATTTTTCCTTTCCTTGTAGTTACGGCCCACAGAGGGAGAGGGGGAAGCCAGGGCTTGCACGGCAGCATGGTGGTAGCAAACCACTTACTAGCAACTCTTTGCATCACCTCTTGCAGCTGAGTGGCACGCAGCGGCCTGGGTCCAGGGCTGGGTCTGGCTGCCTGCTGGTACCCGCTGCCAGGAGCGGGGCTGTGGGAGAGCGGGCTTGGGAGGCCGGCGGGGCGGGATCGTTGCTGATGAGCGCGTGCTAGCAGGGAAGGTTACCGTAGGTCCTTTTAAAAACAGACAAGTTGTAAACACAGTCAAGGATTGTCTTATGCTTGTTCCTTCATTTTCGTCAATCCAGGAATCCTTGCCAATCCATACGGTGTTTTTAAAAACCCTCTCATTCTTGTTTGGTTTTGTTTTATACTGCATGTTATATAGAATGAATGTTTTAAAGTTTGCATATGTTTTCCTCCTTGTAAAAGTATATTAATATTTTTGCTAATATTTACCTAATCCAATTTTGAGTTTACTTTAACTAACTTTGGATGATTTGAATAAAAAGTCGCCAGTCATCACATGGCAGTGCAAATTAAACTGTTGTACAAATTTATGATTTAAAGAAAATGTTCTTTTATCAGATGAATCGCAGGGTGCACAATCAGAGACTGAGGCTAAGCAAGAAATTCAGCAACTGCACAAGGAGCTGATTGAAGCCCAAGAGCTAGCTAGGACAAGTAAACAAAAATGCTTTGAACTTCAAGGTGAGACCCAGATCAACTTGGTTGTGTCGGGTATCCATTAAAGTTGTATTTCTCAGGTAGTCTTAAAAGGGGGTCCAGTCTTGCTGACTGTCTGTTAGATAAATTTGTTTCATAGCATTCACATCTCCTGCACAGAATGTCAAGAAATGTTTGCTTTTTTCTTGAACTCTGTATACAGTCAGATTTTTGTTCAAGGTAGACCAACATCTTTTCATAGTATTTGAATACATACTTGAACTCCATTATATTCATCTACAGGTACTGATTCATCTGTATTTCAGTCAGATAATGCACATAATTTACAGTATTCAGTGGTAGTTCTTTGTTTAGATCATCCTATCAGATAGGTAGCTGTATCATTATCCTCAGCAAACTGTGGGTTGGTTTTGGCAGGAAATAGTAAGGTCCAGTTTAATTGCCTATTGTTCAGTGTTCTTTCTGGGGTATATTTACAGCTTTTTTTTTTTTTTTTTTCCCTTCCACACCAGTTTGCATTTAGCACATGTGGAGTTTTTGGATCAGGCAACAGATTATATTAATTTCAAATTAATTATATTACTACCACAATAATGGAATGATGTCTTCATATTAACTTTTTATTAAACTACTTACACAGTTACTAGCTTGGATAACTTACTGAAATAATATGATTGTTTCAATCTTTTCAGTTAAGGGGAAGTTGTGACAAATTAATTACAGAGCTGAAATACTTCTTACTAACAAAAACTTTTGGGTACATATTCACTTTCATTTATAGCGCTATTGGAAGAAGAGAGAAAAGCGTATCGAGTGCAAGTCGAAGAATCTAACAAGCAAATAAATGTTCTGCAAGGTAGGAATTTTTTTTTTCACCCCACTTTTAGGAAAAATATATAGCTTTGGCTCTTTCTGTGGTGTCATAAGCACTAATAAAGGAAAATGCTAGTTGAGTGTATGTTTTAAATCTGATTTCTTTCACCATATCTTTGAATTTTATTGTGAAATGTTTCTTGTCAATTCCTATGGTTCTTGTCATAACTTAGAAAATGCAAAAGATGTAATCTGTAGCAGATGTCTCTTCTCCTTCCTCTCTCTTCAGTCTTCCTCAGCTTTGAATGATTCAGGGATTCTTACTGTGACTATTCTCTTCAGAGCACTCAGAAGGTTTAGTTGTCTTTGTGCTACTCAGTCTCTTCACTTCATTGGTGGAATCCCCTTAAATAAATTTTAATCACTCCAGATTTGCATCCAGCCTCAGAGCACGCAGTAAAATTTCTGCAACAGAGGCACTGTCTATGCTTTTTGAAAAAACAGTGTGACCAATCATGCTCTTTTCAGTCCAAAATAACTACAGCAGAATGGAATCCCGTGATTTACCTGACTTCTGTGCCATGTATTCTGTGTCACGGTAACTTGTCAGGCTGAGCATGTGAGTGAGCATATTGGTCAAGAGGCTGTCTAGCCTTAAAATCAATCAAGGGTTATATTGACTCTTCCTTAGAGCAAGCATTGGTTTGAACATCTACTCAGTCATTGATATGAAACTTGTAGGAGCTTCATACTTCGGTATCTTTGTCAGCATTTCATTTGTTTTGGACCTAAAAATGGTTGGAAGGCAGATGAGTGGACAGGCAGATGGGCTGATAATCCTCACTTTCTTAGGAAATCAAAATAGCTTTAGCAAATTACTTTATGGGTGGTAGTTTGTTGTGGAATGTGGTACTTGTCATATACCAGTTACACTGAGAAGCTTGTATAATAGCGCTGCTTTATCTGATTGTCAGCAAAGAATATTTACGTGTTCTGCCATTGCGCCTGTAAGAAAGAGGAGCTTGCATAATACTCATCCTCAGAACAAGAGGAGCGATTTAATTTGAATCTTGTCCTGCTAATAATGAAAATTCTCCAAGTAAAAAATACTGTAGCAAAAGTTAGAAATTAGGATTTGATAGTTATTTCTATGCAGAAAGAAATCTTTTTTTTTTTTTCCTCTCTCAAAAAAAGGGAATCAAAGTAGAAGCTTGACAGAGCCCAACTTAACTGCGAGATACCTCTGTCAGTTCAGTGCTTTTTTGTCTCCTGAACCCTTCTCAAGTGAGGTCTTGCTTGTGTTTCCTCCTCTTCTCTCTCCATGGTAGTTCAAACGTTCTGATGTTCGTCGTATGCTTGCTGCTTCCCGGACTTTTAGGGTGTGACACATCTCACAACTTGGGAAGAGTTGTCAGGATGTCAGGATTCTCTCTTGGCAGCCTTCACAAACTGTAGTGGAGAAAAAAAATCCTGGCAGCTTCATGCAGTAACATTTCTCAAAGTATTTTCATGGAATGAATGTTTTAGGCCAGCCGCTGCTACATGGATTTGTATGTTTGTCATAGAGAAGAGAAGGTGCCACAGAAACAACCGAGATCCTGTCTCTACATGTGAAGCCCTTTAGATGAACAGATAGGTAAAGCAAGGAAATTCAAGTAATTTGTCATTACTTACTTTAAAAAAAAAAAAAGTGAAGCATTCAGTTTAGATGAGGTAATGGCTTATGTAAATAAGAGATGTAATGGAAGTTTTCTTTCTAATTGCCCTTTCAAATTATATCCAGTGCTGCAGAAACCATTCCAATATTCTTCGTAGTAATTTTTCTGTGTAAGTTATTTCTACAACTCCACCAAACTTTAGAAGCACTTGTATGTGTTTGGATTTTCAGTCATACCATGCTTGTTTTCATGCCTGAACATTTAAAGGGAGAGTTGTTTATCAACAATGCAGACAGAAGGAAAAAAATACCCCAAATTTATTTGAAATACTGCCATTACTGAGGAGCAGGAATTTAGCTTGGCTTGATAAAGAAAATAGTATCAGGAAGATACGGTTTGAAAAATCACTCCTTTGCTCATTAATGGGCACCTGCTGTGTTAGCAAGTTGTAGTTCTTGGTGTTTCAGAAACATGTGGTTTCCTAGCATATTGGTTTGGTAGGCTTCTGGTGTAAGGATACACGTAAAGGCAATTGTTAATGTGTTGTGTTACTGTCGGGCTGTTCTCAGCTACTACTTCGTTTGCTATTCTGTTAGTATAACCCTGTAGAAACTATTTCCAAACAAATCAGGTGGTAGTAAGCCTCATGTTGCTCACATATATTTAAAAATCCATCATGCTACAAATGCCTTTGTTATGGAACAGGTAGACTGTTTCATCTTATACAGAATTGCTGTGAAATCTGACTTACTGTTGTCTAGAATAGCTTTTATGTATTACAATATATAAAAACTATCATGTTTTTTTCTCATGCTGTCTTTTTCCTCCAGAGTGTGGAATTGAGTAACTCATAGGTTCTTCAGTTTATCCAATGAGCTAAATGTCTTGCTGGAGCCTGTTTAGAGGAGGGGGAAAAAAGTTGCATTTTTCTTCTTCACTGTCCATCAACTAACAGCAAAGTTTCTAGATTGTACCTGTATATGAATTCTGCCTATATTACGGTATATGCAGCTACTGAAAAACATCAAGTATAGTTGTCATGGAAGTGCAAGTCTCTCTTGAGTAGTTTTAATGCTATATCAGTTTACGGCACAGCTCGCTCACATTCTCCGTGTCATCTTCTGTAATGGACTGAGAGAACACAAATAAATACAAGAAATCTGTGAAGGTTACTCAGCCTTGGTTATCTTCCCCGTGCTTTCCACTGTCCTTTTTTGCCCTTTGCTTCTGAAACATGTAACTTTAAATGTGTAATTCTGACCCTCTACAGTATCTTATATTAGGTTTTCGAGTGATGTTAACAACTTTGCACTTTGCTTCTCAGGGCAGTTCTTCATTAATTTAGTAATTGCTTTTTCCCATGTTAAAAACCAATTAAATACATGTGAACTCTTTGTGTTCTTTAAACAGCAAAACAAAACCACCGAGCAAATGAAACACTTTGCTTCCATCAATCAGGGTTTTAATTATCATTTTGTTTTTTCTTTCATGCTGCCCTTTCCTCTGCACTGTACTTTTATTTTCCAGCTGTTTGCATCGGATTCTGTTTGCATGTGTGTCTGTGAAAAATAGTTGTGCTCAGAGAAGAGATGTGTTTAGTAATGAAACAGTTTTGAATGGGAATAATTTATAAGATTTGCTTCATGCAGAAATGTAAAATAACCTAGCGTGTATGTGACTGCTGCACGTTTACAGTACACTGCAAATGCTGAAGGACTTCCTATAGTTCAGTTTATTTGCTGCAGCTGTCCCTTTCAATTCAAAATTAATCTTGTGCTTTGAAAAATGCTTTTTGCAAAGAACTGAAGTAGTTTTTATTTCCTTTGCTACATGTTGAGACTGGAGTAGAAACTGGACTCTGTGCCTCAGGTGTTTGTAGACATCACGAGTTAACTGCTGGACAGGCAAACATTTCCAGCGTAGCTTTGCAACTGTCTGGCTTGTCACAGCAGCTTCCTTCCTTTTCCCCTTGGCCCCGAGCCCCGCGGTGTCCTTCTTCTGCAATACTTGTTTTGCTTACAGTGAAGTTTGATCTCAATCTTTGTTTCAGATTTTGGACAGTTGCTTTAGTATCACGCACATAACACAACCCTGTCTAGGAAAGTTTTGTCCAACCGTAATTCTTGGTTCTTTCGACTCTCTAATACGTGACCCCACATACAGGTCTCTTTAAGGGTACAGCATTTGGCAGGATTAGCATCTTTTTCAATTGCATTAGGATTCTTTAGTCCTATTAAACATCAAGAAGTTGAGAAAGGGAGTTAGGTTTTTTTAGATTTTCTGTAAATACAGTTTTTAAAAATATTAACATTAACGTATGCTTTCCAGCTCAGTTGCGAAGGTTACAAGAAGATATTGAGAATCTTCGTGAGGAAAAGGAGAATGAAATTTCAAGCACTCGAAATGAACTAGTCAGTGCTCAAAATGAGATTCTGTCACTTCAACAAGTAGCAGAAAAGGCGGCATCAGAACGAGATACAGATATTTCTGCATTGCAAGACGAGCTGCAAACAGTGCGAGCGGAACTTGAGCGGTGGCGGAAAGATGCCTCAGATTATGAAAAAGAAATTGTCAGTCTGCAAGCCAGCTTTCAGCTCAGGTGTCAGCAGTGTGAGGATCAGCAGAAGGAAGAGGCTACTCGCTTAAAAGGTACTTGTTTAAAAGGATGCCACAGACCAGTGCTAGCAGTCGCATCCTTCTCAGTCTGATGAATGTCAGTTATTCAGATCACTGTGTGTGTCTCTGTAGTTGTTTACTATGTCTATATGTATATACACACATATGTGTGTATTTATATATGTGTATCAAAGCTTGCAGTGTTACAAAAGCTGTTTTGTATATTTCATTAAATAGTAATTGTCAGTTATGCCTAAATTAGCTTAGGTACCCTTTTATATCAAAAGTAGACTGAGTAGAATTCCACTTTAAAAAGGTAGGAAGATTTGTACTGCTTGAGGGACTGATGCTGCCACAGATTTCCAAAAGGACTTGTGTAACTTCTGTATAATTTAAGTCCGTAAATGGGTAGCTTTTGACCTTTTAATTTTTCTAGCAAAGCTTCACTCGAGACAAATAACTGTATTTTATGGCTTAATAAAACGGTTGATACCATCTCATTCTTAACATAAAAATGTTAAAATAAATTCAAAATTAAAGCTTTATTCTGGGCACATGATGTACAGAGATAAAAATATGTTGTGGTGAGCCAGCACAGGGCTTTTTAGGCTCATTCATCTGTGTTTCACTTTACCTGTAACGCACCCACATCTCACGAGGACTGGTTGAGAGCCACTACCTCAGGCCTATAGCTTCAGGTCTTGGAGAGTCTGCTAATAGAGTTCAAAAGCTCATGCTGAAACTTTGTACGTGCCAAAGAGAAACTGGCATATGTAAAATATGCTTTAAATTCTGAATCAGTTAATCTTTGTGAGGTTGCCAGAGAAGCCTTTTTCCCGTTCAGACTCTGTCATTGTATTACTAATACATGGGTAAGATTGATTTTTATCTGTTTTACCGGGGACTGATTTTTTTTTTTTTCAAAGGTCTCATTTTCACCCTTTAGTTATTGCTTTAAACATTCTGTTCCTTGTAGCAGAGGCATGGTATCTAGTGCTTCTCATTGTTTGCTATTTTCAAGTCGCGGAAATTATTTTCTTCAAGTACGCTTTTCTGTCGCTGTTTCTAAAATACTAGAGTAGACCCAGAAACAGACTGTTTTCTGCTCCTTTGTGCCTTAGAAAAAGCTCACATAAAAAAAAAGGCAGTAGCTTGTTTAATGGCATACAGACCTCATAACAGTAGAAAATATGGTTATGTTTTATAGGTGCTTGTGAGAGAATTCATGTGACATGATTATAATCAAATATATTTGAGATTTACGACTGATACCAGCTTTTCCTCCGTTTATTAGCTGGTGATACTTGAAGCAGTCATGAAATAATTTTATTCAATTCAATTAAATTTTATTTGTTGCAGGTGAACTTGAAAAGTTGAAGGCGGAGTGGAGTGCTCTGGAAGATGAATGTGTTACACTAAGGAAGGAAAATAATTTGCTTACATCTGAACTTCAACGACAAGAGAAGGAGCTTTCTAGGTAAGGGCACAATGGTTTTGTCTAGGAAGGTATCATAGTAGCTGAAGAGGTTGTTTTGTTGTTGTTTTTTCTTCCCAAAATTGGTATTAAATTTCTGATGGTGTTTCAATAAATGTGTTGAAAGTTTGTTTGTATCCTAGTATTGGGCAGAACACACTTTCATGCCGAATTGTTGTACCAAGCTATTTATTTCTATTTTGCAAATACTTCTGTATTACTTACCAGTCATGTTATACCGTCATAAGGTAACCTGACTTATTTTGCTGCTTTTAATAAGGACTTGGAAGTGTGCCTTGTGAAAGTATTGAGACTTAACAGTTGTCCTCCTACTTAAAAGATAATAAACCACATAGATTTCCTAACCTAAAATTTTCTCAGCCTTCAGGGTTGGAAAACGATTCTCAGATAGTATGGTGTCTCATGGAAGCCTGTCACATTAAAATAGTAATGATGGGCAGAAACAGTATTCTATATCATATTTTGCTTAACAGAAAAATACAAATCTTTTTATCGCAAGTGCCATAATATCTTTCGAGAGGGATTTTAGAGTGCAGGAGTATTTGTATTTTACTGTATTTCTTTTGCAATTTGAGCACATGACATTGCTAAAGGCTATCTAAATCTTCTGCCTGGAAGAAACTTCCCCCTCTTATCCCTCCATCTGCCATTATTATGTTGTTTTTCAGTTTCAGATATTGGAATTTAATTCACAAAGTAAATACGGGACAGCAACTTTGGTTTTTTGTAGATCTGAATTTTGCCATCATGCTTAGATATCTTTTTTTTTTTTTTTCTTCTGGCTTCCTCACTGTTGTAAGATCTAACTGAAAAAATGGAAATTTCCCACAGTAAAACATTGATAGAAGTAATGTGTTATTTTACAGAAATCAAACCTTTTTTTTTGTTCCATCATGCCCTGATTTCCACTTCTATTTTTTCATACGGAAGGTGACACAAGCAAATACAGGATTTGCACAATGGAGATATGCAAAAGCGCTCCCTTATTTTTCTTTCTGTCTTGCACAGGCACAAATTAACACTACTTGTTATTACACTGAAGTTTGTAATGGCTTAATTTAGAGCTTTCTGTGACTCTTACACAATTGTACTAAACGCTTGAAGAATAGACTAGCTTTTAGCTCATGGAACTGGAGTAAGCAAAGAAGCGTGTGTGCAAATAAATGAAATACTTCTAACAACCTTGGTCAGACTACTTCTTGTTACAAATTTGTTTCAAAATACTTTGGAGTATATAATAAATACTTAGTGAATAATAAAAAGTAAAAGAAGAAACTAAAAATTATGAATGATAAATTATTTAAATTATAGATTATGATTAATTATACACGCTAAGTTGTGCCCATGTATTTAAAAGCAAGACTATGGGCAGCCTTTTGTGTCAGTACTTTGTATAGGGAGACAGCGATGATCTGCACTTCTGTGACTGCTCTAAGCTGATATTTCCTTATTAGATAAAAACAATGTGTGAAGCGTCAGAGGATGAAAAGTGCTTTAAAAAAAAATCTCTTGTTTGTTTATGTTTCAAACACATGAGGAATCAAGTGGATTTTGTTTTTCAGCTCTCAGAAACAGAGTTTAGCGCTAACCAGCGATATAAGTGTTCTTGAAATGTCTCGAAAGGAACTTGAGAATCAGATGGGATCTTTGAGAGAAAAACATCAACGGGATGCAGCTAGTCTAAAAAGCCAACTCAGTGAAGCTGAGAGTCAAGCAAAAGATGTTCAGAAAGAGGTAACATGAAACATTATTTCTGTTTTGAGAGAATATAATGCCCAGTGACTTTGACTTTTAAGCTGAAAGAAAAGGAAAAAATATAAGATTTCTAGTAATGAAAATTTTTCGTGTTTTTATTGCAAGTACTTCTGTGATAGTTAACAATATATAAGCTGGGGGTTAAATCTAAAAAGGAAGATTTCAGATAAAATGACTTGCGTGTGTTTTGGGAACTTCCTAAAGTTTGCTTTTGTGCCTTTCCTTAGGGAATTTACTTTTAAGCTGTTCAGAAAGGTAAACCCTTATTCAGAGTCTTCCTGAACATCGTGGTATAGAGTTTCATTAGCTGTTACGAATCAAAATTAATTCTTTTTAGTCAGTATGATCTTCCTAGTTAGATTTTAACTCTTCTATTTGACAATGGGACTACACATTCTTTACAAAGATCTCCTTTCATCTTACTGACTCGCTAGGCTGCTGAAAATGATTAGCAAGCATAAGGCAAAGCTAGCATTTTGAGCATTTATTTCATCTGCCTAGCCTCTGAAGGTTAGGTCTGGAAGAAGGCCATAGCCTCCAACAATTACTTGCTTTCTCTTATGAGCATTTTGAGTGAAGTTTTCCCCTGTCACTGCTTTTAGTTTCTTTTGCAGGCCTTTTCTTTGCTTTGGCATTAATTCATCCGGGTCACATTCCGTACTATTTTCAGAATTTGAAAAACCCAGTCTTGTTAATCTGTGTTTTTGTAATCAGATGTATTTGTAAAGATGCCTGATCTCTTCAGTTTGTGGTAAATGCCAGTACTGAAAGTCATCGGTCCTGTCCTCACTAATCCCTGTCATGAGGACTACTAGAAAGCTTGTGATCTATAGAAAAACTGAAAGGGAGTTTGAAAAAGGACAAGCTGCCCATCCTGTAGGAACATGAGACACATTCACCCAGTATTAGTTGTACTTGACCCACACTGAGGATTATGGAATGATTGTAATAAGGCATAATATTTTTTTAATGCCTTTCTTATTGTTATGTTTGAGTTTGCTGTGCGGGAAGAGCATTTGTCTTACTCATACAGAATGTCGTTTTTTTGCATCCGTTTCACTGGTGTAGGTATTTAAACTACAGCCTAGATGCAAGACCATTATTTAAATGTAAAGGACTCCTTGTTCCCTTTTCTTGTTTTGTCCTCATAGTTTTCAGAGTTCTTTTCGATATGATAATGAGTAATTGTTTGGTAGGAGAGATGAATTAAGGCCTTGCATTTACTTGATATTTCCTTTTTTTTTTTAAGGAATCCTAGCCCTTCAAAGTCAGGGACAAAATCTTCATTTAGAAAAAAAGATCTAAACTAAGATTTTTCTACCCTGCTTTTATGAAAAGAGAGTGTACTGATCCAAGGCGAGTTTCTCTAGGCAGATGACAGGAAAGGAGGCCGTGCGCTAAGCAAATGTAAGCATGTGTTGGGTGTCCAGGGGTCCGCAGACTGTTTTCTCTTTGTCTTTAGTATGAAAGAACGCAGACTGTGCTCTCAGAGCTGAAGGCGAAGTATGAGATGGCTGAACAAGAAAATCAGTCACTCACAGAAGAGCTCAAACAGTGTAAAGAAAACCTGAAGCTGCTACAAGAAAAAGGAAACAACGTAAGTCTGTCAAAATATGTGGGGAAGTAGGGTTATGACACTGGCAATTCTGTTGATTGAGGGAGTATGTAAGTGTCAGAAAAGGACGGACTTTTTTAAAAAAAAAAAAAAAAGGCTGTGTAGAATATTATATGCAAAATTCCATTCTGGTACTACCTGTGCAAATTTGCAGGCCATTACACTGTTACAATGATGTATGCAAGTTGTGTGACAGTTTTAAATATGGCCTTAGATATCTGCTCTCTTGAAAACATCTGGCTTAAATACTAGTGAACCAGTACTAAGCAAAATGTTTTAATTTCAGAGAATGATAAATGGGTAAAAGCTGAGAAACCCGTATCCAGATGAATTAAGCAACCTTTTTCAAGATGCTTTTATTCTATTAGTGTTTATTACAACGGATGTTCCCTCCTTACTCTTGCTCATGCTTCTTAACAGTGGTTATCCCTGGTCAGCTCATGCTTTAAACGGTGCAGTTGAACTGTCCTTTCTATTCACTAATGAAAATATTCTTTTCTGTTGCAATTAATTTGAGAGGTTGTATCGCTAGAATTGAGTTTACAGCTAAGGACAACTTTTTTTTATACTGAGACTTCTGAAATCCTCCAAATGTTAAGGGTGCGGCAGACACGTTATAAGGTGGTCATAGCCTTATTTTAGATACCTTACTACCCTGGGATGACCAGTTTATTGTCTTCCTGTACTGCCTCTATGATCAGCGCAGGGTGAACAACTCCTGTAGTGGACAGTACAAAACAGGAGGATAATGGATGCTCTGTAATAGCCTTTAGAAAACTGTTTCTCTGGCTATGAAGAAAGTTCTACAGGTGCCATCCTCTAAAGTCAGCTGGCTGCTAGATGCCCAAGTTTGTGTGAATACTCTTGCCATAGCCAATTACTGAATGTAAACCTCTAACATAGTAGAGCTGCCAAAGATGTAAAAAATACAGAGCCCTTCTCACTTTTTTTCAGCCATGTTTTCAGGAATATGATGTTATAATTCCCTTAGAACCTCTTTCCTGCTTAGAAGTCTTCTGCAATGCTCAGATGACAGTGAGTTACTAAAGTAGGCAGAAGTCAAAACCAACCAAAAATCTTCCATTCTAGTAGAAGAGATCACACTGAATACATAATTGTGGATGTGGGATTTTCTGCTCTGTTAAAAACATTAACCTCAGGATTAAAATAATCAGTGGAAAAAGGGGAAGAAGTAGAGTAGAGTAGAAGTAGAAGAAGAAGTACTGTGAAGGGAATTGGAGCACCTTATGAAAGTGGAAAAGCTTGCAAGGTAAGGGAAATTTTAGGAAAAATTTGAGGTGAGTATTTAAATGAAATCCGGAACACAGCAGTTGCCAAAATCTGCTTCCAGAGGAGGAGTTAGTTATGACAGTTGAAACCTGGAGGCTAAGGTATGATAAAGAGCATCCAACTATATAAGACAAGCTTGCGGTTCAAGCAAGCATTACTTGCAATCAGTAATGTAAAACTTATCTACCTTGTGGATTATTTGAAGCATCATGGATACTGGGCTGAGTTCCAAGGTCAGACTTTTCAAGTACCATTGTCCCCTTACGCTGGAATCATTATCTGCTACTTAGTTCCCAAGGACAGTGTCCCACAGAAAGCGACTTTTCGCTGGGGGATTTGTTCCTTTTTGCAGCCCATCTGTATCTGAGTTTGCATATCTTCATATTCTAATACAAGATGCCCATTTTTGGTGAAGCACCTAGTTAAATGCTCCTCGACAATAAGGAGATGTGTTATAGATTGATTAGTTCGTTAAGGGGAAAATTGAATTGTTTGGAGGCAATTTCGTTTAATGTGGTGGATATTTATCATCTGTTTCATTTGCCAAGATGCCACAGCCATGAATGCATATAACTTTTACAAAAAAAAAAAATAAAAAATCCATAGAATTGTTCAGTGAACTAACAAATGTTAGAAAAGACAAGGCTTCTGTACTCCATTTGGGATATCGCTTAAATATTAAATTTTTATACTTAAGTTTTACTTTAAAAAACAATTGTTGTGCTCTGAAACGCTTAGCAGTGTGGTGTACTACTTGTGCTTGCATGCTTGTAGTCACTGATTATTTCCTGATGCGCTTTATATGACAGATTCGTTTACGTGAATGGTTTGAGAACATTAGCTGCTCTGGTTGACTTAAACTTTTGGCACTTTTTTGAACACTGCTGTGATTATTTCTACCAGCGTGCTTTCTGTGGGAAGGTGGCACTCTGAATTGTGGCACCAATGACACAAAAATAATCCTGCATGAAAATGACTTTAATAGTTACACATAATTTGTCTATTAAATATTTGCCTTGATTAAAACAAATTTGAATTGAATGGCAGAGACTAGAATACCTTCCAAGATTCCTGTTTTGAACCCCATTGGAGGTTCTATGATTAAGTGACTTCTACAAATTCATAACAGGATGAGATTTTTTTTATGAATCATAATGTTTTAGAAAGTCTTCAAACATGAACTGATTATTTATTTATTTGACTGAACAAAATCAAGGTGGCTTCAGCACAAAAAAGTTCTTAAGAAAATATTTAGCATGGTTTGAACTTAACCTCTGTGTGTCTGTGTGTGTGCACGAATACATAGGCTAGGGTGCAGAGAAAGCAGGTGTCTTCCAAGGACAGCTTGAAAAGAAATTAAGTCCTTTTTTGCTTTTAATTTATCATATTAAGGATAGAGCCTGTCCATCCCGAATGTGAAGCAGTCATTTACAGTTAATTGAATGTAGCTGAGAAAACGTGCAGGTGGTTCTCATGAGGCCATAAGCTAAAGGAACCCTGCGGTCTTGCCAGCGGGTCGTTTGGCCCAGCTGCAACGTTGGGTCGATTTTCGGAATTGCACTTGGTGACAAGGCCGATGACCTGCCAGAGATGCTGATCTCTGTGGTCTCTCTCATAGAAACGTACTTCCCTGCTTTCTAGTAACTTGGTGTTGATTGTACAGTCCTGTTACAATCTCACAGAAGTAATGTCTGAACTGCTGGGTTTGCCTGTGGACATAGCTGTGATTGATTCACTGATGGAGGAGAGAGAGTGTTTTTCCTGGAGGCTGGTGATGGAAAATGGGAAAGGCTAACTGGCAAGGAACGAAGAAGTAGCTGACAAATTCAATATCTGGTGTGAGTCTTTCTGCCTTAAGAAATCCAGACGGGATTTCCTATCACTTCGAAAAACTAAAACCAACTATAAATAAGATACAAGCAAATCGGTTTAAGATTTGTATTGTTTTTAAGTGCTAAATTCCAAGTTGTGACAAGAGGTTTCTTAGAACATTTTCTGCTTACTTCCCTTTATTTTTAAACATCCCTGTTCATTTGAGTAGAATGGTGTACTAACTTTGTATACCAGATTAGATAATGCTGTATTGTGTTAGATGTCTTTAATACGTTTCAATTAAAACAAAACTCACTGACTTATTTTCCCCTCTCTAAATCATCTTTACCTGATTGATTTATAGCACAAAGTGATTTTTAATATCCCTTCCCTTCTTTAGCCTTCCATATTACAACCCGTCCCAGCCGTATTCATCGGCCTAATCCTGGCTTTCCTGTATTGGTGTTACGGCCCATTGTGGTAGCGAAAGGTACAAGCACTACTGTTCAGTCAATGTCTGTTCGTCCCTCTCACCTGTGTGTGCCATTTCTGTATAAAATAGTGCATGGTGAAATGCTCACAGGTATTTCTTTACCTGAAGCAAACCCTTCATTTAATATGCCATTCTGTTGATACTGATGAGCTGAGCAATCAACTAATCGTTTAACATCTGTGCGATTTCTTTAATTCTAACAATGAACTCCATTCTAACTGGTTCTGGATGTGCCTCTTCTAACTCGGTCTCGGTTTGTCTTTAGCAAATGGGCTACCTTTTGCACAATGCTGCGATGCTAGGGCCTGTAAGAAAACTTAATTGCTTAATTAACTATGAAAAATGAAGAGTTTGCCTCTAAATAATAATAAAAATCAACAAGCTTTGGTTCCTGTTTATGGACTAAGAAATTCCTCTCTGGCTCTAAACACTTTAATTTTTCTCACTATTGCTATGAAGAAGATGGAAAAAAAGACAAGATGAGAAATAGGTGGTTGGTTTGTATTCTGAACTCTCAGCTTGCATTTTCTCTAACGTCTCTCAGTGTGTCCTCCTCTTAAAATGCTATCGTTGCCATGAAATGTTGTGACAATCCATTTGAAATGATGTTGTTAGGATCTGCTACGAACTAACTTCATAGATCTGGATTTAAACATTCAAAAGCTAAGTTAAAGATGTCAGTACTGCATAAACCTGTGTCTAGCGATTACTTGGCACAAGCGATGTTTTAAGCATCTTAAGCCCTCACATGTTTAATAGCCGATTCCTTTGAGGTGCGTACAGTAACGAAGCTGGAAATACGGAACTGCCGAAAGTTCTCCTGACGATCCTCAGTCGTGAAGAGTCGCGGAGTTCCCTTTGCTAGAGACACAGGGGTCACTGTGATGCTCTAAGTCAGGACTAGCCTGCAGGAGGGCTCACGGGTAGCGTTTAGTGATGCCTATCAACAGGTACTCAGGACTTTCAGGAGCCACGGGGTAAACTGATTAGTATGAATTAGAACAAATATGATATTGTGTTTTTTTTCTCTCCACACAGAGACAATGGCCTTGGATGCCTGTGATGGCAGCTTTGGTTGCTGTAACAGCCGTGGTGCTGTACCCAGGCCTAACCAGAGCTTCTCCATGAGAACTGTTGTTGAATCCATACACCGTCCTCCCTTTAGAAGCTGGCAACATTCATATACTGAGGGAAAACAGATTAATTCTCTTCCTTTTTACCTCTTAATACAGCACAGCTCTGCGTGAGAACAGCAGTAGGGTCATTTGCTTTAAACTGTATAAAATGTATCTGTCTATAAAGAGGGAATAAAATTGTGATTCATCATACTGTGAGCAATATTTTTGCTTACAATTTCATGCAAGTTTTAAATTAGTATGTTGGGATTCTGAATACTATAATGGTGGCCTAAAGTAGGCTTCTTGGTACCAAATTATTTATAATGGCTAGCGTTGTGGACACTTACTTTAGAATCTGATTGCCAGATTTAAAAGGAAAAACACATTTCTGATTTGGACACCCAAGCCAAGTAACCTTGCAGATACTTGGAAAACAGAAGCAGTGTGCTCAGTGCCTTTCAGTATGGTTTTTTTCTTTTTCTTTTTTTTTTTTTTAAACTAGTATACCATTTTACTTGCTGTTAGTCACTGAGCTGTTGGGAACAAGACTTAAGATAACTTCTCTTACCACGCCTTTTGAAGGAAGCATATTTTTCTTCAATAAGGATTGCTTTATTAATGCTTTTTGGGAATAAACACAATTCATGTCCAGCCTTAAAGTGAAAGAGATACTGATGGTGAAGACCAGCCTAGAGTATTTAGTGTGCGCGTGTGCGAGTGTAAGTATGTGTGTGTTCTTGAGTGAGCTAAGGTATTTCTGGGAGCAAGTACTTGGTCATTCGATGGACATAGTGCAGTGATTCAACTTACGTTAACTTTAGTTTGAATGTAATTTATTAAATTTCATATATTTAAAGAGATGCGTTCTTTAAAAGTATGAATACTCTCTCACATACCACATGTATCAATTTATTTTTTCAGTCATTTGATACTTTCTGACTTGAGCTGGAGAAGCTCTTTAGATAAGCTTTTGTTGACGTAACTTTATTAAGAGAACTGCTACAGTACACCTGTGATTAGCTGAAAAAAAAAAATCTAAGATACATAAAATACTACAAAATTGGAATCATATACCTGATGATGTATTGTCAGGTCAAGATGATTTTAATTTGGTAGTAAAATTTTGTGCATCCTCATCACATGGCTGTAAGTATGATGCAGTGGTCCCCATTACAAAGTTTATTTTCCTTATCTAAGTACTATAACTATTGCTACTTGCTGACTTTTGGTGGGAATCACTGTAGTTAGTGCTGAATTAAATGTAGACTGTAGTTGTCTTGTTCAGCTCAACAGTTCTGTCAAAAAAGTTTATTAAAGACTTAAATAATATGCTAAAGAATGGTAAAGTAAAATGGCTCTGCTAAAGGAAACTTCAAAATAGGGAGGTAATCTCAGCAATTGAATTGGCTTTAAAAATGTTATGGCAATCGACAGATAGTTTAAATATTTAAATAGAAATTTAGCGTATAATTTACTTTGTGAGGTTTTAAGGGTCATTGTCCTTTAATTAAAGGTTCTGTCTTAAGTTACATGGGATTTGCTAATGGGAGGATTATTAGTTGGAAAAAATAGTCCACAAGGGACTTGTAGAAAATAAATATTGTCATTTAGTTCGTTCATTTCATCCTTTTCAGTTGCAGGAAGCCACCCAACCACAGAACACTCGTATGCCAGTGGTACTTAGTACCTCTTGTATATAGGATATTGCAAATATTGTTCTGAAATGCTTAACTTCAGAATTACATTTTTTTAAAGTAAATAATTGTTTTAAATCTATTTTGTAAAGATATAAAATTACAATAGAATTTCTGGAGTACAGATTAAACTATTTGCACTAACACACGTGATGTGCATGATTTAATAAAATAACTTTACTCTCCCTATGCATGTTTGAGTTGAATGTCATTTAAAAACAAGAGATTCATGCTAAGTTTCTTTTGCGCTAGATATTGCCACAGTTACTAGGCACAATGTCTGCAGCATGTCCAGTAATAGCAAAAGGCTTTTTTTTTACCTTGTATTTCACATTTGCACTGGTTTAAGTTTTTGTCTAGCTGATCTCTCTCCTGGCTGTGGTTTTCAGAAAGAAAGGGGGGAGGAGAGAGCAAGGAAAGGCTTGGGAGCGTTATTGCCATGGGGGGAAGCGTTCACAGCTGAAGGGTGGATCGTGCCTGTGGCAGGGCTTGTGAGATGGAGGAGCAGTGGCCGCAGGTAGCGGGGCAATACTGGAAAGCCCTTCTCGGGGAAGGGAGCCCGATGCTGCCTCCTCTCCTCTTTAGCATCTTGAACTCCCTGTTTGCCCCTCTGTCAGCTACTGTTTCTCTTCCAGTTGATTCCGTTCCCTCCTCCCTGCCGGTAGCATGTAGACATGGTTTGAGGAGGTGGAGGGGAGCCTGGCGCTGTGGTCCCTGGGGCTGACGGCGGGAAGGTGCTGAGTTCCCTGGGACCAACCTCGGGGCGGGCCCGCGCGGCCAGCGGCTGCCCCGTACTGAGCAACGCTGCCCGCGGCTTAAGTTTGTTCTTGTATTAAAGACAAACGTCGTGTTTTCAGAAATCTTCAGAGCATCAGAGAGCTGAATTTGAGACTCCACGTGGGTGTATTAAAGGAGAAAGATTTCTAATTCAATCATGTGCATGTGTGCATATTGTATACACAGGTGCGTAGTACACATCGCATGGGGGTTTGTGCTTACAAGCACACCTGTGGTTCCCTAATACCGTGCCTTTCCCAGGAGTTCTTCACAGTTGCATGTTCAAAATGGTCAAGAATGAACTAAAATGCACAGTTCACTCTGTTGTTGTGAGAATCCCTGGAGAAGGATTGGATACCCGGGAAGTTGCTGTTCTTCCGTGCTTTTGATACTAAAGCAGCAAGCGGAGTTATTTTGCAAGCACTCTGTGCACAAACCTCTCTGGGCTTTGTTGCGTTTGTTTATAGTAAGTGTGTGTGCTCTGTTACATTCGTACTTAGGTTCTTTCTATTTAGTTGTGAGGCTTGATTTAGCTAAGCCTTGGAGTTACTGTGACAAGCAACTTTTCACAAACACGTAAGATGCTCTAAGTCTACTTGTAAAATAAGTGCTCTGAGCTTGCACTGAAGATTGAGGTTTTAAAAAGGTTCCTCATACTAGAAAAATTAGTCTGAGAGTTGTATTATCAGTTGCTAGTTCAATCTGGAAGACTTAACATAATAAAATATCTGAACACTTCTTCAGTTTTGTCCTGGTGTCCTGACTGAGGCACCTTTTTTAAATTCTGAAAGAATTCTGCCTACATGGGGACTACAACAGCAGGCCTTTTAAAAAAAAAAAAATATATATATACACACACAATATATATAGAAAATACAGTGTAATTTTCCTGTTCCTTGTAGCTGAATTAAATGCGTTCTTCCAGAGTCTTAGCCTGATGCTTCTTGCAGAATCTCTGGATTTTTTTGGTGCTAAGTGGAGAATCGTGAGCCTGCACAATTTATTACAAAGTCTTCTCATAAAACAGTCTTAGTGAGACTTAGTATCAAATGACTGATGGCTGACGCAAAGGTAATCATCTGTGCATTTATTCTTGGGGTATGTTCCTAAGGTATTTTTCTAATCAAGTCTTCTGAATTATGTTACCTGTTCAAATTTTCAGTGTGCTTTACATAAGATTTTGAATGTCTCCTGCCTTAATCTGCAGGGTTCTACCACTTGCAAGAATCGTTTCTTCAGCTTGAATCTTCTCCATGACAAATCCGCTGCCAAGATTCATTCCACCAGCAGCATCCGAGTGCTTTCAAACACCAGGTCACCACAAGGGCTTTTGGGAAGCCGCTGTCGTTGGCACTGGCTCTGCCACTGGGGCTGGCCGCTTTCCAGCGGGGGCCTTGTTTGCCCTCTGGCTTTTCATCCCCCATTAGTATTTCATCAGCAACTGCCTCAAGATTTTGAGTCTCCATTAATATAGCAGTTGGTCGTATGAAAGAATTAGAAGCCATATTCTCTCTCTCTGCCTCTCCAGCATATACCTCTGGATCTGAAGGGGGAGTGCTTCCTGCAAATGCTGCATTGAATTCCTCAGCTCCAGCTGATTTACCCGGCCCAGTCCCTCTTTGCCTCAGCTTCTGGACACACAATTCCTTCCTTTCTCCTCTGGTGGGGGCTTGGGCTGCAGTATGGGTCTCCCAGTTCTCCCTGCCTTCCCGGTTTGTTAGTTTGGGCCAACTCCTTCAAATTAGTGAGCAAAGGTTTGCCTGCAGAGCCAGGCTCTTCTGCTGGGAGAGAGGGTTGCCCCCACTACTGTTTTAAAAACAGTGGGTGCTCCCAGTATTGGACTAAAGGCTCCCAGAAGTAGAAGGCAAATTAGCAATTGAAACAAAGGGTTCAGTGGTAAGGGGCCATCAGAGGCTCGCGTTTCCAGTTGTGGTAAAGGTAGAGGGAACCCGTATCTGATCGCTTTTCTGGATATCGCAGTCATAAAACTTCACTGACCGATGTCAACATCAGAAGCATAATGTCAAGAAGTTAAGCATGTACTTTAGAAAAAAGTCTTGCTTTAAGAACTTCAGAAAAAGAATCAGTCACCTCGGTAGGTAAGTTACTTGAGCAACTACTGTCCTCTCAAAAAAAGCCCC
This sequence comes from Theristicus caerulescens, assembly GCA_020745775.1. Lineage (NCBI taxonomy): Eukaryota > Metazoa > Chordata > Aves > Pelecaniformes > Threskiornithidae > Theristicus > Theristicus caerulescens. Next base: position 1,874,070 of record CM036566.1, read on the forward strand.
AAAACCCAACACTGTGTTGAGTTCATCTCACTTTGGCTCCCAACTGTTGGATTTCAATATCTCTCTCTTGGAGGATGTTCTACTACTGCAAATGTTCTCCTGATCCAGGGATTTGACATGCGATGATCAAAATACCTTCCAGTCTTACTTTATATGAATGGATTGAATTTCTTAATTTCTTTCTTCATCCCTCTAGTTTTTGTTGTCAACTTTTTAAACTATTTCTAATTTTCCAGATGTTCTTTTTTTGAAGAGTAGATGCCAGAACAGAACATGTCCTTACAGTAATGACCTTACTAACATCATATAAATAGATAATGAGCTTTATATCCTGCTCTGTCTACCAGAACCCTTCTGGGGATTCACTGACTTCTAGCCTTTGGATTTGAATCTTGTGAATCCGATCTGTGCATTCCTTGCATCACCCCAGCCCCGTGGTATCTGACTTTGCAATATTGTTTGGTTAAAAACCACTGTAGGCAAGCAGTCCAGGGCAGCAACCTGTCCCCCCTACTGTCCAGCACTTCAGCAGTGGTGGTGTGGTGTGGTTTGGTTTCCCTTCAAGTTTTAACAGGGATGACTGCTGAAGCTTTTCTAGATTATTGATCATACACTGCTGAACAGTAGTGAGCCAAAACCCTGCAGGACAGTAAGGAAAACATTCATAGAATAATTCCTTCACTCAGTTTTTGCAATCTTAGCTGGTTTTTAATCTGAATTATTAGTTACAGTGATAGTAGTGATCACTTTTATTGGAATGTCAAATGATTTACAGAAATCTTGGTTTAATAGCACCAATACTTACTCACATTTTTTTAAACTTATAAAAGTGAAATTTTATTTTAAAATAATGCTTTGACAGGCATGAATTATTCTACATCCTTGAATTCTGTACTGTTTGCTTCCCGTAGTTTACTCTGATGATTTGCTT